>OY998244.1:4521003-5721003 GCA_963922005.1 Cornus suecica | reverse complement strand
GTTATGTGACGTGAGGCATGTTCCTAAACTTAAAAAGAATTTAATTTCTTTAGGAACTTTAGATGCAAGTGGATGTGTCTATAAATCAGATGGAGGAATTCTGAAGGTGTCAAAAGGAGCAATAATGTTGATGAAAGGGCGGAAGGTCGTAGGAAATATTTATAAATTGGTAGGAAGTACAGCTGTGGGTGGAGCTGTTGTTGCTTCATCTTCTAAAACCAGCTCAAATGACTCGGTTTTATGGCACATGAGACTGGGACATATGAGTGAACTCGGAATTAGGGAACTTCATAAGAGAAATCTATTGAAGGGTGTGAAGACTTGTAAACTTGACTTCTACAAGTATTGTGTTATCCGGAAACAGTGCAAGGTTCAGTTTAAAACAACAATTCACAACAACAAGAAAACTCTTGATTACATACATTTGGATGTTTGGGGACCAATGAATGTAAAATTGAAGGGAAGGATCATACTATTTTGTAACATTCATAGATGACTTCTCCTGGAAGGTTTAGGTCTACTTCATGAAACACAAGTCAGAAAATTTTGCAAAGTTCAAGGTGTGGAAAATAGAGGTAGAAAATCAGACCGGGAAACAAATCAAGGTCCTCAGGACAGACAACGAAACCGAATATAAGAGCATAGATAAAACTTGGTAGGGGCCATCTTTTTAATTCATTAAATTTTGCATACACAATTTAAGCCTTAATTACCACAAAAGTTAAGTGATATTAAAGCCTTAATTAATCATTGAATGGCATTGACAATTAAAAAGGAAAATAAATTGAGCAAGACAACTTAATATTTGTTGTGATGAAACGACTTTTCATCTCCTCAAATATCATATCTATAAGTCGTGAAACAACATTATTAGATTAGAAATAGTTACTAAAGCTAATTAAACTGTTTGGACATATAACCAAAAAATATTAATATATTTTTCCACATTAAATTTAAGCCTACGAGTACATGTATATATAAATTAGGGTAAAATACATTAAACCCCTGAACTATTTTTTTTCTCTCAACAAACCCCCCTGAACTATGTTTTAGACTCTAAACTTCCCAAACTATCCCAACTTTTACAATTCACTCCCTCCCATCATAACACCGTTAGTTAAAATTAGGATAATTTGCACTCATATCCCCTGAGGTTTTGATCAATTGCACTCGCCCCCTGAGATTTCATTTTCAATGACACCTCCTGAAGGGGGGAAATGACCGGAATGCCCTTGTGTTGTCTCCTTTATTTCAAGAGATAAATATGTAGGAGGTGAAATTACCTCCATGCCCCAAGATGAAAACCCTATAATGTATATATATCTATAACAACTATTCTAAAATGTGAGGGGTTGAGAATATTTTCAAACATTTTCTTCAAAATAAAAATTAATGAATTAATATGTATTAGTTGAAGTGCAACTCTAAGGAGTATGTCAAAACGATATAGAGTAAAAGAAAGGGGGTTGGAAATATTTCAATACTTTTAAAAAATAATAATAATTAATTAATAGACATTACTTGAAGTGTAACTCTAATGAATATTTCAAAAGATATAAAGTAAAGATATAAGACAAGGGGTTATAAATATTTTCATATTTAAAAAAATAATAATTAATTAATATACATTAATTGAAATGTAACTCTAATGGATATTTCATAAGATATAAAGTAAAGATATAAGATAAATATATTTCGGCAAGGAAAAATAATATAACTTAAAATACAAAAATCTGTATATATTTATCTATCTATCTATATACTACTAATAAAAATACAAGGACTGTCTAATATTTCGATTCATTATTCCCTTTTACAATATAAAAAATTATAATAAGTAAAGTTTGTCATTATTTAAAGTGTAAGGGCTTAATTAACTTTACAAAAAAATTAATAAATAATAAACCATTTGTCATATTTTTATAAAAATATAAAAAATTACAATAAGTAAAGTTTGTTATTATTTTACAGTGTAAGGGCTTAAATTAATTTTACACAAAAAATAATAAATTATAAACCATTTGTAACATTTTTATACATTTATCACCTTTTACAATACAACAAAAACTATAATTAAAATGTATTACTACTTGTTTAAATTGTAGGAGTTGTATATTATTTATTTACAAAATCAATTAAATTATATGAGCTCACAAATATTTTATACATGTATCATCTTCTAAAATACAAAAAAAAAATATAGAATCATAAATAAAATGTATTATTATTATTTAATGTAAAAGGTCACAGTATTAGTTTTAGGAAAATATTAAAAAATGATAACTTTTGGGGCCTATATTACAAAAATGACAATTTAAAAAAAGTAATTTAAAGAAATGTGATAATATTTCAAAAATCATTATATCCAAAGTACTTGAAAAGTTTTCCAAATTGAGCTTAAGACACAAGGGTTGTTTGGTCCATTAATTTAACCAACATGTCTTTTACACTAAAGCAATGGCACAAGAGTCATTTCATGGGGTCTTCACCCCTTCAGGGGGTGTTATTGTAAGGAAAATGAAATCTCAGGGGGTGAGTGCAATTAACCAAAATCTTAGGGGATCGAGTACAAATTATCTTAATTTAACTAAACGATATTATAACGGAATGTCAATGATTGTAACAATTTCATAGTTTGAGGGGTCATCACATAATTCAGGAAAGTTTGTTGAGAAAGAGAAAATAATTCAAGGATTTAATGCATTTTACCCTATAAATTAAAATCCAATAACTGTGAAAAGAACATACCCTTCGTGACCGTGAACTTGCTATCCACCTGACTGACCACAGATAAGCTAAATTGTGCATATCTACTCCACCCACATGGCAAACTTGCTGAATCCATAATCTGTAAATAAATTGACAACTGGTCCACATTGTTCCCCTTTGTGAGCATAATCACCCGCCTTACCAACACCATCCGCACACACCAAACAAAATAAATAAATAAATATGTATCTATATCTATATCTATATATTTTTTCGGTAAATGAGGTGATTCGGGCCAGATTACACGCACCTCGACTATATTGATCCTAAGATTCTGAAGACCCAGAAACTCTTTCATCTCACTCACCCGTCCGAGTTTATCTATATCTATATTGTTACCAATATACATCAAAATCAAAATCTAGAAAGAGGGTAGTGATGAAAATTACCATTTGTTTCCTCCAACACAGAAAGTTTTAGAGCATAGTCGCTTGGCTTTAAGGGTTGAATTTTTTTCAATCCTCCATGTGAACCAAAGTGATTGTGGACCATCTCTCTTTCTAGTTCCTACCCACAATTGCAGAAAAATTCATTGCACGAATCAAAACACATCAATTTGAATTTAAAAATTAACTAAGCAAGTGAGCATCTACTATCTGAGCAGTTTTTTTTTTTTTTTTTCTACCCAACAATTAAATTACATATAGACATACAGACACATCTACAAACACCATCTACATGACTTTGTAATTGAAAGTGAATTAAACCCAGAATTTGGAAAATAATATTGAAGGCATACCTTCCATTGGAATTGGATTTGAAAAGAATGATGCTAGATGTTTGGCGTTATAGAATTTTGAAAGATTTTGGTGAAAATTTATTAGTCTCGGAAAATGGCAGAATTTGAAGCGACTTTTACTTTATTATTTAGTTACCCAAACTGTTTAGGATAAATTATGTTCACCTCCCCTCTAGTTAGTTATAACTTCATATAGCTTCTTTTAATTTTTTTCAAATATTATTTAGAATAATTTGCAGTGAGACCCCTGAATTTTAGGTCAATTGCACCTAGAAATTAGTCAACGCAATTTCGGTCCAACAACCCCCTGAACTTTCAATTTTCTTGCATTGACACACCCTGGAGGGGTGAAAAGTCCAGAAAGCCCTTGACTTATCTAACTTATTACGTGAAATAAATATTTAGGTGTTGAAATTACCTCCATGCCCCAAGATGAAAACCTTATTATATATATATATATACTAGAAAAACATATATAAATTTTGAAAAATTATATAAAATTCGTAAAAAAATATATATAATTCAAAAAATATATATTAAATTTTGAAAAAAATATAAAATTCAGAAAGAAATATAAAATTAGAAAAGAAAAATATAAAATTCAAAAAATTATATAAAATTCGAAAAAACAAATATAAATTCAAAAAATATATATAAATTTCGAAAACATATATAAATTTTGGAAAAAAAATATAAAATTCGGGGAAAATATAAATTTTGAAAAAAAATATAAAATTCGAAAACATTTATAAATT
The DNA here is from genome assembly GCA_963922005.1 of Cornus suecica. NCBI lineage: Eukaryota > Viridiplantae > Streptophyta > Magnoliopsida > Cornales > Cornaceae > Cornus > Cornus suecica. The sequence goes on along the minus strand of OY998244.1, from coordinate 5,716,740 downwards.
TCGGAACAAAATATATAAAATTTGGGGAAAAATATAAATTTTGAAAAAAAAAATTTAAATTTAGAAAAACATATATATATTTAAAATATATATATAAAATTCAGGAAAAAAATATAAATTCGAAAGCAAACTTGTATTTTGGCTCTTTGAAGTTTTAATTAATGTATACTTGTATAGTTGTCTAGCCTTTATTCATGATTTTTTTACTTTCTTTTACTTTAAATGTCATTTTGGTGTATTGTACTTTGGTTACTTGTATTTTTTATACTTCTATTTGCATAACTATTTGCCTAGTACCAACTTGCTTTTTCAAAAATTTTATATATTTTTTAATTTTATATTTTTTTCCCAATTTTATATTTATTTTTGAAATTTATATTTTTCAAAATTTAATATATATTTTTTCTAAATTTATATATATATTTGAATTTTATATTTTCTTTTCGAATTTTATATATTTGTTACGAATTTTATATATTTGTTTCAAATTTTATATGTTTTATAATTTGCACAAGGATTGTTTGGTCCTCTAATTTAACCAACAAGGGTACATGAGTAATTTCAAAACCTTTTACATTAAAACAAGGGTACAAGATTAATTTTAAGTCCCAAAAACTCTCCAAGGGTGTCACTGCACAAAAATTGAAAGTTCAGGGAGTTGTTGGACCGAAACTGCCTTGACCAATTTCTAGGTGCAATTGACCTAAAGTTCAGGGGGTCTCACTGCAAATTACATTGTTAAAGGACATTAGGTGACAATGCCAATTGTTAGATTATATTTTATATTATTATAATAAATTAGAGTTTTAGCCTATTTAGATTGTTCCACTTATGTTTAGACTATGATTATGGTTTCAAGCCACCACACCCTAGTTACCTATTTTCTATTGGCTTGTTCTCCATTCTAATTCTCTCCTATTTATACCTGTCATGTTCTATTGTAATACAAAGACAACAAGAGATATTCATATTGATCAATACATAATTATTCTATATTCTCCTCTTCTTTTATCTCTCTATTTTTATTCTAACATGGTATCATAGTCTACTAATTCTTGGTAGTTCTTTCCACTTATCGTCATCTCTGTCGGGGATGGCACTCCATCTCATCCCCGGCGGCGATCTTCAATTAAAAAATATATATATTGAAATTACCTAGACGATAGTGAAAACAACCTAGAGGGGGGTGAATATGTTTTTTGTTTTTCAATTTTATGATCAATTAAAATTATCTAGCGGAAATTCAATTTTAATTAGTCACAAACCCTAATTCTTAATTCAATTCTCAAAAACAGATCAATCAATCAAATATGAATTTAAGTGCAGAAATTTAAATCATGAGAAGACATAGAGATTTTTACGTGAAAAACCTTGGAAAGACTCCAAGTAAAAAACACGGATATGCTCGGGTATCGATGTAATATGAATTAGAGAATTTGTACAGACTTTATGAAAACAGAACTTACAACCGCTGTAATTTGTTGTTCTTCACTCGCGCTCCACGAAGCTTTCACTCCGATCTCCGTACTCTGATGGCTCTACTTCTCAACAAATCAAAATCACCACGAAGCCTCCTGCTTCGATCTCCACACTCAGACGGCTCCGTTCTTCAACGAATCAACGCAACCACGTTGTTATAGATGGTGTGTGAATTTTTCAACAACTATACCATTCAATCGTGTATAGAAATCGTCGATGTAGAAACACAATTGAAGATGTTCAATAACAAGAGAGACCTTGTGTATCTCTAATCACTCAATAATATTCTTGATGCGACGTCAGGTGTGTAAAAATATGTGGTTAAAAATAATATCTTAACGACTCTAGGTTTTATCCTACGCAAGTGCACGTATCAATTGTAGAATAACAACAACTTGAGTAAAGGATATCGATCCCACGGAGACTAAGATTGTTCACTTTAATATTTTAAAAACAATGAGTTATATTTTTGAAAAGTTGTTTGTTTTGGTGGTCGAAGATCAAATTATCTAAATTATTCTAGAAAACAAAGTAATTTGGTTTGTGATTCAAGAGAGAGAGAAAACTAGGGTTTTCATCACTCCACCACTAACCTCATAACATAGTTTTGTCAATGTAACAATTGTAAAAGGGTGATCCATAGATTGTGAATCAGGTCGTACCGCAAATAGCTAAATACGACCCCAAAAAGGAGTACCATCAACCGGATTGCGACAACCCGTCTCATGACTGATCTAACTAGTACATGTCAATTATATTACTCTAATTTACTCCTTCTACATGAAAATAAACTAAAGCATGTCTATTTTAAATCGCCAAGGCACGACCTGTGTCAACCTAGGGTTTCAAGTTTCATTACCACCATTGTGTAGAAAACCATAATTAAGCATCCGATTTCTTGCTCAGATTGAATAATCATAGTTGTGCAAAATAATACATTCATTCCATCTAAAAAAAGAATTTAGAACAAACATATAATTTTATATTGCAAATCAGAGCGGCCTCTTAACTACTACAATCATCACAGTATGGTCAACAGTTTCCCCTCGTTACAATTGAAAACAATGAAAGAACTACATTATTTGGCTAGGGTTTTGCTAGAAAATCCTAAATACCGAGTTAGTTGGTCATGGTAGAAGGTGACTGCATCGTTGATGTAGAAACTCTCTCCATAATCCTCTTATTCAGATCTCTAGGTTTGAATATGGCTTTCAATAATAGCAAGTCTGAATGAATGAACCTCTTGAATGAACATCTCATATAACCAACCAACCTCTATCTATCAGCACCAAAATTCCTTCCTCCTTTCGTGAATGATGTATGGTCTTGTAAATATAGGCAATGGCATAGAGATACCCTTTTCAATATTTTCACTCTCAAAACTCATCAAAATCCTAAATATAAGTGTATATACATGTATACAGAGGTCTGGAGTCGTGGACACGTCATCCAAATAAGTCGGGGGTGAAAGAGGAAAAGTCATGCAAAACTAGCAAAAACTTTGTCGCACTTACGCTTGGTGGGTACGCTTCAAGCGTAGGTCCAAGCATAGGTCCAAACGTAGGTCCCAAGCCTAGGTCCAAGCGTAGATTTTGCAATTCTAGCCACTTTTTGGTACTGGAAGAGTAGGGTTTTTATGGAAAACCACTTTTCTCCATGAATGTGCCAAAACGTCCGTCTCGAACCCACGATACTTTTTGCTGAGATGACGGCTTCTGAAAATGTCATTTTTGTCCTCCGGGAGCCATTCAGTTAATTCACCGAAGTTAGCTCCATTTTTTCATTAAGCTCCTGAAACATGCTTTAACATGCAAACATCATAAAAATACCAAATAATGGAATGAAAGAATGTAACAGTAGTGAGTTAAGGGGTCAAAATGACTAATATTTAACACCTTTCACACCCCCAAACTTACATATTGCTAGTCCCTTAGCAATAAACTCAGGAAACGTTTTTTGTGATGATCTTTTTACTTTAACTACTCTAACCTAATCCCTTGTTTTCGTGAGGGTCGACGATTACACTTACCATGTGTAACAAGCCTTTTAAACCTCTAGGTTACCCCTAGCAGATGAGTGAAGTCTCGTGAAGGTTTCCAATGATGGTACCTATAAACATCTCAATTCTTTATAATCACGCATTCATGAGTTCACACACAAATTAATTAAGTCATGTTACAATGCAAAAGACAGTATGGATGCAAATACTCATACTCACTACCGAACAACAATTATATGAAGCTTCATGTTATGAATGGTTCCCACTAAAGTGAATGATTTCGCTACTTTCTACTTAAAATCCAGACAACCTTCCGTGATTTTATGAACATTCAACTTTCAGTTTCTCTTCTCCTACTTCATTGATCAAACTTTGTCTTTTTTCATCAAAACGTAACTTTTCAATTTTCCACTTTTTATCCCTTTTTGTCTTTCTAAGTCTCCGGACTTTCCAGCGAGGATTTTTAATCCCAACCAACTGGGCTCGAGCTTCTTCCATGAGATTTATGTTCATCAGTCTTCTCCCCTTTAAACACGAACAGTGATATTGGTGATACCAAGGCCCGGTTACTCAGATTAAATAACTGCTTTTTACATTTTATTTTCTCAAAAACAATTTCAATTTTTTTCATTTCAACCAAACACATCTCCCCATCTTCCCTTTTATTATGGCAAAATTATTTTTCAACTACATAGTTAAAATCAACCTCTTTCTCATAGTGAATGTGTATTTGTGCTTATAGGTCAATGTCGTCCTTCTTAATTTCAATTTCAGTTATTCACCCATCCATGTAAAACCACATCACTTCACTAACTTGATCTAATCATTACTCTCATGAATGGGAATATCACATTACATACTACTCATGCATCATATACAAAAACTCAATCGAATTGTAATGCAAAACATTCATGCATTAAAACAAAAAACTGTTCCAAAAATATTTTTTTCCCCGAAAATCTTTATTCCTTGTAATACTATACTCTCACCCCCAAACTTAAATCAGACCGTGTCCTCATGGTCAAAAATAAAATAGAAGAACATATACAATTACCCTTGAAGCTCAATTCTGGATTCCAAAGCACTGCATGAATCCCCTCCCCCAAACTTGATTTGGATCACCTGTATCAACAAAGCACAAATACCCAATCATGGCAAGGGAAAATAAATTTCATCATAAATATCCAGAAATTGACACATGTTTTCAAGGAATCAAAGATTCTTTTTATTTATTTATTTTCAAAAATAATAAAAGAAAAAGAAAAATTGATTTGGCCTTAAGGGCCTACAATCCTAAAATAAAATGTGGCCTTAAGGGTCTACCGTCCTTACAAATAAAATAACCTAAAAATCCTAAACATAAATCCTAGTTCGCCCCTTCATTCCCTTATTCCAAAAAACGTGCCATTTTTCCCATTGTAATATGGCATTGCGACGTCTTTTCTAACCTATCAAAATCCTCCTTTGGATACTTCATGATAAACGTCCCACGCTCTTCATTCATTTCCTCTATACGATCCCCAAGCTACATCTCCATGATTTTGGATAATAAAAAACGTGCCATTTTTCCCATTGTAATATGGCATTGCGACGTCTTTTCTAACCTATCAAAATCCTCCTTTGGATACTTCATGATAAACGTCCCACGCTCTTCATTCATTTCCTCTATACGATCCCCAAGCTACATCTCCATGATTTTGGATAATAAAAAAGGATATGGAAGATAATACTCCATCTCTCTCCACCCTTTTACTTTTCCGCTCACAATCTCCTGTATCCAAATCATGTCCTAAAATATTATAGTAGGGAATGACACCTAGTATCCCTTTAGCATACCAAAGAGTATCTTAATCATCGACATTCCTTGCCAATTTGTCTGATGATTCTGACGTGCTTGCGCAACAATCACACTATCCAAGTAAAGCAAATCTGGTTTCAACCAAAAATTATCCATACCCTTACTCCCTTTTTGGCACATGCACAACATATAATTCCTTAATCATCTCATCATCCATGTATGGCCATTCTTTCGATGGTAGCAAAAACTCTTCTTTCAAGTGATCTGGACATCTTAATGGGATGTTCCAAGCTTGTGCAATCAATTTCCTAGTCACCTTTACCGGTTCACTCCATTCTGACACTTTAGCCTATGCTACCTCATATCCTGGTGGTCCATCAACTGTCAATCTCTCATAAAATAGTTTAACCAACCTAGGATACACCTTCTGTTCAGCTGGGTACTGTAAACGGCTTAATCCTCTTTTGCGTAGGATTGCCTTTCCAAAAATCGTTAATGGATTCATGAGCTTGTTTGGACTAAAATCCAACTCATATTGTAATCGACATAACATGAATGGTCTTAGCATGCTTCTTTTTATTTTTTGGCTCAAAACCTCCATAGACGTGCTTTCCTCAATTCACTCCATCTCCCTTCCTCGATTGTCTTCAATAGCCGATTTCTCGTCATTCTTAATTAACTCATCCGGATAAGAATAAGGGTCATACTCACTCCCCTTATGATCTCCCACAAGAGAAATAGAAGATGGAACAGAATATGATGATGAACTAGACATCTTTGTGGCTTTCTTACACAAACCCTAGTATAAAAGTTTTGAGAATTATGTGACTCAAGGGTTGTATTTATAGATGAATGATGTAGGGAAATCAAAGAGGAAAAAGATTTAAAACCCTTGGCTGAATAGGATAGTGGAAGGAATGAATAATCCAACTCCAACTTGTATTTGCATTCCACTTCCTCATCGGACTAGAATTACTCTAAAAATTCTACAATAATTCTACACAAAATCCTAAAATTAACTTAAACAAATCCTAGTACAAGTACAGATACAAATCAGGCCAAAACACCCCAAAAATGGGTCAAAATTTTCAAAACTCCCTCGCTGAACCCTACGCTTCAAACGTAGGCTTAAGCCTGAAAATATATATATTTTTTTAAAAAACTTGTCTTATGATAATCAATTACGACAATCAATCCACCACCGATACACCCCCAAACTTAAACGCACAAATGTCCGCATAGTGCGATAAAAGATTTTGAAAGAATTCAAGCTATCCGCAAATGTATAATAAGTGTAAACTTCCAGGGATACAGCAAACAATTCGATTGAATCATCAAAACTGTAATTTTATAAAAATATGAAAATATCAAAAATATGTAGAAGATAATCCTTCAATCAGTCACATCAAACCCTATACGAAACTATTCGCTCGACAATTTATCTCTAATGTGTAAAAAATAAATGAAATAAAAATATAAATATAACAAAAACCTAACTAAAACTAAGCTAAGACTCATCATCAGAGGGCGGTGGTCTAGGTGGAATCGGCACACCAACATGCTGACACATACAGTCAAATCTATGAAATAACCACCTCTGATCCCTCCATCAGGGCACTGTCTCCTACTGCCAGGCCTGTCTCTCCTCTGCCAAACTCTGCTCTAGCCCTTGCATCTGTGCTATAATAGCGTCAAATTGAGCCTGGGACAGAATAACAGTATCACCCGCCGGTGCCTCTGGCATCACGACCTTCTCAACAGCAGCTGACATCTGTGGCATCTCAGCTTCGTGAGCCATATCGGCATCATCCTGAGCTATGTCGACATCAACCTGGCCCACATCATCAGCATGAGCTTGCGCATGTGCATCTGGTGCCGGTAACATACCGAACACTGGTCAGCGTAGCATAATATCATCTGCATACACCCGAGCCAAACACTAATCCACATCCCTCTGGCTTATGAAGTACCATCCCTATATCTATTGTGCTCAGCCGTATCCATCTTGATCCCGACATCCATCATAATCTTCATCACCAGGCACAGGAATCGAATTTAAAATCTATGCAGCTTAACCTTGGACTCCTTGCGCAGATGAACGTAGTGCGTGTATAGGCCTCCCCACAAAATCTTTGGAATAGAAATCCACCTCTCGAACTCAAATGCGTAGTGGAGAGACGGGAATGGCGCATAGCACATAGTAGTGTGGCTGTGCGGCAGAATATGAGATCGAACTATCACATCCCAGAACCATAGCATAGGATGACAGTCCATATTCTTTGTGCAGTTCTGATGATCATCGGCCCACTACCCGATAATTTGAAGTGTAACCAGCTCATAAATAGACGGAAGTGCTCGGGTATAGGCGAGAACTCAGCAGCCAAATCGGGCGGACACTCGTCTAGAAAGCCCCACGCCTCAGCAATAGTCTTGGGGGTAATCTCTATCTCTGTACCTCATACCACAGTCAGTAGTCTCGTCCCCCTGCTGAAGTGGCTCATGTGCATCCAAAACTCCCGAATCATATCCTCGCATATGTGCGGGGTAGTCGGGGCTAGAATAGGCAAAATACGTCGGGCCCTCAATCGGCCGATTATCTAGGCTGGCACTCACTGTAAATCCTCGAATATCCTCAAAAGGTATGTCATCTCCTACTGATAGCCCTTCCGGAGAACCCGGTCTAATAAACGCTCAACTGATGTTGTCCGAGGAACCGGCAAAAATATGGTCAAAACTCCGGGATCACCCTCTACTGGTGGCTTCGACACCCTCTCATCAGCCCTATCATCATTATCACCCTCATCGACGTCATCCCCCTACTGAGCATGATCACCCTCTATATCCTCATCCATTGCTCGGCTTACTGTTCCGGCATAGGTGGCGGTGAGGGTGCCCATGGAGCAACTGACTCAACCACCAAGCGACCATGTGGTAATAAGATGTCACGCCCTTGTGTCGAGCTCTCCGGCTCCCCTGCCTCAAATGACGAAGAAAACAAAGATGCCAAATCGACATACCGTGGCCTCCTGGCATGCGTGCTACGGTGGCAGATAGGTGATGGTGCAGGTGACAATGACCTCGACCTCTGTCGTACTGGTGGATTAACCGCAACGGCAGCCTGAGCCACTCGTCTCGCCGAAATCTTGGTCCGTGTCATGCCTACAATAGAGAAATTTTGAAAAGTAAGCAATAACAAACCGGACACCGAATCAAACTCAAATTATATCTAAATATATCCAATACGATGATTAAACAAGCCGTCATCCCAAAAATTCAATATTTAATCCGATTCCGAAGTTGAAAAACTCAACTTTTAGAAAACGAATCAAAACATGATTTTAACCGGGCTCGTTCATCAATACTAGTTTAGAATAGTTAAATAAGTCATATGAAATCAAAATGATGGAAAAAAACTCACCGAATCGAGAGAAAAGATGGATTTCCAAAAATTGAGTTTCGGTGACTTTTCAAGTTCTTCACGCGAATCCGGTCGAATCACCAACTAATCTAACAATCCGTTGGCAATGAATGATGAGGAATTGAATGGGTAAATAATATGATCAAACCTCTCGAAGAATGGTGGAGAATTGAGAGAGAAAGTAGAGTTTGAATGGAGAATAAGAGGGAACCTGTCGTAACCTGTTTATAACAGGATTGCATAGCTACGCTTCAAGCGTAGCTTGGCCTATGCTTGAAGTGTAGGTCCTTGGTCCAAATTTTGAATTTTGCTCCTTTTGACATCAATTCGTCCCGTATTCAACTCCATCCTTCCTAAATGACTCCTAGGCTCCATGTACACTCTATACTTAAATGATGATGGCCTTACAACTCGATTTTACGGACTCGATCTTAAATGCCAAAATAACTAAATTACCGTCTACAGATACAAAGTAGGTGCCAAAGCTACTCTTCTCTACCTAGTACCAATGTTTAACGTCGTTGGTACGACGTTGCCGCTTCTTAATACTCCGGATCAAGCTTATCCAACTTGAGTGGTGGTTCAGTTATATTGACCATTTCTACCACACACTCAACTGGCTGAACCTCTATATAATGCTTCAATCTTTGTCCATTCACGACAAACGTCTTTCCAGTGTCAGGATCATCGAGCTCCACTGCTCCATGGGGGAAAACCTTCGTAATCTTGTACGACACATCCCATCTTGACTAAAGCTTACCAGGAAACAGCTTGAGTCTCGAATTAAACAACCAAACCTTTTGGCCAGGCTTAAAAACTTTCTTTCTGATGTGCTTATCATGGAATGCTTTTGTTCGAGCCTTATAAATCCGAGAATTTTCATATGCATCATTTCTCAACTCCTCAAGCTCTTACAGTTAGAGTTTCTGCTGCGCACCGGCTTTCTTTATATCAAAATTCAATCTTCAAACAACCCAATATGATCAGTGGTCTAGCTCTACAGAGAGATGACACGCTTTACCATACATAATACGATATGGAAACATACTAATTGGTTTCTTAAATGCAGTTCTGTACGCCCAAAATACATCATTCAATATTCGTGGCCAATCCTTCAAATCCGGATGCACCATTTTTTCCAAAATATTTTTAATCTCCCTATTAGAAATCTCCACTTGACCTTGTGATTGGGGGTGATATGGCGTACCAATTCTATGAGTGACACCGTACTTTTCACACATAGTGGAAAGAAACTAGTTGTCAAAATGGCTTCCACCATCACTGATCAGAACTCTCGGCATACCAAATCATGAGAAAATATTCGATTTTATAAATTTTTCCACCACGTCATGATCATCACGTTTGGTGGCTATCGCTTCTACCCATTTCAAAACATAATCAACCCCTACAAGTATATACTCCTTCTTATCTGCTTTTGGAAATGGTCCCATGAAAACAATACCCCACACATTAAAAAATTCTACAATTAGAATCGGGGTTAAAGGCATTATGTCTCTTCGAGATATGGATCCAAGATTTTGACACTGTAGACATGCTTTGCAAAATTCTACTGCATCCTTGAATATGGACGGCCAGTAAAATCCACTTTGCAACACCTTATGGGAAGTCTTTTGAGCTTCAAAATGCCCTCCATACTCTAGCGTGTGACAAAAGGTAAGTGTGTTTTACACCTCACTTTCGGGGACACATTTCCTGATAATGATCAGAGTAATACTTGTGCAAACGCGGATTATCCCAGATATAGAATTTGACTTGGCTGAAGAATCGGTCTTTCTCATTCTTAGACCATCCTTTTGGGATTCGACTTGTGGCTTTATAATTGACAATGTTACCACAGTATTTGTTCCATGATAGCCATACTGAACAAATGTTCATCCGAAAAATAATCCTTAAGAGGAGTAATTTCCTTTATGGATTCGACAATAATCCTTGACAAATGATCTGCAAAAACATTTTCTGAATCTTCTTATCTTTGATTTCTATGTCGAATTCTTGCAACAACAGAATCCACCGAATCAGTCGAGTCTTAGAATCTTTCTTTGTCAGCAAATGCCTCAGAGCGGCATGATCCAAGTAAATGATAACCTTAGTGCCTAATAAATATGATCAGAATTTATCCAAGGCGAAGACAACTGCCAACAACTCCTTCTCGATAGTTGTATAGTTCATCTAAGCTTCATTCAAAGCCCTACTAGCATAGTAAATAACATATGGCAACTTTTCTTTTCTCTCACCTAACAGAGCTCCTATAGCGTAGTCAGATGCATCATACATGAGCTCAAATGGTAGAGACCAGTCTAGCGGATGAATAATCGGGGCTGATGATAGTTGAGTACGCAACTCCTCAAAGGCATGAAGACACTCTTCATAAAAAATGAACGTAATGTCCTTAGCCGATAAGTTGCATAGTGGCCGAGCGATTTTGCTAAAATCTTTGATAAACCTTCGGTAAAACCCGACATGGCCCAGAAAATAGCGTATCTGCTTAACAGATGTGGGAGGAGGCAGTTTTGAAATTAACTCCACTTTTGCTTTATCGACCTCTATCCCTCGCTTTAATACAATATGGCCCAGTACTATCCCCTCTTGAACCATGAAATGGCTATTTTCCCAACTTAAGGATCAGATTCGTCTCCTTGCATCTCTTAAGTACCATTTCTAAATGTCTCATATAGTCTTCAAATGTTTTCCCAAAAACTGAAAAATCATCTATGAACACTTCAAGAAATTTCTTTACCATATCAAAATATATAGACATCATACACTATTGGAATGTTGTTGGCGCATTACATAAACCAAATGACATCCGTCTATAAGCAAACGTATCATATGGACAAGTAAATATGATTTTCTCCTGATCAACAGGGTCAATCGCCACCTGATTGTAGCCGGAATACCCATCCAGAAAACAATAATAGCTCTGCCTGACTAATCTCTCCAGGATTTGATCAATGAATGGTAATGGAAAATGATCTTTCCTAGTATTCAGATTGAGCTTTCTGTAATCAATACACACACGTCATCCCATGGTCGTGCATTGTGGAATTAACTCACTTGTTGAGTTTGATACCACCGTGATGCCCGACTTCTTCGGCACCACCTAAGTTGGACTTACCCATGTGCTGTCAGAGATGGGATAAATGATATCCACTACATCTCTCTAAATGGATTTACATCCTCCTCAAGGTGTATGCGATGCATGCAAATCATAGGGTTTATGCCTTTCAAATCAGCAACACTCCATCCTATTGCCTATTTGTTCTCACTCAGAACCTTAACTAGTCTCAATTCTTGTTTCTCTGTCAATTTCGAAGATATAATTACAGGAAGATTCTTATCGGATCCCAAGAAAACATACTTCAGCTTTTCAGGAAATTCCTTGAGTTCCAAGGCAGGAGTAGTAGTTAGAGATGAAATTGGTGGAATATTTGAAACTATTGGAAGTGGTTCAACCGGTTCCCACCATGGCTGAGTGTATAATGCAGTCTCCATTGCATCTAGCTCTTCATTCTGCAGCTTCTAATATGCCTCCCAATCAGCAAGTTCCTTATTTAGCTTTTCTCCAGTCATAAATAACTCTAGCTCGTCTCCCTCCAAGATTTGAGTTGCAAAATCTGATATAATATCATCCAGTTTATCGCACTTATTAGTCTGAAAACATTCCCCAGATTCAGGAAAGTGGTGACTTCCTTTGAACACATTCATCCTGACCTTCATATTGCCAAATGTCAAATCCATGGCTCCGGTTCTGTAATTGATGCATGCATTTTCCATAGCTAAGAATGGTCTTCCCAATATTACTGGAATGTGCTTCTTCGCATCAGGGACAGGTTCTGTATCCAGGACTACAAAGTCAACCGGAAAATAAAACTTGCCCATTTGTACAATCACATCTTCAAGCACTCCTCTTGCCTGTTTGACTGATTGATAGGTGAATTATAGTACAAGCGATGTGGGACTGAGCTCACCTAACCCTAGATGTTGGTAGATTGAATAAGGAAGTAAGTTAATACTTGCACCTAGATCAAGAAGAGTTCTACCAATTTCTTGGTCACCAATGCCACATGGAATAGTGGAAGCACCGGGATCTTTCCTCTTAGGTGGAGTATTGCTTAAAAGCAATGAACTCACTTGCTCAGTCAATAGTATTTTTGTTAGATTTTTTCCTCTGCTTTTCCGCTTCTAGGTGCAAAGATCCTTGAAAAATTTAGCATAAGGCGGTATTTAGGCGATTACATCTAAGAGAGGCAAATTGATCTTGATTTGTCGAAATGTATCTAACATATTAGATTATTTCATCTTTTCGTACTTTGCTGGCTCTCTAAGACATTGAGGAAATGATGCTACCTCCTCATAATGCGCTATTTCTGGCTCTTCAAGTAATGTCTCATCAACATTTTCCTCCACCGATGATTGATCTTTCTGCATTCTTTCAGCCTCTTTCCTTGCAACTTCTTTCCTCTACTCTTCTTCAGCTTCCTTCCCCTTCTCTTGTTCCGTTTCTCTTCTTCTCTGCAACCTTTCTTCATGCTCTGCCTCAACTCAATTCTCCATTTCCTTCCCACTTCTCAGAGTCGTGATTACTTGAACTGAATCATGAGGATTATTAACAAAAGATCCAAGCTCCAATGTTTGTTGTGGCTTAGGGTTGACTATTGGCTAACTTTGCAGTTTTCCTGGCTCTCTCACATTCCTCTCATTAGCCATTTGACCCATCTGCATGTGCAGTTATGCTAAATATTGAGTATGAATGCCTAACTTGTTATGAATGTCTATTATGACCTACTTTAGCAGACTAGTCTGGAAATCGGGTGGAGGAGTTTAGCTTCTTGGTGGCTGGGCTTGGTAGTTATAGGGTTGCACAACCTGATTGTTATTGAATGGCTGAAGCTCTTAGAAATTATTGAATGGTTGTAGAGCTTGTGAATTATTGGAAGACTGTAAGGCTTGGTTGTTATTGAATGGCTGGAGGGCTTGGGAATTATTAGATGTTCTTGGTTGGTAGTTGGACTGAGAATTTCTAGCCATGATTGTCGGTTGAGAGTCAAATGATTGCTGACTCTGTTGAAACCTCGGTTGTTGGCCATATGATTGCTGTCTTTCAGTATACCTCGGCTGTTGGTTGTATGACTACTGTCTTTCTGTGAACCTTGGTTGTTGATTGTATGATTGCCCTTGTTGGAATTTTAGTGGTGGATTTTCCATATTGGTAGATTTGTAAGACATGAGTGGGTGATTTCTGGCATTGAAGGTGTATGAATTGGTGAAATGAGCATTATTGGAATAGTTCCATGATGCGTTGGCAACATCAGTCATTATCTCCTGATACTCAATTTGGGAATACTCAGCTTTGACTTTATATGTCTCTCTAGGAGGGGAATGATTTCGTTGAAGGTATTTATTAATTCTCTCCAAACAATGCCATAGTATCTCTCACATCATCAAGATCCACAACATAAGATTTTTCAGATCTCCTATCCTGTTGTCCACCTCTAGACCTCAACTCAGATTGGTATTGGATTATGTTTTCATTGATATTATCAAATATATCCAAAAGTTCTTTAGTTGGCTTTAAAGTAAACTAACCCTACGTGGCTGCGTTTACCAAGGTCTTATGAGTTTCACCAAGTCCCATGTAGAAATTTTTAGCAATATCTTGGTCGGAAAACCTATGATGGGGGCATTTATACAAAATTTCATTATATATTTCCCATGCATCATGAAAATATTCGCCAGGAAATTGCCTAAAGCTTTTGATTGCATCTTGTGCTTCTAAGGTTTTTCCTATTGGATAGTGTTTTTCAATGAATTCTTTCTTAAGGGCTTCCCAATCAATTTTTATTTCTCTAGCTACTTTGATGTACCATCTTTTAGCTTTCTTTTTTAATGACCAAGGGAATAATCTCACTCGCAAGTCATTTTTGGACAAATTATCATACCTAACAGTGGATGCGACTTCTAAGAAATCATTGATATGCTGATATGGGTCCTCTATCCTAAGGCCTGAAAATTTTGGAAGCATATTGATGATGCTTGTCTTGATCTCGAAGTGCTTTGCTCCATCTTCCTCTGGAAAATCTGCATAGGAGTCATACACATCAGGTGCGTAATATCCCTTCAATGATGTCTCTGGTGCCCTCGGCGGGGCGGGTCTGTGGTCGCCCATTGCTTCTTTTTGCTGACGATGACACTTTTCAATAGATCAACATAAGAGACAGAGAGTCATTTCGATCTCAGGATCGTAAACGACTAACGCAATAGTTGGATTAGAACGAGTCGATCTATCGGTCATACGCTAGACTAAAAACTATTATTTTTTATTTTTTTTTGAATTTTTTTGAAATAAAATCCAATATAACTTAACTACTTCTAAATTACAGAAATTAAAGCAAGAATTAATATGCAAAAATATAGGCAACTAAAACTCACAAAAATTCCAGACGCAACTTTAGAAGTTCCGATCTTCCCTTTTACGCTTTTTAGAGTACCTGTCAATCACACAAAAATCTCACTTTAGCTACAGTTACAATAACGTAATGCAAATAAATTACTAAAGCTATTGAAAAATGTTTAGTCCCCGATAACGGCACCAAAAATTTGATGCGACATCAGGTGTGTAAAAATATGTGGTTAAAAATAACACCTTAACGACTCTAGGTTTTACCCTACGCAAGCGCAAGTATCAATTGTAAAATAGCAACAACTTGAGTAAGGGATATCGATCCCACAGAGACTAAGATTGTTCACTTTAATATTTTAAAAACAATGAGTTATATTTTTGAAAAGTTGTTTATTTTGGTGGTCGAAGACCAAATAATCTAAATTAACTAAATTATTTTAGAAAACAAAGTATATTAGTTTGTGATTCAAGAGAGAGAGAAAACTAGGGTTTTCATCACTCCACCACTAACCTCATAACATAGTTATGTCAATGTAACAATTGTAAGAGGGCGATCCATAGATTGTGAATCAGGTCGTACCGCAAATAGCTAAATATGACCCTAAAAAGGAGTACCATCAACCAGATTGCGACAACCCGTCTCATGACTGACCTAACTAGTACATGCCAATTATATTACTCTAATCTACTCCTACTGTATGAAAATAAACTAAAACATGTCTATATTAAATCGCCAAGGCACGACCTGTGTCAACCTAGGGTTTCAAGTTTCATTACCACCATTGTGTAGAAAATCATAATTAAGCATCCAAGTTCTTGCTCATATTGAATAATCATAGGTGTGCAAAATAATACATTTATTCCATCTAAGACAAGAATTTAAAACAAACATATAATTTTATATTGCAAATCAGAACGGTCTCTTAACTACTACAATCATCACAGTATGGTCAACAGTTTCCCCTTGTTACAATTGAAAACAATGAAAGAACTACATTACTTGGCTAGGGTTTTGCTAGAAAATCCTAGATACTGAGTTAGTTGGCCATGGTAGAAAGTGACTGCATCGTTGATGTAGAAACCCTCTCCATAATCCTCTTCTTCGGATCTCTAAGTTTGAATATGACTCTCAACAAGAGCAAGTCTGAATGAATGAACCTCTTGAATGAACGTCTCACATAACCAACCAGCCAATATCTATCAGTACCATAATTCCCTCATTCTTTCGTGAATGATGTACGGTCTTATATATATAGGCAATGGCATAAAAAGGCCCTTTTCAGTCTTTTCACTCTCAAAACTCATTAAAACCCTAAATATAAGTGTATATACTGATGATGCGAGGAATGGTCAGGTAGAAAACGATGTCGTTCATGTCAAAAAGAACAAACGGTGACCGGAAGAGGTACCGGTGGGGTACTGGCCAAATAGGCTCCGACGGTCAAATTAGAACTTGAATCGTTCAAAGAAATATAACAGGATTAATGGTGGGTGATTATTGCGTACCTTTTTAGATTTCCCCAACCCTATATTTATAGGGTTTTTAATGCGGTGGTCCTAATAGAGTTGTAGCGTGTCGTATATATTTTGACAACTACCCATATGTATCTTGATGAGATAATGACATCTACCCGTAGGTATCATAATGAGATTGTAGACTCTTGGTAGAAAGCATTGGTTAACACCCTTATCTCCACGTGCCGTACAAGTTACACCTATCAGTTGCCCCCCGTTCCCGAATTCGTTTGTCGGGTTTAGGGAACGAAATCTCTTCCGTTTGTAATATATGTAGATTTTTATTTATGAATATATATATATATATATATATATATATTTTATATATATATATATTTCCAAATGCGATTTTGTTTTTACCCACCTTGTAATTATTGACTACATGCATACTTTAATATATATTTAAAGCAAAAATGTAACCCTAAAATTTTCTTTTTAAAAATTAAAGGGTCATTTTACTAATTATAGAAAACTTTCAAAATGAGCATTAAATGATTATGTAAAACTTTGTAGGGAGGAAAGCTAATTATTTTTTTAACTTCCCAGATTCTCTGAAACTTTCACACATATATATATAGATGAAAATGAGTATATATATTTGTGAAAATGAGTAGCGTATGACTTTTCAACCATTGACATATATAAAACATATGTGGATTTTAGAAAAGTATTTCAGTAGGAAGTTGTCTGCTACATGCATGATATGCACGCCATCCTTCTAGCCAGCCTGTACCCCTACATGCGTGAGTAGCACGCCAGTACGCCAACTCTTTATTTGGTGTGCCCCTACAGGCGTGAAATGCACACCAGTACGCTAACTCTTTAGTTGACATGCACCCTACAGGCGTGAAATGCATGCCAGTCTCTCTAGCTGACCTGTACCCGCATTTTCAAAAATTGAGCTACAACGGTCATATTGTAACGGCTACTATACCTTATTTCTTCTATAAATTTCACCACTTTGGAGTTTTTTTCCTTGCAATTTACCAGCTTGTTGCTTTCTTTTGTATCTTGCTTCTCCCTCATTTCTTGGTCTAAAATTTTATTTGCCCAAATATTTTTATAAAAATATTCTATGGCACCTAAAAACGTAGAGGACGTAATTTCCACTGTCCATTCGACCATGCTTGATAAGTTGAAGAAGGAATTTGTATTTCCATATGAGGTTGAGCTAAATTGTCCGGGTCTAAATCAAAGGGTGCACCATTCCCTTCCACATGGGATGTTTCTCTACACCTCATATTTTGATGTTGGGCTGCGTCTTCCGCTTCCCCAACTGTTGAGAGAGATCTTGACCATTTTGGTCTCATCCCTTCCCAGCTCTATCCGAACACCTGGAAGGCTATTCTAGGGGCTCCTCTTTTATGGTGCCTGTGCGGGAATGGATCCATGTCTCTTCAAGAGTTTCTCTCTTGCTATTACATTCAGCGCAATGGTGCTTGGGCCAATTTTTTAACTATAGTAAAGGGCTTCCCACAGGAGACTGGTGACAATCCAAAGTTTTGGTGGAGTCGTTTCTTTCACGCTAAAGGCAACGGATTGGAGTTCCTGGATGCGGTCGAAGGCGAGGACAATGGTTCGTCCGTTCCAAAGGAAGCGAGTGATCTTACAGAAGCGGGTAAATTTGTTTTTTTTTTTTTTAAATAACACATCTTCTCTTCTCTTCTGTAGTGAAAAAGAAGCTACCCATTATTTCACCGGAAGAGAAAAAACATATGAAGGAGAGACTGAAGAGGGAAAAAGTTTTCTTGGCCCGTCATAAGGAAGAGTCTTTTTTTGACTCAAGTGCTTTGTCAGGATATTGTCTTGGCCTTCGTGGAAGCCCTAATATTCCACCCGTACCTTTTTTCCCTAACTCTCCGAGTGGGAGTTCGTCAGTTTTTCCATCACATCCGGAGCTCCATTCTCCGGCATCTGGAGGATGTCGGGTAACTGTTAACTCTGGTCAGACCTCCCCCGTTCCTCTGACGACCGACAATCGGGCATTCTCTAATCCTCCCCCAATTTCTGGTGGGAGTCAGGCACTTTCTACTCCTGGAGATCTTGACTCACCCCCGACAGTTGGCCGGAGTCGGGCATCTTCCACCAGTGCAGGTATCCTTATTTTTGTTTTTATTTTTAGTGTTGCTTATTCGCTTTGTTTCAAATACCAATATTTTATTGTGTACACAGGGGGATCTCAGTGGTTTCCCCAGGATGTGTTTGATAACTTTTTAAACAAAAAGCGCAAGACAGGCTTGTCGCCACCGATTCCCCGCTTTTCCTCCTCGCCTGGCCAAGGTTCTTCTCCCTCTTACCAGATGATGGCGAAAGCATCCTCTGGTCCCATTAGGACCTTGGATCTTGATTCAAATACTAGGAGCAGGGGGACTGTCGTTCAGACTGGGTTCAGCCAGTTTTCTAGATCGCTTACTTTCGGTCAGTCTTCGCAACCTGGGTCCATTTTTGGGATGTCCCATCCTGAGTCCAAGTCTTCATCTGGTGATACCGTGATGTCAAACGTGCAGGTAGCGACTGAAAAACTCATGGGCGCTTTGATGGATGAGGACCTTCGGTCATTGAAGAATGAGAATGACTCTATTGTAGAGGTTTATTGGAGATCTCTCCTTGATGCATGACGGGTTAGTATATCTGCATTATTTATGGTACACTTTTTATATTTTATATGTTGACCCATTTTTATTTTTATAGAATTTGACCCGATGCCGATACATAGCTCATAGATGCATGCAAGCTGAGTCTGAAAGAGATCAAATGGTTGTCAATCATCAAGCGGAGATCAACGAGCTTCGGGGCCACTATGAGCGTCAACACCAGCAGCTTGGGACTGCTCGACTGGAGGAGATCAACAAGCTAAAGGGAACTTATGAGTTTGACCTCAAGAGGGCAGAAGAGGAACATGCCTCTCTTTTGGCCCAACAGTTGGCCGAAGCAAGGATTGCTGCAGTTGAGGAATTCAGACACTCTTCTGAGCTCCAGGAACAACAACTGGTATATTACCTTGGGGGTTTTGAGGATCTCCGCGAGCAGGCGACTGCTTTTTATCCAGCCCAGGATTTCACTGGATTCAATCCTAGTGGACGTCGTAGGCAGTAGTTGTTTCTTTTTCTTTTTCTATGTTGAAATCTTGTAGTGTCGCTGTGATGTTTCATTTTCTTTCATTTTCATTTGATGTACTTTGAAAGTTTATGAATGAAACGATGTTTATGGACCTTGATCCTTGATTTATGTAGGAAAAACTTAACCTTTCATATTAAGGCAGTTTTTGTGAGAAGATGAGTAGTAATTTTACTCTCTTTTATTTATAGGATTTGGGCTTCACTCAGCCATATCCTTTCAATAATAAAATTATAACCCCAAGCTTCACTCAGCCCCCCCTTTTTGTTAGGGGACCCATTTTTTTGGTGGAAGAATATGTTTATGATAACACAATAGATGCCCAAGAATTGTAGAAAAAAGAATTCTCTTTATTGATAATTGGCGAGATAACCGCTCTAACAATTAATGTAAATTAAATAACTTCTACTGTAGAATGCTCGATGGCTTATTGCAAACTAAAATCTAAGTAAACGAAACTACTTAAAATGATGCTAAAAAAATAAAAATAAAGGGTAGCCTATATTGACCATGATGCTGCCTTTCCACTTTTACTGGTGATACTTCCTCAAGTGCTGCGTATTCCAAGGACGGGGTAGCTGCTTTCCCTGGAGGGTCTCTAGCCAGTATGCCCCCTGCCGATATGTGCGGATTACCTTGTAGGGGCCTTCCCAGTTGGGAGCCAGTTTTCCCATTTTCACAATTTCACGGTTGCTGGTGAGTGGGGTAACTTCCCGTAGGACAAGGTCTCCTGGCTGAAATCTTCTCTGTTTTATCCGCGCATTGTAATATCGTGACATTGCCTGTTGGTAGACAGAAACCCTCATCTGGGCTTGCTCCCTCTTTTCCTCAATCAGATTTAAGCTGACTGTCAATTCCTTTTCATTATGTTCTGAATTATAGTGACTTGTCCTGTAACTTTCCAACCCGATTTCAACTGGGGTCACAACCTCACTACCGAAAGCAAGGAGAAAATGGGTCTCACCCGTGGGTGTTTTGGCCATAGTCCTATAAGCCCACAGTATATCAGGTAGTTGTTCAGGCCATGACCCCTTGGCCTTCTCCAGACGCTTTTTGATCATCCCAAGAATTGTTCTGTTGGCAACCTCCGCCTGCCCGTTAGCCTGCAAGTGTCCAGGAGAAGAGTAGTGGTTTTTTATTCCCAAACTCGAACAAAACTCTCGGAATACACTTCCTTCAAACTGTTTTCCATTATCAGACACTATGACCCGGGGGACGCCGAATCTGCAAATGATCGACTTCCAGGTGAAGTCTTTGACATTCTTGGCAGTGATTCGGGCTAGTGGTTGTGTTTCCACCCATTTAGTGAAGTAGTCAATCGCTACTATCGCAAATTTGGTTTGACCCTTACCCCGAAGCAATGGGGCAACCAAGTCGATTCCCCATTGAGCGAAAGGCCATGGCCCAATCATGGGTGTTAATTCCTCCACTGGAATTCTGGGGACATTAGCAAATCGCTGGCACTTGTCACATTTCTTCACATATTATAATGCATCATTTTGTATTGTCGGCCAGTAGTACCCTCGTCTTATAGCCTTATGGGCTAGAGATCTGGACCCTGCATGGTTTCCACATAAACCCTCATGAATCTCTTTGAGGATGTATTTTGCCTCCGTAGTAGAGACACAACGCAAGTATGGAAGAAAAAGACTCCTCTTATAAAGAACTTCATTGATGAGAGCATATCTGGTAGCAGGAAGCCTTATCTTTCGGGCTTCCATTCTGTCTTCTGGTAATTCCCCATCCTGGATATACTTGATGATAGGTTGTGCCTATTCCATACCTTGTTCCACTTGCATGATCATTGTAGTCTCCTCCTGGTGAATACTTGGTTGATGTAAATGTTCCAAAGGAAATATATCATCCTCTGGCTCAATAGTTGTAGCTAAACGGGCAAGGGCATCTGCATGACCATTCTCTTCTCTTTGTATTGGGCAGATTACGCATTTTCTGAATTGACCGATCAATTCCTTTACCTTTAGTAGGCAAGTCTTCATTTTTTTCTCCTTTCGCCTCATACTCCCCATTGACCTGGCCTGCAACCAGTCGGGAGTCGGTGTTGACCTTCAGGTAGGGTGCCTGCAAGGTTTACGCTATTCGGAGTCCTGTTATCAAAGCTTCATACTCTGCTTCGTTATTGGTAGCTTTAAACTTGAACCGGAGGGCGTGAGGGAATCTTTCTCCCTCAGGAGTGATTAAAAGAAAACATGCCCCGCTCGTCTGCGAGTTGGATAAACCATCCACATATAATGTACAGAGCACCTCCGGGTCTATTGGTCCTTCTGCCTCAGAAATGAGTATTTCTTCAGCAACTTCAGGGGCTTTTTTTAGAGGATAGGTGAATTCCGCCACAAAATCTGCAAATGCCTGTCCCTTAATCACTACTCCGGGCTTGTAGCGGATGTCGAACTCTCCCAACTCAATCGACCATTTCACTAGGCGACCGGATGTTTCTGGCTTGTGGAACACCTGCTTGAGTGGTTGATCAGTAAGGACTGTTATCGTATGAGCCTGAAAGTATGGCCTTAATCTCCTAGCAGAAATAACTAGTGCGAATGCCAACTTCTCCATTACTGGATACCTTTCTTCTGTTCCCCGTAGGGCTTGACTTGTGTAGTAGATTGGTCTCTGAATAGACCTTTCATTTCTCATCAGGTCAAAACTTACTGCCATTAAGGAGACAGCTAAGTAAAGTAGAAGTTGTTCCCCTGGTACTGGTTGGGCCAATAGGGGTGGAGAAGCGAGATAATTCTTGAAATCCACAAATGCTTGTTCGCACTCAGGGGTCCATTCAAATACCTTTTTAAGCACCTTGAAGAAGGGAAAACATCTGTCAGTAGCTTGAGAAATTAGCCTGTTGAGGGCAGCCAACTTTCCCGTCAACCGCTGTACATCTTTGGTTGACTGGGGAGACTTCATGTCCAGAATGGCCCGAATCTTTTCTGGATTGGCCTCAATGCCTCTTCTACTGACCATGAATCCCAAGAACTTTCCTGATGATACACCGAAAACGCACTTGGTTGGGTTAAGGCGCATTTGGTGTTTTCGAAGCACCTCAAAAACTTCTTGGAGGTCTACCAGATGATTTTCATTTTTAACACTCTTAACTAACATGTCATCTATGTAGACCTCCATGTTCCTTCCAATTTGATCTTTGAACATGTTGTTGACCAATCTCTAGTAGGTAGCTCCAGCGTTCTTTAACCCGAAGGGCATGACTTTATAGTAGTAAATGCCTCGGTTGGTGATGAAAGATGTTTTCTCACAGTCAAGAAGGTGCATGGGGATCTGATTGTAACCCGAATATGCATCCATAAAGCTGAGTAGTTCATTCCCTGAAGTAGCTTCTACCAGCATGTCAATTCTTGGTAACGGAAAACTATCATTTGGACATGCTTTGTTCAAGTCTGTAAAGTCAACACAGAGCCTCCATTTTCCATTTGCCTTCTTTACTAGGACCACATTCGATAACCAGTCAGGGTAGTGAACCTCTCGAATGAAGTCCGCCTTTAGAAGCTTGTCAACCTCCGACATTATAGCGGCATTCCTCTCTGGGGCAAATGTTTTTTTCTTCTGCTTTACAGGCTTGGCAGTAGAATCCACATTTAGGCGATGTTGCATAACTTGAGGATCAATGCCCGGCATATCTTCATGTGTCCAGGGAAACATGTCCTGATTTTGTTTTAAGAATCGAATAAGTTGATCCTTAACATCATCGGGGAGCAGAGACCCGATGCTTAATGTTTTTTGGTTCCTGCCCTCTTCCAGGATTACCTCTATGAGGTCCTCTACTGGCTCTGGTCGGGGAGTATTTTGACTTGAGACTGATTCGAGACCTTCGATAGTAAGTGATTCTTGTGACCTTCTATCTCTTAGAGTGGCTGCATAGCATTCCCGTGTTATAGCTTGGTCTCCTCTTACCTCTCCTAGACCATGATCATTTGGGAACTTCATTAGCAAGTGGTAAGTTGAAGTTACTGTTTTCAACGCATTAAGAGTTGTTCTTCCGATGATGATATTGTAGGTGGAAGGGCAATCCACTACAAAAAAATCTACCATGATGGTAAGCTGTCTTGGAGCCACCCCTACAGTGAGAGGAAGGGTCACTATTCCTAGTAGAGAAACCTTCTCTCCAGATAAACCGACTAGAGGCGATTTAGATGGTTTTAACTGGTCTCTTCCTATACCCATCTTGTTGAAAGCTTCAGAGAATAGCAAATCCGCAGAACTTCCATTATCGATCAACACCCATTGGATAGTAAAGTTGTATAATGCCATGGTAATCACCAGTGGGTCATCATGGGGATGTTGTACTCCCCGTGCGTCATCGTCGGTGAAGGTAATGACCTGCCCTTCTAGTCGTGGTAATTTGGAAGTTGGAGCAGAGGTATCCACCCCTTGAACCTCCATCATATTTCTAGCCCTTCTCGCATGAGATTTTCGGGATGAGCTTGTTTCCTCACCTCCAGCAAACCCTCCATAAATCACATTGATCTCCCGAACAGGCTGTTTATCTGGTGTGCGACTTCTTCGGGGGGCATCCTGTCGAACTTTTCCTTTATCGCCATAGGTCGTGAACCGGCTCAAACGCCCTCTCTGGATCAGGCTCTCAATTTTATTTTTGAGGTCGATGGATTCATCTGTCGTATGTCCATGGTCGCGGTGAAAGCGAAAAAATCTATCGCGTACCCTTTTTGATGGATCCGACTTCAGCCTGGGTGGCCAGGATAATGAATGATCGTCTTGTATCTGAAAAAGGATCTCGCCTATCGGCTTGTTCAATGGAGTGAAACTAGTGAACTTATTCTGACTCTTTATAGGTCGAGATGACCTCTCAACAGTCGGTTGGGTTCTCCAGCCTTTAGCTTCTCTCTCGTCCCTGGTAGTTATTGCTGGTCTCTTTTTCTCCACCTTCTTTTCTTCAGTCCCTTTTCCTTTTTGGGCATTCATGGAATCCTCCGCATTTATATGCTTCTGGGCTTTAACAAGTAGTTCTGCCATCGTCTCGGGCGGTTCTTTTGATAAGGAAAAAATAAACCTAGAAGACTGTAGTCCTCCCATGAAGGTTGTCACTACTACGTTATCATTAACCTCATCAACCTGGAGTATCTCATTATTGAACCGGATTATATAATCTCGAAGTGACTCTCCTTTATCCTGTTTGACGTTTAGCAAGTAGGTGGCGGGCTTCCTATGTCTCCGCCCGGCAATAAAGTGCCCGATAAATTTCCTGCTTAACTCGTTGAAGTCATGAATAGAATCGGGCCTCAGCTTATAGAACCAGACCCGGGCTAACCCCTTTAGGGTGATGGGAAAATCCCGACACATGATAGCATATGGGATAGCCTGTAGATGCATGAGTGCCTTAAAAGTCTCCAGGTGGTCAAAAGGGTCCTTGGACCCATCAAAGTTCTCCAACTGTGGCATCTTGAACTTGTTAGGTAGGGGAACACTCATCACCAAAGCATCAAATGGGGAATTAGTCTTCTATAGGAGTTCATCCACAATAGCGGGGCTTTTGCCATTCATTGTCTGTGTCATATCTTCCATTTGTGCCTTCAGATCTTGGATTTGTTGATCCACACCCACGACTTCTGTAAGATCATCGGGAGTCCTGCCTCGTCGAGTGCTCCAGATCACTGTCCTCCGTTGATCTTGGTTATGGCTATGCTCTGCCCCCTCTTCCAAATTATTATGTCCTGTTGCATCTGGGGCGGGAGGAATGGGATCAGCCAGTCGTTGAAGAAGCAAAGCGTTCTGCTGGATCACTTGGTCCATCCCTCAAGCCAGAGCTTGAACCTGTTGTTCTAATACCGTCACACGTTCTGTAGGATCATTTTGTCTTACTGGGTCTGAATTTTGGGGACTTTCAGAGTTGTGTGATGACCTGTCATCACCAACTTCTTGATCTCCCAGAGAAACACGTGCCTCATCTTGGCCATCAGGTCAGGGAGGATGCACTGGAGGTAGACCAATATGGGTCAGTGATACTCCTTGGTTGGTTGGGAGCAAAGGATCATTGGGTTGAAGGACAAGATATCTGGGTTGTCCAGAGGCAACACCCACCTTACTTTTGCTTCGTAGTTGGACCATTCTAACCCTTTCTGGAAGTAAGAAGTTGTCGTTTCCCACAGACGGCGCCAACTGATGATGCGAGGAATGGTCGGGTAGAAAACGATGTCGTTCCTGTCAAAAAGAACAAACAGTGACCGGAAGAGGTACCAGTGGGGTACCGGCCAAATAGGCTCCGACG
Organism: Cornus suecica; assembly: GCA_963922005.1. Classification (NCBI taxonomy): domain Eukaryota; kingdom Viridiplantae; phylum Streptophyta; class Magnoliopsida; order Cornales; family Cornaceae; genus Cornus; species Cornus suecica. Next base: position 5,690,740 of record OY998244.1, on the reverse strand, counting down.
GTCAAATTAGAACTTGAATCGTTCAGAGAAATATAGCAGGAGTAATGATGGGTGATTATTGCGTACCTTTTTAGATTTCCCCAACCCTATATTTATAGGGTTTTTAATGCGGTGGTCCTGATAGAGTTATAGCGTGTCGTATATATCTTGACAGTTACCCATGTGTATCCAGGTGAGATAATGACATCTACCCGTAAGTATCCTAATGAGATTGTAGAGTCTTGGTAGAAAGCAACCGGTTAACACCCTTATCTCCATGTGTCGTACAAGTTACACCTATCATATACATGCATACAGAAGTCTGGAGTCGCGGGCATGTCATCCAAATAAGTTGGGGGTGAAACAGGAAAAGTCACGTAAAACTAGAAAAAACTTGCTGCACTTATGCTTGGGGGCTACGCTTCAAGCGTAGATTTTGCAATTCTAGCCACTTTTTGGTATTGAAAGCGTAGGCACAAGTGTAGGGTTTTTATGGAAAACCACTTTTCTCTGTGAATGCGCCAAAACGTCCGTCTCGAACCCACGATACTTTTTGCTGAAAATGACGGCTTTTCACCGGTTCGGTGGATTAGTCGGACGAAGGCCCTGACAACTTGAATATCGTAAAAAAAAAAAAAAGTAAGTTCCATATCTAAAAACATGAAAATAAAGGTAGAATGTTGTCAGCCTACTGAGAAAAAGTATAACGCTAAACCAACATAATCCTGTTTTTTTGCAGGTAAAAAGAAACTAGTTGTTAGGTTCCATGAATACGCGCCTGAGGTCGGCCCAATTGGAGCGATGACAGAGTGCTCTTTGCAGTCTTCTTGTCGGTCTCAAGAGTTGAGGATTCCTCAAGAAGAGAGGATCTAACCATTTTCCGATGCAGCTGCTTGATCTCTTTCTCGATCAGCACTTCTCTTCTTCTCAGAGATCTTTGCTAGTTCCGCCTGCAGCTCGGCCTCTTTTGAGACCAAGTCCTTGTGAATTTCCCTCCGCATTTGGAATGTGAATGCATTAATCTTCACTTGCTCAACCAAATACTTCTTACACTAAAGCAAGTACGTTTTATATTTTTCAATTTGTTTAGTCAAATTTATTCTAACAAAAGATTTTCATGCTCAAGACATAATGTTTCTCTAAACCATGCCATATTAGATCTCAGAACAAAACACTCCCTCCTATTTTGTGTAATAGTGACCATTTGTGTTGGCGGGTCATGAAGGTGTCTTAATCTTCAAGTGTTATGTGAAAGAGGAAACCTCAACTAATGAGTATTATGAACATGTATTATGAGAGCCAATAATTTATTCATGTACCCTATTTAAATAACTTTTTTTTTTTTCCTGAATGAGTGAGGGATGGGGGAGGATATCCCCTAAGAAGGGCCCCAAAAATCGTCAAGAACAAAAGACGGAACTAAGTCAAAAACAACATCAACAAGCAGAAGAATATCAAAATAATTGCGTGAAGTCTTCCATGGTGATATTCTGCAGCAGCATCACCTCCCACATGACGGCCAAAACAGCACCCTCGATGCTATCCTTGCGACCCTCAAAGAGGGCACAATTCCTTTCTTTCCAAATCTTCCATATCGTCGTGGAGAAAATAAAATGTACAGATCATTAAGAAATAAAGATAATGAGGGACTAAATTTATGAAGATGAGTATAATCAGTAGAATAAAATGCAAAAGAAGAAAGCTGCAAATCTGACTGAAAGGGCATATCAATTGAAAGATAGAGATGGTGGAGTCGATCCTTATATGGATAAATAGCCACAACCTTAAACATAATCACATTCAAAACTACAAAGGAAAAAGGACTAGAAACACAGAATATTGGTTCCAACAATCAGAAATAAGTTCCAGATCCAAAATCATAGTCCGAGCCTTACCGCAATCTAGGGGGTTTGCTTTATACACGTCCCCTTGATTTAGTCGGGGCGAAAGCCCCAGAACCACAAACTATCGAAAAAAAGGAAGAAGTTCCATATCCAAACAAGATGAAAATAGAGGTAAAAGGAGACTAGTTGTCAGATTCCATAAACATGCGCCTAAGCTCAGTCCATTTTTGTTGGAGCGACGACAAAGTACTCATCGCAGTCTTCTTTTCAGCCTCAAGAGTTGAGAACTCCTCAAGAACAGAGGATCTAGACTTTTCCAGAGTAACCATTTCCCCATGCAGTTGCTTGATCTCTTTCTCAGCACTTTTCTTCTTCTCAGAGATGCTTGCCAGTTCCGCCTGCAGACGCTCAAACTCTTGTTGAAGCTCGGCCTCCTTTGAGACCAAGTCCTTGTGAATCGCCCTCCGCTTTTGGAATGCGAATGCATTAATGTTCACTTGCTCAACCAAAGAATTATTTGCTCCTTGCTTTTCTGCCATTTTTTCTTCTACCACTTTCAGAGATTGCTTGGAAGTCTTGCAAGTTTCGAGAAGCGTTGTAAACTCGAGCTTGAAGGTGTTCGACTCTTCAAGCCGGGACGAACTGAGGTCGCAGCACTTTAATAAGTCAAGGATGGATGTTGCAAGATGTGCGGCGAAATCAGGAATTTCCGATAGGTCCTGAGATATCATTTTTATGAAGATTTATTTGGCTTCATCCATGGTTGATCGAGGATTAATGGAGGATGTGGCTGATCTTTCAGTAGTGGAGTCAAAGGGTGCATCAGTCTCTGTGACCGACACTAACCCGGAGATGTAGGCATCCATGTCATCAAAGGAAGGCGATTCGGAATGAGAAGCCCTTGGCAACTCAACTTCCTACAAAGGTTACAAAGATGAAATCATTTTAAGAACTTAAAGACTCCCCTAAAAGATTAGTATATAGAAGGAAAAACATTTTCTTGACTTGAAACCAGAGAAAGTAGAATCAGCTGTTGACACCTTCTTGACAATTACAGTCTTCGCTGCCTCGACCTCAAGTTGAACATGGTCACTCTTTTCTTTTATGTCATGTGTCACAGAATCAATAACTGAGACAACAGCTTCAACTATGCATGTATCGTTCAAGAGATAACCACTACCAGGGTCATTCAACTTACTAAGAGGCATGAATGAAGGGAAACCCCAATCCGGTTCTCCTGCATTGAAGTGGTGTCTAGTGTCTGCATTTGAAAACAGTCACAACTGTCACTAATATGACACATGAGGTGAACACCGTACACTGATACTAGAATTGCAGTACAACTCAACACCTTGGCATGCCTACATTTCAGTCTATTATATATGAAGAATAGCAGAGCTACAGTTTTTAAGTAAGAGTGCAGTAAGAGGATGGAAAAGAAATTGAATATAAGATCGGAGATAAAACTTCATGGGGGCCACCTTAATGACTTTTAATAGTGAAGCAAGCAAGAATAATCACTTCCAAGAAAGTAGAATGCACTGCATTGAGAACAAAAAAGAACATAAATCACATTCACACTTTCCAGCACCAAATAAATAGTGTTTCCAGAGGCTGATTATTTTGGAGAAACCCAGCCGTTACAGAGTGACGGATAAATATTTTTCAAAATCGAATAAGATGAAGTACTTTTCTTGTTTATTATAACTTTCATATTATTCATATAAGCAATAGTAAACTTCGGGGGACGGACATAGCATCACTCTAAGTTAAGACTGTACAAATGATGGCAATCCAAAAAATTCACGAGATTAGAATAGTTATTCATTACTACATTTGTTTTGCATTTTTCTACTTACCAGTTGCTGTTTTAGTTATGCAATCTTTATAGTTTGAAACATAAGATCAGATTTTCTAATCATCTTAAGCACCACCCAACACCCAAGAACACTAAACCTGTTAGCTGAGATATGATAAAAGCTCGAATCACAGAATTTTATTTTTTTTCAAATATGTCTAGGGATAGAATATGCGGTGATTCGTTTCAGTTCCGTTATGCTAGAACCATTTCTCCTTAGACCATTTTCGAATGGGTGGTGCCTAACTTAGAACGACCTCATTTTGGTCAGACGACCCTTTCTACCGAATTCGCAATGCATCAAGTAAAGATGATACACACCTTTCACTAATCCACCATAACTCATCTTCCATATGTGGACCATTCTGAAAATATACACCGTTAGACTCTAATACGTCAATATGAGAGAAAAGCAATGCGTCATTACATCTTTTGAGTGTCTAATTTTCGTTTATCCTATGCATATTTCATGTATAAATAAATATATATTATACATGTACATCACATTCCCATTTCCTTTGAGCCAAAACGAATTCCTTTTCTAGACAAGGAACCTACTGAAGGAAGGTACTCCATTCCATGCAAAATATTGAAAGGTAAAAAAGCGAACCTGTAGTAATGAAAAACCAACTAAAAGCACAAATTCAGCAAAAAAAAATTAAAAAAAAAAAATCATAATTTTCCGAAGCATACATATATTTATACACATACATGCTTTTGTTAATTAAACTGCATATGGCTTTGAATAGGGTGTAAATCCAGTAATTGTGCAAAGAACATACCCTTTGTTACTGTGAACTTGCTATCCACTTGACTGACCACAGATACGCAAAATTGTGCATTTATACAACACCCACATGGCAAAGTTGCTGAATCCGCAACATCTAAATAAATTGACAACTTGTCCACATTGTTCCCCTTTGGGAATATAAGCACCCGCCTGCCCAATACAACCCACACACACACCAATATATATATATATATATATATATATATATTGTTAACAATATTCATAAAAATCAAAATCTAGAAAGAGGGTAGAAGATGAAAATTACCATTTGTTTCCACCAACACAGAAATTTGAAGAGTATTGCTTGGTTTTGAGGGTAGAAAAGTTTTTAATCCTCCATGTGAACCTTGCTGATTGTGGACTACCTTCCTTTCCTAGAAAGGATTGTAGAGAAATTCATTGCAAAAATCAAAACACATTAGTTTGAAATCGAAAAAAAATGATAAAAGAGTGCTCATCTAACAGTTTTCTCTGGTGCAACAGTAATGATTTTAGAACAGCAGTGAAAATAACCAAAACCCAACAATTAAATTGCATACATATACAAACACCATCTACATGACTTTGTTATTGAACGTGAATTAAACCCAAAATTTGAAAATCATATTGAAGGCATACCTTCCATGGGTTGGAAGTTTTGGAATTTAATGAGATTCTGATGAAAGTTCTATAGCCTCGAAAAGGCTGAAGGGACTTGTTACTCAAGTATTGAGGTACCCAAATTATTTGTATATTTAGTGACCAAACCTATTGATATAAAGTTATAATATTTAGGTCTGGCCTCATGACCTAGTTTGCCCCTGCAGATGTGGCTAGTATAATATAATTTAAACACGTGATTTAATTTTTTAATAAAAAAAAATGAACATACATTCATAAAAATACAAATTAGTATCAATTCCTTATTAAAAATATTTTGACTACATATTTATTATATCTTAAATCATAATTAGTATCTCCACTGGTATACAAAAGGTTATGCACCCCACAATTTAAAAGGTTGCATACTATTTTATGGTAATTTTGTTAATGAATATATATTTTTTAAAAAGGATTGTTAACATAAAATCCCTTTTGGTTTCAACTTCTTACGTGTCATAGTGTCTCATTCACTTTTAATAATCCATTTCTACTCAAAACAATAACGTTTTAATGTTTTATTTGCCCTGAAATCATTTTGGGACAAAAAGGGGTATATGAAAGTGGAGGGAGCAATATGGTATTAGGGGAGTATTTGTTAAAAAACTGAAACCAGAAAGAATTTTATGTTAATAGCCCTTTAAAAAATTACAATTACTTTGCTTTTTTCTTTGTTAAATCTTAAGTATTTGTTAACAATTACAAGCTGAAACCTTTTTTTGTCTTTAATTATTTAATAATAATAATAATTATTATTATTATTATTTTAACAATGCATGTATTTTAAGTGTTCAGATATGAGTATGTAAAACATGTCTCTTAACTAAGCCAAATTTTAGTTTCATTTGCCAATTCTTTTTTTAGTAATAAGTGATTTTTTATTTCTTTACCTTATACTAGAACTATTATTATTATTAATTTGTAGGCTTTCATTTTCTCATGATTTTTGGGACAAGAGTGAAGGATGAAGGAAGCAAGACTCACAACTCTCAAGAAAAAAAGAAGAGAACTCACACAATTATTAAATTATACGAACGTATTAATTAAGTTGGATATGGGTGGATAATTTTGTCCAATTTTAAATTACTTAGAATTAAAAAAAAAATTTGTAAACATCCATTCTGGTTGACAATTAAGTTTCAATATTGACCATAATACATCTTTTTGACTACTTTATGGCCACTATACAGAAATTTGTCCCCGCCCCCTTTCACACGGGGGGAATTCTTGGATTCGTCGGGAGTAAGGGGCTCGAACCCGCAACTTCTGTCGTGACAGGGCAATGCTCGGACCATATTTTGACTACTCTATTATAATATGAGAAATTTGTTTTTTTTTGCTATTTAAGTAATTTATAAATTCTTTAAAAAATATATGTCACATGGACAGAAGTTCTTTATTTTAGCATAAAATGTTTAAACTAAGGATAATATATTTTACAAATTAAATCAAACTAAATTTTAATAAGAATTTTTTTACTTTAAAAATAAAATAATTAAAAAGTATAGCTACTTTTTTAAAAAAAAAAAAAATTAACGATACCTACTCGAATGCAATTAAGATGAATGGGATAATTAATATTTTAAACAAGAAGAAAAAGTATTGGTATGATTAGAAGAATGCACCATTTATTATGAAGGGTAGAAGAGTCTTTTGTAAGGGAACTCGAGGCTCGAGCTAATTGCGATGAATCGATAGTTCAAAGGGATGACATGTAGTTCACGGAGATTAGTTACAAAACTCTAATAGTTGAGGAGTTTTTTTTTGCACTTTACCCTAATAAATTATACTCACTTCTCCTCTACTCGTGATGATTCTGACCATCGGAAAATGATTTTCTTGCCAAGGTACCAAAATAAATAAATTAATGAACAAGAATTTTCTTGAATTAAAAGAGTGGTCTATCAGTGTGTTCATCTAAAAATTTAAAATCATCCTGAAGTACAGAAACTAAGAGGCATTTGTAGTGTGCAGAATTTTGATTGAAAGTCAATCATATGAGTGTGAGGATAAATGAAAGGCATAAACATATGGAACGATTCTTAAAAAATCTAAAATTAGCTGAGAACATTTCAGTGAAAAATAAAAGACAATTCTTTGAAATTTTTTAACTTACTTTTTTTAAAACAATTTTTGAAAAATTAAAAACTGAATCAAGCATAATCATTGTATAATTTTCAGAAAAACAGAGAATTATTTTTCGAGTTATAAAGCAAGTAGGTTTTATATTTTTCAATTTGTTTAGTCAAATTTATTCTAACAAAAGATTTCCACGGACAAGGCATAATGTTTTTTGGTGTGAAATTTAGAGTAACCCAAAAGATAGATTAACCCAAATCAAATTTTACTCGCAAGTATACGAATCATAGTAGTAAAGAGTACAAGTATTGCGAGATCATTCTCACGAGGATTGATTAAGACAAATTAAATCTAAAAACTACTATCTAACTAATTCAACAAATTATTGATGATTGTGAAAAAAAAGAATAATTGCAAAAGAGATGAAAGAACAATGATAAAGAAAATACCAAAGCTTCGATTCCACCACCAATCAAGACAATTCCGATTTTCAATTAAAATTCTTAAATATCCAAATAATATTCACACATCCAATAAAAATAAGTAGAATCAAATATATGGATGGCCTATCCGTGTTAAGGCATAAGTTCAATCAAATTTATTATTTTGTTCATGAATAATAAACACCTAATTGAAAGAAAGTGTAAATCCTAACTATCTATCCGTGGTAAGGCATAAACAGTTATTCATTACTTTCTTCTTCCTAAATTGCCAAATAAGATTACTAGTTCATGGTCAGACACAAGTAACCTATATGCTAGAATTCTAATACATTCGATTAGGGTCTTGATTAAAACACATAAAATGAAAAATATAGGAAAACATCAAAATACTAGAAGAATAATTTATTAAATGAAATATTCAATTATTCAATTAAGAATCATGGAATTGTACATGAAAAGGGCTTCCTCTCAGCCTTGGCTGAGAGAATTAGCTAGACATAAAGAATAAAATAATAAAAAAACAACCAAACCGAAATTGAAGATGGAAGAACTTGCTTTCTCCGTGAATTGCACCAGTCTTCTCTTCTGTTCATTTGGCTCTTGATGATCCTTTGTGCATCCACATATGCCCTATTTATAGGGGTTCTCAAGGTTTCATCTAGGAAAGTAAATAAGAGAATACAATATTCACATATTTCTTTTCCTAATTGGTGATATCTTGCAGCCCACTTTTGACCAATTTGGAGAGTAAATTTGGAAGATATTGGTGAGATACTCTTTTCTTGTTAATCAAGTCATCTTCCCACAGCCCTTGATTTCACTCCATTCTGATCGTTCCTTCAAAATCTGTGATTATATTACCAAGTTGATGCTGATTTTCGCACAAAATAGTATGCCAGATTTAAAATGTCTTTTTCGCCCTCTAAACTTCAGAATTAGGGTTTCTATGTGAAATACCAATATTCTTTAAATTGAATCAGCTTTCTAGGAACACTGGGGTTACACAAATCCGAACAACGGGCTGAAATATATGGCCCAAATACTAAGACGTGGTCTAAACAGATTTTGGGTTTGTTTAGATGGATTTAACCCATTTGTACCAGAAATCACCAATAACCTATAAAAATATAAAAACACAAATATTAATTAAAATAATTTAAAATAAATGACTAAAAAATATATTTTTGGAGGTTAATCGTGTATGAATTATGCACTTATCATTTTTCTAAATCATGCCATATTAGATCTCAGAACAAATTAAACACTCCCTCCTATTTTGTGTAATAAAGACCATTTGTGTTGGCGGGTCATGAAGGTGTCTGATAAGTGCATAATTCATACACGATTAACCTCCAAAAATATATTTTTTAGTCATTTATTTTAAATTATTTTAATTAATATGTGTGTTTTTATATTTTTATAGGTTATTGGTGATTTCTGGTACAAATGGGTTAAATCCATCTAAACAAACCCAAAATCTGTTTAGACCACGTCTTAGTATTTGGGCCATATATTTCATCCCGTTTTTCGGATTGGTGTGAGCCCAATGTTCCTAGAAAGCTGATTCAATTTAAAGAATATTGGTATTTCACATAGAAACCCTAATTCTGAAGTTTAGAGGGCGAAAAAGATATTTTAAATCTAGCATACTATTTTGTGCGAAAATCAGCATCAGCTTGGTAATATAATCACGGATTTTGAAGGAACGATCAGAATATAGTGAAATCAAGGGTTGTGGGAAGAGGACTTGATTAACAAGAAAAAAGTATCTCACCAATATCTTCCAAATTTACTCTCCAAATTGGTCAAAAGTGAGCTGCAAGATATCACAAATTAGGAAAAGAAATATGGGAATATTGTATTCTCTTATTTACTTTCCTAGATGAAACCTTGAGGACCCCTATAAATAGGGCATATGTGGATGCACAAAGGATCATCGACGGCCAAGAAACAGAAGGGGAAGACCTGTGCGATCAACGAAGAAATCCAAGACGTCTTCCACTTATGATTTCGGGTTTGATCGTTCTTGTTTTATTTTTCTTGTATAGTTAATTCGCTCGGCCAAGGCCTAGAGGAAACCCTAGTCATGTTCAACTTTATAGTTTTCAATTGTAGACATTACTGAATATTTTGGTTAATGAGTTTTTCTTATTCTTATTATATATATGTTAATGCTTTCGATTTTATGTGCTTTAACTAAGACTAAAATTGAACGTATTTCATTCCTAGCATATAGGTTACTTGTGTCTGACCACGAACATGTAATCTACTTGGCAATTTAAGAAGAAGACAATAAATTATAATTGTTTATGCCTGACCATGGATAGATAATTGTGATTTATATTTTCCTTCAATGATTTATTTATTATTTTTGGCCAAGATAATAAAATATTGAATTGAACCTATGCCCTAACCCGGATAGACCATCTATGAACGTAATAATTATTATTATTTAGATGTGTGAAAATTAATTGGATATTTAATGAGTTTACAATTGAAAATTGGATTTGTGATGATTAGTGGTGGAATCAAAGCCTTGGTATTCCTTTTGTATTTATATATTTTTTTTCACAATCATCAATAATTTGTTGAATTAGTTAGATAGTAGTTTTTAGATTTAATTTGTCTTAATCAATCCTCGTGGAAATGACCTCGCAATACTTGTACTCTTTACTACTATGATTCGTATACTTGCGAGTAAAATTTGGTTTGGGTTAATCTATCTTTTGGGTTACTCTAAATTTCACATCAGTGTCTCAATCTACAAGTATTATGTGAAACAGGAAAACCTCAACTAATGAGTATTATGAGAAACATGTCAACGCGAACATTTTCCCTTGTTACATCTTTCATTAATCCACCATAACGTATCTTCCAAATGTGTACCATTGTAGAAATATACACAGCTCGACTCTAATACATCAATATGATAGAACATCAATCCCTTGTTACATCTTTGAGTGTCTCTTTTCTCCTATCCTATGCCTATTTCGTGTATAAGATAAATATATATACACATACATCATATTCCAATTAACAACTGAACCAAAATATGAATTACTTTCCTAGACAAGGAACCTACTCCATTCCATTCCACAAATATATATATATACATATATATTTCCACATTACATTTTTATTTTCTGAGATATACCTTAGCACTAAATTGCCTCCTGTTATCCTACTTGTTTCCAACTCCTCAGCCCTGAAAAAAGAACAGAGAAAAGCAACAAACAAAGAAAATTCCCAAACAGTGAACCCAAGTCCAGTAAACTAAGATGCTGATAATGCCAGAGGTACAAGAGGTTTGACTCCTTCATGAAGCAACAAAAGTATACTAGAAGCCACTTTGATCATTGGGTATACCTTCGAAAACTCCCAGATTGTACATTTGTATATTTGCTCTTATATGTAGATGATATGTTGATCGCATCTAAGAGCAAGGTGGAGGTCGATAGACTGAAGGCTCAATTGAGCTCAGAGTTCGAGATGAAGGATCTTAGTGAAGCTAAGAAGATACTCGGGACGGAGATCAAGCGGGACAAACAAAAAGGCACAATGTGTTTAACTTAGATGAAGTATTTGAAGAAAGTGCTTCAGACATTTGTCATTGATGGCAACACAAAATCAGTAAGCCCACCACTGGCCTCACACTTCAAACTGAGTGCAAAGATGTTACCAACCACAGATGATCAGAAAAGGCAAATGGAGCATGTTCCATATGCAAATGCAGTTGGTGCTTTTATGTATGCAATGGTATGTACCAGACCCGACATTTCACATACAGTAAGTATGGTGAGTCGATACATGCACAATCCTAGTAAAGGCCATTGGCAAGCAGTGAAGTGGATTCTACGATACATTCATGGTACTGTAGATATCGGTTTAAAGTTTGAGAGAGATAAGACCATGGGTAAGCATCTAGTTGGATATGTTGATTCCGACTATGCTGGAGATCTTGATAAAAGAAGATCTACTACTGGTTATGTTTTCACTATGGCAAGCAGACCAGTATGCTGGAGGTTAACATTACAATCAACGGTGGTTTTGTCTACTACAGATGCAAAGTATATGGTTGTAACTGAAGCTTTCAAGGAAGCTATTTGGCTTCAAGGGTTGACTACAGACTTGGGTGTTTTTCAAGAAACCGTGAAGGTTTTTTGTGATAGTCAGAGTGCCATTTGTTTGGCAAAGAACCAGGTCCATCATAGTCATACCAAGCATATTGATGTCCGGTTCCACTTTGTTAGAGACATAGTTGATGATGGGAACATTCTATTACAGAAGATAGGGACTGCAGATAATCCTACAGACATGCTCACCAAAGTGGTTACAGGGAACAAGTTTCAATACTGTTTGGACTTGATCAATATCTCTCAGACTCAGAGCACTTAAATGCGCATTGGGGGGTAGCTCAATCAGAAGACTTAGTCAGTGAACTAAATTAGTGAACTCTTTCGTCATGGTGGAGATTTGTGAAACTTATGCAACAAGTTCCATGCATGTGATGACTCAAGAAGACTAAGTGATGCATGCATGATGTAAATGAGGAGGTGATGCATGCAATGACCTACATGAAGAAGTGATGCATGCAATGACCATTAAAAAGGAAGCTTCCATGGAGTGTTCAATTTTGTAACCTCTTGGACACCTTGCATGAAGACTTCATTATAGAATTTTCTTCCTCCAATCTCAGAGCCTATAAATAGAGGCATATACTTGTTGTATTATTAAGCTCAATTCTGTAAGAGAGCAAGTCTGAGGGTTGAGAGAAATTTCACAAATATATTGAGCTACCCCTTCGTGGACATACCCGAATTTGGGGAACCACATATAAATCATTGTGTTTATGTGTTAGTGTGTGTTTGATTACATTTTAGGTACAACAATTACAAGGGGATGATCCACAAATCATACACACGCGCACACACAGTGTATACTCACGTCTGTATCACCGGAAATAGTATAAGCATATATTATTCCTAACTCTCACCAAAAAGAATCTTAGTCTGTATTTCTTCTTATTCTCTCTCACAATCTGTATCAGATCTTGTGTTTCTATATCACTTAATACAATAGGAATCACCCATGTATTTATAGGAGAGTTTGTGGTGGAGAATAAGTCAATTGGTATCCCATACCAATTAGAATAGGAGTCAATTTAGGTCTTTCCATAAAATCCCAAAACTGGGCTACCGAGTACTCGGTGAAATTGTCATGGCGCGCGGATGCACAAACATCTGGTATTCGCGTCATGCCATGCTAAGACACGACCACTTTTGACCTACCAAGTAGTCGGTGATTCTTCACCGTAACTTTTGCTTTTGACTTCTTTTGCTCCAATTCTCTTTTCGATTCACGAGGAAATAAGTCATCAATGCTAACAATCTCCCACTTGACGAATTTCCACCTAATCAATGAACTCTATCAATGATCAGTGCTTCTAACGGTACTCTCATTTATGTCTTCAAGCTCGAAGACCAACTGAAGTTGCGTACAACTTTAGTTTTTCTATTGTCACCACTTTGGTCAACATGTCGGTTGGATTCTCGCTTCCTTGAATCTTCTCAAGTGTCACCACTTCATCCTCCAATAGAGATCTGATAAAGTGATAACGAAGATCTATATATTTGGTCCTCGAATGAAATGCTGAATTATTTGCCAGATGTATAGCACTTTGACTGTCACTGTGCAAAACACTATTCCCTTGCTCAAATCCCAACTCTGCCAACAAACCTTGTAACCAAATCATCTCTTTGTTAGCCTATGTCATGGCTACATACTCAACTTCTGTATTAGATAACGTTACATCCTCTGTATCTACGAAACCTAACTGATTGTTGTAGTACCTACTATAAAGACATAACCAGTAGTGTTTCTTCTATAGTCTATCTCACCAGCAAAATTTGAATCTACATAGCCATGTATATTCACTTCACCTTTTCCAAAACAAAGGCATTTGTTTGTGGTATCTCATAGATATCGCAATATTCACTTCACTGCTTCCTAGTGAGTCTTCCCTGGATTGGACATAAACCTGCTAACTGCTCTCACTACATATGTAATATCCGATCTTGTACAAACCATCAGATACAACAAGCTACCAATAGCTGAAATGTATGAAACACTGGCCATGTTGTTCCTCTTTGCTTCTAACTTGGGAGATTGCTCTTTGGATAATCATAAATGACTAGCCAAAGGTGTGTTAACCGGCTTAGTATCACTCATGTTCAACCGCTTCAGAACCCGTTCAACGTAGTCAGCCTGAGACAACTACAAAATACCTTTCTGTTTGTCTCTGTTGATTCGGATACCAAGAATTTGATTCGTTGTGCTTAAGTCCTTCATCTCGAACTTATTTCCCAACTGTTTCTTCAATTTATTAATTTCCACAAAATCAGACCCAGCTACTAACATGTCGTCAACATAAAGTAAGAGGATGATGTAACTTGTGTCAAACCTCTTGAAGTAGCAACAATGGTCAGCGTTGCACTTGTTGTAATCATGTCTCTGCATAAATCCATTAAACTTCTTGTACCATTATCTCAGAGCTTGTTCAAACCATACAAGTTCTTTTCCAACTTACACACAAGTTTCTTTTTTCCTTTAACTGAGAAACCTTTCGGTTGCTGCATATAAATTTCCTCCTTTAGGTCACCATGGAGGAAAACAGTTTTAACATCTAACCGCTCTAGGTGCAAACCCTTTGCTGCAACAATTCTAAGAACTGAATGAATGGTATTCAGTTTCACAACCGGAGAAAATATGTCGGTGTAGTCGATTCCTGCTTTCTGTTGAAAGCCTTTACTAAAAGTCTTGCCTTGTATCTATTAAAACCATCATGTTCTTCTTTGACCCTGTACACCCATTTGTTATGGAGAGCTTTCTTTCTTACCGGTAGCTCGGTTAGCTTCCATGTCTTGTTGGAGACAAGAGACTTCATATCATCTTCCATCGCAAGCTCTCACTAGCTCGCATATGCTGCACTGCATGCTTCATCATAGTACTCTAGTTCACCTCTATTTGTGAGCAACAAGTAATTCATGTATCTTCTGTTCGGCACATGCGGCTGTGAAGTCCTCTTAGGTACAGGAATAGGAGTCAGAAACTACGGTGTATCATCCTGTTGATAATTGCCATCTGCAATCTGTTCTTCTGACTAAGTACTCTCATTGTCTTGAACATCATCTAACTAAACACACACAGGATCACTATGTGCTGTAGGATCTGAGGTCGTTGTGTGCCTATCCTTGTACATCACATTTTCATTGAACACTACATCTTTGCTTCGGATCACCTTTCGGTTATGATAATCTCCCATGCGGTAACCATACTCATCACCGCCGCATCCAATGAAAGTACACTTATGTGATTTGGGATCAAGCATACCCATGACATTATCACTAACATGTACATATGCAACACAACCAAAAACTTTTAAATGTGAGAGTGTTACCTTTCTACCGCTCCATATATCTTCTAACATTCTGTACTTTAATGGTATTGATGGACCTCGATTGATTGCGTACGCTGTTGTACTGACTGCTTCTGCCCAGAACTGTTTGAGCTACCCTGCTTGAATGAGCATGCTTCTGGCTTTCTCAGTTAATGTTCGGTTCATACGTTCTGCTACGTCATTCTGTTGTGGTGTACGTGGATCAGTCTTCTCTAATTTGATATCATTATCATAGCAAAAGTTTTTGAATCTGGTGTCCTGATATTCTCCACCATTGTCGGATCTTAATCTCTTTATCTTCAAACTCATCTCATTTTCTACCATAGACTTCCATTTCTTGAATACATCGTACACCTAAGATTTATGTTTCAAGAAGTAAACCCATACCTTTCTAGAATAGTCGTCAATGAAGGTGATGAAATAGGACTTTCCACTATGAGATGAGACATTTGCTGGCCCCCAAATATCAGTGTGAACTAGCTTAAGCTTTTCCTTTCTGAGAATTCTTTTGTTGCTCTAGAAACTAACCCTTTTTTGCTTACCGAATACGTAATTCTCACAGAAGTCGATGTCAACCGATTTCAAGCCTGGTAGTTTTCCTTTTGAGAGAATAACCTTGATTCCCTTTTCACATATGTGACCTAGCCTCTGGTGCCACAGGTTGTGATCCTCCTTACTTTTTGCAACTGCTATCAACGTGTTAGCCTTGGTAGTAGTGTAGAGCGTACCAATCTTCTTTCCTCGTGCTATAGTCATAGCCCCTCTGGAAACTTTCCACTCATCATCTTTGAAAGTGGTAACATGAACTTCACTTGCCAACTGGCCTACTGAGATCAGGTTCTTCCTCAAGTCTGGAATGTGTCTCACACCCCTCAGCTTCCATATCAATCCATTGAGTCTGATATGTACTTCACCCTTGCCAACAACATTACAGGGTTGATCATCACCTAGATAAACCCTAAATACGACCTTTAAAAATAGACCCTAAATCCTTTAAGTCTGATATGATCGGCTCAGTAGGTCAACTAAAACTATGCTTAAAAATAAACCTTAAATATGACCTCGTTTTGTCTATCGCAAGCGTACGAGTCAGTTCGTAGTATAATATAACTTGAAACAGGGTTTATCGATCCCGCAAAGACTAAGTCGTACTCTAAATTTTAATAAAATAATATTCTTGAATTGTAAAGATAGTTTGATTTTGATTTTTGATATTAAACTAATTAAATAAATAACTAAACTAAATAAAACAATTAAAGATAGATTGAGAAATTTCAATAGAAAAAAAGTCTAGGGCGTATCTAACGCCACCACTAGCTTCGTAATGTAAACTTGTTATTCATTTTATTATGAAAATGAGAGACATCTCATACAAATCAGACTAGTGCCGCTATAAGCGAACTTCTAATCCCCATCAAAGATTACATTTAACTGAACTCGGTCACAATTCATCTTAGGATCAAACATGATTTGGATATGCCATTACCCTATACTACTCCTACTTGCATTAAATTAAAACACATCCATTTCATATTCCCTTAGCATGAACTGTCCAAACTAAAGTTTCATGTTTTAAGTACCGTTATATAGATAACTAACAACCTAACTTTCGGAGTTCAAGCTTGTAGCAATTAGGTGCAGTTGTGCAAGAATTAACATGAAATCAACCTAGAATAGATAAAATGAAAATTCTTATTTAAACATGAAACACAAATCTCTTGTCTACATAACCATTATAGGAGTGCCCTTTAGCTCCCCCTTTCACATTAAAAATAAATAAATGATAGAGTACATTACATGATCTAGGGTTTTGCTAGAAACCTTAGTTACCATTTAGTTGCCCATGGGTGTCGGTGATAGTGTTGTTGATGATGAACTCGACTTCATGGATCTCCCGATGTTCTCTTCTATCTTTTTTTTTCTCGTTGCTCTTCCTTTTGTCGCTCTCCTCATATATATATTTTACGCTCTAATTTTGTTGCAGAGAAAATAGGTGATCCAGAGAGACCTCCAATTTGATATAAAACTTGTATTTATAGATGTGGAGTCTTGTAAAAGTTGGACTCTTTGATTGGTGTCAAATTCTTGTAAAAAAAACTTAAAACTCTTCAATATCACGTTCTAGAGTGTCCACAACGTCAATCGGGGTCCACAACATTAAACTGATTCGCGACCTAGGATAGATCCCCAGAATATGGGATCTATCCCAAAGTAACTCTCGCCAATTCTAGCGCCTGAAGGTGGGATCGATCCCAAAAACGTGGGATCGATCCTAAAACAACAAATGTTTTTATTCTTGTTCGAAATTCGCCCCATACGTCTTGGTTTCTTCCGCTTGCCTCCAATGCACTTGTTTTGTACTTTTAACTTCCTTTTAGTCTATCTTTGCACCTCATTTTACCTCGGTCTTGGTTCTTGAATGGTTATGAGCTAGTACTTCTATTAATTCACCGGATTTAGCTTGTTTTACACATACTGAACCTGAAACATGCTTAAACATACAAATCACATAAAAATACCAAGGTAATAAAATATAGAGACTAACAATACCGAATTAACCGCCTAAAATGTGTAACATTCGGCTCCTATCAAAACACTTAAGGATTCTAACTCCTTGATTCAAATCCACGTGTACCTGCAAATTAGAAATCGTACACAAATACATACCAAAAACAATCTATACAAAGATATATACGTGGTTCAGCCAAATTAGCCTACGTCCATGGAGAGCACCGTTTCACTATAATAAATTAAAGGATTACAAGGGGATGATCCGCAGATCATACACAAGCGCACACATAGTGTATATTCACGCATGTATCACCGAAAATAATATAAGCATATATTATTCCTAACTCTCACTAAAAAGAATCTCAATCTGTATTTCTTCTTGTTCTCTCTCATAATCTGTATCATATCTTGTGTTTATATATCACTTAATACAATAGGAATCACCCATGTATTTATAGGAGAGGTTGTGGTGGAGAACAAGTCAATTGGTATCCCATACCAATTAGAATAGGAGTCAATTTAGGTCTTTCCATAAAATCTTGAAACTGGGCTACCGAGTACTCGGTGAAACTGTCATGGCACACGCCATGCAGTGCTAAGGTGAACATGCATTTGGTATCTGCACCATGCTGCTCTAAGGCGCGACCACTTTTGACCTACCGAGTACTCGGTGGTTCTTCACCGCAACTTTTGCTTCAATTCTCTTCTCGATTCAAGAGGAAATGAGTCAACTTTTGACCTACTGAGTACTCGGTGGTTCTTCACCGCTGGAGAGGTGTATATATTTCAACATGTCAAAGTGTCCAGGTGATGAGCTCGCCCTCCCTAAATGGTCCTAACAACAACTAACCTTGGTTGATCCCGGGCATTTCGATTAATTGCTTGAGAGATAGTGATAGCTATGATGGTGGGTGGTAGAAGGAATGGTACAAGTCGCGGGCGGTGAGGGATCTAGAAGTTTGACTGAGTGGGGCAGAATTACCATATAAATTTTTAGTGGGGGCTTTAACGTACTTTTAAAAAAAAATTAGTGGGGTAAAACCAAAAGTAACTGAAATTTTAGGGCAACTAAGGTAAAAAAACAAAAAACAAAAAAAAAATGGGGCGCCAACCCCACTGATCCATGTTGAATTCGTGAAACTGAACAACATGTTGGATAATTAAATTTCTCCATAGTTACACCGAACAACCATGGCCGGTTCAATAGTTAGGATATTTGGGCAGCCGCCTAAGCCCCCACCTAATAGCAAGCCCTCAAAATTTTATCAAATGTTAGCCTCACACCATGTTTGACATAACTTTTGTTTTTGATTTTTCACAAAAGAAAAAGAGAAACAGAAATTAGTATCCTCGGCTTCTTTAAAATGCTCTTCCAAGGTCCAGAAGTTATTTTAAAAATTTTGTCAAACACCGTTCAAAACAACTTTTCCCTTCAAGAAGTCAAAAACAGCGTTTGAAAAATCAATCCAAACAGGGCCTTAGTATTCCTTCTTCTAGGAGAACATAATACTCTGAATGTCGCAGCTCTTTTCTCATTCAAACAAAAAATGCACAAGATCATATTGAAAAAGTAGTCACTTTAAAATAAAAAAACTCACATCTCAGAGTAATTGAACCTAAAACTTTAGAAGAGGCACCTCAGAGTATTTGAACCTAAAACTTTATAAGAGGCTAGAAATTTTTTAACAGGAAAAAAAAAGTACAATGGAAGACATCAAAATTTGTGGGTCTATACCCAAAAGGCGCAATACAAGTTATTGGGTAACAGGTTAAAATAATTTGCCCAACATAGATTGGGTTTATTCAAATTATTTAAATACTCCAGTGAATACAAAATAATAATAATAATTAGGGTTAATTTCAATAAACCCCTCTCTACTATTGAATTTAATCAACTAACCCCCTCTGTTTGGATTGCCCCCTATGCTTTCCAATTTAATTAACTAACCTCTCATATGTCCGAATTGCCCTCTATACTATTCAATTTTAATCACATTTCCCCACCTTCAAAATATATATATATATATAATTCGAAAATAAATATATAAAATTATTAATAAATGTATAAATTTCAAAAAATATACATATTTTGAAAAACAAAATTCGAAAAAATATATAATTTTAGAATATATATATATATATATATTGGTAAAATGTCATATCTTTTCCAATGAAGTGAATCAAACTACTTACCACCAACATCAATTAGTGGTCTTATTTTATATACATTTTTCCAAAATATATATATATATATATATATATCAAAATTTATATGATGTTTTCGAAATTTATATGATATTTTCGAATTTTATAAAATAATTAAAAAAATTATATATTTGTTTCAAAATTTATATATGTTTTTGAATTTTATATATTGTTTTAGAATTTTATATATTTTTTTCGAATTTATATATATTTCAAATTTTATATATTTTTTTCGAATTTTATATATATTTTTTGATTTTGTTATATTTTTTTTCAAAAATTAATATATTGTTTTAGAATTTTATATATATTTTTTCAAATTATATATATATTGTTTGAGGTTGGGGGGCAATGTGATTGAAATTGAAAAGTATAGAGGGTAATCTGGACACAAGAGGGGTTAGTTGATTAAATTATAAAACATAGGGGGCAATCCAGACATTGAGGGGGTTAGTTGATAAAATTCAATAATAGAGGGGGGTTTATTGAAATTAACACTAATAATTATTCTCAATAATAATATAACTGGAAGATAATTATTAAATCATAATTTAAAATAATTATATAGTTATAAGAAAAATGACATATATCATCCTGCTTATTTGTCCTGGTTGTCTATACATTCAATAAGGTGGAGAATGGAAAAGGAAAGAAAACGTTCATGTGAAAATCACATAAGCTCTCCCAAATCCAACAAAAAGAATAACAACGGCACTCTTGCAACCAAGAGATCAACAAGCAATAATATTCAACAAATTTTGAAGAATCAAACAGAAGCTCTATCGAACTCTTCTCTCCACCAACAAGAAAGAAAAAAGGAAGAATAATAAGCGCATTAAAAGCTTTTTGTTCTTTTCGAGTGATTCGACAAGTTCAAAGATCACCTAATTATCCAAACCTTGAGGTCGAAGAACTACAAGCACATCCAAATTCAAGTAATTCTTCCTTAACATACTATTCAAGAATCAAACAAAATTGTTCAGGATCAAGCTGCATCAACAATCGCTCAAAAACTCTTGTCAAATTCTCTTCAACAACAAATACTCGAAGAAGACAATCAATAACCTGATTCAATATCAAGCCCCAACAACCCTTAGATCCATTTCAACAAATCGATTCAAAATCAAACCCCGACAGCTCTTGGATCGCCTGTCTAAACAACTCAGTTCAAGATCAAGCCAGACGGTCTTGGATTGCTATCAACAATCCAATTTAAGACCAAGCACGAAAGCCCTTGAATCCAGGCAACAAAGGATATCAAAGCGTATGGTTACTTTCTTTCCTTTGTAAAGAACGAAAAAGATGGTTGATCCATATATGAATTGACATGTGTCCATTATAACATATTAAAAATAAATAAAAAGGAAAGTGGAAATGATGAGGGGTTTTTTTCTTCTAAGTAAAGATTGATTTGATGTAAAAATTTAAATAGAAACTAATATCAAATTTTACCATTTTATTGATTCATGTTATTATCGTGAAAATATTTTCATGATGTATATAGGTTGCTATTCCACAACCTATACTATTGAAAGTCTATGTCCTAGTGCAAGTAAAAACCATTCCAGATTACTTTCGGACCTAGTACGAAAACTAGTTCTCTTACATTGACGATAAAAAACCTTAATTGTGGAATACCATTTGAACAGCAGTATGATAAACAAGTAGAGAAGATACAAAATGTTCTATATGCTACAAAAGTCACTTGTGCCTTCTCACTCACTCCTTCACTACAACTTATACAGCATGATCAACCTTTTTGGTGTCGGAGGAGCAAGTAAAAAGCCAATACGTTTTGCAACCATGTAGTATAGTGAGTAATATCCACAGAAAGCAGCACAGGGTATAACAATATGCAACGAACCTGGATACTTTGAATGCTTCACATCTTCCCACGCATTTATCACTAGATTTAGCAGCATGACAACAGCAATCGTGCCATTAAACTTTAATGATTAAAGATTGTGATGGAACCCACCACACCATAAGACTGGAAAGTCCGCTCCATTTCCTTCTGCCTAGAAGCGGGAAGTGACCCTAAGGGTTATTCTGAGAGTTGGAGATTTGCTCAGACATACCAGCTCCATGAAGCCTAGTACGACCTAGCCTTCAATCAGCTCTACAATACGACTTGTATGAGAGAGCGGTATCCAGAAGAGCAGATTCAACAAGCAGTTCAAGAAGGGACTGTTCAGAGAGGTCTCCAGTATGAGATCTCTAGTACCGGTAACAATTCAGAAGTTGTGGGGAGGTGGAGGATGTTCCATCTCCAGTACCGGAAAAATGAGTACCGGGAAAGCAATCAGCAGCAAAGGGAGGTGAAGAGAAATCCCATCTCCAGTACCGGTAGCAAATGTTATCTCCAGTACCAATAGCAGTAGTCAGTCAACAACTGAAGTGGAGGTGAAGAATGTTTCATCTCCAGTACTGGGAAATCCAATACCGGTAACAAATATAACAGTTGACCATCCTGAAGGTGAAAATGATAATCAGGAAGAATCAACAGCTAGGTGAATGCGAGGTCTCCAGTAAGTGATCTTTGGCACCAGTGATCTAGTCAACAACACACCAGTTGAGGGAGAGGTCTCCAGTACCGGTAGTCCACTCAGCAGCTGAGGAGAGATGAAGAGGAGTTCCATCTCAAGCATCAGTAGTCCAGTCAACAACTGAGGGAGATGAAGAGGAGTTCATTCTCAAGCATCGGTAGTCCAGTCACCAACTGAGGGGATGTGAGGAAGTGTTCCATATCCAGTACCGAGAAGCGAGTACCGGGAAATCTATCAGCAACTCAAGTTGAGATGGATTGGATCCATCTCCAGTATCGGTAGTGAGTCAGTAAACCTCTGACCAGAAGAGATCTCCAGTAAGAGAACTCAGTTGAGGTGGAGGATCTTTGGTCCCATCTCTAGTACCGTGTGACCAGTGAGTAATCAGACTGAGCAGAAGAGGTCTCCGGGAAGAGATCTCCAGCATTGGTGACTCACCAGCAAGATGACTCAGTTGATGTGGAGGATCCATCTCCAAAACCGGTGATCTGTCAATAGCTAGAAGCTATTGACATCAACAGATCCAGAAGAGAGGCAAGATAGCTTATGCACTTCCAGTGACATACGATGATGTCACGTACATGGCATAAACAATATCTCTCAGGGAACAGAGCACAGAGCGCATAAAGGCTCATTGAAGTAACGTCAATCAGTTGACTCATTCGGTGGACTCAGTCATTGGACTCTTTCGTCATGGTGAAGATTTGTGGGAATATGACTCAAGTAAATCCATGCATGCATGCATGTGATGATTCATGAAGTGATGCATGGGATGATGCAAGTTAATTAGTGATGCATGCAATGATGCAATGCAAGAAGCTTCCACATGAAGTCAGAGATGGCCATGCATGAGTGAACAAGTTGATCACTTCTTCTAGCAAGTTGTAGACAACTTGGATACCTCTTCTCCAATCTCAAACCCTATATATATGGGGTGTATACATGTGTATAATTATGTGGTGAATGGTCACAAGTTGTAAGAGATGAGTGAGGGTTGAGAGAAAGGAAGAGTATATATTGAGCTACTCCGTGGACGTACCCGATTTTTGGGGAACCACGTAAATATCTGTGTGTATATGAGTTTGTGTGTGTGTGGTTTGAGTAGATTCTAGTAATAGGGCACAACAAGGGTTCCACCTTCTTAGTACCTCCTCCGCTCACAAACACTATGAGGAATATACATATTTTGTATAAACATTTTAAAGGATAAATTATCGAAAATACGATCGCAAAGGCTTTAACAGCCCGACTCTAGCTAATACATCAATATGATAGAACAACAATCCCTTGTTACATCTTTGAGTGTCTCTTTTCTCCTATCCTATGCCTATTTCGTGTATAAGATAAATCTATAGTATACACATACATCATATTCCAATTAACAACTGAACCAAAATGAATTCCTTTCCTAGACAAGGAACCTACTCCATTCCATTCCACACTTAACGTAAAAAAGCAAACCTGAAGTAATAAAAAAACCAACAAAAAGCAGTAATTCAGCAACAAATATATATATATATATATATATAAGGGCCATAATTTCCAGCCCATTAAAGGACAGGCCCAGTGACAATAACTCAAAGACAAATAGTTTTGGGTTCGTAGAAGAAAAAAGATGACCATCAGAAGCAGGTCAAAACCAACCCTGGGCCCGGCCCATTAGAAAAATCATTCTAGAATAACTTAGCGTGCAATGTTAAGTCTAAAACTAATATGGGATAAATGTGACCAATGGGTAAAGTAAATCAAATCCCAGGAATTAAGGGACTTCCTATAATTAAGGGATTTGATGATGTTCATGATGGACCAAAAAGCCCATCACTTGTATAAATAAAGGTATTCAATGATTCATACAGACTAAATCTTCTAAGCGATAATTGGGCCAAAGGAAAAACTTTAATTTTATTTATTTATTTTTCTCTTTATCAAGATATGGATTTTCATCCAAAAATGGACCCCAGTCTTTTACGTTCTTCCTTATGCAAATACTGGATTTATGTCCATACAATTTCTATTCTTTGAATTGAAACAAATTAGAATTCTCAACTCTCTACGATCGTCTAGATGATGAGTGTTTGAGCAAAAAACTACACTTACAATAATATATATATATATATATTTCCACATTAAATGTTTATTTTCTGAGATATACCTTAGCACTAAATTGCCTCCTGTTATCCTGCTTGACCATCTCCATTAAAGTTGTTTCCAACTCCTCAGCCCTGAAAAAAGAACAGACGAAAGCAACAAACAGAGAAAATTCCCAAACAGTGAACCCAAGTCCTGTAAACTAAGATGCTGATAATGCTGGGCATATCTTAAGTTTAATACGAACTCGATGATCACTGTGCAAAATATGTCTGCAACCATCACGAAAATAATTTTCCCAAAATGTAGTGTGGTTCATCCTCACTGGTATGTTGTATATCCTTTTTTTTCGTATAGTAATTTCATACAACATTCTCAGTTTAAGGAGTTTATATCAACTACTTGCTAAACATAGATGGAATAATAAACAACTGTCAAAAGAAACTGAAATATATCTTTTCATTGATAGCTCTTTCTAAATAAGTGAGGAGGGCAAATGCTATATTTATAGTAA
Organism: Cornus suecica; assembly: GCA_963922005.1. Classification (NCBI taxonomy): domain Eukaryota; kingdom Viridiplantae; phylum Streptophyta; class Magnoliopsida; order Cornales; family Cornaceae; genus Cornus; species Cornus suecica. The sequence continues at coordinate 5,665,788 of OY998244.1, read as the reverse complement.
CTATAAATAATAACTATGCCAGACCATTCAAAATCACCACCAGGCATGGTATGAAAGTAAATTTTCTGATGTTTTTTATAATATTTAGTTACCACAGTTAATACTAGTTAATACCATTGAAATTTTAAGAAATTGATGAGTGAGCTCTCAGTCATACAAATGTGAAGAAAGTAATCGCAATTTTATAAACAATGCAACCACATGAGTATTATTCCTTTTAAAATCAACTGTGAGGATGACTCCAAATACTTGTACCAATCCAACAGAGATATAGAGAACTGATAGAATATGCTACAAACTTATATAACACATGGATTCTAAACTTTTTTTTGCTATACACATGAATTCTAATTTTTTTTTGTAGTCCCGCGAGAAAGATCTAAAAGAATAATGATGGAATCTCCAAAAAACTTGTGGAAAAATAATGGAATCTTTTTTTTTCATGGAATCTAATTAAAGATCTGAAGAACTATATTTAGAAACACATAAAGCTTTTAAACTCCATAATTCCTTTTCAAATAAAATAAGAGCGTTTGGTAATAGATGCTAATAATTTAAAAATCTGTTTAATGGAAGCGAGTAAAATTTATTTTTGAAATATCTTTCGGGAAGCCACATGTATATTTATTCACAATTATTCTTGATTTGCTAATTTATCCTCATTATATATTTTAAAATTTCAATACAAACCTCAAATGTCTTTTTATTTACCATTGTTTTTCTCACAATTGTCACCCTATTAGATAGAAACACATGTTCCACCAAACACCTTTTCTATTTTAAAGTCCTTTTATTTAAATTACTTTTAGGCAAAAGTGCAAAAATCAAACTGAACTTTCCCCAAATGAGCACAATACCCTAAACTTTAAAAGTGAACACACTCTCCTGTAAGGGCAAAAAATATCAGGCCCACATGAAGTTATTACATATCAAGCCCAATGGCTAAAAGCCCAGCCCATAAGTGAAATATTCTATGAATAACTTTGTCTTCAAGCCAAAGCGCACTATTTTAAGAAGTGAGAGGTTGAAAAAGGCATGTAGATCACGTCCCATAAAATTAGAGACATGATTATAGAGAGTGGAGAGATTGGTTGGCCAAAAAGCACACCATATTCATGTATATATATGAGATCAAAATCATCAATAAAGAAGATTCTTGAGTGTGTGCAAAAAATTGTATCTACACTTTGGCGCTGTCTGTGAGAAAAAATATTTGTTCCTCACATTTTAAAGTAAGATTTTTATTTTCCCTCTCTACCAATATCTATATATTTATATATCCAATTATATATGCTGGTGAGAGAAAGGGATTACATAACCCATCCATTGTTTTCAATAACTACAGAATCAATATTTATATATCTAGTATACACCCTTGCTTTCAATATCTACATTATCAATATTTATATATCTAGTATACACCATTGCTTTCAATATGCAGGCAAAAACTGCCACTGCCCATTTTGGCCAATTAATGCACCGTGCCAGAAGCCCCATATGGAGTACAATCACTAGCACCGCGATACACCTCTTCCACCTCTGGATGTTCCTCTCACGGCCTCCTCCGCCATGACGACTCTCTTTATGAATTCGCCTCCCCGCCTCTATTCGACAAGTTCGGACAAAATCGAGAATGAGCAGGAAGCGTTTTTTACAGGCAACCGGTGGTGCCGCCACTGACTGGCGCGGCCGACACAGCTAGTTAGGGCCGTTATGGGTAACGTGGCACCGTAGGGCTTGCAAATTCAGCAGCAAGAAGCAAGACTGAAGAGGGGCCTGCCTACCTCTTTAACAAATTCAATGTGGCCACCAACCACCAATATTGCCACGACCCTGCAACTCGGCCCCGTGATAATCGACCTTATGTACAGATAAGTTTTAATTTCTTTATTATGTTCTATCTTTGTCACAAATTAAACTTGAAGACCTGATAACAAGTAAAAAGAATAGTTTTGACGAATGGAATTTTCAGTAGGTAAATCCACCAATTCAGGGATATCTTCTCAATATTTTATTATCTATTCGGTGGGTAAAAGATTATTTATAACGAATACCACCAATTGAAGCATATCTTCTCTTTAAATTAATATTTTATTATCGTGGATGGATGGTTAGGGGCCGACTATGAACCTGACCTGAATTGGACTGAATTAATCCGTCTACCATTGGGCTTTGCAGAGGAAAGACAAGCTTTATGATGAATGCTTACAGGGCAAATGGTGTACTTCCAGACGCATTTAAGAGTTGCATTAGCACTCTTGATTATTGCACAGCATCAAAGCATATCATGCACATTTGTTTGAATGTAATTTTTGTCCGTACTGAAATGGGTCAGTTCTCACATGGTACAAGACCAGAGCAGATCAAATTCTAGAACAATGATCAACAAGATAAAAGATAAGTATTTTTATATTTTATTTTTATAACAAAAATATTCTACTAAAAATTATACTAGTAAAAGGCCGGTTACCAATTGAAAAGTTTTATTTGAAGGCAAGATGCCCATTCTTATTCCAAAGCGAGTACTGATTTAATTGGGGCCGTTCAAGAAATTTATTTACCCATTATAATGTGATCTATGTGTATACTTAGAATATAATTTTACTAAATCATAGTAGCAAATTACATCTAACTACCTAGTACTAAAATTACAGTGGCAAACTACTACCGAGTGCCGATTGCAAAGATAAAAAGGGCAAGTGGCACATAAGAGCCAATCGCCAAAAATCAAAGTAAAAGGCATGAAGAAAGGTAATTGCCAAGATTAAGATGAGAGGCATGAAGAAAGTTAGCTGCCAAGATCAAAACAAGCAAAATTAATTTCATTTCTTGATTTTTGCCAAGTAGGCAAGAAAAAAGAAATAAATTATGAATATATGGGCCAAAAGTGAACCTAAAAAAGTCTTATGATTAAAAATTCTGGATGCAGGAAAATACTTAGCACGTGTTCGAGCCAAAAGAAACTATAAGAGATTCTCAACAAAAGAAGAAGATCGGACAATACACATTTGAATCCAACCCATATGTATCAAGATGGGTCGAATCCGAATGGGCCAATGTAAGGGCCAAAAATATCAAGCCCACATGAAGCTATTACACGTCAAGCCCAATGGCTAAAAGCCCAGCCCAAAAGTGAAATATTCTATGAATAACTTTGGCTTCAAGCCAAAGCCCACTATTTTAAGAAGTGGGAGGTTGAAAAAGGCATGTAGATCACGTCCCATAAAATTAGGGACATGATTATAGAGAGTGGAGAGATTGGTTGGGCAAAAAGCACACCATATTCATGTATATATATAAGATCAAAATTCTTGAGTGTGCAAAAAACTGCATATACATTTCCCAAAGTTGCAAAATACCCCCTGAACTTTAAAAATGAGTCATTTTCCCCATCACTCAATTGTGCATTTACTCATTTACCCTTTTTAGTATTTTTCTCATTTCACTCATTTATGTATTTATCCTTAGTAATAATTAAACAAAAACTAAAATATTTACTTATTTACCCTTTTTATATAAGAAAATAAAAAATAAATAAAAGATCTGATTAAGTAAATGGAATGTCGGGAACATAATTGTCAGAATCCCGATTCTAAATGGTAAAATGTTACGATTTTATACGATTTTGTACGATTTTACAATTTTACAATTTTACTAAGTTAAAATAATGGTTGGACAGTTAAGCCCTTCATATGAAATGCCCAAAAGGTTAATGATTTAGGCCCTGTTTGGATTAGTTTTTCAAATGTTGCTTTTGGCTTCCTAGAGGAAAAAATTGTTTTAAACAGTGTTTGACAAATGTTTTAGAAGAGCTTCTGAGCCTTGGAAGAACGTTTTAAAGAAACTGGAGGGAACCGGCTTCTCAAAATAGCTTATGCTTCTCTTTTTATTTTACGTAAAGCCGGAAGCAAAAACTATGCTAAACAAGGTCTTAATCCAATATCTCAATATATGGCCTAAATTTATAAGAAAATATTTAAAAGTCCAATGTATTAGAAAATATTGAAAATTCTAATATAATTTAGACTTCTAAATTAAATATTTAATATTTAATATTTTAAAAAAAATTAATACGTTTAGATAGAATCTTACGATTATACTTACGATTCTACGGACACTCAAACGATTCTATCTAGACTCCCGATTCTGATAGCCTTGGTCGGGAAGAAAATAATGACATCCATATAAAGAAAAAAAATAAGTATAAGAGCACATAAATTAAAATGGAACAAAATAAAAATGAAAAGCAAAAAAAGGTTAACTAAACAGGCCACCCTAACTTGCTTTCATACCGAGTTTAATTGGATGCCCACTAATAGAAAACAATGATATAAAAATACACATATAGATCCATGTAACACGGACACGGGACACGCACACGACACGACACGACAAATGCCAAAAAAGCAGGACATTGCACACCTCCGACACGTCTATTAAAATATATATATATTTATATATATACGTATTATATTGCACAAATACTTCGTTTCACTTGAATAATGAGAACTAAATAAACTTATAAAAAAAAAATAGGTTAAATAAAATGTATGATTTGTTCAAAATTCTTTATTTAACTGTCATCCAAGGAATCAAGTGCATCTCCAATTCTCCCCCAACATACGACATCTTAGTCTTTCCCTTATTATATTGTGAGTTTTTTTTTTATTGAAGACAAAGATTGGAATGTACAAATACCAAATATTCGGCTCTTTGTGATATTATTTTGTTTCTCTTCAAATAGTGGATAAATGAATATGTGTTCCAATTCCTCTCACAAGATGAGGAAGAACAAATATCTTCAAATATCTTCAAAACCAAAGATTGGATTAAGGGTGTTGAAATTCTATAAGTGATCCATTAAATTATCGGCTCCATAAGTTCTCTATCTTTCATGGAATCAATCGACCTACCACGTGTCCGACACGCGGACATTCATGTGTCCTTGCGCGTCCAATTTAGAAAAAATTCAGGACATGTTTTTAGTGTGTCGGATACGTATTTTTTGGCATGTCCGTTACCGACACGTGTGTCCGACACGGATACGACAACCCTAGACGAAGTGCCCGTGATTCATAGACACAAATGGACTATATATATATATATATATATATAGTATAAGTATGTTTAGTAAAATAATTTTACTTTCTTTATTTTTGACACTGTTTAACTTCTTTTACTTTTGCATATTTTTATTCACAAACATATACATATATAAACAAATAAATAAATGAAAAAATATATTAAATTAACTTAAATAATAATAAAAAAAATTATATTTTTTTTACTTAATTTTTATGTGTGTGTAATTCTATTCAAAAATTTTAATTTAGCTTTCAATAAAAACACAAATTTGATTAGTAAACATGCTTTTAATTTTTTGAAAATAATTTTTTATTAATAAACATGATTTTTACTCTTTAGTTTGTACTAAGAAAACAAAATTAAAAAAAAAATACTTTTAGAGAAAATAAAAGTAGGAAGTAAAAATATTTTAGTGAAAACTCCAATTAAGTTATGAACACTTAAAGTTTACCATTCTAAAATCTTTAAAGTTATAAATAATTAAGTAAATTATATCCAATTTTCCTGAAACACACTCTCTCAAAGTCAAATAATTAAGTAAATTACATCCAATTTTCCTGAAACACACTCTCTCAAAGTCAAAGACGGGTTAAAGTTGTCAAATGATAGTGTTTTCATCATATTTTTAAATGTCAATATGAGAATTTGACAATTTTTGATTGTCTGAAATCATCATCAATAACTTTTTGTCAAATTCAAAGGCAGTAAAAATAACTAGATGATCATGTGTTTCGAATATATTTGTTGTTTGGACAAAATTAAATTCTTAGGGCCCGTTTGGCAATAATTGTTTTTGTTCTTGTTTTTTCTACTGTTCACAAGAACAAAAACATGTTTGGTTGCTCAAAAATTGTTTTTGTTTTTGTGAACAGTGTTGACGACAAAAAACATGTTTTTCTTGCCTTAGTTCAAAATTTTAGAACAGAAAAAAGCTGTTTTTCTGTTCTTGTTCTCAAAGGAAAAAAAATGGAGATTATTGGATAAGAGAGGGCTAGGGCACGACCACAATCTGCAGCTTCTCCATCTTCTCCTCTTCTTCAAGCGACGGCAACCAAGCCACCTCCTTCCTCCATCTTTGGTCGGCCACGGTCACCACCTCTATCATCATTGGTCGGCGACGACAACCAGGCCACCTCCTTCCTCCATTTGTTGGTCGGCGACGATCACCACCTCCATCGAAACCCATCTATACACACACATGTATATACACACACAGAAACTCAAATTGGCACCACCACCATTTCAAAATCGAAACCCCTACCTCCGAACGAAACTCAAATCGGCCCCTAGTTGCCCAAAATCGAAACCCCAATGTTTGTGTGTGTGTGTTTGAGAGAACAAAAACAAGAATTTGCCCCAAACAAGACTTGGGGTGCGTTTGGATACTCTGTTTTTGTTCTGTTTTTTGTTTTTTGGCACTGTTCAGGAGAACAGAACATGTTTGGCAACCCTTTTTACTGTTTATTCTGTTCTCAATTTGGAAACTGTTTTCGTGAATAGTAGAAAAAACAAGGGAACAACAAAAACTTGTTTTTTTGTTCTTTTTGGGATTTTTCAAAAAAAAAAGAATTGTGGTAGAGAGGAAAAATTGTATGAGAATTTGTGTTTATTTGCCCCAAACATGTTTTTTGTTTTTGTTCTTTTGGGTGAGAAAATAAGAACAAGAACAAAAATTATTCTTGTTTTTTGATTCTCAAAACAAAAACAAAAACGATGGTTCCCAAACGGGCCCTTGTTTTTAAGGTAGATAAAACAAAGACAAGAACAATAACTATTCTTCTTCATTCACAAACAAAAACAAGAACAAAAATATCCCTTTTCGATCGGGCCCTTAATGTTTTGAGATTTAACTGAATTTGACCGAAAATATTGAGGCCTTATTAGCAAATCTTGAAAATATGAATGATTTGAGGGATTGAGTAAATGTCTATTATTTTAACTTAAACTTACCAAAATTATCTTTCAACTACTTATAGATTCACATAGTGATGCGGTCACGAAACTTACAATTAAAAAAAAAAAAAAAAAAATACCGTATTTTAATTTTCGGCTAACCTTTAATTTTAACAACATTCCTTATTTTCAAAAGGCTACTTATTTTAATTTTTTAGATTTTTTTTTTATTTTAGAAAATTATCTATTATAATTATAATTCATTTTTTATTGTGAGCTTCAAACTTGGAGAGAAAGAAACTCCTTTAATACCTAGGGTTTATGGGGGGGTTTGAGTTTTATAATTTTCGACAATAATATTTATTTTGCAATTCTCCTTTTTTTTCCCTTGAAACTCTACTTTTAACGTTTTTATCGTCTCCTCGATATCAAATTCTAATATTCCAAATATTCTTTCCAAATTTCTTCCATTCCAATCGGTGTTTCAGGATCTATATTTTCATTCGAACGTAATCAAATCCTCTGGCCATGCAAGGTATGCCTTTAATATAATTTTCAAATATTGGGTTTGAGTCACTTTCGATAACAAAGTCATGTAGATGAGTTTGTATGTGTGTCTTGTGTCTAAATGTAATTTAATTGTTGGATTTTGGTTGTTTTCACTGCTATTCTAAAATCATTACTGTTGCACCATAAAAAACTGTCAGTTAATAGTTTTTCTTTTTTCAAAAGTCAATTATTGATTATTGCAATGAATTTACCTGCAATCTGTGCTAGGAAAAAGAAAGAGAGATGGTCCACAATCACCAAGCTTCACATGGAGGATTGAAAACTTTTCAAACCATAAAGACAAGCACCTATACTCTAGAACTTTCTGGGTTGGAGGAAACAAATGGTAATTTTCATCTCTACCCTCTTTCTAGATTTTTGATGAATATTGTTTTTTTTTTTTTTTTTTTTTTGGTGTGTATTGGGCAGGCGGGTGGTTATATTTCTAGGGGGGCAATAGTGTGGACAAGTTGTCAATTTATTTATATGTTGGGCGAACAACAACTTTGCCGCGTGGGTGGAGTAGATATGCAAAATTTAGCTTATTTGTGGTCAATCAGGTGCATAGCAAGTTCACGGTCGCGAAGGGTATGTTCTTTGCACAATTATTGGATTTACACTTTTTATAAAAAAAACCATTTGCAGTTTAATTTACAAAAAAATATGCCTGTGTTTTTGTTTACTGTGGAAATATATAATTTTCTTTTTCTGTGCTCAATTTTTTTTCTATTACTCGCATCTGCTGCACTACATGTTTGCACTACATGTTTCATCATTGTATTCTAATTTATCTCCATTTGTGAGCAACAAATAATTCAGGTTTCTTCGATTCGGCACATGTGGTCGTGAAGTCCTCCTAAACATAGAATTAGGAGTCGGAGTCGAAGTCGAAGTCTGCGGTGTATCATCCTGTTGAGTATTGTTGTTTGCAATATGTTCTTCTGACTGAGGGCTCTCACTATCTAGAACATCTTCTATCTCAACATACATAGGATCACTTTGTGTTTTACCGCTCCATACCTCTTTTGGTATTCTATGCTCCAATGGTACTGATGGACCACGATTCATAAGATATAATGTTGTACTGACTGCTTCTACCTAGAACTGTTCCGGCAACCTGAATGTGCATGCTTTTGGTTATCTCAGTCACTTTCCGGTTCATACATTCTGCTAAGTCATTCTGTTGTAATGTACTTGTAACAATTTTCTCTAATATGAAACTATTCTCATAGCAAAAGTTCTTGAACCCGGAGTCTTCGTTTTCTCCACCAAAGTCGGATCTCAGTTTCTTTACCTTCAACCTTGTCTCGTTCTCTACCATGACTTTCATTATGTTTCAAGAAGTAAACTCATATCCTCCTGGAATGATCATCAATGAAAGTCACAAAATAGGACTTTCCGCCAATAGATGAAACAGTTGTTGCCCTTCAGACACTCATGTGAACTAACTCAAGCTTTTCTACTGTGAGACTTCTGTTGTTGCTCTGAAAACTAACCATCTTTTGCTTACACTCAAAGAAGTCAATGTCAATCGATTTCACTGGTAGTTTTTCCTTCGAGAGCATAACTACAAGCTCTTTTTCACTCATGTGACTAAGCCTCTGATTTTATAAGTTGTGATCCTCTTTGTCTTCTGCAACTGCAATCACTGTGCTAAAATTGGTGGTTGTGTAGAGTGTACCTTCTTTCTTTCCTCGTGCTATAGTCATAGCCCCCTGGAAACTTTTCACTTATCTTCACTGAAAGTGGTCACACCAAGTGGCCTACTGAGATCAGATTCTTCCTCAAGTTTGGAATGTGTCTCATATCCCTTAGCTTCCATATCGATCCACTAATATGTATTTCACATTTTGCCCACCACACTACAGGGCTTATCGTCACCTTGATAAACCTTGTCAATGTTACTAGGTTCATAGCTCTCAAAGAGCTCTCGACTTGAGGTGGCATGAAATAATGCTCCAGAGTCCAAGACCCAAAATTTTGTCTTGCTCTCCGAAGAGCATATCAACGCATCATCTCCTTCTTCAGAGACAATATTTGTCTCAGTCTTATTCTCTGTTACAGTTTGCGGGGATCTGTACTGGTCTCTGTAATGACCAGTTTTGCCTCAATTCCAACACTCAATGGAATTTCGAGACTCCTGTCTTAACTTGGAATGATCGCGTTCATAACTTCCGTCTTTCCTTCTACTCGAACCTCTGTCTCTGCTTTCAATATTCAATGTTGAACCACTGTTAGAAGAGTCTGATGTCTGCCTTCTGATCTCTTCCGTGAGTACCATACTGACCACAGAATCATACTGTAACTTTTTTCCCCAAAAAAGCTACTAATCGCATCCACTGTGTTGCTCCAATTCTCTGGCAATTGGCTTAGAACTAAAGTCGCTTCCATTGCGTCAGTGATAGGCATATCAACAGATTCTAACTATCCAACAACTTCATTAAGAATATTAAGGTGTTTACTAACCTTTCCATCATCTGATATCTTCAGATTGACCAATCTTTTGATGAGATGTACCCGATTTATTGTAAACAGTTGTTCATACATGTTTGAAAGGGCGTCCCTAAGATATTTCACTGTCTTTTCATTCCTGATGTTGAACGAAATGGGCTTTGAAAACGTCAGTCTGATCGTACCAAGAACCTTTCGATCTAGGATTTTTCAATCCTCTTTTTTCATCGATTCTGGCTTCTGCCCTTCCAATGGTAAATACAAATTATTCTGAAATAACACATCCTCTATTTGCATTTTCCAAAAGGCAAAGTTTGTACCATTAAACCTCTCGATCATCCCTGTCTTTTCTTCAGCCATAGCTCCCACTGAGCCTTTTCGAGGTGTTCGGAGTTGAATCATGCAAAACTGATTGCAAGGTTGCGTCCAGAACGGTCCAAAGCCTTAGGAACACCTCTAACCACATCGAAAATGGATAAAAAATGACTCCAAACGGGCCAAAAAATAAATCAACACAAAAGGACAAAATAGCTCTGACGTGGCAGTCCCTAATGTTGTGGTGCTGACGTCACTGCTGAAGTGGTCGAGTACTCGGTAAGCACTCCTTCAACTACTCGGTAACTTGAGTGTCGAGTACTCGGTGAAACCTCTTCGAGTAATTGATAACTGTAGTGTCGAGTACTCAGTAAAACCACTTTGAGTACTCAGTAAAGACTTCACTCGTCTTCTCCGAAATTCCGGCCGTCGGACTGTTCACCAACAGCAGTAGTGGGGACAACACAGACGAGCGCGTGGGATCTTCTTTGGCGACGCGTTTTACACTGCTGGCTTCGTCTCGGGGAGACAAAGCTCCTGGTGTGGTTGGATTTTGATTTTAAACAACTCGGATCTTCGAATCTGGACCAGATTGTACGGCTTCTGGATTTGCTTCAACTTGAAGCTCTGATACCACTTGTTAAGGTTTTCACACCCTCTATTCGAAGCCGTGTATACGTGCAAATAAAAAAATACACACAAACACACCAAAATAATCAACACAAAGATATATACATGGTTCGGCCAAATCAGCCTACGTTCACGGACATGGAAAGCACCGTTTCACTATCAATCAAAGAGAGGATTACAATACTTACACAGTATTTCACTCACATGTGTATCGCCCACCCTCACCGATGTTTCACTCACACCAAGAAATACCACTTTGTATCTCTTATTCTCTCTTTTGTGCACATAATACATATGGGTGACCCCTGTATTTATAGGAGAGGTTGGAGTGGATGACAAGCCAATCAATCCAATTAAAAATTGATCTCCTACCTAATTAAGAATTGCTTGATAGCTAGGTTATATTCCCTCTTAAAAAAAGAGTCACCAAATATAACAATCTACTCCACCCACATGGCAAACTTGCTGAATCCATAACCTGTAAATAAATTGACAATTGGTCCACATTGTTCCCCTTTGGGAGCATAATCACCCGCCTTCCCAACACCACCCACACACACGGAACAAAATAAATATATGTATCTATATCTATATTGTAACCAATATTCATCAAAATCAAAATCTAGAAAGAAGGTAGTGATGAAAATCACCATTTGTTTCCTCCAACACAGAAAGTTTTAGAGCATAGTCGCTTGGCTTTAAGGGTTGAAATTTTTTCAATCCTCCATGTCAACCTTGTGCCATGTTTGGTACGCATTAGTGATTGTGGACCATCTTTCTATCTATTTCCTACCAACAATTGCAGAAAAATTCATTGCACGAATCAAAACACATCAATTTGAATTTGAAAATAAACTGACTGAGCAAATGAGCATCTACTGTCTGAGCAGTTTTTTTTTTTTTTTCTAGTAAAACAGAATTGATTTAAGAACAGCAGTGAAAATAACTAAAACCCAGAATTTGAAAACAATATTGAAGGCAATTAAACCCAGAATTTGAAAACAATATTGAAGGCATACCTTCCATGGGCTAAGGGTCTAATTAATGAGAATTAGAAAAATATAAGACCTGGAACAACCATTGGAATTGGATTTGAAAGGAATGATGCTAGATGTTTGGAGTTGTAGAATTTTAAAAGATTTTGGTGAAAATTTATTAGTCTCGGAAAATGGCAGAATTTGAAGCGACTTTTACTTTATTATTTAGTTACCCAAACTGTTTAGGATAAATTATGTTCACCTCCCCTCTAGTTAATTATAATTTCATATAGCTTCTTTTAATTTTTTCAAATATTATTTACAACCAACCGAAACATTGTTGAAGGACATTAGATGACAATGCCAATAATTTGAAAATGTTAAAAACACGTATTAACCTACAAATATGTTCGAGAACGTGAAGAAATAGAGAAGTAAGAATATTAGAAGGAATTATATAAAGAAATCTAATTAGAATTTTTTTTTTTTTTTGAATGATCTAACTAGAATTTGAAATTGGAATAAAAATGCACATTTGCTTCCACTACAATTTTACCTAAATCTCACTTTTTTAACTAATTGTTAATTTAGTGTGATATTTATTCAATTTTGCTTCATCCAATAAGGTTGCTCTAGTACTTTTCTATTAAATAAAAAAAATTATTTGGTTCATCCCCACTTACTTAAAAATGTAACAAAATTGCCACTTTGACATCTCCTTACATTTTTCAAAGCAATTTTTTATTATGTACTTTTAATTCCACTCTCTATACAATCTCTCTCTCTCTCTAAAAAAAAAAAAAGTGAGGAGTCTTTATTTTTCAAGGGCTGTAGTTAATAGTATGTCGTATATATATTATGTGGATAAAGGACCAGAATATATGAAAAGCATGATATTACTCAAAGATGAGAGTCTCAGACTCTCAGGTTGTCATACTATTGTTTTAAGTGCTTAATCACATTCAAAACTACAAGGAGGACTAGAAGTACAGAATATTGATTCCAACAATTAGAAATAAGTTCATATACCAAAATATAGTCCGAACCATACTAGATCGGTGTGGGGTCGTTTTTTACGAGTCCTGTGTATTAGCAGCAAGTAAGAGGACACGCTGACTATCGACAAAAAGGAAGTTCCATATCCAAAAACATGAAAATAAAGGCAGAATGTTACCAGCCTACCCTAAGTTAAGATTGTACAAATGATGTCAATCCAAAAAATTCACGAAATTAGAATCGTTATTCATTACTACATTTGTTTTGCTTTTTTCTACTTACTGGTTGCTGGTTTAGTTATGAAATATTTATAGTTTGAAACATAAGGACAAGAGTTTGTAACCATTTTAAGCAGCACCCAACACCCTAGACCAAGAACACTAAACCTGTTAGCTGAGATATGATAAGTTCGAATCATAGAAATTTATTTTATTTCCAAACATGTCAAGGGATGGAATATGCAGTGATTCGTTTCAGTTCCGTTAAGCTAGAATCATAGATGAAAAAGACGATGTCTCCTAAAGCCATAAAACATCAGCCATTTCTCCTTAGACCCTTTTCGGGTGAGTGGTGCCTAACTTGCAAGGACCTCATTTTGGTCAGACAACCCTGTCTACCGACCCCTCTTTGGTGGGCATTGCTGACACCTTCTAGATAGGCGTCGTCTCCTCAACATTCCAGATAGGCATTGTCTCAGACCATCCCCAAATGGGTGATCGCGAATTCGCAATGCATCAAGTAAAGATGATACACATCTTTCATTAATCCACCATAACTTATCTTCCAAATGTGGACCATTGTAGAAATATACACAGCTCGACTCAAATACATCAATATGATAGAGCAGCAATCCCTTGTTACATCTTTTGAGTGTCTCTTTTCTCCTATCCTATGCCTATTTCGTGTATAAGATAAATGTATAGTATACACATACATCATATTCCACTTAACAACTGAACCAAAATGAATTCCTTTCCTAGACAAGGAACCTACTCCATTCCATTCCACACTTAAACGTAAAAAAGCAAACCTGAAGTAAGAAAAAAACCAACAAAAAGCAGAAATTCAGCAACAAATATATATATATATATATATAATTGTAAGGCCATAATTTCCGGCCCATTAAAGGACAGGCCCAGTGACAATAACCCAGAGACAAATAGATTTTGGTTCGTAGAAGAAAAAAGAGGCCCATCTGAAGAGGTCAAAACCAACCCGGCCCATTAGAAAGAGCATTCTAAAATAACTTAAACTAATATGGAATAAATATGACCAATGGGTAAAGTAAATCAAATATCTAGAATTAAGGGATTTGATTATGATCATGATAGACCAAAAAGCCCATTACTTGTTGTATAAATAAAGGTCTAGAGCCTTAATAAATGAATGGAGTGTTTGAGCAAAAAATTGCACTTACAATAATATATATGTATTTTCACATTAAATTTTTATTTTCTGAGATATACCTTAACATTAAATTGCCTCCTGTTATCCTGCTTGACCATCTCCATTGAAGTTGTTTCCAACTCCTCAGCCCTGAAAGAAGAACAGACAATCCCAAACAGTGAACCCAAGTCCTGTAAACTAAGATGCTGATAATGCTGGGCATATTTTAAGTTTAATACGAACTCGATGATCACTGTGCAAAATATGTTTGCAACCATCAAGAAAATAATTTTCCCAAAATGTAGTGTGGTTCATCCTCATTGGTATGTTGTACATCCTTTTTTTTTTCGTATAGTAATTTCATACAACATTCTCAGCTTATCAACTAGTTGCTAAACATAGATGAAATAATAAAGGGTTAATTTCACAAAATCCCCCTATACTATTCAATTTAATCAACTAACATTCGTTATGTCCACTTTACCCCTTATACTATTCAATTTCATCACTATGCCCCCTCCCCTCACATTTTGAGTCATAATACCAAAACTACCCTCAATAATATATGAGGGTTTAGTGAAATCAAGCATTTAAAAAAATTATTTTTCGAAAATAATATCTATTTCGGAAAATATATATATATATATATATTGGAAAATGATATATATATATATATATATATATATATATATATAATTCGTCAAAAATATATATTTTCCGAATTGTTTTAAAAAAATATGAATTTTTTCTGGAAAATAATTTTTTTGTGAAAAATATACATTATTTTCCAAAATATAAAAAATATATATTTCTGAAAAAATATATATTATTTTCCTGAAAAAATAATATATATTTTTCGCAAAAAAATTATTTTTTGGAAAAAAATCATATATTTTTAAAACAATTAGGAAAATATTTATTTTTGATGAATTATATATATATTCTGAAATATATATCATTTTCCTGAAATATATATATTTTTTCCAAAATATATATTATTTTCGAAAAATATTTTTTCCGAAATATGTATATATTTTTTAAATTTATAGTTTTTACGAAAAATAATTTTTTTAAAGGCTTAATTTCACTAAACCCCCTATACTATTGAGTGTAGTTTAGGTATTATGACTCAAAATGTGAGGGGAGGGGGCATAGTGATAAAATTGAATAGTATAGGGGACAAAGTAAACACAGTGAAGGTTAGTTGATTAAATTAGATTGTGTAGGAGGGTTTTGTGAAATTAACCCAATAATAAACAACAGTCAAAAGAAACTGAAATATATCTTTTCATTGATAGTTCAAGGATTACAATTTTTGTGTTTTTACATTTTTCGATACATCTCCTTCTAAATAAGTGAGGAGGGCAATGCTCTATTTACAGTAACTATATATAATATCTATGCCGAAGACTAACCAAACAGGGAAAATATGGACAAGTCAAACTCAAATATTCAAAATCACCACCAGCCATGGTATGAAAATGATAAAAGTGAATTTTCTGAAGTTTTTTGTAATATTTACTTGCCATAGTTAATACCATTGAAATTTTAAGAAATTGATGAGTGGACTCTCTCAGTCATACAAATGTGAAGAAAATAATCGCAATTTTATAAACAATTACCCCATAAATATTATTCCTTTTAAAATCTGTGAGGATGACTCCAAATACTTGTACAAGAGAATTGATAGAATATGCTACAAACTTATATAACACATGGATTCTAAACTTTTTTTTGCTATACACATGAATTCTAATTTATTTTTTTTGTAGTCCATTATCGCGAGAAAGATATAAAAGAATAATGATGGAATCTCCAATATTAAACTCCATAATTCCTTTTCAAATAAAATAAGAGCGTTTGGTAAATTTGATAAAAAAAAATAGATTTTTAATAGATGCCTACAATTTAAAAATCTGTTTAATGAAAGCAAGTAAAATTTATTTTTGGAATACCTTTCGGAAAGCCATATGTATATTATTCACAATTATTCTTGATTTACTAATTTAACTTCATTATATATTTTAAATTTTCAATACAAACCTCAAATGTCTTTTTATTTACCCTTGTTTTTCTCACAATTCTCACCCCCTATTAGATAGAAACATATTAATATAGGATTTTTTTCTCTCTCCAATAGTATTTAGCCACTTTTTAACAATTTGAATTTAAATTTTTTTAAATTCTTAAATAGCTTTTTAAAGTAGTTCCATCAAACACCTTTCTATTTTAATGTCCTTTTATTTAAATTACTTTTAGGCAAAAAGTGCAAAAATCACCCTGAGCTTTTCCCAAATGAGCACAATACCCCCTGAACTTTAAAAGTGAGCAAACTTTTTCAAAGTAGCAAAATACCCCCCTGAACTTTAAAAATGAGCCCTTTGCCCCCCTTCACTCAATTGTGCATTTACTCATTTACCCTTTTTAGTATTTTCCTCATTTCACTCATTTATGTATTTATCCTTAGTAATAATTAAATAAAAACTTAAAAAACTAAAATATTTACTCATTTACCCTTTTTTATATAAGAAAATAAAAAATAAATAAAAGATCTGATTGAGTAAATGGAATGTCAGGAACATAGTTGTCAGAATCCCGATTCTAAATGGTAAAATATTATGATTTTATACGATTTTGTACGATTTTACGATTTTACTAAGTTAAAATAATGGTTGGACGATTAAGCCCTTCATATGAAATGCCCAAAAGCTTAATGATTTAGGTCCTGTTTGGATTGGGTTTTTCAAATGCTGTTTTTGGCTTCCTAGAGGAAAAAACTATTGTAAATTGTGTTCGATAAATTTTTTAGAAGAGCTTCTGAGCATTGGAAGAGCGTTTTAAAGAAGCTGGGGGGAACCAGCTTTTCAAAACATTGGAACGAAGTTAGAAAATAAACTAAGTATTGGAGAAAAGTCAAGAGGCACACATGGCATGAATCTACAAAAGGAGGTTCAGTAATATTTATTAATTCAGTAATATTCCTTCTTAAGCAGGGTTCATATTTGATCTCGTCACAGTGGCATTTGTGTATTCTGCATATATAGGGGGTATGTGAGCTTGACTTCAGTTGGCATCCAACAACCAAGCAAAGCCTTGGCTAAGGTATGTGTGGGGAAGCTTATTGACATGTGTGGGCATGGTTTCACAACACTTGGCTTGGAGGCATGGGTCCGTGACGATGATGCGGTGCTGATGACATTGTGGACACTTGTGTGGGTGCATGGCTTGGCTAGCTTTCCGTGTCATGTCCACAATGGTGCCAACTTGCCCTTGAGTAAGGATTGCCTTGACTTGACATGTGTTGGAATACATGTAATGTGCGTGGCTTGGCAAGCCATGCACACATCAAGTCTTGGCAATACTAACTTGTCTTTGATAAGGCCGTAACACCACACATGCTGACTTTAGAATGCAAGGCATGGCGCAATGCATGTCTTGGCATTGTCATGGCATGACACAATGCATGTTAGGATATGGGCGTGGCTTAGAGCATGCCCAACTTGGTGACACTTGGTGAAGGTAACATGAAAGCAAGCTGAGCAAGACCAAGACCTATGTTTGACATAACTTGGTGAAGTGTTGAAGTGTGTCAGAACAGATATACATGTGGCATTCAGATAATGCATATGTGGCACAACAGATCCAAAGATATAGGACAATTGTGGTAGTTTTGCAATCGTAACTTGTTGGCTTATATGTCACAAGGCTAGTTATGCCAGCACACCTAAGGGAAGGGCTGTCTCCGTAATCATAGGAGGGAAGTTGTATAGGCAATTTTGTAAGTTAGTCTATATATGCCCTAAGGGGATTCTGTAAAAGGATATAGGAAGTGTTTGGCTTGTGATTTCATTACAAATATAGGTGTTCCTTTGTACTATTTGAGAATATAGTGGAAATGTTGGAGGTGTGAACCTCTGTAACTCTGTGTCCTTTACATTACTTGTATACTATTCATATTATGTGTATATTTGACTAAGTATTGAGAGGATTGACTGACTTGGTATACAACCAAGGCCATCATAAGGCAAAATTAAGAAGTGAAAAATTGGACCTTGTGACACCTAGCTATATGTAATATCAATGCCAAAAGAGACCAAGGTATAACACTATGCTTTCTCTTAGGCCATGTTTGGTAGGCGGTCTTTCTGGTCCGGTCCGATCCGGTCTAATCTGATCTGGAAATGTCTGTTTGGTAAGCGATCTGATCTTACTATTTATTTATTATTTATTATAATATTTATTTATGTATTATTTATTTCTTTATTTATTATTCCTTCATTTTATAATATATTTATTATTTTATTATTTATATTATTAAATTATTATTTATTAATTTATATATTAATTTATATTCTATTTATTTATTATTATTTCATTATTTAATTCATTTAATTTATAAATTATTTATTCATTTTTAATTATTTAAAAATATATTTTATTAATTAAATATTAATTTATTATTATTATACTCATTTTTATTATTATTATGAAGTATTTATTCATTATTATATTTACTTATTATTTATTATTATATTTATTTATTATTATATCTATTTATTATTTTTTATTATATTTATTTATTATTATTATTTATTTCATTTTGTTTATTATTTATTATTTTTATTATATTTTTAAATATGTTTTATGTAATTTATTATTTAGTCCATTTTTTTTATTATATTTATTTATTATTATTGTATTCATTTTTTGTTTTATTTAATTTATTATTTATATTATTAATTATTAATTATTAATTATTTATAAATATATTTCATTATTTATTCATTTATTTATTATTATATTCATTTATTATTATTATTATGTATTATTTATTTCATTTTGTTTATTATTTATTATTTATATTTTATTTTTAAAATATGTTTTATTTAATTTATTATTATTATTATTAATTTTTTTATTTTTTTATTCATTTTTAATTATTTATAAATATATTTTATTAATAAGACCAAACCGGACCACCAGGACCACATTTTTTTTTGGTCTGAAATGAAGTCATTTTGGTCTGATTTGGTCTAATAAAAAATTTGGGACCAATACTACCAAACACGGTCTGGTCCCATAAAACGCAAGACCAGACCAGACCACCTACTAAACAGGCCTGACCCTGTTTGGTTCGCGGTCCGGTTCCATGTGGTCCGGTCTCATAATGATTTTTTTGGGACCGGACATTGTTTGGCAACACGGTTCCAAAAAAACAAAGACCACTTGGGACCAAAATGGGTAATTTGAGACAACAAAAAATGATGGTCTCAAGTGGTCTCAAGTGGTCTTATATACAATTCTCTTAACACATGAGACCATAAAATTTGAAAAATATATATAAAATTAAAAAATATATATAATTTGAAAATAATATATAAAATTAAAAAAAATAATATAAAAAATTTGAAATAATGTATAAAATTTGAAATATATATATAAAATTCAAAATTAATATATAAAAAGCAAAAAATATATTTAAAATTTGGGAAAATAAAAAAATTCAAAAATAATAGAAAAATTCAAAAATAATGTATAAAATTCGAAAATAATATATAAAATTTGAAAAATAATATATATATTTAATATAATGTATTAAATTCGAAAAAAATATATAAAAATCAAAATTAATATATAAAAATTTAAATATATATATATAATTTTAAAAATAATATATAAGTTTTGAAAAATAAGATAAAAAATTTGAAATAATGTATAAAATTTGAAAATAATATAAAAAATCAAAAATAATATATAAAATTCAAAAAATAATATAAAAATTCGAAATAATTTATAAAATTTGAAAAATATATTATTTTTGAATTTCTTATATTATTTTCAAATTTTATATATTTTTCATACTTAATATATTTTTTGAATTTTATATATTATTTTTTTATTTTTTGTATTATTTTCCAAACATAAGACCAAACAGCTTGAATAAGACCATAAGACCAGACAGCTTTACCAAACAGACTTTCAGAACATCACCCAGATAAGACCAGATCAGACCAGATAAGACCGGACCGTCTACCAAACGGGCCCAGTATTGCTCATATTAGACCATTATATAGATAAGGACTTTACGACCAATGGTGCAGATATGTGAGTGTTTATAGTGGAATATCTTTATATAATCCTCTCTAGAAATATATATATATATATATATATATATATATATATATATATTATACGTTTAGACTCTTTAGAGTATTCTATAACCGACAGAAACACTCTTTTTGTTCTTGTTTCTAATCCTTTTTGTTGAGATTATGAAATCTGTTCTTGAATAATTGTCATTTAGGGTCTATTTGAGTTATATTTTTAAAAAAATTATTCTTTAGAATTATGAGAACATAAAATAGTTTTATGATATAATTAAAAATGAATTCTCTAAAATAAGCATTTTTGTAAGTGAGTTTTCTGAAAACTGAACCAACAGACTTTGTACAGTTTTCAAATTTTTAGTCTTTAGAAAACAGAAATATATATATATATATTTCCATCATTTACGTAATCCAACCTTATTTTAATTAGAAACATTTTGGGTACGAATATAACCATCATATCCTTATTTTTAATACTTCAGCCTTTTCTAATCTTTTCCTAAAATCAGGGTGGGGCGGGGGGACAAGGGTTTAACTATAAACATTTTGGGTTCGAATATAACTATCATATCCTTATTTTTAATACTAGATCTTTTTCTAATATTTTCCTAAAATCAGGGGCGGAGGGGGGAAGGGGCCATGCCTCCTAAATTATTATTATTTTTCCTATACAGAAAATCAAGTGTTAAAACAGCAGTAGCAACATCAATCACTTTTTTTCTTCTCTCCAGTCAAGTCATACAGATACACGATCACATTCGAAGCAATTTGGGATAGGGCAAGAGCGATGAGGTAGAAAGTTGAAGGTCTTACCTCAACACAGAAAAACCGATGCAAAGCCGCACAGAAAAAGCACAACATTTGTGGTTTTCTAGAAATGAAGATCATGTACCTGATCTGCCTATATTTCCATAATGCCACTAAAATATAAGAACTTAAGCTTTTATTATATTTTTAATAAAAGGCAAAACCTATATTTAGGTTTTAAATATATATATATATATATATATGTGTCTGTATATATATATATATATATGTTGTGTTTAGTGCTTCAATATGTTTCATTTTTGTCTCATAAATTCGAATTAATATATAAAATTTTATGTATTAATTTTTTTTATATTAATTAAAAATATTTTATTATTTAATATAATATATTATATATTTAATAATATTATTATATATTATACATTATACATTTAACCATGAAATATTCCATGTTAGTGACCGCATCTTGTTTTCTTGTTTCTAAGAACAGCTTAAAGTTGTTTTTTAAAATTGATATTATTGAACTTGAGTATTTAAAAACTTGATAGGTCAGAGGACAATTTGATATTTTTTTAAACCAAAGGAGAATTTTGCGATAATAGTCCATGAAATAATCTAAAAAATATTTAAATACAATATATATATAGAGAAAGTAATGTTCTCTTGCTCTTGTGTGAACAAAAAAATTCATACTCATCTATCACAATAACGTTATATATAATTTTGAAAATTTTAAATGATAACTTCCTTATTTATCCCAATCACATCTAAGGATTATTATCAAAAGTGAATATGAATTTCTTACTAAGGTGTTGTTTGATAAAATTGAAAATTTCAAGATTTGAATTTTAAGTACTGAAGATTTTAAGTGATGCTTAAAAAAAAATTAAATTTTTTGTAAATTTTTAGCCTTCAGTGGTGATCCTGTCATTTAAAATTTTATCTCATTTTAAGTGACACTTTATATTTTAAGTGATGCTCAAATTTTTTATCAAACGCATTTAACTGAATAAGTGTTGAATCTATTCAAACTTAAGTAAAAAATAAATGTTATCAAATAACCCCTAACCAAGGAACAAAAGATCATTTCGAATATACATATACATATATATATATATATATATATATATAAGAAAGTTTGTTTGTTAAGTCACTGTTTGTTAATTTGCCATTGCTTCTAATAATTTGTGTAATCCGCCTCGTTTTAGAACATTTAACCGCATTAAGCAAGTGTTCTATAATTATTGGGGCCATCTTCTATAATTATGGGGCCCATATGAATCTAAACTTTAATTATCCATAGTTTTTCATGGTTATTAAAATTATTAGCACTATTCTGAAGTTTAAACTATTAGAAGTCTTTCATCGTTCTAAATTTTTTAGAACATTTAACTGCATTAAGCAAGTGTTCTATAATTATTGGGACCATCTTCTAAAATTATGGGGGCCATATGAATCTAAACTTCATTTATCCATAGTTTTTCATGGTTATTAAAATTATTAGCACTATTCTGAAGTTTTAACTATTAGAAGTCTTTCATCGTTCTAAAATTTTTAGCTACATGATCTTTCAACCAACTACCATTATAAAAGAAGTATATTGGATTTTGAACTCTTGATTACTCCACCTCTTCTATGAAACCATGACAATAATGTGAAAAAATCATTTTCAGCCATAATAGAAATAATAGGGTTAATAAGGTAATATATCATTCAACGCTCAAGTAATCAATGACATAAAATTGTATCATTTTCTTTTATAAGTATATAGAACACGTGGCAACCCCAAATGGATGAAGCAGACACTCTCGTGAGAGATGGACGACCAACCTACGACCCTAGCCCATGTTTCTAGCCCTAGTCCACTCATAACTCCCTCAACAGAATTCATCTGTGTTTTTCACTTTTGCAAATGTTGTTGTTGTTTTTGATCCTATTTAATGAAGATGGTCGGTCTAGGGTTTCGAAATTGGAGGGAAAATTATAAGCTAGAGTTTGGACGTTTTAGCCTCGGTTCGGTTCGGTTGAGCCAGAGGTGGGTGTGAGGAAAGTGTGGGAGAGTGGTGATCTTAAGCTATGTGCACACGTTTGACAAATGACACACAAGTAACGAATTTGAATTTGCAAAGTCCTTTTACTCACTGTGTATCTGAATCTGTGTGTATATGACTATATGTCTATAGTTATTTATTTTAGAACCGCATCATATGTAGTATATGCTTGGTTTAATGAATTTTCGCCAACAATAAAGTTTGGTTGAACTATGTTTATGTTGTCCCCGGTTTTCTTCCATACAAACCCTTTCAAATTTTGATATCCACATAATCGACCGCCAAAATGAAATTGAAAAATATGTAAATTCATGTATTGTAGAGGTTCGAATTTCACGCCCAAATCAAATTGCAATCACAAGTCCAGAAATTTGAGACTGACCCAATCTCTCCCCAATTAAAACACGGCTACGTAACATAATTCCAGTCCATAATGAAAATTGACAACAAATCATAATTTTATTAATTTTAAACCAATGGTGGTACAATGCTATTTTTTATTCTTTACAAATATATATAAAGAATATGAATAATCTTATTCGATCTTTAAGAGCATTCGAGCTAGATATTGAATCATGTTGTTCAGAGCAACCCAAGGGTCGTCCACCTTAATCTTTACCCGAGTTGTTAAGAGGGGCGATTCAAGGGCCCGGGTCGTCCAAGAAGAGTCTCGCTTTTGAATTTTCTTCTCCGGAAGAGTTTTTATATTTTTTCACGTGAACTTCCACTTTCTCTTCATTCTCCATCTTGCCACTACTTATAAACAATTGGACGAATAAAATGATGAGGTTATTGAGGTGTGTCACTCTTTTCGATAATTATTATATTTTAGTCTATTAAATTACGTATGCTTGCACTTAGTATGTAAAGTTATTTTTTTGACTAGCTGACAGTTCACTTGTAGTAGTAGCTAATACTAAACCATGTTCCTATCTCTTACTTTTATTTTTTTCCAATGAATTGACGTGTTCAGTCCTTTTATTGCTAGAGCAAATATTGAATTGTAATAGCAGTGAGATTTCTATTCTTTCTTGTCAATTCATTGATTTCTCTTCATTAAATTTAGAGTAGAGTAATTTATCGGTCAGCTTTCAGGATTTAATCACCAAACTTCCTTCTGTTCGTCAAACCCTCCTGACATTTCAGATTTTAATAAAATATCTCCTCCAGCCAATTTTCATGTCAAAATGACTTAAATGCACCTCATATAAATTACAGTTTCACCCCTCTTTTTTGGACATAATATACTTTCCTCCCTCTTGTTTGGATAATTACACTTTCCCCCCTATAAAAAAAATATATAATTCGAAACAAATATATATATATAAATTTCATAAACTATATATTAAATTTAAAAAATATATATAATTAAAATATATATATATAATTTGAAATATATATAATTCAATTTTTTTTATTAAATTAGAAAAACTATATAAAATTCGGAAAATATATATAAATTCAAAAAAAAATATATATAATTTGAAAGAAATATATAAAATTCGAAAGAAATATATAAAATTCGAAAAATATATATAAAATTTATAAATAATATATTAAATTTCAGAAAAATATATAAAATTCAAAAAATATATATTAAATTTCAAAAAAATATATAAAATTTGAAAAATATGTAAAATTCAAAATATATATATATATATTTCAAAAAACATATATAAATTTACCCCAAAAAAAATAGAAAGGAAAGAAAAAGAAAATGATGATGCTAGTATACAAGAAGAGACAAGCAATCAACCCACCATCTTACCCTATCTCACTTCTTCTTGTCCAACTTTCACACATTTACCTCTTTTTCCTTTAATTTTTTGTCCATTTAAAACAATACAATAAAAAATAAAGATTTAAGTACACAATATGACATGGGTCCCCATTCAACCTCACGTGCCTGGTCCAAACCATACAACCTGTTACGTGTCACTCACGTGGTGATATAAAAAAATAAAATTCATTTTTTGAAATATATATCTTTTTCAAATTTATATATATTTTATGAAATTTATATTTTTTTTTGAAATTTTATATATTTTCAAAATTTAATATATTATTTATGAATTATATATATATTTGTTTCGAATTATATATATATTTGAATTTATATATTTTTTCCGAATTTTATATAGTTTTTCTAATTTTATATATTTTTTTCAAATTATATATATATATATTTTTGAATTATATATAGATTTCAAATTTTATATATTTTTTCAAATTATATATATATTTTTTAAATTTTAATATATTTTTTTATGAATTTTATATATATATATTTCAAAATTTATATATTTTTTACGAATTATATATATATATTTTAAAATTTAAATATATTTTTCGAATTTTATATATATATTTTTTTATAGATGGGGGAAAGTGTAATTATCCAAACAAAAGGGGGGGAGAGTGTAATATGTCCAAACAAGAGGGGTGAAACTGTAATTTATGTGAGGGGCATTTAAGTCATTTTGACATGAAAATTAGCTGGAGGGGGATATTTGATTAAAATCTGAAATATCAGGGGATTTGACGAACAACATGGGGTTTGGTGATTAAATCCTGAAACCTCAGGGAATTTTGTGTAAATTACCCTCAAATTTATTCATTGATTAAAGAACACCAGAGTTTGCTTTAATGTAATTTTTGTTTCCTCGTGTGCTCAGGCTTCTTGTTTTAGTGATGCTTTCTAAGTTGGTCTAACTAATTACTACTATATTCTTTTCGAGAAGAAATCGATGATTTTTTATAAGACAAGGTTCAAGCATTCTAGTATGTGAATCCATCTACTTTTTTCTTTGTTTTTTTTTTTTTTGGATAAATAAATTTAATATAAAGAAGGAGGAACTGTACAGTAGAGAGAAAAAAGATGGGCTAAGTTAGCCCCAAAAAGAAAAAAAAAAAGCTCATTTCTAGCAGATTAATGCAACTTATCTGACCTTAATCCCCAAAGTTCCAAACCCTAATTCTCCAGCAGAGTTTAGACTAATATATTGCTGCAATGTTATTTACAAATGCATTTCTAAGTTTATTGCAAACAAATTAAAACCTATCTTGCCTACTATGGTGGATAAAACTCAAAATGCATTTGTTAAGGGGAGGAAAATAGAGGATAATATTATTCTGGCACAGGAACTTGTAAGGGGGTACCATAAGGATGTATATCCACTTAGGTGCACTCTTAAAGTGGATCTATATAAGACCTATGACTGTGTGGACTAGGATTTTATCCTTGATGTGCTACAATGCTTTGGTTTCCCACCTATTTTTGTTTCATGGGTGTCCCACCTATTTTTGTTTCATGGGTGAGGACTTGCATCACTACTGCTTCCTTCTCAGTAGGGTGAATGAGGAAATGTGTAGTTATTTTAAAAGTATTAAAGGGTTAAGGCAATGTGACCATTTATCACCTTACCTTTTTGTGTTGGCAATGAATGTTTTATCATCTATATCAAACATTTTCACCTCAAATCAGGACATGTTTTCTTACCATAAAAGATGCAATGCAACCAAGCTCTCTCATCTATCATTTGCTGATGATGTCCTTTTATTCTTTCAAGGGAATATAAGTTCTGTCATTACTATCAAAAATATTTTGGAGACTTTTACCTCTCTTTCTGGCCACTGTCCTAACCCAAGTAAGAGTCAATTGTTTGTCTGTGGGGTGGAGGATCATGTTAAGAATGATATTAGTAGCCTGTTCAATTTTCCCATCTGCTC
The DNA here is from genome assembly GCA_963922005.1 of Cornus suecica. NCBI lineage: Eukaryota > Viridiplantae > Streptophyta > Magnoliopsida > Cornales > Cornaceae > Cornus > Cornus suecica. The sequence goes on along the minus strand of OY998244.1, from coordinate 5,638,851 downwards.
ATTTCCTATCAAATACCTTGGATTCCTCTTATCTTGATCGAACATATTGCTATGGACTGTCAGTGCCTAGTGAATTGTATGCTTTCTAAAATTGCTAGTTGTACAACTAAAGCTTTATCCTTTGCAGGAAGGTTGCAGTTGATCCAATCAACTTTATTCAGTATACATGTGTACTGGTCTAATTTGTTGGTTATTCCTTCTAAGGTTTGCAAACAGATTGAGAGTGTTCTTCAAAGATTTCTATGGAATGGTACAGAGTGGATAGGGCACAAGGCCAAAGTAAGTTGGAAACAAGTTTGTGTTCCAAAAACTACTAGGGCTAGGGATTAAAGACATTATGGTCTGGAATAGAGCTTCTATCCTCAGACATATTTGGACTATGAATGCTAGAGATAATGAAAATATATGGAAGGAGTGGGTGACTAAGAACCTGATCAAGAATAAATGCTTCTGGGACATGTCAATTCAAGGTGACAGTACATGGTTCTGGAGGAAACTGATGCAAATGAGACAAGTGGCTCAGCCTATGATAAAGCACATGATTGGTAATGGAAACTCAACTCTTGTTTACTATGATAATTGGTTGCCCTGTGGGCCTTTGTTTAAACTTATTTATGAATCTCCTAATGGAAATAGATGGGTCCCCAACAGAAATTTGAAAGTATCATCACTTTTGGTCAATGGCCAGTGGCATTGGCCCAGACAATTTTTTAACCTCATTAATCCAATTTTTAACCTGTCTACCTTACCCCTGCCTAACTCAACTAGGGAGGACTCTATGGTGTGGAGCCTCTCCCCCTCCAAAGCCTTTACAATCAAACACACTTTTCTTCATATTAACCCCCCTCCCCCCAATTGTTATTGGCACAAGTTGGTGTGGTATCCTAATAGGATCCCCAAACATAGTTTTTGTCTATGGTTGGCAATTCTTGGAAAACTCCCCACAATTGATCAACCATACCTAAGCTACATGATGCAACCGAATATGTGTATTATATGTTATCAAGAGGTTGAAAGCCATGATCATATTTTCAACAAATGTGCTGATTCTAGAAGAATTTGGGATAGGTTACAGGATAAATGTGGTTTTTATTCAACCCCTAACTCATGGAAACAATTCCTGTTATGGGCCTCCTCAAATTGGAAAGAGCAGGATCATAGTTTGAAAACTTACTCTTGCTAGCTATACTTATCATATTTGGAAAGCAAGAAATTATTGTATTTTCAGAGAAAGCTACATACCTGCTTCGGGAACTCTCAATGCTATTATCAGTGATGTTAGGATGAGGCTGTTCTCAGTGAGGATGAACCAATGCCCCTTTGCGCCTGCAAGAGCCGAGGAATGGAACTTACCTCCTTCATTCTATGAACCTGGATCGCAAAATCCTTTCTTTGCCTTTCCTTCTACTCGCACAACCTCTCCCACCCCTGCTCCTCTTAACTTGAACCATCCTCCTCCATTGCCAAGACCACAACCCCCATAACTGAAAGTGATCTCTGTTGGGTTACCATCTAAATGGATTTTAGAGATTGATGGATAGGTTTCGATTGAGGACCTTTCGAGTATCATATGAGATTGGCTTTTGAGTGTATGTAGTGATGATTTTGTTGCCTGAGCCGATTTAATGGTGAAGACGAAGATGATGGTGATGGTGTAGAGATCATGCTTAGGGTTTTTTTGGGGCAATTATGATTTGGATTGGTTTAGTGTTTAGCCCATTTTTGTATAGGGTGTGATTTTACCTTTGAACCCCTCCTTGGGGTGCTGTATTTTATTTATTTTTTCTTCTCTTTTTTTTATAAAAATTGACTTACCAAAAAAAAGAAAAAAAGGGTGACAATTGACACCCGTACCTTGAATTGGTTTCATATGCACTCTCCCAAGTAGGGATGATCGTAATAATAATAATAAGTAATGTAAATTTGAATATTGGATATCATGCAAGTGTCAGTTGTTGGTATAAAAATTTCATAAAATGAGTTAAAAATATGTATTTAACTGTATTGTAGTGTCAACTTACGCGCACCTCGACTAATCCCCGGGATAAACTTCCAGTGACTCAGACGGAAACGTAGTTGAAAGGATTTGAACCTAGGATCTCATAATGAAGAACCCAGAAACTCTTCCATCCCACCCACCTATCCGGGTTGACAACATGGTTTATAATTGTATGCAAATGAGATGAATATGCCTTGGTTTTCAACGATTTTGAACGGTTTACATTAACCTGATCGAATTTGTAGGACTAAAATAAATTAATGTTCTAGGCAACCCATTGTTTCCTGAGAAGGCTGCCTGCCAACTTTAAAGTAAACGAATGCATGTTTTTGTATCGTGTACATCAAGTGGATCGAGGACAAAAGATAAATGTTCCAGTCATTGTTGAATCACAAGGATGGTCTAGCTCCAATGTGCATTTCGATAACATTGCAATCAATTCAATTCAGCTATCCACCACATCTTTTAAGCTGTTATTGCCATTCTTTGACATTAATCTATATTGCAAAACTGTATCCACCACATCATGTATAACATTGCTCTTCCAAAACCTATACTATTGAAAGTCTATGTCCTAGTGCAAGTAAAAACCATTCCAGATTACGAAAACTAGTTCTCTTACATTGACGATAAAAAAAACTTAACTGTGGGATACCATTTGAACAGCAGTATGATCAACAAGTAGAGAAGAGAGGCCAAGGGTGAAAAATGTTTCCAGGGAGAGCAAAGCTGCAAAACCCACTACATCTAGAGCTTAACTATACAGCATGATCAACCTTTTTGGTGTCGGAGGAGCAAGTAAAAAGCCAATGCGTTTTGCAACCATATAGTATAGTGAGTAATATCCATTGAAAGCAGCACAGGGTATAACAATATGCAACGAACCTCGACGAATCTGGATACTTTGAATGCTTGACATCTTCCCAGGCATTTATCACTGGATTTAGCCACATGACAATAGCAATTGTGCCATGCAAGATTGTGATGGAACCCACCACACCGTATGACTGGAAAGTTTGCTCCATTTCCTTCTGCATAGAAGCGGGAAGTGACGCTAAGGGTTCCACCTTCTTAGTACCTCCTCCTCTCATAAACACTATGAGCAATCAACATATTTCGTAAAAACATTTTAAAGGATAAATTGTCGACAATATGATCGCAAAGACTTTCACAATTGCAAAGCATATATATAGATGCCTGGTTTCAGGTATCATGTCTGTCATAATATGGACAATTTGAGGCAGCATAAAAAGAAGCAGCATTGTCGCAGCAAAGCAGAAACACGCTGCTGCCGTGTAGATCTCCCAACAGTTGTAAAAGGACTTGGTCTTCCCTGTATCATTATCATCATCCATACCTGCTCAAAGGACCAAGATCACTAAAAACAAATATTGATAATATAAATAAATAAACGGTAGGTGGACATGAGATCCCCCATCCGGATGAAGAGGAATTAAAACTATTGAAAAAGCGGGTGCAAAGAAAACATAAAGCTATTTCAGGAATAAAACATGTGTACAGTACATGTAAATCTACGCATATACATTGTTGAAAAAGAGAGAGAGCAACTTATACCTATATGAGACAACTACCTGCAACTCGCTCGCTAGCACTTATAGAGAGGGGCTTGTAATTACTTTTAAAAAGGGTGAGATATCAAAAGATTGGATATGTCATCTGGATTGTTCCATTTAGTTTTTTGTGCATTCCACTTATTAATCTGCCACTTTTCAGAACAGACTCACTTTACACAATAAAAGATAAATAAAATGAAAGTAACTCAATTTAAAAGATCAAATTCTTCTATAATAACACGTTCTAGGTATATCTCAACCTCCAAAGTTAAATATGAGAGCATTCAAGTTCGGGCCAAAGGGCGCGCAAGCTGTTTTAGGTTCAGGGAATAGACATTTTTGGTCCAAGACTTGAATCAGGCGGCCCTCTGCATACTATAGACTAAAGAGGTTCCAATTGATTTAAGTTAAGGTAGGGCTGGAAATGAAATAAGCTTAGCCTTAAGCTAATTCGGGCTCCTAGCCAAGCCTTGCGCTATTGAGGCTTGACTGCTGGAAATAGGTTGGCACTCTTTGGACAACTTCAGGCTTAGACTCGGCTTAAGCTTGCGTGTATATATCCTAGGAACCACGAAACATAACTAATTTCAAGAGAGAGAGAGAGAGAGTTTTGACAACTTCAGGCTTAGACTCGGCATAAGCTCGCATGTATATGTCCTAGGAACCACGAGGTCTAACCAACTTCAAAAACAAGAGAGAGAGAGAGAGAGAGAGAGAGAGAGAGATCTCTACATAGATATAAGAACTAGACCAATGGTTGAGATTAACAAGTCATAGTTGGGTTAATGGCAATCTATATAATAGACCTTTTTCTTAGGATTGAAGTTTAAAGAATAATACACTAAGAAGAATATCTTTTTAACCATTCTCTCAGCCATTAGGCCGCATTTCTTTTGTAATATGCACTCCCCTTTCAAGTGCCTCTTATGTACATCTTACTTATCCAATAAAAATAAAAATAATAAAAGCCAATAGAATGACCAAGAATCCTTGCATGTGGAATCCATCCCTCAACAGGCATTCCTCTCTCTCCTAAACTCAAGATACGTCTCTTGTACACTCACTCACTCTCCCATAGAGGTCCCAACAGCTCGTATGAAAATGACCTTGCTAAGCTCTGATCCATGATGCAACTCTTCCGTTTCATCCCTATACCAATGAGGAATGATCCTTCTTGCTAAGCCCCTATCTCAATATGATCTTCTTCATTCAAAAGGTCCTGGAGAAGACCTTTATTCATTTTTTTTTTATTTATAATGATCCCATATGTTAGCAACCAATAATTCAGGATTCATCCCCATATAATATCACGGTAAGTGTTAGGAAGTCACAAGTTAGTACAACTCATAGATCATTCGAGTCTGCAACTAATCTAAAGGGTTATACACTACAATTTTGTTAGTTAGGGCTTCAAATCGATCGTGTGTAATCTATGTAGCACTAATACGGATACGAGGTGGAGATACGATACGATACGACAACGGGGATACGACAAATCTCAAAAAAATAGGATACGAGTACGGTAGGATAAGGCAAAAAGAAATGACACTTTTTTATATATAAAAGACTAAATTCTTGGAAATATTGAGAAAATGGAATAATTACGAACACATGAATTCCTTTCGTAACACTTAAAACAAACACATGTCGTTGATACTTAAATAAAAATTAATTTTTTCTTGACTATAGTACTTCATAATATTGTAAGGAAAGTTTCTTTCTAATGTTTAAAATTTGTTAATATTGTATTATTTAGTATTTAAGAAGTATTGGATACATCGAAATATCTTACAAGCATCGGATAAGTGATTGAAGTATCTTAAAAGTATCAGATACATGTTATAAATTAAAAATATATAATTTAAAATTATGGATACATTTAAGAAGTATCAGACACGTATCCGCGAGTATCGTATCCGATACGTATTTGATACGGGTACGTACTCTTGTAGAAGTATCCGTGCTTTATAGTGTGTAATTAATTGCTTTCAAGTTGTATATATTTCTATTTTTTCTGCTAGCAAGTCAATAATCAGAGCTCTCGCTACTGAATACAGTGAGAACACGATATTAATATTATTATCATTATTTTGTCTATATATGGGGTCTTCTTCTCTTCGCTTCTATTCCTATTGCTCTTTCTATATGCTTCTTTTTTTTTTTTCTGGGATTACTAAATATAAACTCTCAAATTAAAGAGAATCAATATCCGAACCACTAACATGTGAGGCGAGAGAGTTTCCGAATTAGAATATTGTTATGTGGGTCTAAATGCCTAGGCAAGCTAGAATCTTTTCAATTGAATCAATCTCAAGTTCCAAATAAATATGCATGTATAAAATATTTGTAGCTAATGACCTTAACATATATCCAATAAAGCAATTTGTTCCAGCCTTTTACTCTTTCAATTTTATTTTTCTTTTTTCCAAAATTTTCTCACTATATAGTAATTAAAATAAAAAATAAACAAAAATAAAATAAAAATAAAAAAGATTATCAGAGGCCCAAACAAGTCAGTAACGAAATCAAAGTGCATACTTTACGACATCATCATTCACCATTAAACTATAAATGAATTCTGTATAAATAGATGAAGTACCTCAATCAATCAGACGACAAGCTCAACGCAGACAAAAGAAGAACCTTGGCTCGCCAATAATATATTGGTTCAACTGTTCAAACCCTAATTTTGAAACATACAACAAATATGACAAAATTAGTAAATAGAAGAAATCGATACAGAAAGATATAGATACAGAGATATATAGATCAGAGACGGAAACCCCAAATCTAAACCTACCAGTGTCTCGCTTTCCAGAATAGCTATAACGCTGCTACAATAGTCGGTGTTGGGAGAGAGAACCGCCTATATATAAACAGAGTCTAGGTCTTTGGAAAGGCGGGTACAGTGAAAAGGGGAAAAAAAAAGAGAGGAGGGAAATACTTCCAAATCTTAGATGAATCCCTCCATTATTAGATGGACATAATGATTAGAAGGAAATAAGCATGATGACGTCTGTGTGTATATATATATATATATATAGATAGATAGATAGATGAAAAAATCTTCTTATTAGATTTTCTTAGATTTAACCCCAAAAATAAAATGAAATAAAAGGTTAATGTAATGAAATTATTGGTTACAATGGTGATACCAAATCATTAGGTTGACATGATATCATCATTCAATAAAATTAAATCTTTTTGCACATGTGTCATTTCAGTTACCCAACTTAGCATTATGATATATATGGAAGGATAAAATAAAAAGGAAAAAAAAATCAATCATTTGTGGTAGGAAAGATCTGCAATACATATTATATAGTATACTCGTATATATATATATATATATATATATAGTATTTTCTCTTTTAATCTAACTATCCCTCTCAAAGCACAAATTTCTTTATATATATATATATAGACTTTATATCTATATATATATTTTGCGAATCTTTTATATAATTTATTCTCCAGAGAAACTAATAAAAAATAAATAAGAAAATAAGAAATAAATATAAAATAAAGAATAAAGAGGAGTAGGATTACAATTTTATATATTAACTTAATAACAAGATTTTTTTTCTCTTATTTGGAGAAAGAAAAGAAAGGTACATGTGAAAGATTGAAAGATAAGAAGTCAGAATGTTAATTTATTCTTCTAATTAAACGGAAAAAAAAACTGTTATAGTAGAACATATAAGCTTTTGTTATATATATCACTAAATCTATCATGCATACAATTGTATATATATATATATATTGCAATAAATAGGAAGCATAAGAAACTGACCCGAAATTACAAAAAATGGTAGAAATAGAAATAATCCGAGCCCTGTGTGATACCACAGTGTCCTTAAGGCAAAATTGCTCCCTCTACGGTGCTTAAGGAATCTAAACAAATTGTCTCCCAAGATAGAACGGATTTCGCATTCACTGTTGCAGCACTGCAATGATGAAGATCGGCGAACTCTAATTCTGTGTTTGTACCTGAACCTGAACCAGACCTATTGATCTATATGTATATGCGTATGTAGAGGGAATATGTATATCTGGAAAATATATGGAAGAATGTATTTTCGGACTGAAATGCTAAGCCTATTAAAAGAGAATAGAGAGGTACCTCAACTGTAGGCATCCACTCCAATAGGCACTTAAACTGTTTATGTACTGGTTGCATACAAAACTGTATATGTATCTCTTCAGAATAGACATTTGCAGTTTTGGCAAAAAATAACCGACCACCCACCCGCACCGCGCCACTACCACCACCCGGACCTGGTGGGCGGGCGGCGCACGCGCGTGTGTGGTTATGCTAAGACTAGCATAGTCTAGCTCTCCTCCCATGCCTCTAGTTATTCAAGTCACCCATTCAATGCAACCATATATAAACACCTTTACACTTTACTTTATTTCCAATGTGGGACAAACATTCTTACCCAAGTTCAAGTGGGTCACTTTGAGAGATAATTTCTCATTCAATAATTAATAGTTTTGAACATGTAATTATACCAATTTGATCTCCTCACCAAGGAGAACACATTAGTGCTTGGTTCCGTTAAATTCGGAGTTCGGGTCCCATAATTATGTAAGCTCAAAGTTGGGTTTAATTACTGTTTATTTCTAAACTATTTCCAACAATCCCCCACATTAATGGAAATTAGCATTTCACAATGCAGATGAATATGCAGACACTAGTTCGAGTACAATGAAAGGTTACTGTATCAGGATAAGTAGACTTAGAGCCTTGAACTTTCCCTTGTGAAAGACTATCGGATTTACTGGCTAATCAGTGGACGTGATGTCTTGAACTGTCAGTTGTTTGTGTAAGCCAAGACAATAGAATTCACACAGTTGGTTCTCACATTTGTGTCCATTTTGGCCTTGGACACCACTTGGTTTTATGAGTATTTGTTAGAGAATTCCGCCTTCAAAAATTCTCCTAGAAGCGGTCCCTTCTACTCACATAGGTGATTCTATTAGGAATTCTTCCTCACTTGGATTTGTCCAAGTCATAGACATCATTAAAAGCATAACTTACCCTAAAATATGCACTGTTTCATCATAGGAATGAGAAGGAGTTTTAATTTAATCTCCACAGTGCTTTTAACTAAGTCACGCACAATTCGGTTGTCCCTTTGAACCTAGATCTTGGGATCTCCAGTCAACTAGGTTGAGTTGCCATTATGGTGTCTTTTAACCCAGAGGCTTCAAGCCCATTCCCCTCGATGATCTTTCAACTTGCTCTCTTGTCAAACCTTTAGTTAACGGATCCGCTATATTATCCTTAGACTTTACATAGTCAATGGATATTATACCATTTGAGAGCAATTGTTTTACGGTATTATGTCTACGACGGATATGTCTAGACTTACCATTATACATGTGATTTTAAGCCCTTCCAATCGTAGATTGACTATCACAATGTATATAAATAGCTGGCACTGGTTTCTGCCAGTTTGGAATGTCCTCTAGAAAGTTACGAAGCCATTCTACTTCTTCTCCAGCTTTGTCCAATGCAATGAATTCAGATTCCATTGTGGATCGAGCAATACATGTTTGCTTTGAGGATTTCCAAGACACAGCTGCAGTTCCAAGAGTAAAAATATATCCACTAGTGGATTTTGAATCGTTGGAATCAGATATCCAATTAGCATCACTATATCCTTCGAGTACAGCTAGATATCTAGTATAATGCAAACCATAATTTTGAGTATACTTCAAGTATCCCAAAACTCTTAATATTGCATTCCAGTGACATTTACCTGGGTTGTTTGTGTATCGACTTAGCTTACTAACAGAGTATGTTATGTCAGGTCGAGTACAATTCATAACATACATTAAACTTCCTATGATCCGAGCATATTCCAATTGTGAAATACATTCATCTTTGTTCGTAGAAAGTTTAACGTTTACATCCACAGGTGTTCGTGTTGGACTTATCCCATAATTCTTAAACTTGTCACACATTTTCTCTATATAGTGAGATTAGGATAACACAAGTCCTTCTGATGTTCTAGAAATTTTAATTCCTAAAATAACATCAGTTATGCCAAGATCTTTCATGTCAAATCTACTTTTTAGCATTTGCTTAGTAGATTTGATTACATCATTATTACTGCCTATAATGAGCATGTCATCTACATATAGACATAAAATGATATACGCATTATGATAACTCTTGACATAAACACACTTGTCACATTCATTTATTTTGAACCCATTTGACATCATGACACTGTCAAATTTCTCATGCCATTGTTTTGGGGCTTGCTTTAGTCCATTTAATGACTTTACAAGTCTACACACATTTTTTTCTTGGCCAGGAGAAATGAACCCCTCGGGTTGTTCCATGTATATTTCTTCATCTAATTCACCATTTAGAAATGTTGATTTTACGTCCATTTGATGTATTTCTAAACCATTTAACGCTGCTATCGCAATTAGCATGCGAATGGACGTTATTCTAGTAACTGATGAATAAGTGTCAAAATAATCCAACCCTTCCTTTTGCCTATAGCCTTTAGCTACAAGTCTTGCCTTATACTTGTTAATTGATCCATCAGCCTTCATCTTCTTCTTGAAGATCCACTTACATCCCAATGGTTTATTGCCTGGTGAAAGATCTACCAGTTCCCATGTATGATTTTGCATAATGGACTCAATTTCACTATTCACAGCTTCTTTCCAATAAACTGCTTCAGGTGAAGACATGGCCTCCTTATAAGTTTGAGGTTCATTCTCTACTAGATTGATAACAAAATCTGGCCCAAAAGACTTAGTGAATCTTGTTCTTTTGCTTCGTCTAGGTTCTATAGATTCTTTGTCTATAGGTTCCTGACTATCTTGAGTCATATCACCAAATGACCTTTTCTGTGAGCTTGAATCTGATATCATTTTATATGGAAATACATTTTCAAAGAATGTAGCATTCCTTGATTCAATTATCGTATTAACATGTACATTAGAAATCTCAGATTTATTAATAAGAAATCGATATGCACTCCTATTGTGGGCATAATCGATGAATACACAATCCATGGTTTTTGGTCCTATTTTAACCTTTTTAGGTTTAGGAATTACCACATTTGCTAAGCACCCCCACACTTTTAAGTATTTATAGGAAGGCTTATAGCCTTTCCATAACTCATATGGGGTTTTAAAAGTTTTCTTTTGAGGCAGTTTATTAAGAATGTAATTAGCAGAAAGTATAGCTTCCCCCCACAAATTTTGTGGTACTCCCGAACTTAACAGAAATGCATTCATCATTTCTTTTAAAGTTCGGTTTTTCCTTCCAGCTACACCATTCGATTGAGGTGAGTAGGGAGTTGTAGTTTGGTGAATAATTCCATGTTCTTTACAAAACTCCTTAAAAGGAAATTCATACTCACCACCCCTATCACTTCTTATAGCTTTGATTTTTCTGCTAAGTTGATTCTCAACTTCAGTTTTATATTGTTTGAAAATATCAATAGCCTCATCCTTGGTTCTTAGCAAATAAACATAGCAATATCGAGTGCAATCATCTATAAAAGTAATAAAAATACTTTTTTCCTCCTCTAGTTTCCAAAAACTTTAGATCACATATATCAGTATGCACTAGTTCTAGAGGCTCACTACATCTTTCAACTTTTTGAACAGATTTCCTTGTTAATTTTGATTCTACACAAGTCTCACATTTATGATTTGGGTCAATTTTATACTTACGCAAATCATTTAAATTAATTAATCTACGTAAAGTATCATAATTAACATGGCCTAATCTAGCATGCTAAATATCAAAAGACTCAAGCATATAAACAGAAGAAACTGTGTTATTAATCTTATTAGTTGTGGGTACAACAGTCATTACATTGAGCTTAAACAACCCATCACTGAGATATCTTTTTCCTACATATATTTCATTCTTTGTCAATACAAACTTATCAGATACAAAGACTAATTTAAAGCCATTTTTGCTTAGCAGAGATCTAGACACCAGGTTCTTGCGAATATCCGGCACATGTAACACATTATTCAGAGTCACCTCTTTTCTAGAAGTCATTTTCAGGATCACTTTTCCACTACCTTCTACCTTAGAAGATGAAGAATTACCCATAAAGAGTTGTTCTCCATCTTTCATAGGTTGATAAGTAGTGAACATCCACTTATTGGCACAGATGTGACGAGTAGCATCAGTGTCCACCCACCACTCTTTGTTATTGCCCACCAAATTGCACTTTGAAACCACAGCAACAAGATTCATATTGCCTACATCATTTGCAAGTCGATCTGCCTCAGTCACATTCGCTTAGGGTCTAGTGTTCCTGAAGTTCCTTGGCTTTCGACAATCTTTAGAGAGATGTCCCAGCTTTCCACAATTGAAGCACTTGCCTTTGAACTTCTTAAGTCTTTTACTTGGACCTTCATCATTGAATTTTCTCTTTTTAGTCTTTGAAGATGATCCTTCCTCCACAATATTTGCTTTTGACTCCATAGGATGCCATACACCACTTTTCTTTTCAGACTTACGATTGTCCTCTTCAATCCTCAAGCGAACTATCAACTTTTCAAGAGTCATCTCCTTGCGTTTATGCTTCAGGTAGTTCTTAAAATCTTTCCAAAGTGGTGGTAGTTTTTCAACTATAGCTGCCATTTAGAATGACTCACTAAAAGACATACCTTCTGCATGAATATCATGAAAAAACACTTGAAGTTGTTGCACTTGGTTGAGTACAGTTTTGGAATCTAACATTTTAAAATCTAAGAACTTGCCAACAATGAATTTTTTCGTGCCAGCATCCTCAGTTTTATACTTTTTATCCAATGATTCCCATAATTCCTTTGCAGTTTGCACACCACTATATACATTATACAGTGTGTTATCTAATCTATTTAGGATATAGTTCCTGCACAAGAAATCAGAATGCTTCCATGCATCCACTGCAACCAGTTTATCTTTATCAGTTTCACCCTCGGCCACTGTTGGAATTGTTTCCATTAAAAATTTGGCCAGATTCAAAGTAATGAGATAAAACAACATCTTTTGTTGCCAACGCTTAAAATCGGAGCCATTGAATTTTTCAGGCTTCTCCCCATGTGGGACAGAGATTATAATTGGATTAACAGTATCCATTTCTGTTACAAAAACAGAAATCTACTTTATGTACTATTTAATTATTCCCACACAATAATATAATAACAACGTCACACTAATATAATCAAACAAACAAGAATGATATATATATATATATATATATATATATTAACTATTTATATAATTAAATATATAGATAAACTATTTCCAAAATATAATATATATATATATATATAAAATCGAATATATAAAAGATATATATATAATATTATATACACAGAATATATATATATATATATAGATAACATAATCAGTATATATATATATATATATCAGAATATAATTTCAGTATATATATATATATAGCAGAATACAAAATACCAGAATATATATATATCGGAATAATATATATATAACAGAATACAGTACTTCAGTATATATATCAGATATTAAAACAGAATATACAAATTATAATACAATTTCAGAATATATATAAATATATATATAATCAGAATTTATGTATATATATATATATATAATAGATTGTCGATATCACAATATATATATATATATATATATATATATATATATATATATATACCAGAATATAATTACAGAATATATATAACTCACAGAATACAACAAATTGAGAATATATATAAAAACCAGAATGCAGTTTATATATATAATCAGAACAGAATACAAATTTATAAATATTAGAATTTCAGAATGTAAATATATATTCTACAGAATGTAAATACTAACAGAATGTAAATATATATAGAAAATAATTATGTGTACTGCTGTGGTTAATACAATTCTGAAAGATACAAAGCTAAACCAAAACACTGAAATGACACGTCTATATAGATACAAATGTGGTTTATATATTTAACAGTCCCGAATGTATACAATACTAGAAATCAGATATATATATGTATGTACCGAATAATATATATATTTATGCTTGCATATAAATATATATATATGTATATGTACGAACTATATATATACAGGTATAAACAATAACAGTAATATATGTATATACTGTATAATGTGCAGACAGTTTATATATATATATATATATATACGAAATATATTTATACAAATATAACATAATATATATATGAATCAAAATAATTTTGCCTTAAGATTGTTATAGTAGAACATTTAAGCTTCTGTTATATATATCACTAAATCTATCATGCATACAATTGTATATATATATATTGCAATAAATAAGAAGCACAAGAAACTTACCCGAAATTATAAAAAATGGGAGAAATAGAAATAATCCGAGCCCTGTGATTCTACGGTGCTTAAGGAATCCATTTCGCCTTCATTGTTGCAGCACTGTAATGATATAAAACTGTATACCACGGCCCGGACCGGGCAGGCGGCGCGTGTGTGGTTAGGCTAAGACTAGCATGGTTCATGCATGGTCTAGCTCTCCTCCCATGCCTCTAGTTATTCAAGTCACCCATTCAATGCAACCATATATAAACACATTTACACTTTACTTTATTTCCAATGTGGGACAAACATTCTTACCCAAGTTCAAGTGAGTCACTTTGAGAGATAATTTCTCATTCAATAATTAATAGTTTTGAATATGTAATTATACCAACTTGATCTCCTCACCAAGGAGAACACATTAGTGCTTGGTCTCGTTAAATTCGGAGTTCGGGTCCCATAATTATTTAAGCTCAAAGTTGAGTTTAATTACTGTTTATTTCTAAACTATTTCCAACAGAAGCATGCATAGCCTTAAAACCCAACTAGTTAAATCGTGTGAAATTTATATCGATCTTTATTGTTTTGTGTTAGTTTTTGTAATCATATATATATATATATATAGACACTATTAAATAGAACTAGAGAGAGAAATCTAAATATTTGAATTACATTTTTTTTTGTATTTTTTCTTATATAATATATTGTTGAATTGACAACTCATATGACACATGGTAAAAATTTGATTTATCACCGTTGCAACCAATAATTTCTGGTGGATCTGACTCAAAATAAATTGAAGGGTAAATTACAGTTACACCCCATTGAGATATAACATATTATACATATATTCCATGTTATTTGGATAATTACAGTTATACCCACTTAAGTGCATATCTAATATGGAATAACTTCTTTATCCATGCCTATATTTTATTTTAGAATTAAAAAATTAATTTTTGGTCAATTATTTATTTACCCTCACTTACCTTTAACCTAAGAATTCTTAAATATTTTTTCTCATTTATGTATGTATGTATATATATATAACATAGTTTAGAGAGAGAGATTTACTGTCAAACCCTAATTGCCAAACAACCCAACCACCACCGACCCCTCCCACCTCCTCCAAATCTACACCTCTCTCCACTTCGCCCACCACCACCACCTCTGCTCCTTCCTCTTCCAAACCACGGAACGCCGCCTCCTCCTTCGCCGTCGGCAACAGGCAGATTGGCGATTGAGATGGTGGGAGAGCAGATGAGGGAGTGTTTTATTTAGAACAAGAGATGGAAGTGGCCGTTGTCGGTGGTCGATCGTGAGCTGTCGAGGGGCTATCCAAAGTGTGGACCTCTTTTTAATAGCTTAAGGAAAGAGATATCTCCATTTTTAGATCCCACTTAATTGTCAAGTGGAATTCTTCAATTCAATGTCATGGAATGGCAGGGCAGTAGAGAGCTATCATGAGTGTGGTTTATTTACTTGATCATGGAGTTTCAGTGTTAAAACTGGTCATCAGCATAAACATCAACTACAACTTGATCATGAAGAAATATAGGTGACACAAATAGGACATTTTTTTTTGAAAAGAAAATAAGACAAAAATTATCACAACACCCCCTAAGCCAAATGATCTATCAAATAATCCTCTAACTTTTTCAATTTGATCAATGTCCTCCTCCACCATCAAATTGACAAAGGGTTAATTACCTTGATATTTCCTAAAGTTTGTTCTATCTTCAATCACACCTCTCAAATTTGACAATCGTCATTTATACCCCTGATTTTTTTCAAACTCACATTATTTACATCCCTTATACCAAAAATACCCTAAAAATTAAGATATTTGGTGTTTTAAAACAAGGTTTACTAGCCTCAACATTTATTATCCAAACCAACCAATATTTTTTTTATTTTGTCATAAATCAAAAAACAAATTTGTTTATATAAAATATTTTAAAAAGAAAAAAAAAAATCTAATTGGTAGTTTGAAATATTTTCTGCACTAATTATTTTTTATTAGATAAAAATAGTCCGTCAAACACATTTTCGCATAAATAAAAAAAAGTAGGGTAAAATATATTTTTTCAAAAAAATAATCATAATAATGGCGAAATATTTTTTTTGAACTACCAATCATGGTAAAATATAAAAAACAATTATAATTTTTATATATATATATAAATATAAAAACATTTTGGCATTATTTTTTTATAAAAAAAATTATTTCGGCAAAATAATTTTATATAAAAATAATAATAATTTATAATTATTTTTTATATTTTACCCTGATTGGTAGTTCGAAAAAAAATTTCGGCATTATTATTATTTCTTTTGAAAAAAATATTTTACCTACTTTTTTTTTTATTTATGCGAAAATCTGTTTGAGGGGCTACTTTTTTATGTTTTAAATTTTACTATAAATGAATGTTTTTTTTATTAATGTCAAAATAAAAAATTAATGGCTTGTTTGCATAATAAAAGATGAGGCTAATAAACCTTGTTTTCAAATACCAAATATCTCAACTTTGAGGGTATTTTAGGTATAAGAGGTGTAAATGATGTGAGTTTAAAAAAATCAGGGGTATAAATGACGATTGTCAAACTTGAGGAGTGTGATTGAAGATATAGCAAACTTTAGGGAGTGTCAAGGTAATTAACCCTTTGTTAATTTGATGTTGGAGGGGGACATTGATCAAATTGAAAATGTTAGGGGGTTATTTGATAGGTCAAAGGATAATTTGATCATTTGATGAAATCTCAGGAGATTTTGTGATAATAGCCCAAAAAAGAAATAGGACATATATTGTCAAATTCATGATTTAATTCCTTACGGAGGAGGGAGGGTTTTTTTTTGGACACGGATCCTCTATAAATTTTTCTCTCCAAATATCTCTGGAGCTAAATCTAAGTCTCAAATAGAGACACGTTAACCTGCATTTATGTGATGAAAGATAAAATTTTGGCACGATTATTTTCATTTTATACACTAAAAGTTGATTTTTCTCTCCCCTACCACTTTCTCTCTCCACAAATCTATATAGGTACATTTATTTATTCTTTAATATAGTATAATTAGGATTTGTATCTTTATTTTTATTTTGGACACATGTTAGAATGCAAATTATAGTAACTTAAGAACTTAATATATTATATGTTCCAAAATATATCTACACACAAACTCATATAATATATTTTAGAATTTAAAGCTCAAATATAATATATATTTTTTGGATAACAACCAAGATATAAATTGTAAAAAAAATATTTTTCTTTTAAAATAGTAAATAATTTAGGTGCATCTTTTAACAAATTTACTTTCTTGGAAAAAATATATTTTTACAATTATATATTTGGTATAATATATCCACGCACAAACTCATATAATATATTTTAGAACTTAAATCTCAAATATAAGTTTTTTTTTGGATAAGAACCAGAGATATAAATTGTGAAAAAAAATATTTTTCTTTCAAAACAGTAAATAGTTTTGGTGCATCTTTTAACAAATTTAATTTACTTTCTTGAAATAAAATATATTTTAAAATTATATCTTTTGTTTTTTTCCAAAAATTTATATTTGATTTTTAAGTTGTAAAATATATTAAATGAGTTTCACACAAAATTTACTTTCTTGAAGAAAAAATATTTTTACAATTATATTTTTGGTTCTTATCCAAAAAAAAATTTATATTTGAGCTTTAAGTTTTAAAATATATTATATGAGTTTGTGTGTTGAAATATTTTATAACATATAATATATTAAGTTATAAAATATATTATATATCCACACTTCTAAAATTATTGTAATTTGCATTCTAACATATGTCCAAAACAAAAATAAAGATACAAATCCTAATTATACTATATATAAGAATAAATAAATTTACCTATATAGATTTGCAGAGAGAGAAAGTGGTAGGGAGAAAGAAAAAACAGCTTCTAGTGTATAAAATGGAAAAAAATCGTTTCAAAATTTTCTCTTTCATCACATAAATACAGGTCCATGTGTTTCTATTTGAGCCCTTAGATTTAGCTCCAGAAATGTTTGGAGAGAAAAAATTATGGAGAGGATCTGAGTCTTTTTTTTTCGTTGGTTTTAGGGTTTACAAATGTATTTAGGTTTTATTATAAATTTTAAATGAGGGTATTTTGGTAATTTCACATGTTCTTTGGATGGACTTAAATGTCTTTGTATATATTTGAGGGTATTTCAGACATTTCACTCCCCAAAAAGTAATGAGGTAAGCGTTGACTGAGCTTGGAGGGGGTATTTGTTACAACTTACAAACTTGAGGGGGTGTAACTGTAATTATCCAAACAACAGGGGGTGTATGTGTAATATGTCATATCTTGAAGGAGTGTAACTGTAATTTACCCTAAATTGAAATAGTTAAAATACGATGATGTTATAAGATTGTCAACTATTATTATTACAATAATTTTCGATATCATTTACTTAAATATATTTTAATTGTTATATTAGCCGCACAAAAAATAAAAAAAATTAAACTAATATCACATGTCTAGAAATTAAGTTCAATGTTATATCATAATATCAACAAATACAAGGCTTCTAGGGCAATTTTGGTAACTGTTATCATTTTTAAATAACCCCCAGTAATTTCATTTTCCTCCCTCCGCTTTTGCTTTCGTTCAAATTACTCCCTTCTAGGGCAATTTTGGTAACTGTTATCATTTTTAAATAACCCCCAGTAATTTCATTTTCCTCCCTCTGCTTTTGCTTTCGTTCAAATTACTCCCTCTGCGTTAGTAGTATTCATATTCATTATTTTATTTTAATTAATTAATTCTTGCCTCATACATAATAAGCATACACGTATATATTATATGTTACCAAAATTTTAATTGTGAAGAAAAAAATGGGGTTTGTCTCCAAGTACATTTAGACGTGTTTTTATATTTTTGGAATTCCAAGGAAATTGCATCAATTACAATATATATATATTGTTTGAGATTAGGGGATAATGTAATTGAAATTGAAAAGTATAGGGGGCAATCTGGATATAGAAGGATATAGAAGGGGTTAGTTGATTAAATTAGAAAAACATATGGGGCAATCCAGACATATGGGGGTTAGTTGATAAAATTCAATAATAAAGGGGGGTTTATTGAAATTATCCATAATAATTATTCTCAATAATAATATAACTGGAAGATAATTATTAAATCATAATTTATTATAAGAAAAAGACATATATCATCCTGCCTATTTGTCCTGGTTGTCTATAAATTCAATAAGGTGGAGAATGGAAAAGGAGAGAAAACGTTCATGTGAGAATCATATAAGCTCTCCTGAATCCAACAAGAAGAATAACGGCACTCTTGCAACCAAGAGATCAACAAGCAACATTCAACAAATTTTGAACAATCAAACAGAAGCTCTATCGAACTCTTCTCTCCACCAACAAGAAAGAAAAAAAGAAGAATAATAAGCGCATTACAAGCTTTTCGTTCTTTTCCCGTGATTCGACAAGTTCAAAGATCACCTAATCCAAGCCTTGAAGTCGAAGAACTACAAACACGTCCTAATTCATGCAATTCGTTCAGGATCAAGCTGCATTAACAATCTCTTAGAAACTCTTATCAAATTCTCTTCAACAACAAATACTCGAAGAAGACAATCAATAACCCGATTCAAGATCAAGCCCCAACGATCCTTGGATCAATCTCAACAAATCGATTCAAAATCAAACCCCGACGGCTCTTGGATCGCTTGTCTCAACAACTCGGTTCAAGACCGATTTAAGATCAAGCTCGAAAGCCATTGAATCCAGACAACAAAGGAGATCAAAGTGTATGGTTACATTTTTTTTCCTTTGTAAAGAACGAAAAAAAGGATTTTTTATAAATCATGACGGATGGTTGATCCATATATGAATTGACATGTGTCCATTATAACATATTAAAAATAAATTAAAAGGAAAGGGAAAATGATGAGGGTTTTTTTTCTTGCAAGTAAAGATTGATTTGATGTTAAAATTTAAATTAAAAAAATTAAATAGAAACTAATATCAAATTTTACCATTTTATTGATTCATGTTATTATGTGAAAATATTTTCATGATGTATAACATTGCTCTTCCACAATACTATTGAAAGTCTATGTCCTAGTGCAAGTAAAAACCATTCCAGATTTACTTTCCGACGAAGTATGAAAACTAGTACAGATTCGAATAGTTTTAAACAAGAGAGTTTATCAATGTATTTCGAACAAATTCCAATACGAGCCCATTTAATTTACCCATGAAAGAAAAAGGTATGGAGAATCAAATGAACCTCATACCCAGTATTCAAAATATAGTAGAAGAAGTTGAAGGCATGCAAGCACAAGATCCGTTTGAAAGTTATAACTTAAAAATAAATAAACAAGTACAGACGAGAGGCCAAGGGTGAAAATTGGTCCAAGGGAGAGCAAAGCTACAAAAGTCACTTGTGCCTTCTCACTCCTTCACTACAGCTAGAGCTCAACTATACAGCATGATCAACCTTTTTGGTGTCGGAGGAGCAAGTAAAAAGCCAATACGTTTTGCAACCATATAGTATAGTGAGTAATATCCATAGAAAGCAGCACAGGGTATAACAATATGCAACGAACCTCGACGAATCTGGATACTTTGAATGCTTGACATCTTCCCAGGCATTTATCACTGGATTTAGCCACATGACAATAGCAATTGTGCCATGCAAGATTGTGATGGAACCCACCGCACCGTATGACTGGAAAGTTTGCTCCATTTCCTTCTGCATAGAAGCGGGAAGTGACGCTAAGGGTTCCACCTTCTTAGTACCTCCTCCTCTCATAAACACTATGAGGAATCGACATATTTCGTAAAAACATACTAAAGGATAAATTGTCGACAATATGATCGCAAAGACTTTCACAATTGCAAAGCATATATATAGATGCCTGGTTTCAGGTATCATGTCTGTCATAATATGGACAATTTGAGGCAGCATAAAAAGAAGCAGCATTGTCGCAGCAAAGCAGAAACACGCTGCTGCCGTGTAGATCTCCCAACAGTTGTAAAAGGACTTGGTCTTCCCTGTATCATTATCATCATCCATTCCTGCTCAAAGGACCAAGATCACTAGAAACAAATATTGATAATATAAATAAATAAAAGGCAGGTGGACATGAGATCCCCCATCCGGATGAAGAGGAATTAAAACTATTGAAAAAGCGGGTGCAAAGAAAACATAAAGCTATTTCAGGAATAAAACATGTGTACAGTACATGTAAATCTACGCATATACATTGTTGAAAAAGAGAGAGAGCAACTTATACCTATATGAGACAACTACCTGCAACTCGCTCGCTTGCACTTATACAGAGGGGCTTGTAATAACTTAAAAAAAGGGTGAGATATCAAAAGATTGGATACGTCATCTGGATTGTTCCATTTAGTTTTCTGTGCATTCGACTTATTAATCTGCCACTTTTCGGAACAGACTCACTTTACACAATAAAAGATAAATAAAATGAAAGTAACTCAATTTAAAAGATCAAATTCTTCTATAATAACACGTTCTAGGTATATCTCAACCTCCAAAGTTAAATATGAGAGCATTCAAGTTCGGGCCAAAGGGCGCGTAAGCTGTTTTAGGTTCAGGGAATAGACATTTTTGGTCCAAGACTTGAATCAGGCGGCCCTCTGCATACTATAGACTAAAGAGGCTCCAATTGATTTAAGTTAAGGCAGGGCTGCAAATGAAATAAGCTGAGCCTTAAGCTAATTCGGGCTCCTAGCCGAGCCTTGCGCTATTGAGGCTTGACTGCTGGAAATCGGTTGGCACTCTTTGGACAACTTCAGGCTAGAATCAGGCGGCCCTCTGCATACTATAGACTAAAGAGGTTCCGATTGATTTAAGTTAAGGCAGGGCTGCAAATGAAATAAGCTGAGCCTTAAGCTAATTCGGGCTCCTAGCCGAGCCTTGCGCTATTAAGGCTTGACTGCTGGAAATCGGTTGGCACTCTTTGGACAACTTCAGGCTTAGACTCGGCTTAAGCTTGCGTGTATATATCCTAGGAACCACGAAACATAACCAATTTCGAGAGAGAGAGAGAGAATTTGGACAACTTCAAGCTTAGACTCGGCATAAGCTCACATGTATATGTCCTAGGAACCACGAGGTCTAACCAACTTCAAAAACAAGAGAGAGAGGTCTCTACATAGATATAAGAACTAGACCAATGGTTGAGATTAACAAGTCATAGTTGGGTTAATGGCAATCTATATAATAGACCTTTTTCTTAGGATTGAAGTTTAAAGAATAATACACTAAGAAGAATATCTTTTTAACCATTCTCTCAGCCCTTAGGCCGCATTTCTTTTGTAATATGCACTCCCCTTTCAAGTGCCTCTTATGTACATCTTACTTATCCAATAAAAATAAAAATAATAAAAGCCAATAGAATGACCAAGAATCCTTGCATGTGGAATCCATCCCTCAACAGGCATTCCTCTCTCTCCTAAACTCAAGATACGTCTCTTGTACACTCACTCACTCTCCCATAGAGGTCCCAACAGCTTGTATGAAAATGACCTTGCTAAGCTCTGATCCATGATGCAACTCTTCCGTTTCATCCCTATACCAATGAGGAATGATCCTTCTTGCTAAGCCCCTGTCTCAATATGATCTTCTTCATTGAAAAGGTCCTGGAGAAGACCTTTATTCATTTTTTTTTTTTTTATAATGATCCCATATGTTAGCAACCAATAATTCAGGATTCATCCCCATATAATATCACGGTAAGTGTTAGGAAGTCACAAGTTAGTACAGCTCATAGATCATTCGAGTCTGCAACTAATCTAAAGGATTTATACACTACAATTTTGTTAGTTAGGGCTTCAAATCAATCGTGTAATCTATGTAGCACTAATACGGATATGAGGTGCAGATACGATACGATACGAACACGGGGATACGACAAATTTCAAAAAAAATAAGATACGGGTACGACGGGATAAGGCAAAAAGAAATGACACTTTTTTATATATAAAAGACTAAATTCTTGGAAATATTGAGAAAATGGAATAATTACAAACACATGAATTCCTTTCGTAACACTTAAAACTAAGTACATGTCATTGATACTTAATAAAAATTAATTTTTTCTTGACTATAGTACTTCATAATATTGTATGGAAAGTTTCTTTCTAATGTTTAAAATTTGTTAACATCGTATTATTTAGTATTTAAGAAATATTGGATACATCGAAATATCTTACAAGCATCGGATAAGTGATTGAAGTATCTTAAAAGTATCAGATACGTGTTATAAATTAAAAAAATATAATTTAAAATTATGAATACATTTAAGAAGTATTGGACACGTATCCGTGAGTATCGGTATCCGATACGTATCTGATACGGGTACGTTACTCTTGTAGAAGTATCCATGCTTTATAGTGTGTAATTAATTGCTTTCAAGTTGTATATATTTCTATTTTTTCTGCTAGCAAGTCAATAATCAGAGTTCTCGCTACTGAATACAGTGAGAACACGATATTAATATTATTATCATTATTTTGTCTATATATAGGGTCTTCTTCTCTTCGCTTCTATTCCTATTGCTCTTTCTATATGCTTCTTCTTTTTTTTCTGGGATTACTAAATATAAACTCTCAAATTAAAGAGAATCAATATCCGAACCACTAACATGTGAGGCGAGAGAGTTTCCGAATTAGAATATTGTTATGTGGGTCTAAATGCCTAGGCAAGCTAGAATCTTTTCAATTGAATCAATCTCAAGTTCCAAATAAATATGCATGTATAAAATATTTGTAGCTAATGACCTTAATATATATCCAATAAAGCAATTTGTTCCGGCCTTTTACTCTTTCAATTTTATTTTTCTTTTTTCCAAATTTTTCTCACTGCATAGTAATTAAAATAAAAAAATAAACAAAAAATAAAAATAAAAAAGATTATCAGAGGCCCAAACAAGTCAGTAACGAAATCAAAGTGCATACTTTACGACATCATCATTCACCATTAAACTATAAATGAATTCTGTATAAATAGATGAAGTACCTCAATCAATCAGACGACAAGTTCAACGCAGACAAAAGAAGAACCTTGGCTTGCCAATAATTTATTGGTTCAACTGTTCAAACCCTAATTTTGAAACATACAACAAATATGACAAAATTAGTAAATAGAAGAAATCGATACAGAAACATATAGATACAGAGAGATATAACCCCAAATCTAAACCTACCAGTGTCTCGCTTTCCAGAATAGCTATAACGCTGCTACAATAGTTGGTGTTGGGAGAGAGAACCGCCTATATATAAACAGAGTCTAGGTCTTTGGAAAGGCGGGTACAGTAAAAAGGGGAAAAAAAAAAAGAAAAAGGGAAATACTTCCAAATCTTAGATGAATCCCTCCATCCCTAGAAATTATTGGTATACAACGGTGATACCAAGTCATTAGACTGACATGGTCTCACCATTAGATGAAATCAAATCTTTTTGCACATGTGTCATCTCAGTTACCCAACTTAGCATTATGATATATATGGAAGGATAAAATAAAAAGGAAAAAATAAAAAATAAAAAATCAATCATTCACGTCTCTCTCTTCGTGGAGAAATTATTGGTTGCAACGGTAATACCAAGTCATTAGGCTGACATGGTATCACCATCCAATAAAATCAAATCTTTTTACCATGTGTCATATGAGTTGGCAATTCAACAATATAATATATAAGGAAAAATAAAAAAAAAAATATAATTCAAATATTCAAATTTTTCTCTCTAGTTCTATTTAACAGTGTTTGTATGTATATATATATATATATATATATATATATGATTACAAAGATTAACACAAAGCAATAAAGATCAATATAAATTTCACACAATTTAACTAGTTTGGTTTTAAGGCTATGCATGCTTCTTCTTTTTTTCTTTTTCCGTTTAATTAGGAGAATAAATTAACATTCTCACTTCTTCTCTTTCAATCTTTCACATGTACCTTTCTTTTCTTTCTCCAAATAAGAGAAAAAAAAATCTTGTTATTAAGTTAATATATAAAATTGTAATCCTCCTTCTCCTTATTCTTTATTTTATATTTATTTCTTATTTATTTTTTATTAGTTTCTCTGGAGAATAAATTATATAAAAGATTCGCAAAATATATATATAGATATAAAGTCAATATATATATATATATATGAGTATACTATATATTATGTATTGCAGATCTTTGCTACCATGAAGAGAGAGACGTGAATGATTGATTTTCTTTTTCTTCTTTTTCCTTTTTATTTTATCCTTCCATATATATCATAATGCTAAGTTGGGTAACTGAGATGACACATGTGCAAAAAGATTTGATTTTATTGGATGGTGATACCATGTCAGCCTAATGACTTGGTATCACCGTTGTAACCAATAATTTCTCAATGAGTAGAAGGAAATAAGCCATGATGACGTGTGTATATATATATATATAGATAGATACATGAAAAAATATAGTATAATTAGGATTTGTATCTTTATTTTTGTTTTGGACACATGTTAGAATGCAAATTATAGTAACTTAAGAACTTAATATATTATATTTTAGAATTTAAAGCTCAAATATAATATATTTTTTTTGGATAACAACCAAGATATAAATTGTAAAAAAAATATTTTTCTTTTAAAATAGTAAATAATTTTGGTGCATCTTTTAACAAATTTACTTTCTTGGAAAAAATATATTTTTACAATTATATATTTGGTATAATATATCCACGCACAAACTCATATAATATATTTTAGAACTTAAATCTCAAATATAAGTTTTTTTTTGGATAAGAACCAGAGATATAAATTGTGAAAAAAAATATTCTTCTTTCAAAACAGTAAATAGTTTTGGTGCATCTTTTAACAAATTTAATTTACTTTCTTGAAATAAAATATATTTTAAAATTATATCTTTTGTTCTTTTCCAAAAATTTATATTTGATTTTTAAGTTGTAAAATATATTAAACGAGTTTCACACAAAATTTACTTTCTTGAAGAAAAAATATTTTTACAATTATATTTTTGGAATTTGAGCTTTAAGTTCTAAAATATATTATATGAGTTTGTGTGTTGATATATTTTATAACATATAATATATTAAGTTATAAAATATATTATATATCCACACTTCTAATATTATTGTAATTTGCATTCTAACATATGTCCAAAACAAAAATAAAGATACAAATCCTAATTATACTATATATAAGAATAAATAAATTTACCTATATAGATTTGTAGAGAGAGAAAGTGGTAGGGAGAAAGAAAAAACAGCTTCTGGTGTATAAAATGGAAAAAAATCGTTTCAAAATTTTCTCTTTCATCACATAAATACAGGTCCATGTGTTTCTATTTGAGCCCTTAGATTTAGCTCCAGAGATGTTTGGAGAGAAAATATTATGGAGAGGATCTGAGTCTTTTTTTTTTTTTGGTTTTAGGGTTTACAAATGTATTTAGGTTTTATTATAAATTTTAAATGAGGATATTTTGGTCATTTTCACATGTTCTTTGGATGGGCTTAAATGTCTTTGTATATAGTTGAGGGTATTTTAGACATTTCACTCCCCAAAAAGTAATGAGGTAAGCGTTGACAGAGCTTGGAGGGGGTATTTGTTACAATTTACAAACTTGAGGGGGTGTAACTGTAATTATCCAAACAACAGAGGGTGTATGTGTAATATGTCATATTTTGAAGGAGTGTAACTTTAATTTACCCTAAATTGAAATAGTTAAAATACGATGTTATAAGATTGTCAACTATTATTATTACAATAATTTTCGATATCATTTACTTAAATATATTTTAATTGTTATATTAGCCGCACAAAAAATTAAAAAATTAAACTAATATCACATGTCTAGAAATTAAGTTCAATGTTATATCATAATATCAACAAATACAAGGTTTCTAAGGCAATTTTGGTAATTGTTATCATTTTTAAATAATCCCCAGTAATTTCATTTTCCTCCCTCCACTTTTGCTTTCGTTCAAATTACTCCCTCTGCGTTAGCAGTATTCATATTCATTATTTTATTTCAATTAATTAATTCTTGCCTCATACATAATAAGCATACACGTATATATTATATGTTACCAAAATTTTAATTGTGAAGAAAAAAATGGGGTTTGTCTCCAAGTACATTTAGACGTGTTTTTATATTTTTGGAACTCCAAGGAAATTGCATCAATTATAATTTTTAATAGATTTATTCATATTATTGGACTTCTTTTTTTAGTATTTCAACATCGAAATTAAATTGTATATTATTGTTTTCTTGACAATGACTGTTGAGAAAAGGTAACCACAAAAATTCATCATTTTGGTCAAGGTGTTATCCGCATTTGAAATTATTTGTGTCTTTTTTTATCTTTGAACAACTCAGGGCAAATCTATTAATTTTACAACACGGTTAATGGAACTAGCGGATGCATACGACAAAGGGTACAGGACTACTGGGTAGAGCTTTGGACCCGCCCCACTGAAGTTGGTATACGTGGTTGACCCAATGTGCCCGACATCGAGACAGATTAATCGTGGCCACTTGTGGTTTTCTAACGTGGTCCTTTTGTGGTAGCGCAGCTTGTGGAACTGAGTAACAGACATGGGAATAGTGCTTCCATGATCTACGGGTCTTGATGTTGTGGTAGTATCCCAGGGGCGTTTATCACCATTTTGCACAGCTCTAGCAGTATATGCATGTACTGCGAAGACTTGGGGAATGATTCGTTGCACAACTGATCCAGCTGTGACCACAGATGTTGCGTAACCGTGACACGTGGACAGCGCGACACCATCATCACATTTTGAAGGGATTGAAAAGAGCATGTGGCATGGAGGTTAAAGGTGTAATTTAGTTATAATAAGGGCCTATAATGTTAATTGCACCCATTTCTTAATGGGGAAGGAACATTCCTTATTGCCCCATATTATGGCCCTCATCATTGGTTGGAGACATGTGGAGCATTGGTAAGGATTGGGGACCACTTCATTTTAGGACAACATTTTGGACAAGTGACCTATAAATAGAAGGCAAGAGTGTTTGCATAAGGATCCCAACATTTTCTCATTTATTTTCCTTTCTTGGAGACTACTCTCTCAAGGACAGCTACCAACCTACCTTCTCTTTCCTTTGAGCCTATAGCCAGGAAGCCTAATTCATACCTTCACCACATCACACCCTTCTTCTTCATTTGCTTATGTCTTATCCTTTCTCTTGGTCTGTAGCTATGGAGTATTTCATTTTGGGGATTTTTAGCTCTACCAATGCTCTCTACCTACTTTGTAGCTTGGGATGAGGCTACACTTTTTGCTTTATCCATCTTCTCTTTCCTTTCTTTTCACCCTCTTTACTTGTGCTTACGACAATAGATTGTGACCCGGTTGCTTCGGCATGCTAGTGGAGCCATTTCTCCATTTTTCTCTTATTTGTTGCTTTCACTACACTTTTTCACCCACAATTTATTGGCGACCACAGTGGGAGAGAAAGGCATGCCAGTAGCATGTGCAGAAGGTCCTCGCGCATAGCCATATCGTCTCAAACACCTTATTCTGCCCTTCCTGCACCCTCTTCTACTCTACCGAGGCCCGAGCCAGTTGTACCAAGCGCCAGGAGAATCAATCCAGCCACCACGAGGCTCCTGCTGATGAATCGACCTCCACCAGGTCCGACGGCGACTCATTTGCAGCATCGGGGCATTACCATGATAGAGTCTTGGCCCGAAGAGCCGTTGCATCCCCCATAGTTTGTGAGGAGGAGTTGACAAACGCTCGCTCATCGAGCCGTACCATCGCGAGGACGAGGCATCGAGGGATGAGCCGAAGCAGATCTCACCGTACTACCTCTACAGGGTCGGCTGGCAAACGCGATCAGGATGCATTTCTGATGGAGACGTTACTTTTTATGTAAAGCGACCAGCAACGGATGTGGGACGAGCAAAAGGCGATGTTTGCAGCCTCTAGGCCCTATGCAGCTCCCCAGGCAGCACTCGTACCAGTACTAGCCCCAATCCTTCGTCATGATGTCCTGGTGACACCACCTCGAGCAACCCTCACGTTACCCCACGGTAACACGACCTCAGCATCTCTCCCTACGTCACTCTTGATCAGTTGCTAGCAATGATCGGATCAGGACGCGTCTCGACCAGGGCGGACTCATTCGGTGACCCGTTACCTTCTTTTCCGACCGTCGTCTTGCAACAACCTTATCTAGCGGAGTATGTGACGCCCAAGTTCCGACAGTTCGACGATAGAAAAAGGAATGCCAAGGAGCATATCGGACGTTTCATTAGCCATTTGAGGGATCACGCCGCCAATGAGGCATTTAAACTGAGGGAATTTCCAAAGTCGCTTAATGACCGAGCTTATACTTGGTACCACAATTTAGAGCCAGGTTCGGTGTCAAGTTGGGAGGAAATGACCCAGAGGTTCTACAGCAAGTACTACCAAGTTGATGAAAAGGTGACCCTGTTATCCATCACCAAGCTTACTCAGAAGAATAATAAAGATGTGATGGCGTGATAACCCATTACCTAGCCACAACGCAGTTGTGCATGCAGTCTTAGGCGATGATCAGGACACCCTGAAGGAACTTCAGAATGCTGAGGCAGCCTGCTTGACGGAAAAGGTTTAGAACAACATTAAGTAGTGCATGACCTAAATGGGCGACCGTATGAAGGACTTTTTTTATCGAGTTAAACTTAATTATGACTCTAGAGCCGAGGTTACTAAGGCCATGTTTGGTAGGCGGTCTTTCTGGTCTGGTCTGATCTGGTCTGGTCCGGTCTGGTCTAATCTGATCTGGAAAAGTCTGTTTGGTAAGCGGTCTGGTCTTACTATTTATTTATTATTTATTATAATATTTATTTATGTATTATTTATTATTTCTTCACTTTATAATATATTTTATTATTTTATTATTTATATTATTAAATTATTATTTATTAATTTATATATTAATTTATAAATATATTCTATTTATTTATTATTATTTCATTATTTAATTCATTTTATTTATAAATTATTTATTCATTTTTAATTATTTAAAAATATATTTTATTAATTTAATATTAATTTATTATTATTATACTCATTTTTTATTATTATTATGAAGTATTTATTCATTATTATATTTACTTATTATTTATTATTATATTTATTTATTATTATATCTATTTATTATTTTTTATTATATTTATTTTTTATTATTATTTATTTCATTTTGTTTATTATTTATTATTTTTATTATATTTTTAAATATGTTTTATGTAATTTATTATTATTATTTATTATTTAGTCCATTTATTATTATTATTATATTTATTTATTATTATTGTATTCATTTTTTATTATTATTATGTTTTATTTAATTTATTATTTATATTATTAATTATTCATTTTTAATTATTTATAAATATATTTTATTATTTATTATTATTATATTCTTTTTTATTATTATTAGGTATTATTTATTTCATTTTGTTTATTATTTATTATTTATTATTTATATTTTATTTTTAAAATATGTTTTATTTTATTTTATTATTATTATTAATTTATTATTATTATTATTAATTTTTTTTTATTATTTATTCCTTTTTAATTATTTATAAATATATTTTATTAATAAGACCAGACCAGACCACCAGGAAACACCTTTTTTTTTTGTCTGAAATGAGGCCATTTTGGTCTGATTTGGTCTTACTTGGTCTAACCAAAAATTTGGGACCAATGCTACCAAACACGGTCTGGTCCCATAAAACGTAAGACCAGACCAGACCACCTGGGACCAGACCACCAACCAAACAGGGCCTAAGGTTTTAATCAAAGTTGTGTGCAGGACAGGTACCGATGCCAAGGAGGACAAACCCGCTGCCACGATGAAGTTAGACAATGATCGACAGGTGACCTTTTCGAAGGCAGACAAGTTGATTGAGGGACCTCATAATCGTCCACTCTATGTATGACAACAACATAGTTAAAATACTAAAACACGATGTTATATGATTGTCAACTATTATTATTACAATAATTTTCGATATCATTTACTTAAATATATTTTAATTGCTATACTAGCCGCACAAAAAATAAAGAAATTAAACTAATATCACATGTCTAGAAATTAAGTTCAATGGTATATCATAATATCAACAAATACAAGGTTTCTAGGGCAATTTTCGTAACTGTTATCATTTTTAAATAACCCCTGTAAATCTCTGTGTGTGTGTGTGGAGAGAGAGAGAGAGAGAGTTGTGAAATAGAGAACATGAGGTCGGAGGATAGAACAGGTGGCAGTAGAGGGCATTTATGACCTCGCTGAATATTGAGAGATTAACTAAATATACATGTATATATATATCTGAAATAGTAACTTCATTAGTTTTGTTAACAATGTCGACCAACAAAGTTACAGGGAAGGTCAACATAATTATTACAAGTATAAGAATCACGGTGTATTGTTTAGAAACATCAGGGGGGTTCGGTGTAATTTTATGGAAGTTTAATTTTTCACAGTGATTATTATTACTGGCAGACCGATGGAAGATAAAGAATTTAACAGAATCTTGCATAGGTGGGAAATCATTTTGGTAACTACTCAACTTTTAGATAAGCTTTTGAAAGTGTTAGCACAAGTCCGGGAAAGAAGAGAAAGGGTACTATATTTTTACAAAGTGTGCTTCAATCAAACATGCTTCAAATGATAAAAATCATCCAAAAACAGAAAGAGAATAAAAGAGATTCTACAAATACAGAAAGGAACAACATAAACCAAAAAAACAATTTAAAAATAAATAATAAAAAATCAATCATTTCATCAACTCCCAAGGTACAACTTTAAGAAGGCATAGCAATTATTTGGTTGCAATCGAAATACCGTGTAGATCTTGTGATCGAAAATTTCGAGCAGTCTAAGTTCGGCATTTGGATGAGATAACCCAACCTGATCCATGACACGACATATAAATGAGTAAATTTCTTTTCTAGAAATATTATTCTTTTTGACTCGAGAATATGAATTATATAGCGCAAAATTAGGAAATTAACCATCAAAACTACAAATCTAATGCGGTGAAGAAAATTGTTACATAATTTTTGAACGGAGGCAGATGAGAATTTATTTCAAAATTCCATGAACGAATGAAAATTTTCTGGTAAACTGAAGGAGTACATATCCATTTCAACAAAAGTTACTAGATTTACCTTCATCTTAAGGTCATTAATAACATCTCCAACAGTGCTTTGTTTTGGCAATCTAATAGTATGAAACACTACCTGGAAACAGTTAAATTGGATTAAATGAAATGAAAAAATAAAAAATAAAAGCTAAGCATCCAAGTAAAGAATTGACTTCAACTATGCATGTATCGTTCAAGAGATAACCAAAACCCCGGTCAAACAGTTTACCAAGAGGCATGAATGAAGGGAAACCCCAAGCTGTTTGTTTTGCACTGAAGTGTTGTTGAGTGTCTGCATAATGAAAACAGTCACAACTGTCACCAAATATAGCACGAGGTGAAACGCCTACATTTCAGTCTATAAAATATGAAGAATAGCAGAGCTACAGTTTTGAAAAAAGCATGCTTTAAGAGGATGGAAAAGAAATTGAAATATAAGATCGTAAATAAAACTTTATAGGGGGCACCTTAATGACTTTTAATAGTAAAACAGTCAAGAATAATCACTACCAAGAAAGTAGAATGCACTGCATTGAAAACAAAAAAGAACATAAATAAAATTCACACTTTCCCGCACCAAATAATTAGTGTGTTTTCAGAGGCTGATTATGTGGGACAAACCCAGCCACTGCAGGGGGACAGATAAATGTTTTCAAAATCTAATAAAACGAAGTACTCTTCTTGTTTATTAAAAACCATATATTACTCATATAAGCAACACAATACTTCAAGAGAAGGATAAATCATCAAAATTCATTCACAACAAAGTATAGCATCACTAAACTTTATGTAAAATATATATATATAGAGTCCAAGATTATACGAATGATGGCAATCCAAAAAATTCATGAAATTAGAATTGTTATTCGTTACTATATTTGTTTTGCATTACTCTACTTACCAGTCTCTGGTTTAGGTATGCAAATTTTATAGTTTAAAACATAAGATTAGATTTTGTAACCATCTTAAGCACCGCCCAACACCCAAGAACACTAAACCTGTTAGCTGAGATATGATAAGCTAGAATCATAAAATACCATTTTATTTTTCAATGTGTCTAGGGATAGAATATGCGGGATTCTATTCAGTTTCCTTAAGCTAGAATCATAGATGAAAAAGAAGATGTCGCCTCAAGCCATTAACCATCAGGCATATCACCTTAGACCGTTTTCGGATGGGTGGTGCCTAACTTGCAACGACTTAATTTTGGTCATACGACTCTGTCTACTGACCCCTCTTGGGTGGGCATTGCTGACACCTTCTAGATAGGCGTCGTCTCCTTGACCTCCCGCATAGTCATAGTCTCAGAATATCCCCAAGTGGGTGATCCCGGATTCGCAATGCACCAAGTAAAGATGATACGAATCTTTCACTAATCCACCTTAACTTATCTTCACAGTTCGACTCTAATACCTCAATCTGAGAGAAAAACAATGCCTTGTAACATCTTTTGAGTATCTCATTTTTCTTCAATGCTATGCTTATTTCGTTCATAAAATAAATATATAGTATACACATACATCACATTCCAATTTCCTTTGAACCAAAATGAATTCATGTATGTCCTGGTTGGACTCTAAGTCAATATTATCAAAACAGTAGGTAGGATCTTACAACATAAATGTGAACGAACTAAAAGAGAAGGTGAAAAAGAGGAGAAACACAACCACAAGTCAAGTGTGGGGTGATGAACATGGGATCAAGTCTTCTTTCTTCAAACCGATATAGGTCTCACATCTCGATGAGGCCCGGTGGGCTCGATTGGGTGTTTCATCCTCCAATCCATCCTTTTCACGTTTCCCATATTTATTGAGGGAGAATTCCCATGGTTTGTCTCGAGGTCCAGTCGTGATGCTCGTGATGTTGGCCAAGTATGCAACACCTACAACTCCTTTCCTAGACAAGGAACCTACTGAAGGAAGGTACTCCATTCAATGGAAATTATTTCAAAGCAGACACATTACAAACTTCAACTTAAAAAAGTAAACTTGTAGTAATAAAAAACCAACAAAAAGCACAAAAAAAAAAACATATTTTTCCACATTAAATTTAAGCAAGTCTATGTTTTTGTTAATTGAAAATGGGTATGGTTTCAAATAGGAGTGTAAATCCAGTAAATGTGTAAAGAACATACCGTTCTTTACTGTGAACTTGCTATCCACTTGACTGACCACAGATAAGCTAAATTGTGCATCTATACTCCACCCATATGGCAAAGTTGCTGAATCCGCAACATCTAAATAAATCGACAACTGGGGAACATTGTTCCCTTTTGGCCATATACTCACTCGCCTTCCCAACACACACACACACACACACACATATTTAAATAAATATAATAAAACAAAAATACCTTAAATGTTAACAATATTCATCAAAATCAAAATCTAGAAAGAGGGTAGTAGTGAAAATTACCATTTGTTTCCTCCAACACAGAAAGTTTTAGAGCATAGTCGCTTGGCTTGAAGGGTTGAAAAGTTTTCAATCCTCCATGTGAAGCTTGGTGGGTGTGGACTATCTCTCTTTCTTTTTACTAGCAACATTGCAGAGAAATTCATTTGCAAGAATCAAAACACATCAATTTGAAGAAAAATTCATTATGAAGTCCAAAACAACCAAAACCCAATAATTAAATTACACTTGGACACAGACACATCTACATGAGTTTGTTATTGGAAGTGAATTAAACCTAAAATGTGGAATTCATATCAAAGGCATACCTTCCATAGGCTTGAGGGTTTGATTATATGTTCAAATAAGAAGAAAACATAAAACCTGGAACACCCTTTGGAATGGAAGAACTTTTACATCTCGAAAAATGGCAGAGCACACTTTTTACTTGTACCTTTTGAGTTATCCAAATTATTTATAAGAAATTACACACACTTCTCCTTTACTTGGTTTATATTTCAAGGGTAAATTACACTTTCACCTCCTAGAGATATGGTTTATTACAATTTTATTTTTGTTCTTTGAATAATTATAGTTTCACTCCTTTTAGGTCATCAAAGCTCAATTCCGATGATTGAAAAAGTGAAATGACATATATATCCCTGAATATTTCTCAATTATGGTGTGAAAAAATGGGCTTTTGTCTAATTTATCCGTAATTGTCCAATTAGTGTGTCCAAATTATGGCAAAATAATAGTGTAGTAGACTGGAGCAAAAATATTCATAACAATAAATCTTGAGGTATTTTAGACATTTTATCTAGTATTGACCGGATTTGATCACGTCGGAATTTCATCCCAATGAAGTATTTGTTACAACTTCTAAACTTAAAAAGATAAAATTATAATTATTCCAAAGATAAAAAATGAAATTATAATAAATCATATATATCGAGGAGTGAAAATACAATTTACCCATATTTCAAATAGCTTCCTTTATTTTAATAAACATTGTTTACTGCCCCTAAAACACACGTGTGTTATGACTAGAGCCAGTAAAATACGACCCCATATGGAAACACACACCAATAGGACTAGGGATGCACAGAAAATCGAAAAAATCGAAAAATCAAATTGGATCGAATCAAAACCGACGATTTGGTTTGATTTGGTTTTAAGTTGATTCGGTTCGGTTACGATTTTTAAAATTGAAAATTTGATTTTTTTTATTCGGTTACGGTTTTAGTTGGTTAAAAACCAAACCGAACCGGTTTTAAATATATTATAATATTTCATATTATATATGTATTAATAATATAGTATTACCTTAAGTGTATTATCTTATCTTAGAGTGTGAGATGTAATTTTGAACGACATACTTCTATTCCACTAATTATGGATTTGATTTTGTGTTTGTATTAGTTGAAACATGAACTATTCTATGTAATTTAGTTTATAATTTTAGTTATATTATCTTTTGAGTTATGTTGTTGTTATTTTCTTGAACGACAATTATAAAAATCGAAATTGAACTGAAAAAAATGGTTTGATTCGGTTTGGTTTCTCTAACTAACGGTTTGGTTACGGTTTTTATT
The DNA here is from genome assembly GCA_963922005.1 of Cornus suecica. Lineage (NCBI taxonomy): Eukaryota > Viridiplantae > Streptophyta > Magnoliopsida > Cornales > Cornaceae > Cornus > Cornus suecica. Next base: position 5,602,769 of record OY998244.1, on the reverse strand, counting down.
TTTAAGAAACCAAAAATAACAGTTTGGTTACTATTTCAGTCAAAACCGAACCGAACCGATCCGTGTGCATTCCTAAATAGGATGGAAATTAAAAAAGACAAATGAGTTCAAGTTATAAAACAATCGACCCAAGTAACCTAAAAATTCGATTTCTAATTATAATTATTACCTTATAAATTAAAAATAATAATTTAAAAACAACGATTCGGTTCTACATGGTTAAGAACCAGAACCGAACCTAAAAATTCGGTTTCTTAATTTTCAGAACCAGAGCTGATTCGAACTACCTTGGAACCAAACCAACCCATCAGTTCCGATTCCTTTTGGTCCGATTTTTCGGTTCTTTGTGCAGCCCTAACCATGGATTTAATATACCAAAAAAATATAATTGTGTCGTGTCAAATTCAGTTTTATTTTTTTAATAAATAAATTAAACAGTTTGTGTTTTTTGATAAGCAGGTTAAACAGTTTGTGTAATGTTCAATCCAACACGATTCAATTATTAAACGGGATTACATAAATCGTGTTGTATAAATAATGCAATGAGATGGATTGATGTTGAACATATTTGACATGTATATTATTCATATCGTGTTCGGATCGAATCATTTAATAGAATACCCTCATCTCAACCCAACCTAACAAGAACATGAATTGACACCCCTAATTAGAACCAAAGGCACGTTCAATGACTAGATGATGATGCCAATAATTAGAAAGTGTACAAAAGTCTATAATGACAAACAAATATATTAAAAAACATGATCATCGAACTTTTTTTTTTGTCAATATCAATTTTAATAAAGTCGTTGATGATTTTGACGATAAAAAATGATTAAATTCTCATATTGGCCCTCAATTATTTATTTTTACATCATCATCTGGCATCTTTAACTAGTGGTTGATTTTAATAGAAGTGTGTTTCAGGAAACTGAGGGTAATTCACCTAATTATTTATAATTTTTAAAAAAAATAGAATGGTAAACTTTAAAAACACTTGTTCGAAATTAAAGAGGTTTCACTTAAGATTTTATTAACTCGGATAGAAGAAAGAATTTGAGGTGACTTTTATTTTATTTTTAAGCTGCCAAAATTGTTCTTAGTTTTCTCTTCTCCTTCATACATATCTACATAGGTATGGGTTTGTGTAACAACGGTTCTTGATGCAAGGGGATCCGAGTCAGATGATGTTGAGCTGTCAGATTACTCATTGATGGCGCTGAATTACCTGGAGCGGGAGGATCAGCGCAAAGATAGCAAGAAATAGTGATCTAGCCTAATTAGAGCGGTTTTCGTGCACGTGTCGGTTTTTTGGCCATAATTCTGGCTACAAGTGTCCGATTCGCGCCCGTGACCCCAATTCGGAAAGCTAATTTCGGCGCGCACATCGTGGCCACCAGCTACGCTCGGTGCACCTCGTTTCGAGCCCTAAATCTGTTGTTTTCCTTGTCGAATCTCTATTTTTAGTTAATTTTTGCTATTTATGGTAATCTTCTATTTGTCGATTATGAAATAATTCTGAACCCGATTTGGGCCAGGTTTTTGGCAATCTTTTGATTTCTTTCCGTATTTCGTTTTGGTAAGACTTTTAGGGTTTTGCTATTTTTGGTAAAATCCTATTAAGGGTCGATTTTCAGCTATTTTAACCCAGCTTGTGGGTTGTTTTTTGTCAGTCTCGAATATAAAGAATTTTATTGAATTCCAGAGTGTTATCTGAATTTTGGGTCGAATTCTCTCATTTTTCCTTGCAAATTACCTATTACACTAGCCTGCAGAATAATCTCTATTCTATTCGGCATCAGTTCTCAATAACTATGAATATGGAAAGTTATTTCCAGATAAGATTAAAAGACAATCTTGAAACTTCAGTTTCATTTCAGCTCCTTTATGAAGTGTCAATCTAAGATATGATTGAAATCAAAATAAAAAATAAAAAATATTGCCCCTAACATCCATGTAAGGTATGAAAACAAGTATTTTTATAATTTTATTGTTTTAGAAAAACATTTGGGTCCAGGTCCACCTCTAAAGGTGGAAGTTCGTTCTAGCCTCTCATATGATCTAATATATTTTGGACACGTAAATAAAATATTTCAAAAATGAAGGTGGACATAAAATTCATAAAATGCGCAATTGACCACAATTTCTTTTATTGACATTTTTATCCGCGTGTTCAAAATATATTGGAACACATCAGCGAAAGAGGACAAACTTCATTTTTCTGGGATATGACCCAAGTATTATTTATTTTTAAAATTAGTTTTTATAAACAGAAAATTGAATGAAAGAAATTTATTGTACAATTTTAGAACAAAAATATATATATATATATATATATATATTGTTTTTGAAGTTACAAAACAAGTTTAGTCAAATTTCCTGTTTGTTACCCAATGTTTCTCTAAACTATGCCATATTACTATATTTGTAATCTTATTCAATTTCAACTGTGTGGAGATAAATAAATTAATTAGAAGAATTACTAGTATTTAATTTAATCTTTCCCAATCATTTTGCATAATGTAACTTATACTCTTAAAGGTATAAATTGTAAAGATAAAAAAATAAAAAAATAATAATAATAATGGTGAATCCTCCATACATTATATTAGAAGTTATATTTAATAATGACTTCCAAAATATTTCACTTTTTCAAGAAACATACCTTAAACAACATACCCTCTGAAAGGCATGATATTCACATAATCATGAAAAAGAGAAACAAAACATGAATGATGATAACATTCAAAACTACAAGAAAAAAGGACTACGAGTACATAATATTGATTCCAACAATCATAAATAAGTTTTCCAGCCAAAAAATAGCCCCAACCTTACCCGATCGGTGTGGGTCGCTTTTCACAAGTCCTCGACACGCAGACTATTGAAAAAACGAAGTTCATATCCCAAAATAAACATGTACAAATATAACACTACACAAGCTTAATCTAATTTTCTTGCAGCTAAAGAGAGACTAGTTGTTAGGTTCCATGAATACGCACCTGAGCTTTGTCCATTTTTGTTGGAGCCCAAACAGAGTGCCCTTCGCAGTCTTCTTCTCGGCCTCAAGAGTTGAGAACTCCTCAAGAACAAAGGATCTAGACTTTTCCAGACTAACCATTTTCCCATGAAGTTGCTTGATCTCTTTCCCAACACTTTTGTTCTTCTCAGAGATGTTTGCCTGTTCCGCCTGTAGACGCTCAACCTCTCGTTGATGCTCGGCCTCCATTGTGACCAAATCCTTATGAATCGTCTTCTGCGTTTGAAATGCGAATGCATTAATATTCACTTGCTCAACCAAAGAATTCTTTTCTGCCATTTTTCCTTCTACCTCCTTCAGAGTGCTTGGAAGTCTTGTAAGTTTCGAGAAGTGTTAGAAACTCGAGCTTGAAGTTGTTCAACACTTCAAGCTGGTAAAAAGTGAGGTCGCAACACTTTGACAAGTCAAAGATGGATTCTGCAAGATGTGCGGTGAAATCAGGAATTTCCGATAGGTCCTGAGATAACATTTTTATGAAGATTGTTTTGGCTTCATCAAAGGTTGATTGAGGATTAATAGAGGCTGTGGCTGATCCTTCAGTAGCGGAGTCAAAGGGTTCATCAGTCTCTACGACGACACCAATCCGGAGATATAGGCATCCATGTCATCAAAAGTAGGCGACTTGGAACGATAAGCCGTTGGAGGACTCCTTGGCAACTCAACTTCCTTACAAAGGTGACAAAGATGAAATCATTTTCAGGTTAATCAAAAACTCTATAAAGATTTAGTACTGAATGCAAGGGGAAGCGGTTTGGGGCTACTTTTGAACTTTTAGATTACTAAAATGCAAAAACAAAGGTCAACTATTGGCATGTAAGTGAGAATAAATAGAACAAAAGGTCCACAAAATATGTTAATATGTACTTATAACCACCTGGTTCTGGTTCTGAGCCGTGTCGTTCATAAAGTGATAAATGTGAATCAAGCGATCTTGAGGGCCAAGGTTTTTCTCCGGTTCTGGAATCTATAGAGACATACAAGTTCAGTAAGTATGATATAACGTACTGTTAGGATCAGAAAACGCTCTGATACCACTTGTTAGGGTTCGCACACCCTATGTACGAAGCCGTGCACACCTGCAAATCAGAAAACGCACACAAACACACCAAACAATCGACACAAGAATATATACGTGGTTCAGCCAAATAAGCCTACGTCCACGGAGAGCACCATTTCACTAAAAAATCACTGAGAGGATTACAAGGGGGTGATTCGCAGATCACACACGCACACACACTGTGTATACTCACGCCTGTATCACCGGAATAATATAAACGTATATTAATCCTAACTCTCTCTCTCTATTTCTGTGTACACAATTCAATAGGAGAAGCCCTATATTTATAGGTGAGGATATAGAGTTGGGTTTCCCAATCTTCCGATGTGGGACAAGTTAATATAACAAAGTAGTCATATTATATATATACCAATATATAACAATCTCCCACTTGATGACTTTGCCTTCATCAATCAACTCCATCAATGATCAGTGTTCGGTGCCCTCATTTCTGTCTTCAAGCTTGAAGACCAACTGAAGTTGCGCACAACTTCAGTTTCTCTGTTGTCACCACTTTGGTCAACATGTCGGCCGGATTCTCGCTTCCTTGAATCTTCTTAAGTGTTAATACTTCATCCTCTAATAGAGATCTGATAAAGTGATAACGAAGATCTATATGTTTGGTTCTCGAATGAAATGCTGAATTTTTCGCCAGATGTATAGCACTCTGACTATCACTATGCAAAACACTCTTCCCTTGCTCGAATCCCAACTCTGCCAACAAACCCTGTAACCAAATCATCTCTTTGCTAGCCTCTGTCATGGCTACATACTCAGCCTCTGTAGTAGATAACGCTACAATCCTCTGTATCTGCGAAATCCAACTGACTGCTGTAGTACCTAGTGTAAAGACATAACCAGTAGTGCTTCTTCTGTGATCTATCTCACCAGCAAAATCTGAATCTACATAGCCATGTAAATTCACTTCACCCTTTCCAAAATAAAGGCATCTGTTTGTGGTACCTCGTAGATATCGCAATATCCACTTCACTGCTTCCCAGTGAGTCTTTCCTGGATTGGACATGAACCTACTGACTGCTCCCACTGCATATGCAATATCTGGTCTTGTACAAACCATTGCATTCCTCAAGCTTCCAATAGCTGAAGCGTATGGAATACTGGTCATGCTGTTCCTCTCTGCTTCTGACTTGGGAGACTGCTTTTTGGATAATCGAAAATGATTAGCCAAAGGTGTGCTAACTGACTTAGCATCACTCATGTTGAACCGCTTCAAAACCCGTTCAACGTAGTCAGCCTGAGACAACTGCAAAATTCCCTTCTGCTTGTCTCTGATGATTCTCATACCAAGAATCTGCTTCGCTGTGCCTAAGTCCTTCATCTCGAACTCTTTTGCCAACTGCTTCTTTAACTTACTGATTTCCGCAAAATCAGATCCAGCTACTAACATGTCATCAACATAAAGTAGGAGGATAATGTAACTCGTGTCAAACCTCTTGAAGTAGCAACAATGGTCAGCGTTGCACTTGATATAACCATGTCTCTGCATAAATCCATCGAATTTCTTGTACCACTGTCTTGGAGCTTGTTTCAAACCATACAAGCTCTTTTCCAACTTACACACAAGTTTCTCTTTCCCTTTCTCTAAGAAACCTTCCGGTTGCTGCATATAAATCTCCTCCATTAGGTCACCATGGAGGAAAGCAGTTTTGACATCTAACTGCTCTAGGTGCAAACCCTCTGATGCAACAATGCTAAGAACTGAACGAATGGTAGTCAGTTTCACAACCGGAGAAAATACGTCGGTGTAGTCGATTCCTGCTTTCTGCTGAAAGACTTTTACTACAAGTCTCGCCTTGTACCTCTTAGAACCATCATGTTCTTCTTTGACTCTGTAGACCCATTTATTATGGAGAGCTTTCTTTCCTACCGGCAGCTCGGTTAGCTTCCATGTCTTATTGGAAATAAGGGACTTCATCTCATCTTCCATCGCAAGCTCCCACTGGCTCGCATCTGCTGCACTGCATGCTTCATCAAAATACTCTGGTTCACCTCCATCTATGAGCAACAAATAATTCATGTATCTCCGATTCGGCACATGCTGCCGTGAAGACCTCCTAGGTACAGGAATAGGAGTCGGAGACTGCGGTGTATCAACCTGTTGAGTATTTCCATCTGCAATATGTTCGTCTGACTAAGTACTCTCACTGTCTTGAACATCATCTAACTCAACACACACAGTATCACTCTGTGCTATAGGCTCTGAGGTTGTTGTGTGTTTGTCCTTGTACATAACCTTTTCATTGAACACTACATCTCTGCTTCGGATCAGTTTTCGGTTCTGATCATCCCACATGCGGTAACCATACTCATCACCGCCATAGCCAATGAAAATACACTTTTGTGACTTGGGATCAAGCTTACCCCTCATAGTGTCACTAACATGTACATATGCAACACAACCAAAAACTTTTAAATGTAAAAGTGTTACCTCTCTACCGCTCCAGACCTCTTCTGGTATTCTGTGCTCCAATGGTACTGATGGACCACGATTGATTAAGTACGCTGTTGTACTGACTGCTTCTGCCCAGAACTGTTTCGGCAACCCTGCCTGAATGCGCATGCTTCTGGCTCTCTCAGTCAATGTCCGGTTCATCCGTTCTGCTACGCCATTCTGTTGTGGTGTACGTGGAACAGTTCTCTCTAATCTGATACCGTTCTCATAGCAAAATCTCTTAAACTCGGTGTCCTGATACTCTCCACCATTATCGGACCGTAATCTCTTGATCTTCAAACCCGTCTCATTCTCTATCATAGCCTTCCAACTCTTGAACACAACGTACACTTCAGATTTATGTTTCAAGAAATAAACCCATACCTTTCTGGAATGGTCATCGATGAAGGTGACGAAATAGGACTTTCCGCCAATAGATGAGACATTTGCTGGCCCCTAGACATCAGTGTGAACTAGCTCAAGCTTCTCCTTTCTGAGTTCTCTGCCGCTTTTCTGAAAACTAACCCTCTTCTGCTTACCGAATACGCAATCCTCACAGAAGTCGACATCAATCGAATTTAGACCTGGTAGCTTTCCCTTTGCGAGCATAACCTTGAGTCCTTTTTCACTCATGTGACCTAGCCTCTGGTGCCACAAATTATGATCCTCATTGCTTTCTGCAATTGCTATAAATGTGCTAGCCTTGGTGGTAGTGTACAGCGTACCTGTTTTCTTTCCTCGTGCCATAGTCATAGCTCCCTTGGAAACTTTCCACTTATCTTCACTGAAAGTGGTCACATAACCTTCACTCGCCAACTGGCCTATTGAGATCAGGTTCTTCCTCAAGTCTGGAATGTGTCTGACATCCCTCAGCTTCCATATCGATCCGTTGAGTCTGATATGTACTTCACCCTTGCCAACAACACTGCAGGGTTGATCGTCACCTAGATAAACCTTGCCGAGGTTTCCAGGTGCATAGCTCTCAAAGAGCTCTCGACTTGAGGTGGCATGGAATGATGCTCCAGAGTCCAAAACCCAAGACTCTGTTTTGCTCTCCAAAGAGCATATCAGTGCATCATCTGCCTCTTCTAAGACAATATTTGCCTCTGTCTTGTCATCCGCTACCTTCTGCGGGGATCTACACTGGTTCCTTAAATGACCAGTCTTGCCGCAATTCCAACATTCGATTGCTTTGGAATTTCTGGGACCTCGAGACTGTGATCTTCCCTGTCTCGACTTGGAACGGCCACGCCTTTGGTTTCCGCCTTTCTGTCTGTTCGAACCTCTGCTTCTGGTGTCGACATTCAATGTTGTGCCACTGCTTGAAGAGTCTGACGACTGTCTTTTGATCTCTTCTGTGAGTACCATACTCACAACGGTATCATACTTCAACGGGTCTATCCCTGAAGAATTACTGATTGCAGCCACTGTGGCATTCCAGCTCTCTGGCAATTGATTAAGGAGAAAAGCTGATTTCACCTTGTCTTGAAGCACTACTTCAATTGATTCCAACTGCCCATAAATGTCATTAAGCTTACTGAGATGTTCACCAACATTCCCATTCTCGGACATCTTCAGATTCGTCAATCTGCTGATAAGATGTAATGTATTTGCTCCAGACGGCTGTTCGTACATCTTCGAAAGTGCTTCCATGAGAGACTTTGCAGTCTTCTCTTTCCTAATATTGAAGGCAACAGATTTTGCCAACGTCAATCTGATCGTGCCAAGAGCCTTACGATCTAGGATATTCCACTCCTCTTCTTTCATCGAATCTGGCTTTGTCCCTTCTAGCGGTTGATACAAATTTTTCTGGAATAACACATCCTCAATTTGCATCTTCCAATAGGTAAAGTTTGTACCATCAAACTTGTCGATCATTACTGTCTTTTCTTCTCCCATAGCTCCCACTGAGCCTATTAGAGATATTCGGAGTCTAATTACGCAAAACCGAGTATACGGTTGCGTCGGGGCGGTTCAAAACCTTAAGAACGCCTCTGACCGCGTCCAAAAGGGCTCAAAAACGACTCCAAACGGGCCAAAACAAATTCGCACAAAAGACAAAATTTTAATCACGAAATCAGTACCTTATCGGGGTGCGTGCGGGCGCGTCCCTACTCTGATTGGACTGATTCTTGCGCCAAAACGTCGGGATTCGAATTCTCTTTCCGTAGATATATTATAAGCCTCGTTCCGATAAACGATGCTCCGGAAAATCACGCCGAACCGAAACTGCTGCTCGACGGAGCGAAAAAACTGATCGGAACTTCAGGCGGCGCGTGGGGGCGCGTGAGGAACTTTACGGCGACGTGCTTGACACTTCTAGCTTCGTCTCGTCGAGACGAAGCTCCTGGTGTGGTCGGTTTCTGATTTAGGGCACTCGAAAAAATCAGATCTGGACCAGATCGTCGGGCTTCGTGATTTGCTCCAACCTGGGGCTCTGATACCACTTGTTAGGATCAGAAAACGCTCTGATACCACTTGTTAGGGTTCGCACACCCTATGTACGAAGCCGTGCACACCTGCAAATCAGAAAACGCACACAAACACACCAAACAATCGACACAAGAATATATACGTGGTTCAGCCAAATAAGCCTACGTCCACGGAGAGCACCGTTTCACTAAAAAATCACTGAGAGGATTACAAGGGGGTGATTCGCAGATCACACACGCACACACACTATGTATACTCACGGCTTTATCACCGGAATAATATAAACGTATATTATTCCTAACTCTCTCTCTATTTCTGTGTACACAATTCAATAGGAGAAGCCCTATATTTATAGGTGAGGATATAGAGGTGGGTTTCCCAATCTTCCGATGTGGGACAAGTTAATATAACAAAGTAGTCATATTATATATATACCAATATATAACACGTACATCAACCAAAACAATTAACGCAAACTGGCAACTGATACAGACATCACCTAACTAAGTATTCTTAGATATTTGCAAGACACCGAAAGAACAAAATATCCCCAATTAACATTTGGGTATTTTTCAATATTAATCAACAGGACAAGCCAGTCAAGGAAGCCTTAGACAAGCTGTAATTAAATATCAGCCTGACGTAGAAACTCAGCAATATTGACAATCAAGTTAAATATTGACCATGTTGCTAACAAATTAAGAAAACGAACTCTTAGAGAACAATGGAAGGACACACAAATCGTATGCATGAAATTTTTATTGGACCTAAACTCTAATCAAACACATAGACACAATAATTTATACGTGGTTCCCCTAAAACAGGTACGTCCACGGAGGGATAGCTCAATATATTTCGGGATTTCTCTCCACCCTCATAATGCTCTCTTTACACATAATTGAGCTTAGTTTACAATCTACAAACTCCATCTATTTATACACAAACTGATGGAATAGGTGTGGTGTATAAGTCTGCAATGGCAGTTGAGTGTGTTAGGTGGTGCAAGAAGTCTTCAATGGCTGTCAAACTTGGAAGTCTTCAATGGTGTGCTGCAGAAGCTTCCCAAGTGTCATCCTATACATCATCAATGGCTCTTGCATCATGGCATGCATCATATTTGCTTTATTGAGTCATAAGTCTCACAAATCTCTATCATGACGAAAGAGTCAACTGATTGAATCTTTTGATTGAGTCTCCTGATTGAGTTACCCCTCATTTCGCTTTTAGGTGCCGAATCCGAGAGATATTGATCAAGTTCAAACAGTGTTGAAACTTGATCCATGTAACCACTTTGGTGAGCATGTCTGCAGGATTATCTGCAGTTCCGATCTTCTGTAGTAGAATGTTCCCGTCATCTACTATGTCTCAAACAAAGTGGAACCGAACATCAATATGCTTGGTACGACTATGATGGACCTGGTTCTTTGCCAGATAAATGACACTCTGACTATCACAAAAAACATTTACGGTTTCTTGAAAAATGCCCAAGTCTGCAGTCAGTCCTTAAAGCCACATAGCTTCCTTGAAAGCTTCGGTTATAGCCATATACTCTGCTTCTGTAGTAGACAAAGCCACTGTTGACTATAATGTTGACCTTCAGCATACTGGTCCGCCTGCCATAGTGAAGACATATCCAGTGGTAGATCGCCGTTTATCAAGATCGCCAGCATAGTCGGAATCAACATATCCAACTAGATGCTCACCCACTGTCTTCTATATCTCGAATTTTAAACCGATATCTACAGTACCATGAATGTACTGTAGAATCCATTTCACTGCTTGCCAATGGCCTTTACCAGGATTGTGCATGTATCGACTCACCATACTTACAACATATGAAATGTCGGGTCTGGTATATACCATTGCATACATAAGGGCACCAACTACATTGGCATATGTAACATGTTCCATTTGCCTTTTCTGATCATCTGTGGTTGGTGACATCTTTGCACTTAGTTTGAAGTGTGAGGCCAGTGGTGTGTTTACTAATTTTGTGTTGCCATCAATAGCGAATGTCTGAAGTACTTTCTTCAAATACTTCGTCTGAGTTAAACACACAGTGTCTTTCTGTTTGTCCCGTTTGATCTCCATCTCGAGTATCTTCTTAGCTTCGCCAAGATCCTTCATCTCGAACTCTGACCTCAATTGAGCCTTCAGTTTATCGATCTCCACCTTGCTCTTAGATGCTATCAGCATATCATCTACATATAAGAGCAAATATTCAAATGTACCATCTGAGAGTTTTCGAAGGTATACACAATGATCAAAGTGGCTTCTGGTATACTTTTGTTTCTTCATGAAGTAGTCAAACCTCTTGTACCATTGTCTCGGGGACTGTTTCAAGCCATATAGTGACTTGCTCAATTTGCATGCCCAATTCTCACATCCTGGAACTTTGAAACCATTTGGCTGAGACATGTAGATCTCTTCGTTCAAAGTGCCATGGAGAAATGCAGTTTTGACGTCAAGTTGAGCCAACTCGAGATCAAACTGTGTAACTAAAGCCAATAATATCTGAATAGAGGAATGTTTAACAACAGGTGAGAATACCTCATTGTAGTCAATTATTTCCCTTTGAGCGTAGCCTTTCGCTATGAGTCTGGCTTTATATCTGATCTGGTTTATGCCGGGAGCACCTTCTTTCAAAGCATAAACCCATTTTACAGCCAATAGCCTTCTTGCCCTTTGGAAGTTGAACTAGCTTCCAAGTTTGATTTTGATGTAGAGACTTCATCTCTTCATCCATTGTTGTCTTCCACTTCGTACAATCAGTATTGTGCACTACTTCTTTGTACGTGTTAGGAACATCATCTTCTGTTGCTGGAAGTGTAAATGACACAATATCAATGAATCGGGCTGGCTTCTGAATCACCCTTCTGGGCCAGCTGGTGGCGATAGAGTCAGGCTGTTGACTAATCACCTGTATTGGAGATGGAGCCTCCACATCAACTAAGTCCTCGTCCTGACTATCAGAATCATCTTCAGAACTATCAACTGGTGGCTCCGTATCTTCGTGACTTTCAAACTGCACATGTTGTTGAAGATTTGGATTCTCCTTTTCTTTAGCTGGAGTTGTCTGTCTCAACATGACAAACTCATCAAAGGTAACATCTCGGGTACAGAAGATCTTCTTTATTTCAGTACACCACAAGCGGAATCCTTTAACTCTTTCACTATGACCCATGAAGATAGTTTTCTTGGCTCTAGGATCCAGTTTAGATTCCACAATATGAAAGTATGTTGGACACCCAAATATATGAAAAGAATCATAATCAGAAACTGGATATCTGGACCATACCTCCTTGGGAGTTTTCCCATCTAGCGTAGTTGCAGGAAGTCGGTTGACAATATGAGTGGAGTATACCAACGCCTTAGCCCAAAATGCATTGCTTAGCTCGGATTGAGATAGCATACATCGTACTTTCTCCACCAAAGTGCGATCATTCTTTCAGCTACTCCATTTTGTTACGGCATTTTAGGCACTATGAAGTGTCTAATTATCCATTAATCCTGACAGATTTCAATAAAGGGATCTGATTTGTAGTCGCCACCATTGTCTGATCTGAGCCTCTTGAGCTTCCTGTCTGTCTGGGTCTCTATCATTTTCTTCCATTTAAGAAAGATATCTAGCACTTCATCTTTATGCTTCATAGTATATACCTAGACATATCTAGAAAAATCATCAATAAACGTTACAAACCAACGTTTACCTCCCCATGAAGTGATTCTGGATGGCCCCTAGACGTCTATGTGGACATAGTCTAAGGTTGCCTTAGTTCGATGAATTGCAGTGCCGAACTTGACCCTCGTCTGTTTGCCCAATACACAATGCTCACAGAAGTCAAGTTTGCTAGTTTTGGCACCTTTCAGTTTGCCTTGTCTTACTAAGCCCTGCAACGCCTTCTCACCCGCATGCCCTAAACGCATGTGCTAGAGTTGGGTAAGATCGGCTGACTTTTCTTCAGAATTGCTCACCACAGCTGTTCTTTCTGTTACTGTATGACCGTCTAGGAAATACAAGTTTTTCTATAAAGTACCTCGCATTGCCACGAATGCACCTCGAACAACTTTCAGAACTCCACCTTCCATGGTCACCTTATAACCGTTGAAGTCTAAAACCCCTAGTGAAATGAGGTTTTTCTTTAGGTCTGGAATATACCTGACATCGGTGAGTTTTCTGATTGTCCCATCGTGCATCTTTAGACGTATTGTTTCGATCCCTTTGGTCTGACAGGTGTTGTTGTTGCCCATTAGCACAACTCCTCCATCCAGCTCCTCAAAGCTAGAAAACCAGTTCTTGTTCGGACACATATGATAAGAACAACCTGAATCAAGAATCTATCTATCAGACTTATCAATGTCTGATGATGAAACAGTAAAGACTGATTCATCTTTGTCTTCCCTCTTTCATGCAATATTGGCATGTGACTTGTCCTTGTTTAGACAGTCTTTCTTCCAGTGCCCTTTTTGATGACAAAAGGCACACTCATCCTTTGCAAGCCGTCTTCTGGATGACTCTGATCTGGATGATTCTGCTTTGGACTTCGATCACCATCTTCCCTTTCCCTTTGATCTATTGTTCGACATGCATCTGTCTACAGTCAACGCCTCTGATGTATTGTCCCGGTGATCATGTTGATCCTTATTCCGGTACTCATTGCTTACCAAAACATTAGCAACATTTATGTAGTCATTGATCCTTCTTCCGGTACTCATTGTTTACCAAAGAGTTGTGGATAAATTATCATAGCTCTCAGGAAAGGAATTTAGCAAAATCAAAGCTTTATCCTCATCAAGAATTTCAACATCTAAATTCTGTAAATCTGCAATAAGTTTGTTAGAATTGTTTGAGTGTCCGATCATAGAGGTACCTTTCTTGTACTGGAATCTGAAGAGCTTCGACTTCAGATAAAGGCAATTTTCTGGACTTTTCATCATGAATTTGTCCTCCAGTTTCTTCCACAGATCTGCCACCATATTCTCCTTCATCACAAAATATTTCTAATCTTTTGCTAAGCACAGTCGAATTGTGCCGCAAGCTTGACGATTGACGAATGTCCAGTCTTCATCTAAGATATCCCTAGGCTTAGCATCCAAGGCAATATGGGAACCATCTCGAAATATAAGATCTTGGACTTCGCATTGCCACATGCCAAAGTTATTGGTGCCGTCGAATTTCTCCACCTCAAACTTCGTATTTGACAACATGGTTCTTCTCATAGAACCACTCATCCCGATAGCATTCCCAATAGTATTTATGGCCTCTGATTGCTCGGTATCCTATACTTCAGTCATGACTTGAAACAACAGATATCAGAAATTGATGAATTTAACTCACCAACTAGAAGCAATAAAACTTCACACCGGGGTTTTTCCAAAATTAGAATGCTAATTTGGAAAAATAGAGTTCGACGTTGGATCCAGAACGGTCAATTTAGCTAGGAACGACCTTTTGTTTGCTCAAAACGGACTTAAAAAGGGCTCGAAATCACTAAAATAGTGCCGAGGGGCAAAACTGTAATTTTACAAATTGGTGATGACGTGGAAAGCAGAGAAAGTGATGATTGACAACCTCTGAATGATGACATATGGTAGCTTCTGGTTGGTGACACGTGGCAACCTCTAGTTGGTGACACGTGACATCATCAGGCTGAGACACGTGTCATGATGACGTGGTAGCGCATGGGCCTTATGTGCACTGGAGGTTGAAGACAAGTGAGGCGCATGGCGCCAAGATTTCTCACGCGCCGAGATTCTAGCCACGCGTGAGGGCGCGTACAGCGGAGTTTGACTCTAAAATTAAGGGGAAAATGTTCCTATCTTGATGGGTAATTTTCCATTATATTTGGTGTTTGGGTTTGATTACTGGTTTTGTTCAAAATAGAGTCGAAAGAAACGGCTCTGTTTTGAACAAAAATGGCTCTGATACCAATTGTTGGACCTAAACTCTAATCAAACACATACAAACACATAGACACGATGATTTATACGTGGTTCCCCAAAAATGGGTATGTCCATGGAGGGGTAGCTCAATATATTTCGAAATTTCTCTCCACCCTTACAATGCTCTCTTTACACATAATTAAGCTTAGTTTACAATCTACAAACCCCATCTATTTATACACGAACAGATGGAGTAGGTGTGGTGGTATAATAAGTCTTTAATGGCTGCCAAACTTGGAAGTCTTCAATGGTGTGCTGCAGAAGCTTCCCAAGTGTCATCCTATACATCATCAATGGCTCTTGCATCATTGCATGCATCATATTTGTTTTCTTGAGTCATAAGTCTCATATTTTTAGCCTTGCAATCGATAATTGCAGTTAACTCCTCAGCACGTAAAGTCCAGTGTCGATCATTAATGTTTTCAATCTTCTGATTCAGAGGGATAATTGTTGGCAGAATATATAAAAGATAACATAAGCACAAAAGAACAAGTTCATGAGACACGTAGTAAATGTAGCAAAAGCATGATGCCATCTAAAGTCAGATAAAGAAAATCGATAAGCACGACTTAGTTCACTTTCTGTCCAATAACTCACATCAATTTCTTGGTCCGGGCAGTCATCGTTATCTACATTGGCTGCTCTATCATTCCTTGCCGAGGTACAACCACTAGAAGCTAAAGTTCGGCAACTAATACTAGTGCTTGCCGTAGCGGGCCCACAAGGGATCAACTGTGCAGAGAGAAAATTAAATTTAACTTCTTGTTTTACGCAAAGTTGTATACATAATTATACCGTAAATGATACTTGAATGTGACATTATACATTTTTCAAAACAGTTTAAAAAGATAAAACACACATAAGGTCATCTCTTACCTTGGTAAGAGAATATCCGCCCATATCCTCCCATTTCATTCTATGGCCTACAACCTTAGGCGTCCAATAAGCAAGTGTTTGAATGTTGTCTTCCAGATATGGAAATTGGGTCGCCTCAAAACGCATTTAGTATAGAAGCTGTAGAAAAATATAACAATCAATACTAATTGTTACAACGCAAGGATGGCCAAATAGCCACACAATACCTGCAAGAACAACATGCATCCACGATACGAAGTCTTCAATGGACCACTTGCTCCTGGACTTATGGCTTTGACAAGAGAGTCTGCTACAAATTTCGACCAGTTGTATGTACCGATGGCTTTGACATTGCTAACAGCATTCAACAAAGCCAAGTGACAATCATCTAGGCAGGTAGGGGTTAGCACAGCACCGCATGCCAGGAGAACAAATAGGCGTTTGAATTGGTCCCCATCTGGCAGTTCTAAAACTTTTTCTGCTAACTTAGTAATCTTCATGCCGTCCTTGCAAAAAAGGTCAACTTCTACCATCCAATTCTCCCTCATACAATGAATTTTCGTTGGAACTTTTTCCCAACCCGATGGTAATCCGAATATGTCACATACTTCATGCCCACGATAGACAACTCTCCGACGTCACCAACTCTGACTCTGTGGGTTCCACAATCAAAGTTCGAAATCAAGTAAAGGCATAAAGCCTTACTAATAATATCGCACTTCAATTGAAGCATTTTTGTGAAGCCAATTTCCTCGACTGCTTTTTTCTTCTCCGGAGAGAGTTTTGACATAGTTTCAATAAAAACTTTTAAGTGTGCCCTTTGCCAACTACCTTTGATGTCATCGTTCCTTGGAGGTTCATTTCTCTTTCGCTTCCGAGGAAATATATATTCAATTTGTATTAGTCAACTGTTAAACACTTTAAATTTGCTGGAAGATCACTTTACTTACCATGCTTCTACTTCTCAACTTCATCTCCTCCTTGTACACTTCATTATCATCAAAGGACACAGTTCAGGCCAATCTACACCAGCCTCTCTTGATATGGTATCCAAGTCGACCATAGAACCCCCTTCTCGTCCATGTTGTTCCTTTAATTTTTGCTCCAAAAATTTCCTTATATAATTTTTTAAACAACAAACCAGATTAAAACTCAATCCACACAACAGATTCCTTATCTCATATCAGAACGAATATTATCAAACAAAATCATGTAAAGAATACTACGGAAGCATGTGTCGATAAAAATTAGCATGCAACAACAAACAATATAATTGTGCAAGGTATGTTAAATACATTGTGCAGGACATCTGGTATACAGAGTACAATGCGCGCGCACATATATATATATAAATTTAGAAGATCTATTCACATTTTGTAATTCATGGTACAACATGTGTAATAAATTCATATGGTGCAAGAAGATATAAAATAATTATGAGTTGCATGTAGGATCAAAAGTAAATAAATATTTTGTTTTCTTACATATTTTATTGTTTGAGTAAAACCCCAATATTTCATTACTTCTATCTCTCTTTCTTTTTCCTAGCAAAGTTTGAATTTGAAAAAAAAAATGATCAACTGACTAAGCAATTTTTTTCTGGTGCAACAATGATGATTCTAGAACAGTAGTGAAAACAACCAAAACCCAACAATTAAATTACATTTCGACACAGACACATATACAAACACTTGTACATATATGACTTTGTCATGGAAAATGAATTAAACCCAAAATTTATTAAAGGCATACCTTGCATGGCTGAAGATTTGATTACTTTCGAATGTGAATTGGATAAAATATAAGACCTGGAACACCTATTGGAATGGAAGAACTCTAGACGAATATTTAGGATTTGAAAAGGAATTTAATTAGAGTTGGTGAAAATTTAATAGTCTCGAAAAATGGCAGTATTTGAAGGCCCTTTCACTTTATTTGAGGTGTAAATTACACTGACCTTCTATGAGGTTTTGACAAATTTCACATAAGTAGAATATTTGAAGAAAACAAATATAGAAAGCACCTATTTGG
Source organism: Cornus suecica (assembly GCA_963922005.1). Taxonomy (NCBI): domain Eukaryota; kingdom Viridiplantae; phylum Streptophyta; class Magnoliopsida; order Cornales; family Cornaceae; genus Cornus; species Cornus suecica. The sequence continues at coordinate 5,584,958 of OY998244.1, read as the reverse complement.
TGTCCTGGAATTTTTTTTATTAAAATTATATATATACTAATTTACTCTCTCTTCTTTTCCAACTTAAAAGAAATGTTTTATATACTAACCAACAAGAGTGAAAGCACCAACCTATATTTATTCCTTCCACTCGACCCTAATCATCATAATTAAAAATAATAAATAAAGTAAAATGAATAAATATTAAATAAAAATGAAAGAATGAATAAATAAATGAAATAAAACAAATATAAATAATAATAATAATAATAAGTCATAAATAAATAAATGATTTATAATATATAATAAAAAAGTTTGAAAAAAACTGACTTAAATTTTTTTTCAAAAAAGTAAAAAGTTTTTTTGGTAATTATTTTGTTAAACATATTTTTACTATATATATATATATATATATATATTTGGGTTTTGAAAATAATTGATAATTACAAAACATGATTTTACTTTCTATTTTTGTTATCAAAATTATAATTCTGTTTTTCAAAAAAAACACACATATATTTTACTATTAGTGAACACCACTTGTAACATGACTGAAATAGATTCAATAGAGGAATGAGTCCCATGACAATAGATCATTTTTGCAGGTATCTACATCTATATATCTGTATCTATACCATGCAAATATAAAATTTTATGTGATTCATCCAAAAAAGTATTGAATGATTTTTTGGCCAAGGTACCAAAATAAATAAGTTAATAAACAAGAATTTTCTTGAATTGAAAGGATCGTTCGCAAGTGTCAATCTAAAATTTTCACATCTTACAGGACAAAAACTGAAAATAAAAAATTGAAAAAATAAGAGGCATTTTTACTGAAAGGACATATCAATTGAAAGATAGAGATGGTAGAGTCAATCCTATGTGGATAAATGGCCACAACCTTAATAACATACCCTCCTCTTAAAGGCATGAATAGAGTCTCTCAGGTTGTCTTGCAATTGTTTAAGCGCAAAACATAATCACATTCAAAACTACAAGAAAAAAGGACTAGAAGCACACAATATTGATTCCAACAATCAGAAATAAGTTTCATATACAAAATCATAGTCCGACCCTTACCGTGATCTATGTGGGGTCGCTTTTTACACGTCCCATTGATTTATACGGTCGGAAGCCCTAGACACACCAACTATTGTCAGCCTACAAAGACAAATATAGCACTTCACCAACATCTTTTTTTTTTTTGAAAGGGACACAATTTTATTTTATTGCAGGTAAAAAGACACTAGTTGTTTGCTTCCATGAACCCGCGCCTGAGCTCAGTCCATTTTTGTTGGAGCGACGACAGAGTACTCGTCCCAGTCTTCTTTTTGGCCTCAAGAGTTGAGAACTCCTCAAGAAGAGAGGATCTAGACTGTTCCAGACTAACCATTTTCCCATGCAGCCCCTTGATCTCTTTCTCAGCACTTTTGTCCTTCTCAGAGATGTTTGCCAGTTCTGCCTGCAGACGCTCGATTTCTTGTTGAAGCTCTGCCTTCTTTGACAGCAATTCCTTGTGAATCGCCCTCCGCGTTTGGAAGACAAACGCATTAATCTTCACTTGCTCAACCAAAGAATTTTTTGTTCCTTGCTTTTCTGCCATTTTTTCTTCTACCTCTTTCAGAGATTGCTTGGAAGTCTTGTAAGTTTCAAGAAGTGTTATAAACTCGAGCATGAAGGAGTTCAACTCTTCAAGCCGGGACAAAGTGAGGTCGCAGCACTTTGACAAGTCAACGATGGATTCAGCAAGATGTGAGGCAATATCAGGAATTTCCGATAGGTCCTGAGAGAGCATTTTTATGAAGATTGTTTTGGCTTCATCAACGGTTGATTGAGGATTAATGGAGGCTGTGGCTGATCCTTCATCAAAGGAGTCAAAGGGTGCATCAGTCTCTACGACGGACACCAACTCGGAGATGTAGGCATCCATGTCATCGAAGGAATGAGAAGCCGTTGGAGGACTCCTTGGTACCTCAACTTCCTACAAAGTTACAAAGATGAAATCATTTTAAGAACTTAAAAACTCCCCTAAAAGATTAGTATATAGAAGAAAAACATTTTCTTGACTTGAAACCAGAGAAAGCGGAATTAACTGTTGACACCTTCTCAACAATTACAGTCTTTGTTGCCTCGACCTCAAGTTCAACATGGTCACTCTCTTCTTTTATGTCACGTGACAGGCAATCAACCACAGCTTCAACTATGCATGTATCGTTCAAGAGATAACCTTTACCAGGGTCATTCAAGTTACTAAGAGGCATGAATGTCGTGAAACCCCAATCCGATTCTCCTGCATTGAAGTGGTGTTGAGTGTCTCTATCTGAAAACAGTCACAACTGTCACTAAATATGACACATGGGGTGAAACGCTGTACACTGAAACTAGAAGTGCAGTGGAACTCAACACCCAGGCACACCTACGTTTCAGTCTATAATATATAAAGAATAGCAGAGCAACAGTTTTTAAATAAGCGTGCAGTAAGAGGATGGAAAAGAAATTGAATATATGATCGGAGATAAAACTTTATGTGGGCCACCTTAATGACTTTTAATAGTGAAGCAAGCAAGAATAATCACTACCAAGAAAGTAGAATGCACCGCATTGAGAACAAAAAAGAACATAAATCAAATTCACACTTTCCAGCACCAAATAAATAGTGTGTTTTCAGATGCTGATTATTTGGGACAAACTCAGCCATTGCAGGGTGACGGATAAATATTTTTGAGAATTGAAAAAGATGAAGGACTCTTCTTGTTTATTAAAACTTCATATTATTCATATAAGCAATACTATACTTCGGGGGAAGGACATAGCATCACTCTAAGTTAAGATTGTACAAATGATAGCAATCCAAAAAAATTCACAAAATTAGAATCGTTATATATTACTCCATTTGTTTTTCATTTTATACTTACCAGTAGCTGGTTTAGTTATGCAATATTTATAGTTTGAAACATAAGACCAGATTTTGTAACCATCTTAAGCACCACCTAACACCCAAGAACACTAAACCTGTTAGCTGAGATATGATAAGCTAGAATCATAGAATTTTATTTTATTTTCAAATATGTCTAGGGATAGTATGCAGTGATTTGTTTCAGTTCCATTAAGCTAGAATTATAGATCGAAGAGACGATATCTCCTCAAGCCATAAACCATCAGCCATTTCTCCTGGACCATTTTGTGGTGCCTAACTTGCAACGACCTCATTTTGGTCAGACGACCCTGTCTATCAACCCCTCTTTGGTGAACATTGCTGACACCTTCTAGATAGGTGTCGTCTCCTTAACATTCCAGATAGGCATTGTCTCAGACCATCCCCAAATCAGTAATCCCGAATTCGCAATGCATCAAGTAAAGATGATACACATCTTTCACTAATCCACCATACCTCATCTTCCAAATGCGGACCGTTTTAAAATATACACAGTTTGACTCTAGTACGTCAATATGAGAGAAAAGCAATGCCTCATTACACCTTTTGAGTGTCTAATTTTTCTTCTATCGTATGCCTATTTCGTGTATAAAATAAAGGGTAATTTGCACTAACACCCCCTCAGGTTTTGGTCAAACCCACTTAGCGGTTGACTTTTAATTTTTTTGCACTAACACCCCCTCAGCATTGGTTCCTTTTGCAATGACACCCCTTGGGCCAATAAAATGACCAAAATACCCTTGATTAAATTCGAAAATATTATATGAAATGTGAAATGACCTTTATGCCCAACCCAAAATATATACAATTTCGAAAAACATATATATAAATTCAAAAAAATATATAAAATTCGAAAACAAATATTTAAATTTTGAAAAAAATATATAAAATTAGAAAACAAAATATATAAATTTCGAAAAACATATATAAATTTCAAAAAATATATATAAAATTAAAAATATATATATAAAATTTGAAAAAATATATAAATTTTGAAAAATATTTTAATTCGAATATATATATTTCAAAAAAATATATAAAATTCAAAAAATTATATAATTTCGAAAAACATATATAAATTTCAAAAAAAATATATAAAATTCAAAAAAATATAAAAAATTTGAAATATATATAATTTGAAAATATATATATATAATTCGAATATATATATAAAATTTGAAAAATATATAAATTCGAAAATATATATATTTCAAAAAATATATATAAAATTCAAAATATATATATTTTCAAAAACAAAATTCAAAAAATTATATAATTTTAGAAAAATATATATATATTGGTAAAATGTCATATCTTTCTAATGAAATGAATCAAACTACTTACCACCAACATCAATTAGTGGCCTTCTTTTATATATATTTTTTCCAAAATTGTCCATGAATTGTCCAAAAAAATTTCCAAAATTTTCCAAAATATATATATTTTTTGAATTTTTACTCAACAACTCGGTTTGTCATAGATGAATTGTCCAAGAATTTTTTGAGATTACCCATTATATATATATAAATTTGAAATATATATAAAATTAAAAAAAAATCAAAAACAATATATAAAATTCGAAATATATATATAAATTTTGAAACAAATATATATAAATTTTGAATTGTTTTTATAAAATTCGGATAAATTATATAAATTTTAAAAACATCATATAAATTTCAGAAAAAATATATATATTTTGGAAATATATATATAAAAGAAGACCACTAATTGATGTTGGTGGTAAGTAGTTTGATTCACTTCATTAGAAAATATATGTCATTTTATCAATATATATATTTTTCTAAAATTATATAATTTTTTGAATTTTGTTTTTGAAAATATATATTTTTTGAAATTTATATATATTTTTTGAAATATATATATATTTTTTGAAATATATATATATATTCGAATTCATATATATTTCAAAATTTATATTTATATTCGAATTTTATATATATATATATATATTTTCGAATTATATATATATTTCAAATTTTATATATTTTTTTGTATTTTATATATATTTTTTGAAATTTATATATGTTTTTCGAAATTATATAATTTTTTGAATTTTGTTTTTGAATATATATATTTTTTGAATTATATATATATTCTAATTATATATATATATTTTTGAATTAGATATATATTTCAAATTGTTTATCTTTTTTTGAATTTTATATATATTTTTTGAGATTTATATATGTTTTTCGAAATTTATATATGTTTTTCAAAATTATATAATTTTTTGAATTTTATATATTTTTTTGAAATATATATATATTTGAATTTATATATTTTTCAAAATTTATATATATTTTCGAATTATATATATTTCAAATTTTATATATATATTTTTAATTATATATATATTTTTTGAAATTTATATATGTTTTTCGAAATTTATATATATTTTTTCAAAATTTAAATATTTATTTTCGAATATATATTTTTGAATTTATATATATGTTTTTCGAAATTGTATATATTTGGGGTTGGGGCATAAAGGTCATTTCACATTTCATATAATATTTTTGAATTTAATCAAGGGTATTTTGGTTATTTTATTGGCCCAGGGGGTGTCATTGCAAAAGGAACCAATGCTGAGGGGGTGTTAGTGCAAAAAAATCGAAAGTCAACCGCTAAGTGGGTTTGACCGAAACCTGAGGGGGTGTTAGTGCAAATTACCCTAAAATAAATATATAGGATACACATTCATCACATTCCAATTTCCTTTGTACCAAAATGAATTCCCTTCCTAGACAAGGAACCTACTGAAAGAAGGTACTCCACTCCATGCAAAATATATTGAAGTACACACATTACAACCTTAAACGTAAAAAAGCAAAACTGCAGTAATAAAATAACCAACAAAAATCACAACTTCAGCAAAAAAATAGAAATCATATTTTTCCGAATTAAATTAAAGCCTATGCACATATATGTATATATATATATATATGTATGTACACACACACATTTGTTTTTGTTAATTAAACTGCATATGGCTTTGAATAGGGTGTAAATCCAGTAATTGTGCAAAGAACATACCCTTTGTTACTGTGAACTTGCTATCCACCTGACTGACCACAGATAACTTAAATTTTGCATATATACTCCACCCACAAGGCAAAGTTGCTGAATCCGCAACATCTAAATAAATTGACAAGTTGTCCACATTGTTCCCCTTTGGGAATATAAGTACCCGCCTGCCCAACACACACACCAAACACAAAACCATTAAATGTTTCCAATATTCATCAAAATCAAAATATAGAAAGAGGGTAGAGATGAAAATTACCATTTGTTTCCCCCAACACAGAAAGTTTCAGAGTATAGTCGCTTGGCTTCAAGGGTTGAAAAGTTTTCAATCTTCCATGTGAACCTTTTTGATCGTGGACCACCTTTCTTTCCTACAAACAATTGCAGAGAAATTCATTGCAAAAATAAAAACACATCAGTTTGAAATCGAAAAAAAATGATAACAGAGTGAGCAGAGGGAGTGATAACACATCATCAGTCTAAAAGTTTTCTCTGGTGCAACAGTAATGAAATTAGAACAGCAGTGAAAATAACCAAAACCCAATAATTAAATTACGTTTTAGACACAGATACATATACAAACACCATCTATATGACTTCATTATTGAAAGAGAATTAAACCCAGAATTTGAAAATCATATTAAAGGCATACCTTCCATGGGCTGAAGGTTTGGTTAGGTTCGAATGAGAAGAAAGTATAAAATCTGGAACACCGACTGGGATGGAACAACTTTAAACGAATTTCAAAAGTTTGGAACTTTAAACGAATTTCAAAGTTTTCGGAATTTAATGATATTGAATGATATTCTGATGAAAGTTCTGTAGTCTCGAAAATTGGAAGCTTTTGAGTTGCCCAAATTATACAGGGCAAAGGGCAGAAAAAGCTTGTAGTTGACTCGTAGTTTTACTAATGGACACTAAACCATGTAAGTTTAAACATATCCCTATAATTCAATTTGTGACTAAAGGACATGAGGTCATGTGAAAGATAAATTGACGTTATTATCCTTGAATATTTTAACATAAAAATTAATTAAAAGGTCATGCAAGAGATAAATTGAGTTGTTATCCTTGAATATTTTAACATAAAAATTAATTAAAAATGACAAAGGCCGAATTTTGGGCAAATAATACCCATTTATTTCATTAAGGTGCAAACACACTCCTACCCCATGTACCCATTTAAAATATATATATATATATATATATATATTGAGCCTTGTAGGGCTCAAACCCCACACATCTCCCAATTTGAGGAGGAATGAAAATATCATTAGACCACAAAACCATTAATTAAATATATATATATTTCAAATATATATATATATATTTTTTTCCAAAAAATATATGTGATTCAGAAAAATTATGTATTTTGAAGAAATATATATATATTTTTTCCTGAAATAAATATATATATTTTTCTGAAATATATATTTATATTTTTTAAAAATATATATTTTTTTGAAAATAAAATTTGATGTAGATGACATTTTTGGATTTTATAGAAATATTTTTGGACTAAAGAAATGGATAAAACCAAGAAATGGGATTGAGTTTATTCGAGAGAAATAGTGAGAGAGATCATAAATATATATTTTTTCCAAAATGCATATTTTTTCAAAATATAGATATTTCAAAAAATATATATAGATAGTTACGAAATATATATATTTCTTCGGAAATATATAATTTCTTCGAGATATATATATATTTATGAATTATATATTTTTTAAAAAAATATATATATATTTATGAAATATATATTGAAAAAAAATAAATATATTGAAAAAAAATTATATATTTCAAAAATATATATAAGGACCTTGTTTCATATTATAGGGGGGTTTAGTGCTCATTCGCGAAATTACAGGGGTGCTTTTTGCCCTTTGCCCAAAATGGGTATATGGAAAGGGTATTCTTGGCATTAACAGTTCATGTGAGGTGCATATGACTAACTAACCATCCATTTCTAATAAACCACTGACGACAGGGGTGTCTTTGGCCCACTTTTCAATCTTTGAAGGATTTTTTTTGCCCAAAATGAAGGATAGGGGTGTTTAGTGTCCATTCGTGAAATTATAGGGGTATTTTCTGTCTTTTACCCATATATAATAAATTAGGTAAAGTGGGAGAAAAAAAAAAACTAATGGTCAATTTTGCAAATAATTTCCCTGAATTATAATTTGTGTAACAAAATTTCTAAGCTATTATATTTAGTTGCATAATGTCTCATTTTTTTCTAATTTTTTTGTAAATGATCATAATACTCTTTCTTATTGAAAAATACTTAATATCTTTCCAAAGAGCCAATATTTCGGAATAATTGAATTCATATCTCCCCAAATTTGTAAGTTTCAAACTAATTAAACAAATAATGATTTAATTATTTCGATAAAAATTAAATAATTTTTTAAAAAATAATTAAATAATTACTCAACATTATTTATATATAACACGAGAATTTTTTTATTTTTCCATTTAAGTAATTTATAAATTCTTTACGAAATTATATATTATACATTTTAGCATAAAATTTTAAACCAAGGATAATATGTTTTATAGAATAAATCAAAGTAATTTTAATAGCAAGTTTTTTACTTTAAAAATTATAGCTATTATTTTTTAAAAACAAAGTTACGATATACGTACTCGAATGCAATGAAGGTGAATTGTATTGGTATAACAAGAAAAATGCACCATTTATTAAAAAGAGTACGAAAGTCTTTTGCAAGGAACTCGTCTAGTTGCAATGAATTAAGGCTACGTTTGGTACGCATGAATATAATGAAATGCAAGTAGGAATGAAATAAAAATGAGAATGGAATAAAAAATAACCATTCACATTCTATTGTTTTGGTTCTAAATATGAAGTACATTGGGAAAAGAATGAAGTCGAAAGAAAAAAATTCAAAAATGCCCCCTTAGTGATGAATATATAATTTTAATACAATAATATTATTTTATATTTTTTTACAAAAGAAAAAAATGGTGAAAAATAACGAAGAATAATAGTGGCGGGCAATAGAGGTGGTGGTGGTGGTGGTGGTGGTGGTGGTGGAAGGCGACGGCGGTGGCTATGATAGTGGTTTGTTAACTTAAAATGTTAAAGGGTTATTTTAGTAATTTTATGTTTTAAAAACATTATTTAAGGAATGAAATGGGCATTCCATATGTTTAATAATGTAATGAAATTTCATTCTAATAAATGAATTTTCATTCGTGAGAATGATCATTCACATTCAATATGTTATACCAAACAAATGAATGGATAAAATGAACATTTCATTCCATATCATTTCACCATACCAAATATGACATAATAGTTCATAGGGGTTATACATGTGGTTCACGGATATTAGTTACAAAACTATAATAGTTAAGTGATTTTTTCCCCAATGAATTGTACTCACTTCTCCTCTACTTAGTTAAAATCAACAAATAGCTTCCTTGAATTTTTAAAAATATTGTTTACTATCCTTAGGTCATGTTAGGATTGGTTTTTCGAAAACTACATTTTGCTTCCTGAAATCAAAATCTGATTTTGAACGGTATTTGACAGAATTTTTAGAAGAATCCGTGATATTAGATGATACTGTCAATAATTATAAAGTGTATAAGTCCTATATTAATATAAGAATATATTCAAAAACATGATGGGTGAGTTTGGAAAGCCTGTTTTTTGTATTTGTTTTCTGTATTCAAATATAAAAACTGTTTTTGGATTTGTCTTTGTTTTTTTCAGCAAAAAACTAAAAACAAAAAAACGTTTAGATCAAAATTTGTATTAAAAAATAAAATGGTATTAGTGGGCGGCGATAGTGGCCAGCGGTAACCAGTGGCGGCGAGGGGCAGTGGTGGTGGGTGACTGGCGGCGGGGCCCGGTGGCGGCGGCGACCAGAGGTGGTGGGGGCCGGCGGCGGCGACCAATGGCGGGGGGTGGTGGTGGTTGGTGGCGGCGGCGATGGGGGCGGAGACGGAGGTGGTACCCTAAAGAGTGAAAAAATTCAAAAAATAGCTAAAAGTTGTATTTTGTGTTTTCACCACTTTTATCCACTATTCACAGAAAACAGTTTTATTGGAAAAAAAAATTGAATACTAAACGCGTTTGCCAAACGTGTTTTTATTTTTGAAATGGGTGAACAGTAAAAAAACAAAACAATTTTCTCCCGTCCCAAACGGACCGATGTCTTATTGCCTTTAACTTTGAGAAATCAATCATCACGATTTTGACCATCGAAAAATGATTTCTTGCCAAGGTACAAAAATAAAAAAATTTAATAAAGAATTTTCTTGAATTAAAAGAGTGGTTTACCAACGTGTGCATCTAAAATTTTCAAATCATCCTAAACCAAAATAAAAAATAAGAGGCATTTGTAGTGTGCAGAGTTCTGACTACAAGTCAATCCTGTGAGGTTTAATGGCTAGAACCTTCAGTAACTTACCATATGAAAGGCATGATATTCATCTACGACAACTGAGAGACAGAGAGAGATTGAGATTTTGATGAAAATTTAACTGTCTCGGAAAATGGCAGAATTTGAAGCGACCTTAACTTTATTATTTACTTACCCAAACTGTTTAGGATAAATTATACTCAGCAATCAAAACATTAGAAGATCGTTTTAAAAAAATTGAGGGTACCAACTTTTTAACACAGTTTTTACTCTTTTTTTTTCTTCTACGTAAAGACAGAAACATAAATTATGCCAAAGAGGGTTTTGCTTCTCTTTTTCTTCTGCGTGCCTTAGGCTTTACGCAAAAAGAAAAAGTGAAGCAAAAACTATGTTGAGAAGTTGGTACCCCCAACTTCTTTGAAACGCTCTTCCAAAGTCTAGAATCTCTTCTAAAAATTTTGTTAAACACCGTTCAAAACAGTTTTTCTCTCCAAAAAACCAAAAATAACGTTTGAAAAGTCAATTCAAACATGGGTTTAGTTATAATTTTATATAGCTTCTTTTATTTTTTTCTATTATTTACAACCAACCAAACACATTGTTGAAGGACATTAGCTAATAATGCCAATAATTTGAAAACGTGAAAAACTTACATTGACCTACAAATATGTTTAAAAATATGATCATCTAATTGTCTGTTGTGAATTAATTCTCAACTCACACTTATAAATTAATCTCGACCAAGATCATTATCGTCTGCTTTTACTCATACACACATAATCCACACACAACACAATATTTAATATGGTTCGGCTCCAACTTTAGTCTACATCCACAGAGATAAAATATTCATTAGAAAGATATTACATAGATGTTCATCGCACCCTCTCTTGATGCACATCGCATACACCTCTTTCTTTCTCACATCATGCTTATCGTACCCACTCTCGATGCCCTTCGCACCCTCACTTTTCATTTCCTCGCAACATCTCTATCTTACATCTTCAACATACACCTATATTTATAGATATTTATACCGCCTCATCTTGTAGTCTTTTTTGACATCTTGCAATTCAACATCAACTTTGCTTCCTCTTCTTCTTTTCTTGGCACCATCATTTTAAAATTGTGACAGCTTTCTTTAACAAAATTAATTCTTCTAAATAATCAATATTGAATCTCCAAATTGGAAGCGACTCACCCAACAATCTCCACTTCAATATCAATTTAGGTATTAACACAGCTCCACCATAATCAAGTAATACCAACATCATCTCTATATATATATATTTTGATGAATGGTGTAAAACACTCCTATAGTTTCAGAAATGTGCAGAAAAATATCCTCTAGTTCATTTTATACAGATGAACTCCAATACTATTCCAAAAGTGTGCACTTTGATCCCCTTAACACTGTTCCGTTCACGTTTTTGACCGAAATCCAATCACGTGCATACACAAAACACCCCTATGATTTCATAAATGTGCAAAAAAATCCCCTCTCAGTCACCGGAAAGGGTTTGGAGGGGCTATTTGCACTTTTTATAAATTGTAGGGGTGTTTAAAAATCATGAGATGAATTTTCTGCACATTTTTAAAATCTTAGGACTGTTTTGGGCCATTCACCCTTTTTTTTTTTTACCATATTTCTTACTGTCCATAATACCCCACATCCATCAATTATCACTCCCTTTTTATTTTATTATTGGGAAAATTTCTCATAAGTCCTACTTTTTACATCAAAAGACAAATAAGTCATAAAATATTTCTCTTTTGACCAATAAGTCCTACTTTTGAGATTCATTTACAATAAAGTCCTAAATTTTTTGTCTTTGGACCAATAAGTCTTATTTTTGATACTTCTTTCCACTTATGTCCTAAATTCCTAAAAACATTTATCTATACCTTTAGTAAATTAATTTTGATGATAAATTTATTCAATATTTAATACATAGTTTATTTTGTTATAAGTTTTAGTTACGAATAATATTATACTACGAATTTAAATAATAATTTATCTAATTTAAATTTAATTTAGAAAACTTGAATGCATATATATATAATAATAAATAATAAAATTCCTATATTTAAACTTTAATAAAAAAATAATAAAGTCCTATATATAAAGTTGAATAACAAATTTATATTTAGTCTAATATTTTCTATACAATTTGATAAGGGTTGGATTATTTAGAAATTCTTATTTTTGGTGTTCTTGTTCCATATAAATTCTAAATTACTAAATAATCCATTTACACCCTTATTAAATTATATGGAAGATATTAAATTAAATATAAATTTTTAATTCAAATTTGGCATGAACACTTACATTAAACTATAAAAATTGAATGAAACTTTATTTTATTATTTTATGTATAGTAATTTATTATATTTTTAGTAAAGTTATTATATATGCATTCAAGTTTATTAAATTAGATCAATTATTATTTAAATTCGTAATATACTATTTTTCGTAACTAAAACTTATAAAAAAAATAAACTATGTATGAATTAATGAATAAAGTTATCATCAAAACTAATTTATTAAGGATGGATAAAAAAAAGAAAAAGAAATTAGGACTTCAATGAAAATGAATTTCAAAAAATAGGATTTATTGGTTCAAAGAAAAATATTTTAGGACTTCATTGAAAATAAATCTTAAAAAAGTAGGATTTATAAATTTAAAGAGAAATATTTTAGAATTTCATTTAAAATGTATCTCAAAATAGGACTTAATGAATATATTTTCCTTTATTATTTCTCTCACCAATCACACACTCTCCACTCAATCTCTCTCCATCCACTCACTCTTTTCTTTTTCTTTTACTTTCTATTTCTTTGTTCTTTCTATCTTTTCTTTTTCTTTTACTTTCTATCTCTTTGTTCTTTCTATCTCTACATCATCACTCCACCTCCACCGAAAGTCTTTATTTATATATATATATATATGTTAGCAAGAAGGTCACGTGTTGCACGTGAGGTAAAAATATATAATAATCATAGTATTATACACAAAATTCATATAAAAAAATAAGAGGTCATAGTTTTATAAGTTGCAGTTGTAACAGTTAAAATTCAAAATTTTCAATAATATAATTAATTAATAAATCAATTCACTGCTTATACTAAAAGTTTATAAATTACCTGAAGAACAAAATGATTTAAAAAAATGTGTCTAAAAATAAAATGATTTAAACTCTTAATAATAGCATTGAACATATATATATATATATATATATATATATATATATATATATATATATATATTCATGAAAACGCTTTAGTAATGCAAGGACATCTTGATTTCTATACAAAAATTTAAAACAATATAACAACACTTTTATTATAATTATAAATTGATAAAAGAATTTTTTTATTATTATAAAAATGTAAAAATATTAAATTAAGTTATAAGGAAAAAAGATAGTAACATACGAAAATAGATATTCCAAATCGATTGAAAAGGACAAAAATAATCTATTGATCTTACAAGATTACCATGCTTAAATATAGGTCAGATCGTTGGTACAACATAATATATAATTTCTTCTTTGAAGGTTTGGAAAAATAAAATTAAAAAAAATGGAGAGAAAATAACAATGAACAATCTATAAAAAGGATATCAGTTTTAAGAACCGGTGATAGTTCTTTATGCATTTGGGACCATAATTCTTTGCTTTGTAATTATTGGAATTCCTTTGCTTCAAACTTCCAATTATTGAAAAAGAATAAGCACAAACATGATTTAAAATAACATTCAAATATAGTTTTAGAGAATTTATTAGAAAGAAATAATGAAAAGAAGAATAACCTTAAGTTGCTAGGGAGAGATGCTATATCTGCACCGGGAAAAAAATAATTTAAGAAAGAGAAGTGTAATATTGAGAAAGAGAAGTACAATCTTTAGGAGAGTAAAATATATCATTAAGTTAAATCAGTAAAAAAAAAAAAAACACAATAGACACAAATATATATAACTCTTTAAACTCCCTTGATGAATCAACGTTTAACTTTTGAGTTTTCTATATATATTAAATGTAACCTTTTGAGTTTCCCATTATGTGTTCTAAATGTAATATATTAAATGTAATTGAATGTTTAAAACCTTAATTTTTTAATTTGCATTGAATCAAATAAAATACCAAAAGTGATATTATCCCTTAAGAAACGTGATCTAATATTAGATATTGATATAAAATAATATTTTAATATTAATAAAATATACTGAATAAATTTATATGTGTATATACATACATACATACATACAAACCAATGAATCAAAATTAAGCACTCATTTATCATTTGAAATTTCAATATTGTTACATATTTACATTAAATTATTGTGCTGCCATTAATAATCATTCATGGCTAAAGTTATAAGAGAATAATCGGGATGGATTGTATAAGAAAGTAAATTATTATTAGAAAGCACCATGCATTAAAATTCAAACAAACACTATATTTATTCAAAAAAATCAAAAATATTAGAAATAATAATAATAAAAAGCCCTCGGACTTTTCTAATAGTATAGATTTTATTTTAAGTTTTTCATGTTTAATTTAGAGTAATCCTTTAATTATTAGAAAATATATAGATATTATTGGGTCTTCATAGATTTATAATAGCATATAGATATCTCATACAAAGTTATATTTTTTCATCAAAGATTGTGAAAAAAATCACATGTACATTAAAAGGCTTTTAGAAGTTTTCATCATTAATTTCATCCTTAAATGAAGAAATTTGAAAAGATATTAAATTGAAGTGATTTAATTTTAATTAGTGAGTATATTTTTTTAATTAATAAAAAAGAGAAAATGTAATCCTTTAATTATTAAATAATATATAGAAATATTCTTGGGACTTCATAGATTTATAATAGCATATAGATATCTCATACAAAATTATATTTTTTCATCAAAGATCGTGAAAAAAATCACATGTACATAAAAAGCTTTTAGAAGTTTTCATCATTAATTTCATCTTTAAATGAAGAAAATTGAAAAGATATTAAATTGAAGTGATTTAATTTTAATTAGTGAGTATATTTTTTAATTAATAAAAAAGAAAAAATGTAATCATTTAATTATTAAATAATATATAGAAATATTCTTGGGACTTTATAGATTTACAATAGCATATAGATATCTCATACAAAGTTATATTTTTTCCATCAAAGATTGTGAAAAAATCACATGTACATGAAAACCTTTTAGAAGTTTTTATCATTGATTTCATCCTTAAATGAAGAAACTTGAAAAGACGTTAAATTGAAGTGATTTAGAAGTAGTAAATTAAAGTGCATATGGCTTTGAATAGGGTGTAAATCCAGTAATTGTGTAAAGAACATACCCTTGTAACCTTGTTACTCTGAACCACAGATAAGCTAAATTGTGCATATCTACTCCACCATATGGTGGCAAAGTTGCTGAATCCGCAACATCTAAATAAATTGACAACTTCTCCCCTTTGGGAATACAAGTACCCGCCTGCCCAACACACACACACAAATTATTATATAAATTAGGTAGAGTGCAGAAACCCCCCAACTATGGTCAATTTTTTGAATAAACACTTAAAATGTAAGTTGTGTAACAATCCCCCTAAACTATTACATTTAGTTATAAAATGGGGAAAATTACGTATAGGTAAACTTAGGGTTATAAATTACAAATTAGTAAACATTAAAATTTCATATTTTATTTTGATAAACTTAAGCAAACTAATTACATATAGGTAAAAAATTATCATTGGGGTCCAAAATACCCTCCAAACATTTTTTTAAAAGTACAAAAATATCCTTCTTGAAGTAGGTGTGTTTGGAAACTAGTGTTTTCGTTTTCGTTTTTTATCTCTTGAGAACAAAAAATTTTCTTGTTCTTGTCCTAAGGGTAATCCGGAAATAAAAACATGTTTGGTTGGAAATTTTGTCTAAAAAAATTTCGGGAACAAAAAAATATATATTTTTGGAGGTTAGGGTTTGGAGGTTGAAGATAAAGGTTAGGGAATCTACAACAAATTTTTTTTTTTTTTTGAGAACAAACAGTGCCGAAAACAAAAAGACACCATTTTGGTGTTCTCAAATTTTAAACTAAGGGTGAGAAAACGTTTTTTTACTGTTTACGAAAACAAAAACCATCAAAGGCTCCCAAACGTGTTTTTGTTCCCGTGAACAGTGGAAAAAACAAGAACAAAAACGGAAATACCCCCATCCAAACGCACCCATGTAATTTCTTTCCCTAACGTTTTTATCTTATTTCATTTTTTTCTCTCTTTCCACAAAACTACCTCATTTATTTTTTCTCTTGGATGGATCGGCATCAAAATTAATTCCTCATCAGTAAACCTTCCTTCACATGAGTATAATCCACCACCTTTCCAGGTCCCCCATATCACAATAGGTATTTCATCATGGCTTCCTCAACTGGATCTATATATATAGCAAAACATAAAAACTCCAATTGCATACATCAAGAGTTGGCTACAAACTGTGAGCCAAAATTTGTTGATAACAAATGAATTTCGCTTAAATGATTTTCTAGCATAATTGTGCCAAGTTAAATTAGGAGTCTAGTGATTGTCACAAAAAGAATAGAAAGCTCAAACTGAATTTTAAATCAAGAATTGGTCTGGGTAGCACAATCATAGGGTGATATACGACTAATAAAATTGGCAATGGATTTTTCGTAAAAAGCATAAATAATGAGGGGAATTAATGCAGTTCTTAAATAATTGCTTCTATTTGCTTTGTATGGATAATATGAGACATGCAAATTTGTTTAAGTTATTATATTTGATTAGACAACTATTTTGTTCCTCTACTGATATATATTTATGCAAATGGGTATTCTATTATATATGTAGTGGTTCATTTATTTGAATTCAAAAGAAGGATTATAAGTGAAATCATGGAACTAATAACCATAACAAAAAGAATAGAAAACCCAAACTGAATCAGAAATCAAGAGTAGTTGGGGAGCACAATAGTAACAGGGGATATAGCTAATTAAAAATAACAGAGATTATCTTCACATTTAGTTTCTGTTCTTAATAAGATCTTTTAAGGTTGAGAAAATATATAGAAATGCATTGTTTGTTTAATGGGAAAAGGAGAGGAAAATATGAAATCGCCAAGTCTTTCTCAGTAGTACTAAACAAAGCCAAGAATGAGATTGATGATTTTAAACAAAGCTCCAGGAATGCCGATTCATCCAAGAAAAAAATAAATGACATAGTTTTGTAGAAAGAGACAAAAAAAAATGGAATAAGATAAAAATGTTAGAGAAAGGAATTACATATAACTTAAACATAATATTTTTGCACTTCTACAAACGTGTCTCGAGGGTATTTTGGACTTTAATAATGATTGTTTACCTATATGTAATTAGTTTGCTTAAGTTTATCAAAATGAAATATGAAACTTCAATTTTAGTAATTTTGTAATTTATATCCCCTAAGTTTACTTATATGTAGTTTTCCTATTTCTTTTTAAAAATTCATAAATGACCATAATACCCTTTCTTATTAAATTATACTTAATGTCTATTTTTTTATTAACCTGTATCACGAAATAATTTATACAAATTTCATAGCATATCTCCATATGCTATAGCAACAGGGGATATAGCTAATTAAAAATAATAGAGATTATCTTCACATTTAGTTTCTGTTCTTAATAAGATCTTTAAAGGTTGAGAAAATATATAGAAATGCATTGTTTGTTTAATGGGAAAGGAGAGGAAAATATGAAATGGCCAAGTCTTTCTCATTAGTACTAAACAAAGCCAGGAATGAGATTGATGATTTTAACAAAGCTCCAGGAATGCCGATCCATCCAAGAAAAAAAAAATGACATAGTTTTGTGGAAAGAGACAAAAAAATGGAATAAGATAAAAATGTTAGGGAAATGAATTACATATAACTTAAAAATGATATTTTTGTACTTCTACAAACGTGTCTGGAGGGTATTTTGAACCTCAATAATGATTATTTACCTATATGTAATTAGTTTGCTTAAGTTTATCAAAATGAAATATTAAACTTCAATTTTACTAATTTGTAATTTATATCCCCTAAGTTTACCTATATGTAGTTTTTCCTATAAAATGCCCTATTTCTTTTTTAAAATTCATAAATGACCATAATACCCTTTCTTATTAAATTATACTTAATATCTATTTTTTTATTAACTTGTATCACGAAATAATTGATACAAATTTCATAGCATATCTCCATTCAAATTTGCATAGATTTAAAAATAAGTTTCAAATTAGTTAAACAAATAATGATATAGGTTGTTTAGATAAAAATTAAGTAAATTTTTTTAAATAATTACTCAACATTATTTATGTATAACCTGAGAAAAAAAATGCTATTTAAGTAATTTATAAATTCCTTACGAATATATATATATATATATATATCATAGGGAAAAAAATTCTTTTTTTTAGCATAAAATTTTTAAACCAAGAATAATATGTTTTATAAATTAAATCAAACTAGCAAGTTCTTAACTTTAAAAATAAAATAGTTAAAAATTATAGCTATTTATTTAAAAACAATATATTTACGTATACGTACTCGAACGCAATTAAGGTGAATGGTATAATTAATATTTTTAAATAAAAGGAAAAAGTATTGGTATAGTTAGAAGAATGCACCGTTTATTTAGAGAAGTGTCATGATCTGGCCCGAATGCGACCCAGTTGACCCGAATATTTTTTGACCCATTTTACTCTTATGAGCCATGGGCTTGTTTAGTCTCTTTTGTAACCCGTTATAAATATAAGGGCAATTAGGGTTTGAAGTAGTTGAGAGAAAATAGAACCCTAATTCGCATAGAGAGAGAGCGCTAGGGTTTTTTTGTTATTGTACTTGTAATCTCCTGTTTCTTGTATAGTGAAAACTTTCGTCGGATCTAAGCACTACTTGTTTTTTTCTTTTTCTTTTTTTGCATACTTGGTTAAAATCAACATATAGCTAGCTTCCTTATTTTTTTATAAATATCGTTTATTGTCCTAAAACACAGGTTTCTTAGAACCACAACGACATTAAATGATAATGCCAATAATTACATAGTGTAAAAAGCCTATATCGATCTAAACATATATTCGAAAACATGAGGGTCTTAATTGTCTTTAACTTTCAAAATCACTCATGATGATTCAAAGATGAGTGTAAATGTTAAAAATTGTACAACACAAGAATGAATTTATTGATGCTCCAAGGCCTTTATTTATACAAGAGCTAGATGGGCCTTTTGGCCCATCTGAATTGAGATTCAATTTATTTAATCCAAGGATTGATATTTTTTCCCTTTTTAATCCATATCCTCTTCTAACTTGTAGGAGTCTTTAGCTTGGTGGTTAAGTAATTTTAGAACCATCTACTTGGTGGGCCTGGCCCATAGCATGCTCGAAGAACTCCAATAATCAAGCCTTGGGTTTTGTGGTCTTCTATCTTGTAGGTTTTGACCTTATGGGCCTTTACTATTGGGCCCCAAAATTTATATATGTACATAGGCTCCTGAGGTCGTGGGCTTGAGAAATGGCTGAAGCCGAGGACCGAAAATAATACACGTATTTGGTAAGTCTCCCTACCTGTCTTGCTGAGGTGCAGTCTCATTCAATGCAGCAGGAGTTAATCATCATTTGAATTTGATTACATGGCCATAATCCCTTAATTCTCATCCCGAGAAGCTGGATAGGCGTATGCCCCTTGGGTCCCCACAAACTTCTGGAAGGTATGATCTCTTATGGGTCAATCTCCAGTTTTTCAAAGGCCCATTTTGTGATGATGTTAGCGCTTCTCCTTGGGACCACCATTACTCTTTTGATCAGACAATTGGATACCATTAAGGATATCACCAGAGGATCATCATGGGGGGCTGTACTTTTTGCAAGTCGGCGTTCAAAAAGGTGATTCGGGCATTTCACTGATTTCACCAACTCTTCGGAGTTTCTGAGCCTGACGTATTTGAGATCTACGGACCTCTTTTGTCTCCTGTCCACTGGCCCCGCTGTGTATCATATAGATGAGCTTTACAAGTTGACCCGCAGGAGAACTTTTAGCCAAGGTCAGGGATGGCTGCTCCGCCCGAATGACTTCCTTGACCACACAATCTGACAGTTCTCCTTTGGCTATCATCGCTTCTACTTGCCTCATAAGGCTCCTGCACTCGTTGGTCTGATGCCCGTAGTCATTGTGGAAAACGCAATGTTTCGTCATGTCCCTTTGCTCCATTGGTTTCCTGATGATTAGAGGTACCCGAAAGATCCCTTTAGCCTTATTTTCCTGGTACAGTTTGCCCAATGTAACCCTTAAGGGTGTGACCTTGTTGTTGAACCTCTAGCATTTCTCCTCGATCGGGGATGGCACTGAGGTGGTGTTCGGACACTTGCGGTCATGTGCTCAATCCTTAGCCTTTGGTTCAGCTGCCTTCACCTCAATGTTCACAAAGGAGGCCCTCCTTTGTTGTAAAGCCATTTATTCTTCTATCTGGATATGGCCCTGCGCTCGGGAATTGAACTCTCCAATGTTCGTGGACAGCCTTTTGACCAAGGGTTGGTGGAATTTGGTTCCTGGGATGAGCGTCATCCGGAAGGGCTTAACTGCTGAGTGTTGATCGCATATATCAATTGATGACGTCTCCACGTTGAACTGGGACAAAAAAATTTTTTAGCGATTCTCCATTTTTCTGGATCATGGTAAACAAGCTAGAGATCGTCTTTTTCTATCTTTTGTTACCGAAATACTTAACGATGAAGAGTTCACACAATTTGAGCCAACTTTTAATGGATCGGGTTGGCTGTTTTTGGAACCATAGTAGGGCAGCGTCCGTTAGACTGGTTGAGAACACTTTGCAAAGTAGGGATTCATTGTTGGCGTAGACGACCATCTTCTTATGGACTTAGTAGATGTGCTCTTTTGGATCCTTCGTACCATCAAATATAGTGAACTTGGGTAGCCTGAACCTCTCTGGGTATGGCACGCTGGTTATTGTCAGAGGGAAAAGGGACTGCACCAAATTGAGGGACGCTTCGGTAGCCAGGTCAGTGCGGGTCTGAGCCTTTAGATCCCTTAGTACTTTCCTCTGGAATTTGGCCATCATCTCGTCCAGCCTTTTTATGGCAAACACCTTGTCTGGATCGCACGTCCCGGTCAAGTGAATGGAGGACTTCGCTTGATCCTCTCAGCCGTGAGAGCGGTTGGATGGTGTCAGATGGCCTTGGTTCTCTGTTTGGTGGATAAGCTATGGATCTTGATAGGTCGACCGGAGGGATCTGCTGGCCTGCCGGAGGGATTTGGGTGGTGCCGGAGGCAACACCTACATCAGTTTTGCTGCCAAATCAGCGTTTTGCCTTTCTAAAAAGGTGTTTCTTTCCTCTAAGGCTTCCAGGTGTTGTAGAATCTGCTCATTGGCCTGGGAGTTTTCTCCTCCATTAGGGGGTAAGTCGGACTAGTGTGATCGGGTGATTGTCATGGTGTACTGAACTTAACAAAATTGAGAACTTCAAAAGCTTCCCACAGACGGCGCGAACGTGTAAATGCTAAAAATTGCCCAACACAATAATGAATTTATTGAGACTCCAAGGCTTTTATTTATACAAGAGTTAGATGGGCTTTTTGGCCCATCTAAATTGAGATTCAATCCCTTCAATCTAGGGATTGATGTTTTTTCCCTTTTTAATCCAGATCCTCTCCTAACTTGTAGGAGTCTTTAGCTTGGTGGTTAAGTAATTCTAGGACCATCTAATTGGTGGACCTGGCCCATAGCGTGCTCGAAGAACTCCAATATCAGGCATAGGGTTTTTTGGTCTTCCATCTTGTGGGTTTTGACCTTATGGGCCCTTATTATTGGGCCCCAAATTTTATATATGTACAATGAGTCTTAAGACTTCCAGGTTGTCCTGCATTCGTTTAAATGCAAAACATAATCACATTCAAAACTACTATAAGTCTGTAAGTACAAATTATTGATTCTAGCAACCAGAAATACGTTCTTATATTAAAAAATATAGTACGAGCCTTACCCAATCTAGGTGGGGGTTGCTTTTCACGGGTTTAGTGGATTAGTCAAGGTGAATGCCCTGGACACCCCGTAAGGGGAGAATAGGGAAAGTTCCATATCCAAAAACATGAAAATAAAGGTGGTATGTTACCAGTCTACGGAGACAAATATAGTACTACACCAACATAATCTAATTTTCTTGCAGGTAAAAAGAGACTAGTTGTTAGGTTCCATGAATACGCGTCTGAGCTCGGCCCATTTTTGTTGGAGCGATGACAGAGTACTCTTCGCAATCTTCTTCTCAGCCTCAAGAGTTGAGAACTCCTCAAGAAGAGAGGATCTAGACTGTTCCAGACTAATCATTTTCCCATGCAGTTGCTTCATCTCTTTCTCTGCACTTTTGTCCTTCTCAGAGATGTTTGCCAGTTCCACCTGCAGACGCTCGATTTCTTGTTGAAGCTCGGCCTTCTTTGAGACCAAGTCCTTGTGAACCGCCCTCCGCGTTTGGAATGTGAATGCATTAATCTTCACTTGCTCAACCAAAGAATTCTTTGTTCCTTGCTTTTCTGCCATTCTTTCTTCCACCACCTTTAGGGAATGCTTGGAAGTCTTGTAAGTTTCGAGAAGTGTTAGAAACTCGGGCTTAAAGTTGTTCAACTCTTCACGCTGGGACGAAGTGAAGTTGCAGCACTTTGACAAATCAAGAATAGATTCTGCAAGATATATGGCAAAATCAGGAATTTCCGATAGGTCCTGAGAAAACATTTTTATGAAGAATTTTTTGGCTTCATCAAAGGTTGATTGAGGATTGATGGAGGCTGTGGCTGATCCTTCAGAAGTGGAGTCAAAGGGCGCATCAGTCTCTACAACAGACGCCAACCTGGAGATGTAGGCATCCATGTCATCAAAGGTAGGCGACTCGGAAGGAGAACCCATTGGATGACTTCTTGGCAACTCATCAACTTCCTACAGAGGTCACAAAGATGAAATCATTTTAAAAACCGACTCGGAGACTGTATGTTATGTATCGTAAACTACTGAACATATAAGTGCCATGAAGCAGAGAAGATTAACTGAATACCTGCCGATTATGCACATACTCCAAAAATGAAGGAACGTCAGGATAACGGTATTCTTCATTAGTTTCAACTAGAGGGGATTTCTGAAGGCAAATGATGTCGCCATCTTTAAGCTGCAAGAAAAGGAGGAAGAAAACCAGAATTGAACAAATAGATCCTGCAACCAGTCAAGGATTGGATATATAATGTATCGAAAACAGAGATATAATAAAATAAAATAAAAAAAATAGCTAGCGACAAAGCCAATGAACAAGAAGTAGGTCATAATAAAAATCTTACCTCGCTAAAACGAAAAGAGGCCTTCTTGTCAATCATATCACACATAACATTAGGTTCAAATCTTATTTCCTGGATATTAAATAGCATGTATAACACAAGCATGTTAGAAACAATTTGGCGGACTAAAAAACACATTTTAAAACTACAAAATATGGGAAGACTGACTTCATAAAGGTCAATTTCTTCATCGGGAGCAAAACCAGCCAATTCATTTAGCTTGGGTAAAATTTCTACTGGCTTGCCACTGCTCTTCAAAAAAAGACGCCCAACATACCTGACGAAATGGGAAAATAGCCCGAGCGATCACAAAAATTTCAAATGAAGGGGGAAAAAAATATCTCAATTACCGGAGCTCCTCTTTCAAAGGGTCATAAAGTTTGAAGAACAATAGAATCTCTTCTCTTGTCTTCACAGGTGGAGGAACTGGCCGCAAATCCTGGATTATTATACAAATCGTTTAAGTAGTCGCATTCAATTCCATGAAAATCAATTCTAAAACTACCAGATTAGCCTTATCTGCCCAAGTTCTACCTCCAAAAACAACTTCAGCTCTGCATTATTTTCCTCATCAGTTACTTCTCTTAGTTGCCCAACCTACAAGGTAACGTAATATCCGATTTACAATTTAAAAATTACAGCCAGTATCAGCAACCAGAGAGGGAGAGGTCATTTATGCTTTCTTTACATATATATCTATAGACAACAAACAAATAAATGGAACTGAAATACCCTTATCCAATTGAAAGAGGTCATTTATGCTTTCTTTTAAATAAAAGAAATATATAAAATCATTTGTTGAAACATCCTATTGCGATAACAGAACTTCCATCACTTTTATTGCTTCAACTTCAAAGAGGAGAAAATTGGGATTGAAAAATTGCAAGGGAAAACTTCTGAACTCGGACGATAGTGTACAAAGTTGTAGGATTGTAGATTTTTGTCTGGAAGATCGAATATATACAGCACTTCAATGAGGAAGAGCGAAATTCATACTCGGGCCCGAATAGGCAAGTGCAATGCATTAATTGTTTGTGAATTCATGATGCAGCAGATTGAAATCTCTGAGGCATAGTGATACTGCTATTAAAGAAGCAGATCTTGTCATCATTAAACAATTTGGCCAACCTAAGAAAGAAAGATGCATCACATAATTGGTTGAAGATCACAAGGCTGTTCGAATAAAAGAACACCCTATCCATTTTTATTTTTATTTAGAATTTTTTCTAGTTATGTTACAATTAAATCTTTGGTGATCCCATCCATCATATAAAACGGATAATTCTTCTGGAAGAACAATCAAATAAATTCATAACATCCCTTCTAAGTTCAATCTATTCCATACGGATGGGAAAAAGGATATACAGATGTAGCAACAGATTGATTACCACTACGCATAGCGTTCCACTTCCCGTGGACAAAGAATCTAGAAGACACATTTCCCCTCCGTTGTCTGGGATTTGTAAAGTGATGGCGATTATGACAGAAAAGCATAATCGCCATCACTTTACATGTATGTATAATTGAACAAATAGTATATACATACCTACATTCCAATTTTCTTTGAACCGAAATGGATTCCTTTCTTAGACAAGGAACCTACTAAAGGAAAGTACTCCATACATGTAAAAGATTGTAAACTAGACCCATTACACAAACTTATAAAAGCAGACTTGTACTAATAAAAACAAACAAAAAGCACAAAAACACAGGCATATGTTTTTGTAAATTAAACTGCAAATGGTTTTTTATAAAGAGTGTAAAGAACATACCCTTCGTGGCCGTGAACTTGCTATGCACCTGATTGACCACAGATAAGCTAAATTGTGCATATCTACTCCACCCAAGCGGCAAAGTTGCTGTTCGCGCAACATATAAATAAATTGACAACTTGTCCACACTATTCCCCCCTAGAAATATAACCACCCGCCTGCCCAACACACAAACACCAAAAAAAAAAAAAAAAATCTAATTTTTTTTTAAAAACTTAACAATATTCATCAAAAATCTAGAAAGAGGGTAGAGATGAAAATTACCATTTGTTTCCTCCAACCCAGAAAGTTCTAGAGTATAGGTGTTTGTCTTTAAGGGTTGAAAAGTTTTCAATCCTCCATGCGAAGCTTGGTGATTGTGGACCATCTCTCTTTCTTTTTCCTAGCAAAGATTGCAGAGAAATTCATTGCAATAATCAAAAATTGAATTTGAAAAAAAAAAAAAAACACTAATAACTGATTTTAGAACAGCAGTGAAAACAACCAAAACCCAACAATTAAATTACATTTACACACAGACAAATATACAAACTCATCTACATGACTTTGTTATGGAAGTGAATTAAACCCAATATTTGAAAATTATATTAAAGGCATACCTTGCATGGCTATAGGTCCTGAAACACCGATTGGAATGGAAGGAATTTAAACGAATTGGATTTGAAAAGAATGTTAGATGTTTGGAATATTAGAATTTGATATGAGGAGACGATAAAAACGTTAAAAGTAGAGTTTCAAGGGAAAAAAAGGAGAATTGCAAAATAAATATTATTGTCGAAAATTATAAAACTCAAAACCCCCCATAAACCCTAGGTATTAAAGGAGTTTCTTTCTCTCCAAGTTAGAAGATTACTATCAAAAATGAATTAAAATTATAATAGATAATTTTCTAAAATAATAAAAGAAAAAAAAAAAGATTCTAGAAAATCAAAATAGGTAACTTTTTGAAAATAAGGAAAGTTGTTGAAATTAAAGGTTAGCTGCTGAAAATTAAAATAAGGTAAATATTTTTATTTAATTTCGTGACCACGATGTGAATCTATAAGTTAGTTGAAAGTTAATTTTGGTAAGTTTAAGTTAAAATAATAGACAGTTACTCAACTCCTCAAATTATTCATATTTTCAAGATTTGACAACAAATATATTGGAAAACATGATCATATAATTGTAAATAAAGATATATATTGGAAAACATGATCATATAATTGTAAATAAAGATACGTATGGCTTACCGAAAGGTACTCCAAAAACAAATTTTATTTAGTTTTTATTAAACGGACTTTTAAGTCGTTGACATCTATTAAAAGTCCATTTTTATCATATTTACCAAACACCCTTATGCAGTTTAAAAGCTTTACCTATATTTTAATCTTTTAGTTCTTCAGATCTTTAATTAGATTCCATTATTGTTCTACAAGTTTATTGGATATTCCATCATTCTTTAGATCTTTGTCGCAATAATGGACTTCTTCAAAAAAAAATTAAAATTAAAAAATTAGAATCCATGTGTAACGTAAGTTGGTAGCAAAAAAAATTTAGAATCCATGTGTTATATAAGTTTGTAGCATATTCTATCAATTCTCTATATTTCTGTTGGTTGGGTACAAGTATTTGGAGTCATCCTCACAGTTGATTTTACAACGAATAATATTCATGGGGTGTGGCATTGTTTATAAAATTGTGATTACTTTCTTCAAATTTGTATGATTGAGAGAGCCCACTCATCAATTTCTTAAAGTTTCAATAGTATTAACTATGGCGTGTTTAATGTTATAGACGGCCAAATTACTAAAAAAATTAGAAAGAAAATATTATAAAAATAACTTTAGAAAATTTAAATAAGAGGTGTTTTAGCTGTCCATCCTTCTGTTTGTTGTCTACGATTCCCTCCAAGCATAGAGACGTTTTTGTATCCTCTATCTGGTCCCTAACATAATAAATGGGATGAAAATGCAGATATGGAAAATAGAATTATAATTTATTTATTTTAAGAACAAGAGAGAGCAGTTATATTAAATTCATCATTATATAAGAAATAAAAAGATAATCTTACAACAAAACACACCATCCTATTTTGTGTAACAGTGACTATTTGAGTTGGCGGGTCATGAATATGTTGTGTCAATCTACAAGTATTATGGAAAATAGGTCAGCTGAATATATGTGTAGTTTCAACTAATGAACAAGAAACATGTCAACACGAACATGAACTATTTTGAAATAGTGTCAAACTTATTCAATACAAGCGCGGGTAATTTTTCAAAGTATATCATGACATGATTCTTTAAATAACTAGGTCATATGATGATTCGGTACTTTAATTTTATTTATTTCATTCAAATTAAATGAGTGTTGTAACATGTTTAAGTAGAAAATAAATTCTAAATATGATCAAGAAATCAAGATTCATAAAATGAGCATAATCAGTAGAACAAAATGCAAAAGAAGAAAGTGGTAGATGCAAATCTTTTTATATAATAAAAATAGTTATAAAATTTATCAACATAAACAGATACGGTGAGCTAAACACCTTAATATAAGAATAATTTTTGAATCCTACCCACAAACGAGGAGGAAGTTGCTCCTCCCCACTAAAGTAGTCGTTTACAATTTGTATATGTGACTGAAATTCTTAAAAAAATGAATTGAATCTAATTTTTTTTTAAGGATTTTATGTCCATATAATCTTTTTAAATAATTTCGGACAAGATGACAAATTTTATTTAACAACGTCAGTCGAACTCCGAGAATAGAACTCAAGTATTGTTCTCACACAATTATGTTACAAACACCATTAAAGATAACCCAAAATTACTACTTGGAAGAAAAGAGCAAAATCCGAAAGTTGCGAAGAAACTTCAAACCGGTGCAAATTCCTCATTTGTATCTTAACTTCAAACACTCACACTAATCTTGCCTCGTTTTTTTATCATAACACATCAAGCAAGAAACCGACGTCGTTTTCGCGTAATCATAGCTAAGAAAGCCCCCAATGTCTCTATTTCGCCAACTCATAACTAATTTAATGCATGTTACACAAAACTAAGTAAAAAAACACACTAAACAAAATAACTTAACACCACTCCCACTGCCAAAAATTCAAGAGAGAGAAAATATAAAGAGAGAAAGACAAATCACGTAACTACCTTCCACACCTATATAAACCCCGAGTTTCATTCTACACACCACCATCAAAAACAACTTCAATATGGCCACCCACGACTACTACTATTTTCTCATTTTATTTGTTCCCGCGTTTACAAGTTTTTTCAGTACTACATTGTCCGAGCATCCGAGTGATACTCAAATCAACTCCAACTCAGTGCTCGTGGCTTTGATCGACTCACATTACACTGAGTTGGTCGAGCTAGTTGAAAAAGCTCTTCTATTTCAGACACTCGAGGACTCGGTGAGTCAACACAACATCACCATTTTTGCGCCTAATAATGAAGTGCTCGAGTGCGACCTTGACACCGAGTTCAAGCAGTTCCTACTCGAACCCAACAATCTAAGGTCCTTCCAGACTCTCTTGCTCAACCACATTGTACCTAAATTGGTCCGTTCACGAGACTGGGTTGACTCAGTCACCGAGTTGACTCAGTATGTTACACTCAGTGATAACGGTATCGGACTTAGTAAGCATTCCGGGGAGTACTTCGTCGGTCCGGTGAGGGTGATCCGACCGGACGATATGGTCCGTCTAGATGGAATAGTTCACGGAATCGAACGGCTGATAATACCCAAATCAGTGCAGGAGAGTTTCAATCGGAGACGGAGTTTGCGATCGATCGCTGCTGTCGAGCCGGTGGGGTCGCCGGAGATTGACCCGCGAACGAACTGGTTCAAAAAAACTGCAGTACCGGTTCCGGCAGGTTCGCCGCCGGTTCTGCCGATATTCATCGCCATGGCACCTGGTCCTTATCTATCGCCGGCTCCGGGTCCTGGCGGGGCCCACCACCACTTCGACGGCAAGGGTCAGGTCTGTTGGAACACAAAGATACACTATAATTTATGAAGAACAAAATATAAATGAGGGAAAGAGAGAACTAAGGAAAGAATTCCTTGTAAGATTGCTTGATATGAAACTAATGGTTACATATGCCTTTTATAGGCTTACAAATCCTAAACACACAATAAACTAATACACACACATTACATGAGTTTCATTTTTGTCAAAAATGGTAACTCACCTACTAAAACTTGTCAAACCTTATTTGACTAGAAAGAAGCATCCATGGCAACCACATGAATAACACATGGGTTGCTTGGGTTTTATTTGACCAATTTACCTAACTTTCAAAACCTAACTTTCAACAGCCTCCCTTAAATTGGTCTTTAATGACCCCCAACATATTCTTCAATTTTTCAAACACTTCAGATTTTAACGGTTTAGTCAAAATATCTACCGCTTGATCTTCTGACCTGCAAAAATCTAGTTCGATTTCTCCATCTTTGACCAAATCTCGAATGTAATGATATTTGATCTCAATATGCTTGCTTCGACCATGAAACACTGGATTTTTAGCAAGTGCGATTGCTGACTTATTATCGCACATGATTTTGGTTGGACCTCCATGTTCGTAGTATAACTCATCCAGCATGCGGCGTAACTATACAGCTTGACATGCTGCCGATGTAGCTGCCATATATTCCGCTTCCGTTGTTGACAATGCAACACCTTGTTGCTTCTTCGAGGACCAAGAGAACACTCCTTCTCCCAGATAGAAAACATACCCGGAAGTGTTTTTCCAAGTCTCCACATCACCTGCCCAATCACTGTCTGTATAGCCTACTAGACTGAAATTGTCAGAATAGGTATAAAAAATTCCATGATCCCGAGTACCACTCACGTACCGTAAGATCCGTTTTGCTGCTTGTAGATGTGATTGTCGAGGTGTTTCCATGAACCAACTGATAAGCCCCACACCATAAATAAT
Organism: Cornus suecica; assembly: GCA_963922005.1. NCBI lineage: Eukaryota > Viridiplantae > Streptophyta > Magnoliopsida > Cornales > Cornaceae > Cornus > Cornus suecica. The sequence goes on along the minus strand of OY998244.1, from coordinate 5,554,526 downwards.
ATCTGGTCTAGTGAAAGTTAAATAACGTAGACTACCGACTATACTTTTGAAATATGTTGGGTTTACCAGTTCACCACTTCCTTCTTTCCTCATCTCCAGACGTTCTGCTACTGGAGTCCGAATTGGCGTCCCTGAATCCATATGAAACTTCTTGAGAATATCATTTGCATATTTATTTTGTGAAATAAATATGTCATCTTCAGTTTGATGCACTTTAATGCCTAAGAAATATGACATCAATTCCATATCCGTCATTTCGAACTGGCGAGTCATCGCCTCCCTGAATTCAGTAAACCTCGTCTCGCAATTTCCTGTAAATATCAAATCATCAACATAAAGGCATACAATCATTATATCACCATTAGTCTTTGATTTGATATAAAAGGTGTGCTCATGAGGACATTTTTGGAATCCATCTTCCAGCATGTATGTGTCGATCTGTGTGTACCAGGCACGTGGTGCCTGCTTCAGTCCGTACAACGCCTTCTTCAACTTGTACACTAATTTTTCATGACCTCTTTTAAGAAAACCAGGTGGTTGGTCAACATATACCTCCTCCTCAAGAACGCCATTGAGAAAGGCGGACTTGACATCCATCTGATGAATCTTCCACCTGTTTTGAGCTGCAAGTGCTATAGTCATTCGGATCGTATCCATCCTTGCCACTGGTGCAAATACTTCGTAGTAATCAATTCCTGGCTTCTGCTTATAGCCTTTGACTACCAATCTCGCCTTTAATCGGTCCACCTGACCATTTGGTTTATATTTTGTCTTGTACACCCACTTGACACCAATAGACTTCTTTCTGACAGGTAAAGAAGTTAGCTCCCAAGTATCATTTTTCTCAATTGCATGAATCTCCTCGTTCATTGCATAGATCCACCGCTCATCATTCTCTGCTTCCTTATATGAAATTGGATCACAATCTGCAAATAAGCAAAAATTTACTAGAGTTTCATCAGTAAAATCATCATCATTATCATTTGTGACCACATAATTCTGGAGACGTGCAGGCATCACATGCGTTCGCTTTGGACGACCTGCAGGTGCCGGTGAAGGTGATGAACTATCCGGTGAAGAGCAATCACTTGTTTCTTCTGTTTCATTTTCAATGATGACACGTTGCTCCGTATGTGGTGTTTGATTGCATGCCCAAGTATCATCCTCGATGAATTGGACATCTCGGCTTACAATAATATCTTTTGTGAGAGGATTATAAAGCTTATAACCTTTAGTTACCTCACTGTAGCCAATGAAGATACACTTTTGGCTTTTGTCATCAAGTTTCTTTATTCGTTGTTCTGGTACATGAGTGTATGCGACACACCCAAATACTCGTAGGAGTGAAACATCCGGTTTGCTACCGCTCCATGTTTCATGTGGAGTTTTCCCCAAAACACTCTTCGTTGGACACCTGTTCAATAGATATATAGCACATGCAACAGCTTCTGCCCAAAAAGACTTTGGCAAACTTTTGGCTTTCAACATGCTTCCAACCATTTCAAAAATGGTTCTGTTTTTTCTTTCAGCTATACCGTTCTGCTGAGGTGTATAACTGGCGGTTAATTGGCGTTTTATCCCTTGAGATTTGCAATAATTGTTGAATTCGTTAGAGGTGAATTATCCTCCTCTGTCCGATCTCAATGTCTTGATATTAAAGCCACTTTGTTTTTCAACAAAAGCTTTAAACTCTTTAAATTTTCCAAACGCCTCTGATTTTTGTTCTAGAAAATACACCCAACTTTTTCTAGAAAAATCATCTACAAAAAGTAGAACATACCTCTTGTGCCCAAGAGATTCTACCTCAATTGGTCCACATATGTCAGTATGAACCAACTCCAACGATTGTTTGGCTCTCCGTGTTTTTCCAACTGGAAAAGATTCTCGGTGGTGTTTCCGATAAGGCATCCTTCGCACAGGTGATCAGGAGCATCGATTAGTGGTATCCCCGTTACCATGTTTTTCTACACCAGGAGTCTCAAGCCTCGAAAGTTTAGATGACCGAACCGAAGGTGCCATAGCCAATTGATATCTTTCGACCTCGCCATCAGATTTACCTCGGTTTTTGTATAAAGATCCAATGGGAACATTCTATTATTTGTCATCTGCACCTTTGCCACTTGTTTCCCGCTTTTGCTATGAACGGTACACACACCATCCAAAATATGAATGTCATGCCCTTTTTTCTGAAAGTTGTCCCATACTCAACAAATTCCAGAACATTTCTGGCACAAAAAAAAACATCAGCAATAGTGACATCGGTGCCATCTTTCGATATAATTTTTACGTCACCTTTGCCCATTACAGGAACTTTGGATCGATTTCCAAAATTCACTTCACCGCGAAACAATTCATCCAAGTGTGAGAATAACTCTTTCTTCCCACACATGTGGTTGCTACATCCGGTATCCAAATACTATATATTTGTGCATGCGCCATCTAGCCCAACATCGTTGCATGCTAGAGCTATGTTTTCTTCTGTGTCGGCAAGATTTGCATACTCACTCTTTTCGTCCGGCATATGGGTTCGACATTCATTTTTGTAATGTCCGAACCGTTGACATCGATGGCATTTGACGTTGGTTTTGTCACGTGTTTCGGTATTACCACTGCGACCTCCAAAGTCATTTATTCCTCTGCCATGACTACGTCCGTGACCTCGACCTCGTCGTCCTTGACTGCCCCCTCGATTTGTCGAAACAAATCTGCTCTGCAACGCCTGCTCCGTGCTAGAGTTGTTGGCCTTCTGGTTCATCATTTGCTCGTGGGAGCCTAATGAACCCATCAATCGTTCGATGGACATGGTTGATATGTCTTGCCCTTCTTCGATGGACATTGTTGACATAATCAAATTTTGTGGTCAAAGATCTTAAAACATTTTCCACGATCTTTTGATCATCAATCATTTCTCCATTAACCTTCAATTGATTAACGATGGATTGCACCCGATCGATGTACGCCGAGGTTGATTCCGAATCACCCATGGTTAGAGATTCGAAATCACCTCTCAACGTTTGTAGTCGCACTCGTCTGACCCGATCATCGCCTCTGTAGGATTTTTGCAAAATATCCCACGCCGTGTGTGTCGTTTCTGCCGCTGCTATTTTTTCAAATACCAACTCGTCTACGGCTTGAAAAATGGCATATAATGCCTTTTGATCCTTTTTCCGGATCTCGATCAATACATCTTTCTTCAACGCCTCAAATACCTTTGAGTCCGCTACTTCGATGTAGCCGGTCTCCACCAAATTCCATAAATCTTGGGACTGAAAAAATACTTTCAATTGGACGGACCAACTGTTGTAATTTTTTCCGGTGAGCTTTGGAAGTTGTAAATGAATTGAATTGTTTGCAGCCATGATTCAATTTAAAACTTCGGGATCGTTGGCTCTGATACCACTTGTTGGAACACAAAGATACACTATAATTTATGAAGAACAAAATATAAATGAGGGAAAGAGAGAACTAAGGAAAGAATTCCTTGTAAGATTGCTTGATATGAAACTAATGGTTACATATGCCTTTTATAGGCTTACAAATCCTAAACACACAATAAACTAATACACACACATTACATGAGTTTCATTTTTGTCAAAAATGGCAACTCACCTACTAAAACTTATCAAACCTTATTTGACTAGAAAGAAGCATCCATGGCAACCACATGAATAACACATGGGTTGCTTGGGTTTTATTTGACCAATTTACCTAACTTTCAACAAGGTCAAGGACTTCATAGAGGCATTAGTACACTATGGTGGGTACAACGAAATGGCGGACATTTTGGTAAATTTGACCAACTTGGGGACCGAGATGGGACGGCTCGTATCGGAGGGGTACGTATTGACCCTTTTGGCGCCAAATGACGAAGCCATGGCTAAGTTGACCACGGACCGGCTCAGTCAACTAGGTTCGCCGGAGCATATCATGTATTACCATATCATACCGGAGTATCAGACGGAAGAGAGCATGTACAATGCGGTGAGGCAGTTCGGTAAGGTCCGATACGGTACGCTTCAATTGCCTCACAAGGTGGTGGCCCGGGAGGCTGATGGGTCGGTGAAATTCGGGTCGGGTTATGGATCGGCTTATTTGTTTGACCCGGATATATACGGACGGGCGGATATCGGTTCAGGGCATCGACGGAGTGTTGTTTCCGGTAAAGGAAAGGTTGGTGACAGAGAAGAAGGTTGTTAGTTATGTTAAAGCTGTGGCGGAGCCGAGGAGAGGTAACTTTTGTTGGCTTCACTTAATTTGGTTAATTTTGTTGTTTATTTGTTAATTTTTGGAATATGGGTTTTTGGGTGGGCCGGGTCGGATTTGTAGTGGCGGTAAAAAATGTGGGTGGTTTCACTGGCTATGTTGAGCAATTCCGGTGATTGGTTAGTGGTGGAGTTTGTGTTACAGTGTTATGATTGGAAAAAGGTTCAAACGTTAATTTTGGTGAAAGGGTTGGCATGCGATAGTTTTGTTTTGTTTTCAAATTTAATGTTTTAGGTTTTGGAGGTTTTGGCCTTTTGTTCTAAATTTGGTAAAAGATAAACAATAGACAAAAAGTTCTTGTGGTAAATTGGTAATTCATATCCCAATCATTTTTAAACGAAAAAAAATTGAGGAACCATTACTAAAAGTGGAATAACAAAGAGACAAAATAAATAAATATGAAGTACTTTCAGACAATATATATAATGTATATATAGTCCAACCAGAATGAGAATAAGGTTTATATTTTTGAAAATTGTTTTCGAAAATTATGAAAATAGAAAATAATTTTATGAGAACAAATAAAAATGAAGGGTCTACTTGATTTATATATCTGAAAATTGTTATCGAGAATTCTTATAACTGAAAATGATTTTCTGAAAACAATAAAAATGAGTTATCTGAAAACAAACATTTTTATAACTGAATTTTTTGAAATTTGTTTTCAGAATACTGAACTAAACAGACTTTTTGGACAATTTTTTGATTTTTCAGTTTTTAAAAAGAAAAAATTATTTTCAGAAATACAAACCAAACAAGCCCGAATTCTTTGAAAAGAATCATTTTTATAATTGAGTTTTAAAAAAAATTATTTTCAGAAAACTGAATCAAACAAATTTTTTGTATAATTTTTTAATTTTTTAATTTTCAGAAAATAGAAAACTATTTTCATAATGCAAAGTATCATGACCTAAGTTTGTCTCATGGCTTGCGATTAAGTCTTTAATTACTTAGTTTATTGTAGACCTTTTAATCTCGTTTGAAATGATTAAGTCTTTAATTACTTAGTTTATTGTAGACCTTTAGGGCATGTTTGATTTCTGGTATGGTCTTGTCTTGTCTTGTCTTTGCATGTTTTTCAGACCAGATCAGAAAGACTAGACCATTTATCAAACAGAATTTCAATCAGCACCAAAACCAAACCAGACCACACAAGACCAAACAAAACCAGCCCAGACCAATCCAACCAGACCAGACCATTTTATACACACACAGTAATAAAATCTAGCCGCCATTTTATAAATTTCCAAAATAATATATATAAAATTCGAAAATATATATAAATTTTGAATATATATATAAAATTCGAAAATAATAAATAAAATTAAAATATATATATATAAAATAATAAATTTTTTAATTTGTTATTTATTTATGTAATATATATATATTCTTAATTTATTTATATTTTTTCGAATTTTATATAATTTTTTTGAATTTTAAATATTTCTTTCAAATTTTATATATTATTTTTGAACTTTATAATTTAGGAATGTTTTTTGAAATTTAATTTTTTTTTTGAATCTATATATTTTTCCCCTTTTTATATATTTTTAGATTTTAATATAATTTTTTGAAATTTTATATTTTTTTAATTATATATTTATTTTTGAATTTTAATATTTTTTTCGAATTTTATATATATTTTTTGAATTTTAAATATTTATTTCAAATTTTATATATTATTTTTGAATTTTATAATTTTATATATTTTTTCAAATTTTATATTTTTTTTTCTAATGTTAAATATTTTTTAAAATTTTATATATGATTTTCGAATTTTTTTTATTTATTTTCAATTTTTTTATATTTTATTTTCAAATTTATATATATTTTTTCATTTTTTATATATTTTCATATTTAAAATTATTTTTTTGAATTTTAAATATTTCTTTCAAATTTTATATATTATTTTTGAATTTTATATATAGATTGATTTTAATTTTTTCAAACCAGACCACACAAGACTAAACAAACCAGCCCAGACCAATTCAACGGGACAAAACCAAACCAAATCATCCTAGACCAGAAATCAAACATGCCCTTAATCTCGTTTGAAATTATGACTTATTGAACGGGTAGATTAGGTCAAGAATCGATGCCTTTCCTCTACCCACTATATTTGGTTTAAGTATTTTTCAGAACTAGGCGTAGAGTCTATTGGTGTCTTCATTTTTGTATGTGAAACATAGAGATTTTGAGTCTAGACGCTCATCATTGCGAGTGTTCTTACTTGAACCAACATAAGTGTCTATTAGAATTTTACATGTAACGTGTATTGGGCAAACTCAGTTCATTTAAATTTATTATAGAATAATATTTGTCTTATGTATGTGTAACTAAGTGGTTTCTCCTTATATCTTAGGTGGTCCAATGAAAAACATACACATGTTAATGAAAATAAAATCTGTAAAGTTATATTACAAAATATTCCCTTCTCTCTCTCACACGCCCCTTTCTCCTCTCTTTTTTTTTTCCTTTAGAAAATCTAACCTAAATTCTTCAAAGGCTCCCATCACCACCCAAGAATTGAATCGTCCACGCAACATCAATTCGCATGTGTTGAAATTTAAATATTTGTGCAAGTTACTCGAAACCATTGATTTAGGGTTTGCATTATTATCATTATCCAATTAATTGTTAGATTTTTACATAGAGGTTTTCGATTGTTTGATTTCTACGTAGAGAGGTTTCTGACGTAAACTATTGATTTCTGATTGTTTGATTTATAGTGTTGAGATACGTGGTTGCTGCCAAGAATCAAGGAACCAACCTGCTAATGCACCATCTAGTGGTTTATTTTATATTTGTATAGATATTCATATATAGATACAATTGCCTTTATTTTGCTTAATGGTTTCTTGAAAATTCCATACACTGTTGCCAACATTATTTGATCTGTGTGAGAGACAAGTTAGCTACTATTAATTAGGTTTTAGAAAGGAGAAAAAAAGGAAGAGGTGAGGGATGGGCGCGGGAGGGAGGGAGGAAATATTTTCTATTTCCGTTTCCTGAAAAAGTAGAATTATATTTTTGATTCCTTAAGAAAAACAGAAAGTAAAATCTTGTTTACTAAATTTTGATTTTTTTCGGAAACAAAAATAAAAAACAGAAATTATGTTTACTAAAAAAATTTTGTTCTTACTTTTTATTTATTTATTATCTGTATTTCTTATTATTTTTTATTTATATTTATTATTAATTTTGTATATTATTTAATTTATAAATATATTTAATTTATTATTTTTATTTAATTTATAAATATATATTTTTTAATTTATTATTTATTATATTTTTATTTAATTTATAAAAATATTTAATTTATTTATTATTTGTATTTCTTATTATTTTTATTATTTATTTATCATAATTATTATTTATTTATTTATTATTATTATTATGTATTATTTAATCTATTTTATTATTATTTATTCAGTTATTTTTATTTAATTTATAAATATATTTAATTTATTATTTTTATTTAATTTATAAATATATTTTGTTTAATTTATTATTTATTATATTTTTATTTAATTTATAAAAATATTTAATTTATTGATTATTTGTATTTCTTATTATTTGTATTTTTAATTTATCATAATTATTATTTATTTATTATTATTATTATGTATTATTAATCTATTTTATTATTGTTTATTTTGTTTATTATTATTTATTCATTTATTATTATTTTATTTATAAATATGTTTTATTTATTATATTTTTATTTAATTTATAAAAATATTTAATTTATTTATTATTTATATATAATATTTAAATTTATTAGTGCAAAAGACATGAAAGTCCAAATTTTACAATTTTGAAATTTGATCATTTTGAAGGCGAGAGGAAACAAAAAGAGGAAGTGCCATTTTTCTTGTTTCCTCTTTTCTTTACAATTAGAGGAAACGTTTCCTTAAGTGAAAAAGTAAAAATAAATTGGTAAATAAGATTTTACTTTTACTTCTTCATTTCAGGAAGTAAAAACAGAAAACATGAAATATTTCATGTTAGTAAAGAGGGCCAATATAAATTATTAGATTTTTATTTTATTTTTTTATAAACAAGTGTATATTTTTTATTGGTTCACCTAGGATGTAAAGAGGAGTCTCCTACTTACATGGTTTAAGGAAAATATTGCCCTTTATTATATTATTCATATTAACTAATTTAATTATTCACTTTAGGTAATTGTTTTGCACGGATAAAGAGAATATAAAACTGAGATGACTAAATAAATAAATAAATAAATAAAATCTTGAAGAACTTGGGTTGAATAATGTATAGAATAAATAACTTCTGTATCATCTTTATTGTAAGCCCTTCTGACCCATCAAGGTATCAAAACAAAAGATTCGGCTGTTAAAATGTAATAGCAAAACTCAATTCTACACTGGTCATGTATAAATGTTACCATCTTTATGTGCATTAGAGGTTGACAAAACCTTCCTTTTGTTTAATTTAATACTCACGACCTGTTTGGAAAGTGGGTTTTGGTTTTGATTTTTGATTTGAAGACCAAATCATGTTTGGTTGGTGGTTTTTGGACTTGGTTTTAGGTTTTTTAAAACCAACCATTAAAACATTGGTTTTGGCCTACTAATTTTGACTCTTTTTTTTTTCTCTCTCTCTCTCTATATATATATATGGCCGAAAATATGAATTATTTTTAAAAAAATAATATATAATATTTGGAAAAAAAATCATATTTTGAAACATAATATATATTTTTCGCAAAATATCATATTTTAGAACATAATATATATTTTTCGAAAAAACAGTATTTTTCGGAATTTTTTTTATATTTTGGGATATAATAAATTTTCGGAAAAGTATTTTTCAAATTTTTATATTTTGAAAAAAATATTTTTTGGAAAACAATCATATTTTAATATAATTTTTCAAAATTTTATATTTTTTTTGTTATATATATTTTTTTGAATTTTAAATATTTCGCACTTTTAAAAAAATATAAAAAAATGTGCGAAAATTTTATAATAAAATATAAATATTTTGCACTTTTCAAAAAATAAAAAAAGTGCGAAAATTTTATAATTTTCTGGAAATATTTTTTTCAAAATATAATTTTCTTAAAATATATATTTTTTCAAAAAATATATTATGAAAAACAATATTTTCAGAAAATTAAGTTGGAGAAAAAAAATTTGGAAAAAATTATAAATATTTTGCATTTTTTTATATTTTCTGGAAAGTGAGAAAATTTTATAATTTTTTGGAAATATTTTTTTAGAAAATATAATTTTCTGGAAAGTGCGAAATATTTTTATCAATTATATATATATATATATATATTATTTGAATTTTATATATAATTTTCACATTTTAAAATATTTTTATCAATTATATATATATATTTTTGAATTTAAAAAAAATAGAAATTTAAATATTGTTTTACATGTTTTTTGAATTTTATATATTTTTTTCGAATCTATATATTTTTCCCTATTTTATACCCTTTTTTTCTAAATTTTAAAAAAAATTCAGTATATAATATAATTTTTCAGAATTTTATATATATTTTTAATTATATATATTTTTTTGAATTTAATATATATTATTAGAATTTTATATATGATTTTAACATTTTAAAATATATTTTTCGATTATATATATTTTTTGGAATAAAAAAAATAGAAATGTCAATTATTTTCGGGAATTTTAAATATTTTTTAATTATAATATATTCATTTTAATATTTTTTCCAATTTTATATATATATTTTCATATTTATATATTTTGAATATATATTAGTATATATATATATATATAATTATACTAAGACCAAGATCAACTCCTTATCAAACATGATTTTAGATTTACCTAAAATCACCCAAACCACCAAAACCAAAATCACAAGACAAAGAGCAAAATAAAGTTACCAAACCGGCATCAGTGTATGTGTTATATATAGAGAAAATCAAATGTTAAATTCTCATATATGTGTCATGTTTATCAATTGCAGGTACCCTGACATTGTAGAAAGTCTTCGCCTAGATGTGATATACCATACTATAATAAGATATGTGGCCATGGATTGGGAGATATATATATATATATATATTGCAGTATCTATAGTTTTGTACTCTCTGTAAGAGTGGTAATAGTGAGTGAGCTGCGTACCCTATTCTAGCAATATATATATATATATATATATATATTGCAGTATCTATAGTTTTGTACTCTCTGTAAGAGTGGTAATAGTGAGTGAGCTGCGTACCCTATTCTAGCAATGGGAAATAATATGTTTACCATGTGGGGTTAGACCTCCAGAAGCAGGCAAATAAGCGTGGGGTGTAATGAAATAAATATGCGAAAGAGTATAGAACTCACTTATACTATTTTTTTTTTTTTATCCTATTTCACTACCGTTGTTTTTCTAAAAACAAGTAAATTATTCATTTTATACCACTATTTGCCTAAATTATCTTCAATATTTTATTTTATCATTATTATTTGTATTAAATTTAAACAAAATATATATTAAATTTTGAATTTCTTTTATAAAATTCAAAAATAATATATAAATTTTGAAAAAACACATATAAATTCGAAACAAATATATAAAATTGGTAAAAAATATATAAAATTCTAAAAATATATAAAATTCAAAAAAAACATATAAAATTCGTAAAAATATATATATATAATTCAAAATATATATATAAATTTTGGGGAAAAAAATATAAAATTCGGCGAACAAATTTTTTAATTTATATATTTTTTTAAAAAATTAAATATATTTTTTTTCAAAATTTAATATATATTTTTTTAATTTTATATGTCATTAGGGGTGCTTTGTGATCCCAATAGGTGTTTTATTAGATATGCAGATTCACTCAGTACCATTAGAGGAACGGTAAATCATGAGTCACTAGATAAAAGAGAAAATTAATATTAAAAGATAACTTTTATGGATTTGTTCTTCACATTTTTCGTCTATTCAAAGTAGATTCAACATGTCAACCTACATCTATTTGCATAAATCTTCTCCAAATTGGGTAAAGTCTGGGCGTGCGAGATTCAAGTTAAATCAAAGAGAAATTCTTAGGAAATTAGAGACTATTCCCTTGGAAGATGATTGATATCAAGCGATTGTTTTTGGACTCTTTTTGCCTTAATCAAAATAACTTAAATGAAAAAAAAAAGAATAAGAAATTAAGAGTCAAAATTGGCAGAAATATATTTAACTTGGAAGAAACGCAAATGGAATATAGTAAATTGTTGTTGGAATTTAAGGGCCCGTTTGGATACCGGTCTGGTCTGGTCTGTGTGATGTTCTGAAAGTCTGTTTGGTAAGCGGTCTGGTCTGATGATCTTGGTTTGAAAAAATTGGAACCAGACCATGTTTGACAAACTATCTGGTTCCAAACTTCTTTAAACCAAACCATATTTGGCAAACTGGTCTAGTATTAAATTTCTAATAAACTGTGAAAATATTGAATATACTTGATATGATATAATAACCTTAAAACCCACAAAATTAATTTTTAAACATTTGTTAAAGTCTTTTTGAATTATTTTTATTCTGTATTTCTTACATAATAATATTCTATTGGTTTAGTAAAAAATTCTTAAAAAGTATGATTATTGAACTTCAATTATCAATTATAATGACAAATAGGTTTTATAAAAGCCACATTTTTTATTATACATAAATTACAATCACAAGAATTTCAGACATCATGCAGTAATATTACATAACAACTTATACTATCGATAACGTGCAAATTATGCACTCTGATATTTTGGCTTTTAAAAAAACTTATTATTTATCATTCACTATTTACTATTTATTTATTATTTATTATAATTTATTTTTATTTTTATATATTATTTAATTCATTTCGTTTATTATTTATTCATTTATTTTTATTTGTTTATAAATATATTTTATTAATTCATTATTTATATTATTATCTATTATTGTATTTATTTATTTATTTATTATTATTATTATTATTTAATTCATTTTATTTCAATTAGTTTGTTTATTATTTAGTTCATTTAATTTATTAATTATAATTATGTATTATTTAATTCATTTTGTTTATTATTCATTTTTCTATAAATATAATTCATTTAATTTATTATTTATATTATTATTTATTCATTTATTTTAATTAATTTATAAATATATTTTATTCATTTATTATTTATATTATTAATTATTCATTTATTTATTTTTATTATTATATTTATACATTTATTATTATTATTATGTATTATTTAATTCATTTTGCTTATTATTTATTTATTATTATTTTTAAGTATTATTTAATTCATTTTGCCTATTATTTATTTATGGGTTAATTTCAGTAAACCCCCCTATACTATCCAGATTAATCAACTAACCCCTTCTCTGTCCACTTTGCCCCCTATACTATTCAATTTCATCAAATTGCCCCCCTCAGCTCACATTTTGACTAAAAATGTCTAAACTACCCTCAATCAATAGTATAAGGGGGTTTGTTGATTCAACTATTTAAAAAAAAAAATTTTCAAAAATCAATTATATTTTTCACAAAAATTATAAATTCAGAAATATATATATATTTCTTTTGCAAAGTGGACAGATTTTTGGAAATTTTTTTTTTTCATATGTTGAAGATTTTCGGGAAAAAATGATTTTTTGCAAAAAAAATTTGAAATTTTTTTTTTCATATGTTACAAATTTTCTAAAAAAAAATTATTTTTTGCAAAAAAAATTTTGAAATTTTTTTTTTTCATATGTTGAAGATTTTCGGAAATTTTCTTTTTTTTTCCGAAATTTTTTTTTTCATAAACATAGTCTCATGCATATATCAATATATCACCACAAATCTCTATGTATATACAAGATCTATACATATAATCATGGATCTGTACATATATGTATAACCAGAATATAAATCATCATATATATATATATATGAATATAAACATACTCTAACAGATCTATACATATATACCTATATAAATCCACGAATCTCTACATATATACAAGATCTATATATATACTTATGGATCTATACATATACATATAAACAGAATATATATCATCACATAAATAAACATGAATATGAACATACTCAAACAAATCTATACATATATGCCTATATAAATCCACGAACCTCTCTATATATACAAGATCTATATATATACTTATGGATCTATACATATACGTATATGATCTATACATATATGTATAGATCAGTAAGTATATATATAGATCTTGTATATATGTAGATATTCGTGGATTTATATAGGCATATATGTATAGATCTGTTAGAGTATGTTCATATTCATGTTTATTTATGTGATGATATATATTCTGTTTATATGTATATGTATAGATCCATAAGTATATATATAGATCTTGTATAAACATAATATATAAATGTCATATATGAACATGATTTGCACATACATATACATATATGAAAAATACTATCTAGCAGATTATAGATACATAAGGTAAAGGTTACGAAATTTTAGTACAAAGAGGAAGAGTAGAACATATGTCTTGCCTGATTTGGAGAGCTTATTACACCACGGATCCAGATCCAAACCAAGTATTTACTCTCTCTATCTATATATATACATGTATATGTATATAGATGAGTGAATAAGAAGAGAGAAGTCTGAAATTTTTCCTTAGTCTTGAGAGATAATAAGCTGAAAAATCCTTATGGTTATATAGGGGAAACTAGGTTATGGCAAATGACCATAATGCCCCTAGATCTGCCACAATAACCATCATGTCACTCGTCTTAAAGACTAATATGCCCTTATCAGATCCCATAATAACAAACTTACCTAGTAGTCATAAAATGACTAGAGTATCCTTACTCAATAATTTAAATACCCACCATACCATCCAAAATAAATAAAAAAATAACATAATTATTTAAATACGGGGTATTACAATCAGAGAGCATCTAAGGAGAGGAAAATTGTTGATGAGAGAGGGAATGAGGAATGACAAAGAAAGTGATTGAAAAAAGAAGAAAAAACTAGCCAATCTACATATAAGTTGTCGAAAGAAAGAAAAAAGATGGTGGTTTGATAAAAAGGAAATACTTGGGATTTTTTTAAACTATTTGAAAATAGTTTGTTTCTTAAATTTATAAGATAGTAATTAATGGCAATTTATACCTAAAAATATGAGGATAAAATAATGTTAATAATTTTCCTATCCAATAAAAACCATTATATAAGGAGAAAGAATTAAAAAAAATAGAGTGGAAAAGTCCAGTAGTACTTAAGCTACGATGTTAGTCTAAGAACATGTTTGATAAAGTTTATGTTTTTACTTTTATACAAGAAAAAGAGAAGTGGAAGTCATTTTGAGAAGTTGATACCCCTAATTTTTTCATAACGCTAGGTTAATTATCATTTTTAAACATTGTTCAAAACAAATTTTTTTTCTCAAAAGCCAAATGCAGCTTCTGAAATACAAATTCAATCATGGCCTAAATAGAAATCATAATTGATAATTTATAATGTTTCAAATATGGGATTGAGTTGTAACCTTTTCAAAGTCCATTTTATCCCATATGCCCTAAATGAAACTCAATAAGTGACATTACATCATAGTTTCAACACTTACTCATAATTTTAACACGTATGTTCTACATTTTGTACATTAATAAGATATTGAAACAGGATTTAAGTGTGTTAAAACCAAAATCAATGATATTGGAAAAAAAAAAAAAAATTTCTATATGAGTAAGATTCTAATGAACATGCTCACAAATTTTAACATAAAATTATATATTCAATTTTGTAATAAATATGTTAGTTTAGACACATTCGGTCTACAACACAACTCATGGGATACATATATGACATATGTTTTGACCATGATTTTTGAGTGTTAAAATTAAAAACTAACATTCAAAAAGATATTTTTAATACAATGGATTTGTTCATAAATATAACATATGTTAAAATATTGAATAAATATGATGTAATGTTGGAATTTGGATGTATTTTATTGATTTATTTGTTATTTTTTCCAATATATATATATATATATTTATTGAAGTATTAGACATTTATTCATGCAACTATTGTTGAAGTGGTGAATTGAAGTTTTGCATGATGTTATAACATGGAAGTTCCCCAACTTTCAGTGAAAGTGAGGACATGCCCGTACAATCAGAACCACATATCTGACAAAAAAGTACACTTGATCTCCAGTCATAACTTCACTTTTCAGTAACAAAACCGGTGAGGATTCGTCTGTCATTTGATAGAGTAACTGTCCCGTCAGTTTAACCCTCCTCAAATTAAAAATATTTAGATAAACAGTGCACTTAAATCGTCTATCTACCAAATTTAAAATGGATAACTTCATTTATACTCCCTGAGGTTTATTCTATCATCATTTTGACCCATTGAAATTTGCATATTTTTATTTACACCCTCTTATGGTATGAAATATCTAAAATACCCTTATACCAAACACCCCTTAAATCAATTTAATCCCTAAATCAATTTAAACCCTAAACCAAACACCCCCTTGGAATCAATCTAACCCTCAAACCAAACACCCCAACATTTATTCAATATTTATTCTCTCTCTCTCTCTCTCTCACACACACACACACACATATATATATATAGATCTATACATATATATATATATATAGACCCATCGGTCTAAAATAGGGGGAGGGGGGAGGTGGTGGTGGGAAGGGGGCGGTGCCGACGGTGAGGCGGTGGTGGGAGGGGATCGGCGCCGACGACTTCTATATATATATGTGTGTGTATATATATATGTATAGATCTATATATATGTGTGTGTGTGTGTGTGTGTGTGTGGTGTCATGGTTCGCAAAAACGGTTTCGGTTGGTGTAATGGTTTCAGTATCGGTGTAACGGAACCGAGTCAGTATCGGGGTTACCTAACGGTTTCGGTTATCGCAAGCGTGAATTTTTTTAAAAACTCGCACATGGTGGCAAAAATGTACTGATATGGTACTTTTGACAACATAACTAAACTTTGATGATTTTTTGATAATTTTAAGTAATTTTTATATATTTTTTAAAGATATTTAGAGAATGACTTTTATTGTAGTATTAATGAATGAAATACCAACTTTATCCATGGTTCTATCATAGTGATGTGATGATTTATAATATATATGTTTTATTACTTTAATGCTTAAAGATTAAATTGATCAAATAAAATATTTTGACTTTTCAAAATAGATACTTATTTTGGGATAACTAAAAGAAGGAAAATGAACATTTATTTTGGGACGAAACGGAGAGAGTATATAATATGAACGAGAAAATGACATGGATGATGCATCTGTATTTATACATTATGTTAACTTTTGACACTTAAATATTTGCTGGTGTGATGGTATAATGTTAACTATATAATAATATGTATTGAAAATATATATACAGTATATAGGAATATTATATTGATTTTCAACTTTTGCCATTTATTACTGGTCAGATACTCAACTTGTCCTTGCCCCAAAAAGAAGATATAACTACTTCATTTTAAGCTAACATCCCCACCCATTGAAACACAATAGTCTTTCAAATGACTGGTCCTATACCCACCACCCCAACTACCGCTTCACACACCTTTTTTTTTTTTTTTTTCCCGGTTCAACCAAAACTGGTTCCATTACGAACCGACCGATTCACCGATATATCGCCCGATTCGGATATAAACTGGCCTCCCCCCCCCCCGATATATCGGGCTGAACCGACCAATACCGTTACGAATCGGCCGGTTCGGCGAACCATGTGTGGTGTGTGTCTGAGAGAGAGAGAGAGAGAGAGAAAAAAAAAAAAAGAAAGAGAAAGAGAGAGAATTAAAAAATGTTTTTTTAATTTTATATTTATTTTCTATTTTAGTTTTTTTTTTGAAATTTAATATATATATTTGAATTTTATATTTATTTTCAAAATTTATAATTTTTTATATTTTTTTGAATTTTATAATTATTTTCGAAATTTAATATGTATTATTAGAATTTTATATGGTTTTTTTAATTTTATATATTTGTCTTGAATTTAATATGTTTTTTTTAAAAAAAAATCAAAATATATATATATTTTTTATTTTATATTTATTTTCGATTTTATAATTTTTTTTGAAATTTAATATATATTTTTGAATTTTATATCTTTTTTTAAAAAATTTATATATTTGTTTCAAATTTTTTATGTTTTTTTGTGATTTTTATATTTATTTTCGAAATTTAATATGTTTTTTTGAAAAAAAAATAATTTCAAAATTTATATATATTTTTTAATTTTATATTTATTTTCGAATTTATAATATTTTATAAATATTAATATATAATTTTTCAAATTTTATATATATTTTAAAATTTTAATACAAATTAAATTATTAAATGATGGGAGGGGTAGTTTAAGAGCACTATTCTTCAAATTTTATATTCTAATTGATAAAATCACTATTCTTGTTTCCAAACATAATAAGGATAAGACATTGAGGGTAGTTTAAGAATTTTAAAAAAAATTCAGGCTGATGTCATCGTTCAGGGGATCTAAATGATGAGAATATTAAAAAATAGGGGGTATAAATAAAAATATACAAACCTGAAGGGGTTCAAATAAAAATAAAATAAATATCAGAAGGAAAATATCATTTCGTATTTGTTGTTACATTTTATTTTCTATATCGCATATTATATTGCAAGTGTGTCTGTGTGTGTGAGCGCGCAATAAAACCCTAGCTTTTTGCAGCGTCTCCCCCTTCTTTGTCTCTCCTCCCTCCGATTCACTTTTTCTCTCTAGGAATCCGTTGCTCAGCTTTCCATGGCGGCGGCGGGGGAAGGAACCTCCTCCTACGGCGGCGGAGTTGGCGGCAAGTTCCAGAAGAAGCCTCCCCGGAGACCCCAATCCACGCCCTACGATCGCCCCGTCAGAAACCCTAGTCACGGTTGGCTCTCCAAACTCGTCGACCCTGCCTCCAAACTCATCTCCGCTAGCGCTCAAATGCTCTTCGCCTCCGTCTTCCGCAAACGCCTACTGCCTCCTCCCCAACCCTCACCAGGTTCAATTCTTTACATCTCTATATATATAGATATATGCGTGTGTATATATATATATATATGCACATATTTGTGTGTTGTATATGAATTTTCCCTTTGCGTTTTTCAGTTTTGTAAGGTTTATTGATTGAGGAATTGAGTTGTTAAGAAGTGGAATTGGCTTCTTTTGTTTGAATTTTGAAATGAAATTTTAGGGCACTGTAGATCAATCAGGAAGATGTCTTTATGAATATCTTTGTGTCTTTTTTCTGGGTTTCTTTGTCATTTTGTTTATTGTTTTTGAGGTGATTTAATTCTAGTTCGCCACATTTACTTTTGAGATCGTTGAGGAATTAGGGTTTCTAAATTTGGGTGCTTTTGTTCAGGGGTATATTGGGCTTCCTTGATTTTGAAATTTTTGCTGTAAAGAGGTGGAAAATACGTTTGGTTAGATCAGTATGTACATGGCATTGTAGGTTAAAGTTCTTCTGGGAATTTTAACTTGATTTTCACTTTCGAGGAACTAGGTTTCTGTAAATTCCCTGTGCCTTTTGTTTATACAAGTGTGTTGGCATTTGTTTTTCGTAATTTTGCTTTAAGATGATAAAAGATTAGTGTTTTTTTGTTGTTTTCCTTATATGTTTATTTATGTTTCTGGTGTCCTTATGATTGATTGTACATGTAACTTCAACACGACTGAATCTTTGCTTTTCCACACCTTCAAATATAGCCATACACATTTTTGACCCGTGAGCCTAATAAACTTGGATTTTGTAGGGAATTTATTATATTGATAGTTTAGTACAAGTGATGAGGTTGTATTGATTTTCATTTAAAATGCTTACCTTTTCGTACGTCATATATTGTAAGTTTGTTGTTTTGGAGGGTAGTAGAGTGATATGTGGTTCCGAGTAACTTAAATTTATGTTTCTGTCATAAACCATTACAGGGCAATCACGTGATCTTTGTGGCTCTTATGTTCTGTAGTAAGTTAGGTGACCTTTGGTTCCATTGAAGGCTCTGAGATGTAGTGTGCACACAGTTTTTACTTGAACTAAGGCGTGAAATTTTCTTAACTACTGTTGACTAAAATTTCAATTTAAAATTTTCACGTGCCAATAAACATCATGTATAGATATAGTGTACTCATTCATTTAAAGGGTAGAATGAGTAGGATTTACTGCATAAACAATACACAAAGAAACATGGTTTATCTGGAAAACCTTGTGGGAAAAACACAGGACCGTTGGCCAAGCAAATTAGTCCCTCTAGAAGAGAGGTTAAAATCCTATTTTACAAAGTCAACTCAGTAGATTCCCTTGGTTTTCTTAAATCTAGAGCTTGGCCAGAATTTTTTCGCATGAAGACTGCCGCTGAAGATCAATAAATTCATATTCCAACACAGCTTTCTATTTGCCTTGTGATCCTTATAGAGTAATCTTAATATTCATATGTATGATTGTTTCTAAGAACTTCATTCCCTTATAATTAACATCTCTCCCATTATGTTATTAAGTAATGCAATTTTATAAAAATCTTTGATTTTGGTTTTGGAAATGAAATTGAACTTTATTGTAGCATGTGAGGCCCTAAACAAGCCGTGGATTTGAAAAAAATGACTTGGCAATTTCAACTGTCACCCTTTGTATAAAGGCAATTGTGGTGGAGGCTACAGTTAAATACAGATATCTCCAGTGTTATGCTTGTTAGAGAAAAAAAAGGTGAAATATGCAAGGATTATATGCTACATGGACTTGGGATGTTTTTCAATTCCCATATTTACGCGGCTCCACCAAATTGCGTCATAAAGTTAGGTGCGCAGATGTTGTAAAAAGAAGAAAAGAAGGATCATCCTTGTTAGACATGGAGTGTTTCCTATCTCTCATATGGAGAGACATATGTAGGGATTAGAATGTACTATCTAGGCTTGTTGGTAAGATACAGTTTTTGTTCTTATTGTAGTAGGGTTTTATTGACACGGATATCAAAATTAGCTAATTTTGGATGGGAATTAAAGGCCATATTCTTCATTGTGAAGAATACATATTTAAGTGGCTTTGCTAATTGTGCAAGATTTGAAAAGCGAGTAAATCGTTCAACTATTTGTTTGTCTTGACTACTCTGTCATGTGCCTAAATTTTGCCTATGGGGATGCAACTGGGTAATTATACTGGCGGTGGCCAAAAACCATGGTGTACATAGATGAAGTTTAGTATTAACAGACCCATTTATTTTATTTTATTTCTAAATAGACATGTACATACATTTGCTGGCTGAGGCTTGATGTTTTCCTTTGGTTCAACAAAAGTGTATATTTCCTGTAATTTGTTCCTGAATTTTGCCAATGATTTTTTTTAGGAACTTCTGTAAATTGTTCTGTAAGTTAATCGTTGACTCTTGTCAAAACATGTCTATGAGATAGTTTTACAATGGCAACGGGTCGGGTTTTGCAAATACCATTACCACTCCATTTAAAAATTAATAATACCAAATCCACCCCAAACCCACGATGGGTTGTAATCGGTAATACCATTACGACCCGTCGGTATAAACGGGTTCCATGGAGTTACCATCGGGTCTACTAAATTATTTCTACTACATTATAAGCATAATTGCGGAACAAAATGTCATTCAGATGGAAACAATTAAAGCCATTCTTGAGAGAACCATTGGACAAGCTAATTATGCATGGAAAGTGTCAAACAAACAAACAAACAAAGTTTCACAATCCATTCTGTGTTTTGTTCCAGCGAACTGAATTCCAAATTTTCAAGTACTAAGAGTACAATGGTTGGAAATATATAAAGTATGATCTTATAAATAATTGGGTTATAAGTTATTGAAGTTCAATAGTTATGTCTAGGTATGTATTGTTTCTTAATTGATTGAATATCTGAGTATGTATTTTTTCTTAATTGACCGAATAATAATTGAAATTTACATAATTAAAATAGTTAATTCATTGAATAAGTCTGAGTATATATTTTTTTCTTTTTTTTTTACAAAAAATACACAATGAATTGATTGAATATGTATAAGTATGTATTATTTCTTAATTGATTGAACATCTGAATATGTATTTTTTGTTAATTGACCGAATAGTAATTAAAATTTATACAATTAAAATACTTAATTCATTGAATATGTCTTGAGTATGTATTTTTTTTTTTTCTAAGAAGGGTTAAAAAAAATCATAATTCATTATCAATTATTGAAGTTCAATAATTAAATTATTTTGTTAATTCATTTGATTATTAAGAAAACATGTATCACTGTAACATTTTGAGTGAACTTTTTTTTTATGAGATGCTTTTGAAATACTTAAATTTTTTTTTTTTTAAAATAAAGTAATCGGTTCGGGTTTTACAGAAAACCCGAACCCGCTTTGGGTTTTAATTTTGGTACCAAACCCGCTCCAAACCCGTTTAAGAGCTTACCAAGCCCGACCGAGCGGGGCTAAATTGCCATCCCTACAATTAATGCAATTTACTTTCAAGGATTGAAAGGATCTCATGTTTTGTTTTTCACTTATTTAAAGAGGGTATTGTCATGTGGTTATAGTATTAGATTTGCATCATAATGAACAGCTGATTTTAATACGGGATCATTCTTGTTTTTTGTCGGTGTAATTTTGTATTTCATTCCTTATTACTACATTTTTTATTTGATAAGTCATAGCTAGTTCTTGTGTTTCTGTTGAGACTCTTTTGTCATTATCCATGAGCTTAGCATACTAATTTCCCTTTTGAGTTACTATATTGCTTACGTTTTAGTGCCGAGTATTATTTTTGTGATTTTTAATTATGAACTTCTCTGATGGGAACAGGTCCAAACCAAGAATCAAGGGACACACTTCAGGTGAGTTAATTAGTTTGAATTTTTACCTTCTGGTGTTACCTTTGAGTCAATTGGTTTTGGTCTGGGTACTTTTATCTCTGTAATTTTACATTCTTGGTATTGACACTTTTATATATCTTCTGACCCTTATCGTAGTTCTCAATATGCACTTGTTGTTTCCAAGAAAGATTCTGGGCACTATTTGCTAGAGCACTATAGTTTTGGGAGATCTGTGGATATGCATTTACCATATATTGGATGTGTTCATAGTTGTCAAAGGCGTGAGGCGCCCCAAGGCGCTAGGCGAGGCGCTCGCCCAAGTGAAGCGAGACGCTCAATAATAAATTATTTTCACAATTTAATCAATAGATCACTTAAAAAGAAAAATAGCAACTATAAAATGTTTAAACTAATAAGAATTTGACAAAATATTGTTAATATAATTGTACGACATATTTGTTGTCTTAAACAAAAGCTAGCATATGCGTTCATACTAGTTCAAAAGACGAGTTAAAGTCAATAAATTAGAAGTACAACCAAGATATATAATTCAAAGCACAAAAATAGTAGTTTTGACTTCTAAGTTGCAAAAAGGTTACAACCAAATCATGTCAAGTATCTAAAAATCATCTTCTTCACCAAAAAATCTAGTCTTGTCGTCTTCCCCATCAAAAGATTTATAACCCTCAGGATCTTCCTCCTCTTCAGTCTCATCCAAAAGGCCCAAACCCAATCCCCATATATTATAGTATACCATATATATAATATAATATATAGGTCAAACTTCAAAAGTATTAAAACACATTAGAAAATGATAAAAGCAATAGGCGCGCCCGACGCCTCACTTGAGGCGGGAGCCTAGGCGACGTCTTTTAGAGGTGGCTTCGCCTAGATGTAGGCGAGGCGCCCCCGTGACAACACTGGATGTGTTATCATCTTTAATAGAATGTGTAATTTTCAAAACCATATGGGCGTTAGTGGACTCTTCAACATGTGAAATGTAAACCTTGGATGTTGGATCTGGTTCCTTTAATTCAATTTAATAATGTATTGGGGCAGACTACTTGTCTTGCAAAAACACCCGTAGGTGCTTCAAATGTTTTACACAAATAAATCATGTGGCCAAAACAACCTTGTAGCATCTTTTAATGCCTAAGACATGTCATACATGTCCCAGGAATTTGACTTCTTAAAAAATATCAGACACATCAACGGGTATTCGGAGGAGATCACCATCCTATATCGATAATATACAGATATGTCATACATGTCCCAGGCATTTCTGATTTATCCAGAGCCTTGAGCTCCCAAATTTGTTTTGGTTCTATTTTGGTCTTCAAAGAGGTTTCATAAAGGTTCCAAGTGATAATTCTTTTTGGAACAATATTGCTGGTATTACTTCTGCTTGCTTGTAACCTTTGATTTGAAAAGAAGGAAGAGGTCAATGTGACTTCTGAACTTTGATTAATGATCAATACATGTCATACTCCTGTCATTTGTTACTGGAACTTAGTTTTCATGTGCTTTGTATGCCACAAGAAGGATTTTTAGTGACCTTTTTTTTTTGCGATCTCTGATACATATAAAGATACCCATATTGTTCTGATATATTTCTGTTTTTACATTTTCATTGTGAAGAATCCTCTTGGGGCTCAAGAACCAGCGCTAAACAATGGCGGCAGTTTAAGTAATAGCTCTAACAGTAACGGAATTTCTGAACTTGAGGAACTGTTAAGGCAGAAGACATTTACCAGGTACATAAAAAAATGCGACTTTCTAGTTGGAATTTCTAACGTAAAGTATTCTGCCTTCGTCTTTCGAATGATGATTTATCAGTATCTTTTTTGTACTTCAAATATTTTAATTGATGTCTGAGTTGTTTTATTTATTTATTTTTTAATCCAAGGCCAAGAACTGATTCCATACTTGGTGTTACTATAATACTGCACACATGTACATGCATATGCACATGTAGCATGTTTGCAGTGTGTATCCCTCTCATGGTTTAGATTGCAATCAGATACAGTGGATAACGATTGTGTAATTATTATTTTGTTTGGCAGTAGTTAAGAATTATGTAATATTGCCTAATTGGACATTTCGGGTTCATTATAGCTATATGTTCCCTCTCCATTAAGTAACTGTTTAACCTGTTGTATTCCTATGGGCTGTTGGTGTTGCTCTCAATTGAAGGTCCCAATGTCTGCATGTCTGTTTAAACTTCTGCGGTATTTCTGCAGATCTGAGGTTGATCGTTTGACAGAATTCTTGCGTTCAAGGTCTGTCGATTTACCTGTGGGGAATGAGAACAGAAAGACTGAAACAAATGTTCCAATGCCACCATCTTCTTTCGAGATAAAGGACGAATTTGCAAGTAGTCCATTGCTAAAAACTGGGACTGAGAACTGTCGGTTACATGGGGATGTTTCTACTCCTATTGTCAGTTCAAGAGTAAGGAAACACTCCTATTTTTCAATTTTGATCATCATTTATGGGAGTGGATTCTGAGTTCTGCATGTATTCAAATATATATTGCCTGTAGTGGCATTATTTCTCATGGGGATGTTTCTACTCCTATTGTCAGTTCAAGAGTAAGGAAACACTCCTATTTTTCAATTTTGATCATCATTTATGGGAGTGGATTCTGAGTTCTGCATGTATTCAAATATATATTGCCTGTAGTGGCATTATTTCTCACCTTATGAGATTAAAATTGTCTTCAGGTTCTTGAAGAGGATGTTGCTTCACCTGCTGAGCTTGCAAAAGCTTACATGGGAAGTAGGCCTTCAAAAGCAATGATGTCAATGTCAGCTTTGCACAGCCAAGCACCAAGGGAAGATGCAACTATGCTAAATAATATACAATTTTCTCCAAAATCATCCATATTGTCACTGGCTCCAAAATCTGCCTTACGTCTTGGGGTCCCTGACAATGGGTTTATCACCCCGAGGTCTCGTGGCAGATCTGCAATATATAATATGGCGCGGACTCCATACTCCAGGGTTTATTCCACTGCTAACCAAAAGGTTTAATTTTTGCTGCCAATTGTCGTGAATTTTCTTTCTATTGTTTCCCAATATTAGAACTGTTCTAATATTTTGTTCAATTCCCAGGTTGTAAGGTCAATAACTGATGTTTATGGTGAACCATCGTCTTCATCTCAGTATGCATGGGAGCGAGATGGACCTGTTGGGTCTAAACAAGTGGTTTGTGTGGGAGATGGTTGAGCTTTTCCCCTTAATTTCACCTTTAGTATATAATTAATTGTTTTCCAAATATGTTGTCATGCAGGCCCATAAGCGTAGAAGTTCTGTCTTAGATACTGATATTGGATCAATTGGACCCATACGAAGAATTCGACAAAAGCCTAATCTTTTCTCTCCAAGGAATTTGAGCATACCAGCGTCTGGAAGTTCTGTGGGAATCAGTTCTGATACAGCTGAACGTCCTTCAAGTTCAAAACAAAAATTGCTTTTGTTGGATGAACCTAATCATAAAGTTTCAACAAGGCTTGGAGTACATGAAGATAACGGTGGTCGTTATACAAGTTTTACCCATGTTCCTTCTAGATCTACTGAGATGGCTGCAAAAATATTGCAGCAGCTTGAAAAGTTGAGCCCGAAGGAGAAATCATCTGAGGCCAAGTTAGCTGCTGAAAGGGATAAATTACCCACTAAGTTGACACCAGGTATGCCAAGTGGAAAGGCATTTAGAAGCCCAGAAGATGTTGATTCATCAAGGTTTCTTCAGAATGCTAAAGATGGTTGTAAGTTGGATGATTCGTGCAACACTGGTTTACCTGATGCTCGGGAATCTTCTTCTCAAAAGCAAGACAAAGCTGAAGAAAATGGCCAAAAAGCATTTCTCAGTCCATCTTACATGCCAGTTTCTGCAGTAAATAGTGTGGATGCTATGGTTTCAGTCAAAGATACTTTACCCAGTTATAAAAGTACAGGTTATTTAACTGCTGATTTTGTCACTTTACCTCCACAGAAGAAACGGGCTTTCCAGATGAGTGCACATGAGGTCTGTTGGTCCTGTACTCTGATAGTTCCCCGTGGACAATTTTTTGTGATCTCAGTCATCTGCTAGGCTTTATCTAAATCTTCTTATTTTGGGATTCGTATACAATTCTGTTGAGAGATAGTTCCATGATATCTGTAGTCCTTGTTTCTCACCCTTGCACTTCATAAAAATGCACTTGAGGTTCTTTTGACACTTTGGCTGGCCCTTTCTATTGGGGTGGAGTTGCTCTAGTCTGTAAAATGTTTCCTGGTTTCTAAAAGGATGTGAAATGTGGCTGGGAAGAACTTTTCTAGGACCCCACCTTTACAATATACACTAATATAATACAATTTCGTTGGTAATGATGTCACAGGAGTTAAGTCAGCATATGAATGGCATTGTATGCCTTCTAATGACAATATCTTCCGTATCTGTCATCTTTTTTTCTTGGGCCGATTTAGGGAAGACTGTATTATTTGACGTGCTTGTTTTATCTTTATATTTATGCTTGTTCTATTTGTGTTCTCGTGACTCTGCTGTAAAATCTAATGTTATGGTTCTTTTATGTAGGATTCCCTGGAGTTGGAATATGATGTACATTCTAACGGCGACACCTCTACAACATTGAAAGGGAGAGAAAAACTGACATCTGTGGTGGAAAGCAAGACTGTTGGTACCGAAACAGAAGCAGTGGACAAGAATTCAGCTTCATGTGAAGTCAAGCCTCCTGCAATTTCTGAAGTCAGCCAGAGAGCTGGTTTGGAGACTAATAATTGCTCTATGGCGGGTGAGAAAAGTCCCCACTTTTCTTTCCCCCCAACTCCTGCTCCCAGCTCTAATCTCCAGCCAAGTTTGCTCACTCCGCAATCAAACTCAGCGATTGAGAAAACTTTTCCATTAAAGGACGCAAATGTTTCTCCCTTGTTTGGCTTTTGCTCGAAAATTGTTGATAAAGTTCCTTCACCTCCTGCTAGTGAATCTTCAGTGGCCCCTCTTTCCTTCAACACGCTACTCCCCGGATCCATCAAATCTAGTAATTGTTCGGACTTAAAACCAGTAGCCTCCAATGGGTCAGTGTTCTTTTTTTTTTTCATAATATAATTTATATGATGATTTGAACATGTGTTTTGCCTTTTCTTGCTTCTGGAGCTTAGGCATACTTTTAACAACTATACGCATGTTGAATGTAAATGCATATATAGAATTCAGTTGCGGTTGAAAGCTGCAACTAATTACGTTGTTTTAAAGTACTGATCATCTAATTGTGCATAATTACATATGCAAGCACCTCGTCTGGGATTCGTGGTAAAAGTAGAAGCAACAAAGCTAGGTATTGTAGTAATCCTATGATATTTTAAGGAAAATAAAAAGTCAAATATGCGATAGCTGGAGGGTTTGATGATTTTAATGGTGTTTTTTCTTACTCTTCCTAAACGTTCTGTTCTGGTCGGCTGGATGGCACTGTCTGTTCTGGTAGCCTGGGATATCTCCACATGAAGTGGTCAAGATCCCGTCATTTATTTTTAATACAGCTACACTAAGGGGAAAATAGGGTTGAAAGATAAACGTGGTCTCGAACCTTTTTGTCTTTTTTTTTGGTTAGTGTCAAATTTTAAGTTATTTAGAGCATTTTCTGATTTCTTTTAATATATGTGCAGTTTTGTCAATGTTGCCTCTGCTGCAACTGGTGCTGTCTCAGCAACTTCCGAGGCAGAAAAATATGATCAGAAGAATACAGAGAATGCTGGAGATTTAACAGGAAAATCCGGAAAAGTATTTTCTTCTGCTTTATCGAATACATCGTCAACAGGCAGCCTTTTCTCCTTCAGTGCCCCTGCCAACAATTCATTACTAAAGAATGGGTTACCCACTTCAAGCCCTTTTATGGCCTCTTCTGCAGCCCCATTTTTTAATCTTGCCAATAAAGTCAACTCTTCCACCACCATTGTCATGAACTACACTAGCAGCAGCACCATCACAACTTCCTCCAGTAGCAGTCTCACTAGCTCTGCTGTAGCCCCTTCACTTTCTGCCACACCTGCCTTCAGATTTGGTTCCTCTGTTGATCCTTCAACGTCAATTGCAGCAGTATCAACTTCTGGCGATCAAATTACCAATTTAAAAGTGAATGCAGAGGATACAGCCTCTGTCAACCTACACAGCTCATCTTTCGGTGGCATATCTAGTGCAATGACAAGCACTGGAAATTGCAATTTTGGATTCAATGCTCCGGCCGCTTCTTCAACTGCAAAAAATCCACCTCAGGGTTTTCTTTTTGGCAATGGCGATGGATCTCTGGAAGGTGCACCGCCATCTTCTGGTGGCATATCTAGTGCCATGGCAACTGGAAGTAGCATTTTTGGATTCAGTGCTCCAGCCACTTCTTCAACTGCAAAGAATCAGCCGCTGGGATCTCCTTTTAGCAACGGTGATGGACCTCTTGTTGGTGCACAGGCATCTTCTGCTGGAACTGGTGTTGCAACTGCTACACAGACCATGCCTTTTCAGTTCGGGTCATCTACCCCGGCTCCAATATTTGGTTCTACTGGGCCTGCTTTTTTCACCTCAAGTACTCTATTAAGTTCTTCATCTTCTGCTGCTAAACTGTTCAGTTCAGGCACTAGTTTTGGTCTGAACTCTGCAGCTTCCTCTTCCACAACCAGCTCTAGCAGTGGTGCTGCATCCAGCTTGTTTAGTTCCAGTTGGCAGCCCAACAAGTCTCCCATCTTCGGCACAGCCTCTAATGGTTCTCTATTCAATTCTCCTTCTCCATCAAGTGGATTTTCTTTTGGACCGGCCCCCTCTTCTGTTGCTGCCACAGGAACTGCACCACCAATGGTATTTGGATCATCTACTGATGCCTCTTCAGGTTCCGGTTTCTCTTTCACTGCAGCTGCTTCTAATACTTCTTTGACGTCTTTCTCCCAAACACAGCCCGTGTTTGGTAACAATATTTCCGTCTTCAAAGCTGGCTCAGGTAATAGTGATCAGATGAACATGGAGGACAGCATGGCTGAGGACCCTGTACAGGCATCAACACCGGCAGTCCCAGTATTCGGTCAACCACCTATCTCACCTCCCTCTGGCTTCATGTTTGGTTCACCCGCCCCATCAGCAACACTTCCTTTTCAATTTGGTGGTCAACAGAATCAAGCTACTCCACAGAGTCCATCTCCGTTTCAGGCATCTGGAAGTTTAGATTTCAGTGCTGGAGGGAGTTTCTCGTTGGGCACTGGTGATAAGTCTAATCGGAGGATGGTCAGAGTTAAACGTACTCCAAAGAAGAAGTGAAGACATTGAACCTTACAGGAATTTGTTTCCATGGCGGAGTCCTGGGTTTCTTAGGGTGAAAATTATACTGATGAGAAATTAGCCGCCAGATGAGAGAAATTAGCCGCCAGAGTTAGCAGTTTCTGTCAGCCACTTGGAAATTCGTTGTGCTGGCAAATGTGCATCAGGCTCTTCCGGCCTTGGAAGTTTGGTAATTCTGTTTGTTCCTCCTCATTCCTTTTTTACCGAAAAATTTTCCTTCTAAAGGAGGGCATAAAATGTCACAGTTTTGGATGTCTTGTCTTTGTAGTGAACACATGGATGTTTGTATAACTAGCTGCAATACTTCATAGGGTTGTGTTGGGTAATTGTACCATTGACATTGTTTCATGTACGTTTTCGTGTGTAACATAAGAAGAAATTATATGAATATCTTTGAGTAACCTTTCTGCTGATCGTCTTTATCTTTGTTTTTTTTAGTCTACCTGCCTCTCTCTGACGATATACATCCATAACCTTTATATTTTCATGATGATTGCTAGTTATCGTTCAATCTGTTTATAGAGTGGTTATATTTGTGTTGTCTTATAATTTTACTAGATTTCACTTTTGAATCTTGATTGCAAATATTGGTGATATATTGGCAAAATTGTCTTTTTGACTGTATTTAACAGTTGGACTAACTTCTCCTCCGAATGCATTAACTTTGGATATATTTGTCATATCATTCATTTATTTTCCAAAGTTGTATACAAGAAGATTGTAAATAAATCTCAAGCAAACCTGAAACTTGATCTTGTGTTGATTAAATCCAAATAAAGCAATAGCCACCAAGGTCTGTGACCTAAATGGGAGATGGTTCGAGTCTCTCCAAATGCACTGTGGGAGTTCATTGCCAGGACAGCTAAATTACATGACAGCATAAGAAGATTTAGCATCATATCATATGCCTAAGAATCTAATGCTTCGAAAAATATCCAATGTTTCGATATATCTGATCTCGTCATTCGAAGCAAATTAATGATTCATGTTATACCTAGTCGATGCCCAGATAGTTCCCTAATTCACATTTCACCAACACATACTCGAAACAGAACATCAACTAAAAGCAAAACATGAAATCAGTTAATTGGTCTCACAGAAATATCGGACGGCAATACGAAAGCACAGGGTCCAGTATGTTGTGAAGATGGTCATTACCGACAGCAAGCACCAGCAGCATTGCTATAAACACCTCAGTTTTGGGGGTAGGGAACCCTTATCGATAGCGAGCACCAGCGTTGTTGTAAACACGTCCGTGGGGGTATGGAACCCTTCCCTCGGTAGTTCCTGGACTTACCCCGGCACCAAGATATGGAGTTTGCTCTCTGTGAGGCTCAAAACGATCAGCGGAATACGCTCGGTGTGCTTCTCCAACTGCCGGCCCACCATAACTATAGGAGTCCCTTGGGGTGGGGTTGGTCGGGTGGTGGCCTATTTCAGCATAATGGTGTCGACGTGACTGTAATTCTTTGCGCAAAAAGTCTTCTCTACGACTGGCTTGTTTTGCTCGGAGTGATGATAGCTTCTCCTGGTATTGAGCATTAATCTCCATTATTTTCTGAAACAGAGAAAAAAATTAGAAAATGTGGGAATGGACGACCAGCTCAAGTTGAAATCTTTGGAAGAGAGGAGAAAAAATTGGGTTTTCATGCTATAATTCCAAACTTTCAGGCAGTGAAAGCATGTTCATCCTGTCGGAAAGTATTTTAACCATTTTAAGGGAGCAAAGTTTCATCAAAAACCAGTCATGGATATAAAAGTGACAGGTGTCAGCCAAAGAAAAACAACTATTATACAATGCACTGACCTCCCTGTGCCTAGCAAGTTCTGCATCTTCTGCATCACTCTGTTCCTTTATCAATTTCATAATTTCGTCCTGGAATTTCTGCTCAAGAACTTCAAAAGTCAATGTCAAAGGTTTGTCCTCGTATCCAATTTCCATGTCTTGCTCCTGGGACTGGATTCTGGGTTCTTTGTTGCCTCGTCTCTCTAATTCCTTTTCTGCATCCAGCATCTGTCCCTGGTGAAAGGGTCTAGGTGCATTGCCTCTTTGACCTACCCAATGACAAGATGTTAAAACACAAACCACGCATATTAAACAGTTCAAAGGGTTTCTGGATATAAAATGACATGCACGTACGAGTATCAAGGCAGTTTGCAATCCAACCAGTTTAGAATATTCCAATTTCTAATCAAACTCGACATGCCATATCGAACAAATTCATATAATTATTAAACGCTTCTCGAGGGGGCGTAAAGACTGCTGCCATGCGCCAAAGCAAAATAACGATCTTCCAGATCATATATGAACGGACTTTGTTTTTGCTTAATAATTATTTTGCGAAGTTTGAGCCTCAAAGTCTACATATTAATAATAGCACCACCATATGCATGCTTCTGAATAATCAAAAGCTCATTTTCATGTAGTTAGGAATTAAAATACTAGTTCATTTCAAGCTCCGTTTGCAAGGCCCTGAAGTCCCAATTACATGGGATTGGCTATCCTCTCACCAACCTGCTTTATGTAGGATAATATTTTCCATTAACTCATAATGTCATGACGGGCTGGTTCCGCACCCAAAAGGGCCAGTGACTTGTGGAATTTCGCTCGCCCATTAAAGAAGCTTAGGGCCAGTCAATACACAATCAATGTGGGACTTCAAAACACGTCTATTCGACTATGCCGTATTTTTGCTACTAACTTGACCCGCATGCCCACATTTCTTTTCTGTTTCCCTCCCTATTCTTTAGGGCCCACTTGATTAGAATCAGATTTATTTTTTTTTGCGGGCACAACTTGCACATCTTTAGGGCAAATGGTTGAGCCATTATAAATATCATTTTTGTCATTTATCATCTGATGTACTCATCTAGTCTCCTAGAAAAAAATTCATCTCATCTTTTTGCCACTCGTCGAAATTATATTGCTTTGTAATTATACTTACTTTTTCTTCTTTCCTCTCTTTTAACATGACTCTTCATCTGCAGAATCCTGTGTCATAAAGTATAATTGGCCTAGTCCAACTCGAGTTTTCTAACCCAACCAGTGCGTGCTCTATGCTCACACTATCATTAATCAGTAGAGAGATAAGAGAGGAATAGAGGGATAACGAAATGTATGAGTGAATGTGAGAGTCGCTATCCATGTGGGCTGACTCTGATACGAGTCCATATAATCCCAAAAAAGAGAGTAAGAAGGTGCAAAAGCAGATTTCCAAAGGTCAAAGAAAACCATAACTCTAGGACATAATTTACAAGGAAGTGTGAAAGGTATACATACCTTCATTGTATACTTGTGACATCATCGGATGTGATCCTTTTGGTGCATTTCTATCCTGCTGCCATTGTCCATCGGATTTTGAGGAAACATATTGATGCTCTTGCTTGGCAGAAAATGAGTCTGTCCTTCCAGGAAATTCATTCATTTCTGCATTATGTGGCATTCCCTGAACAGACATATGCTGCATTTGAGAAGCAGCGTAAGGATTATTGGAATCCGAATATGGTGCCGGCCTTTTCATCTGCTCTGTTTACTAAAAAATAAATGTTGGATCAACCTAAAACACAAGAGCAAGAGAGATAAAAACCCCATTGATGATAAGTCAAAACAAAGAAAATGATTGCTAATACTTTTTATATCTGTTATATAGAATAGAAAGTGAATCCATTTGTAGCAATGGACGTCAAACTTAATATGTACCAAGAATACCCAATACAGGTAAGCAATAACTAATAAGCAAAAGTCCAATTTAACAGCAGAATGAGCTCAATAGTTAAGACCAAAAAGAAATCTAAACCAAATACCAGTGACACCAACTAGAACAATTAGCGATTTAGGGTCTTAATATGAAATCCCCAGCCAAGTAATCTTCTTACTCTAAAAATTTGGAGCCACTTGTATATCCTACAAAATCAGTTCAAGATAAGGAAATAAATCAAAGGGAAAGAGAAACATAGAGTAATTCACGTATCACTGAAGTGGAACTGAGTTCTTCAAACCCCCTATTTTAGAGAAACTCAACAGGATAGAAGTCAAGGAAAAAAAAACATTTTGAGGTGCATTAATTTGAAGGTCACACAAGAAGGTTATTCAACTGAGAAAACACAGGAATTAGGGTGGGCTGAAATTTGGAATTATCTTTTCTAAGTGAAGGACAGGAGAAAGACCTGTGCATCTATCTCAAGTTGCTCCCTTGAAAGGTTCGTGATTTTGAGTTTTGTCAGTTGACATAGGAGGCTTCGCTTCACACGTTATAGCGGCTTTATTGAGGAGGGATGGATTTCAAGTTCTTAACTCTCAAGTACTTGTATAGGAAGAAAATTACCAGCATTTGTGGAGGTAGTTTGGTAAATGTAAGTCATCCACTTTCAGACTTCTCTTAAAGTCATTTCTTTTAATTAATTATAGTTCATATCAAATCCTAAAAGCGCAGGGACACCCATTTGAATGTTAGCAACGAGGCCCCTAACATGAAATTTCTAACTTTAAAGATCTTGAAACCACTCTTATAGCATACAGATGTAGTTCAAAAAGAAAAATAAGCCAAAAATCATGAAAGCAAAATCACCAGCTTTCACACCGCATTCTCTATCTATTAAAATAATTACTTTTCATTCACTGAAATCCAAATCAAACCCTAGAAAACGACGTGACACCCATTAGAACAAATACAATTTAGTGTCTGAATCTGAATTCACCAGACATGAAATCTTCCTACTTGAAAGATCCTAAAAGCACACTCATAGAGCATACAGAAACAGTTCCACAAAAACCAAAAATCATGAAAACAATGTCATTCCCCTTCAGACCACATTCACTATATTTTAAAAGTCCTTTTCATTATTGATAACCTAAATCAAACCCTAAACCAAGTCTACCAGCACAGACTAGTTCATCATTCACAGATAAGCAAAGTCATGGCATTATGTCTCTACATACAAAACCCATATATGTATGTGTGTGTGTATTACACAATACACTAAGATTAAACAACCTGGTCTAAAATCAGTAATGGGTAAAATAAAAATAAAAATAAAAACAAATTTCGCACAACTCAATCATTTTATTTAAGGTAAAACAATTTAATATAAGCAATCAACACATGAACTCGTAATGCTTTCAAGATATGGAAATAAATAATACAAAGTAAAAAATATAGGCATTAATGAAACCCTAATCTGCCAGCATAAAGATACTTAACCTTGCTTCGATTCATACCCTCTTTCACTTCTTCCCTCTTCATAATCCAATTCGTACAGCCGAGTCCCCTGGGTTGCTGTGTGTACATGTGTGTGTAGGTATATATATATATAGATAGATAGATAGATATATGTCTGCGTGTGTAGAGAGGGAGAATTTTAGAAGGGCGAGACTGAAGTGCAGCAAAAACGTATTGTAGACTAGATATGACCTGTGCATCGAATATATATCATGAGTATAAACATAATACACTTTCACCCCTTTGTTAATGTAAATTTCTAAAAATAGGGCGAGACTGAAGGGTGCCAAAAATATTTTTTTGCCAAAATATATATATATTTCTAAATATTTATATTTTTACCAAAATATATATTTTTCAAATATTTTTACATATTTTTTACATTTGTTTTCCAGAAATTTATAATTTTTTCCAAAAAAAAACATTTCTTATAAAAAGGATGGTAGATTGATTTTTTCACATATTTATGGGTGAGCAAATAGGTCATCACATACATTTAGGGGTAATTTTAGGGATGACAATGGGGCGGGGCGGGGCGGGTATTACCCGCCCCGTCCCCGAACCCGATTATTTTTTCCCGCCTCGTCCCCAATTATTTTTTTATTTCCCCGACCCGCCCAGCCCCGTACCCGCCAACTCCCCGCCCCGATTACGTTTTTTTTTTTTTTTTGAATGGTAAGAAACTCACACACCACACCCACAAATGCCTCCTAAGAGGTTCGAACTCCTCACATTCCCAATTTGGGAGTGAGATTATACCATTGCAACACATGTGCGTTGGTTTACGTATTATTTTTCCCCCAAATAATAATAAAATCCCAAAATCAAACATAACTATAAGAGATCAAAATCAAACAATAAATCTATATGAAATCAAAATCAAAGATTTCAAAAGCATAATAAGCAATCCGTCAATACATGTTTATTCATATATATATATTATATAGCTAATCGGGGCAGGGCGAGGGTGCCCTATACCCGCCCCGATTATAATCGGGGAATTTTTTTTTGCCCCATACCCACCCCGGTTAGCTAAATGGGACGAGGTAGGGCGAGGCGGGATAAACGGGGCTGGCGGGTTTTTTTGCCACCCCTAGGTAATTTAGTTATTTCACATGTCAAAATTTGATTGAGGGGTGAAAGTGAAATAAATAAGGAGTGAAAGTGTAATTAGAAAAAAATGAGGGGTGAAAAATGTAATTTACATTAACAATAAGGGATGAAAATATAATTTACCCTTTTTAATATTAGTTAGGGTAAATTACACTTTCACCCCCTCTTGTTTGGACATATTCCATGTTTCTCCCTCTTGTTTGGATAATTACACTTTGACCCCCTCTAATTTTGTTTTTGGTCTCACTTTCCCCCCTCCGTCGGACTTCCAGCATAGTCAACGCCGGTCAAACACATTTTTGGAGGGGAAATGACTAATCTACCCCTTAGTTTGTGGGTTACACTTTCCCCCTCACTTTACTGTTTTCCCATGGACCAAAAAACCCCTTGTATATATACCCTTGTATATACTCACCTCTTCCCTCTCTATTCATCCACACACAACAGCTTCACCTACCCATATATTGCAAAAATATATCATACATACATACTTACATAGCCATATATATGAATACATATTGATATATGTATTTTTTTTTATGATTTCCAAATCTTGCTAACATGTTTCACTAATGTATTCACCTTTTTTCCCAATTTTGAACATAACCATTCTAAATCCCCCCAAAATTTACATATATATACATATACATAATTATTTGCAGATGTGATTTTGGCAATTCAAAATTTCCTAAAATGTTGCATTAATGTAGTCACCACCATTACAATGGACCATGGCCTCCCACCACCACAACACTATGAAAAAACGCCACCACCATTACCACCACCACCACCAACACCACTAGTTTTCAACCCCCCTCGCCCCCGACTCCAGCAATAAAAATAATCTTAGCCAAAGAAGAGGAATTGGGTCTATGTTGTTGGATCCTAAATTGTAGGCGTATGTATATATATGTTATACACACACACACACACACACACACACACACACACACATATATATATATATATGTAATAGATATATACTTATATATGAAAGATGTATACATCTGTATATATATAGATGAGGGACTGAGTGAGATGAAGAGAAAATTGTTTCAGAAATTGTTTGGGTTCCTATTCTATCCTCATCTTTTACTTTCTCTCTCTAAAACCATGGTTGGTTTTAGTTTCTCTCTCTAGAAATTTGTTGTTTGGTAAGGGGGAAATGAAAGGAGGTGAAATAGGTAAATGCACATTTAAGTTATTTTTGAATAAAATTATAATATATTATGATGGGCATTTAAGTAATTTGTAATTACCGGTCACCGGAAATGATTTAGAGGGGGTCAAAGTGTAATTATCCAAACAAGAAGGAGGAACATGGAATATGTCCAAATAAAAGGGTGTGAAAGTGTAATTTACCCTATTAGTTATCCAAATTTAATAATTTATTAACCGGGTGTGTGAATATTATATATATATATATATATATGTATATATATATATGTATATATATATATACATATATATATATATGTATGTAATTAATATAGGGATAACTTCATTTACACCCCTGAGGTTTGTCTTATCATCATTTTGACCCCTTGAGGTTTGCATATCTTCATTTACACCCCTCATGGTGTGAAATGTCTAAAATACCCTTATACCAAACACCCCTTAAATCAATTTAATCCCTAAATCAATTTAAACCCTAAACCAAACATCCCCTTAGAATCAATCTAACCCTCAAACCAAACACCCCAATATTTATTCTCTCTCTCTCTTATCTATCTCTCAGACACACACACACACACGCATATATATATACACACATATATATAGATTTATACACACATATATATATATATAGATCTATACATATATATATATATATACCCATCGGTCGAAAATAGGGGGAGGGTGGCGCCAACGGGGAGGCGGTGGGAGGGGGTCGGCGACTCGGCGCCAACGGCTTATATATATATATGTGTGTGCATATATATATATATATGTATAGATCTATATATGTGTGCGCGCGCGCGTGTGTGTGTGTGTGTGTATGTGTGTGTGTGGTGTGTGCATCTGTGTGTGAGAGAGAGAGAGAGAGAGAGAAAATTTAATATAATTTTTTATATATTTTTTGAATTTTATAATTATTTTTGAAATTTAATATATATTATTAGAATTTTATATGTTTTTTTTTAATTTTATATATTTGTCTTGAATTTAATATGTTTTTAAAAAAAATTCAAAATTTATATATATTTTTTATTTTATATTTTCGATTTTATAATTTTTTTAAAATTTAATATATTTATTTGAATTTTATATGTTTTGTTTTTAAATTTTATATATTTGTTTCAAAAATTTTATGTTTTTTGTGATTTTTATATTTATTTTCGAAATTTAATATGTTTTTTTGAAAAAAAAATAATTTCAAAATTTATATATATTTTTTAATTTTATATTTATTTTCGAATTTATAATATTTTTTAAATTTTAATATATATTTTTTCAAAATTTATATATATTTTGAAATTTTAATACAAATTAAATTATTAAATGATGGGAGGGAGTCTAATTGATAAAAACACTGTCCTTGTTTCCAAACAGAATAAGGATAAGACATTGATGGTAGTTTAGGAATTTTAAAAAAAAATCAGACTAATGTCATCGTTCAGGGGGTCTAAATGATGATAATATTGAAAAATATGGAGTATAAATAAAGATATACAAACCTGAGGAGATCTAAGTAAAGATAAGACAAACCTCAAGAGGTATAAATAAAGTTATCCCATTAATATATTACTCGTACTAATGTGTCTCATTTACAAATTATTAATCTCCATTATCATTATATTTTGCTATTTCATCTCAATATTTTTAATTTATACTTTAATATTAATCAATTTTTTAGTTTTCTTTTTTTATATATTTTGTTTTCTCACTTCTTACCTTTTTATTTTTATTTTTTATCCTTGGTACACATCAATAGGTCTGCAAATGAACCGAGCAGATCTAAGTTTTAGAATGTTCAAACTCGGTTCAATTATTAAATAAGTCTAAAAATTATGCTCAAACTCGATTTATTTATTAAACGAACAAGCCCGAGTCGAGTGTTAGTTTTAACGAGTCGAACTCGAATATGCTCACGAACGACTCAGTTAAGTTGCAACAATATATAATGTTGGCTTTGAAATTCTATTTCAAGCAATAAATCTTATTTTGATATTAACAAAACATTCAAAATCGTGTTTGGTACTAATATGGCTTTGAGCTAAGTGTTTCAGCAAGTACATGTAAATGATTCGGGAAGATCGCTAAAGCAACAAGCGATAATGAAACTCAAGTGCAAACTCGAAGAAGGACAAAAAGATTAAAGAAATAACAAAAGTTGGACTCAAGACCTGTGGTAGATAGGTCGGGGTGAAAATATTGTAACAAGGTATCTTATGTGTTGATTGGTCTTATAAGCTCAAGTAATAAATCAAACGAACTCAAACGGATCAAAAACGGATCTTGAAAACAATTGTTGGAGTCACCCAGTCGACTGGCCATGAAATGGCAGCCGACTGACTGTGACCCAGTCGACTGGTCGTTAAGGACCCAGCCGACTGGATGAACCAGTGAGCTATAAAACATTTTGACTGCATGAGGCAGTCGACTGGCCTGTCCAAGGCAGTCGACTGGCAGTTAAGGACCCAGCCGACTGACTGAACCAGAGAGTTTCGAACATTTTTGATTGCCTGAGGCAGTCGACTGGCCTATCCAAGGCAGTTGACTGACTCATGAGGCAGTCGACTGGCCTTCTTGAGGCAGTCGACTGACCCTAGCCGTTGGGAAAAATATTTTAAATCTAAGCATGGAGGCAGTCGACTGGGTGCTTCAGGATTTTAAGGAAAAGTATTTCTAAACAATATTTTTGCCCAAAAAGAAATGATTTTGCTTGCAGATTTTCAGGTCCTACTCTCCATATTGTCTAGGGTGAGATACACTCTCCAAATCCTAGTGTTACACTATATAAAGAAAGAGATATGGATTAAAAATGCCAAGGTTCTTGTGTGAGAAATTTTTCTGAAAATTCATTCATCTACGATTTTCTCTCAAGCACTTTCTGGAAAATTTTTGATAGCAAGAAAGATCAAAATCTCGTTTTTCATTTCCCATCATTTTGAAGATTTAAACTCAAGCTTTGTACTTATTCTCTTATTGAAAATATATTGTGAGAATATATATATCTTGAGTTTTTGAAATATCACCTAAAAACACTTGAGCTTATATTGATCTATCTTCCATAAAAACCTTAGGGTTTTGAGTGTTTTTGTTTCTTGAGTGATATATTGATTACATACACAAATTTGTGATCTTGGGTGAGTGAAGCCCATTGTATCAAGGGAGGATTGTTCTCTTGATTGTGTGAAAAGTTAGTTAGCTCTTTTGTAAAGGTTTTGCTATTCCACCTATTGAAGGAAGAACCATAGTGTGAGGATCGGGAAAGTCTCAATGAAGGAGTTACCGAACCTCGTAAAAATCACGGTGTCAATTTCTCTATCTCTATCTCCTTACTTTATGTTCATGCATGCTTAATTTATAGTGTGGTAAATAGCTTGTTGAAATTAAGTAAAATTACTCATTACATATTTACCTTATAAATTATTATTGAACCTTGTTGCATGTTCTAGTAAGAATTAAAAAGAGTTATAAATTATTTTTAAAACCCTATTCACCCCCCCTCTAGGGTATTTTAGTGACTTACATATAATACTCTTACAAATTATCGCCTAAATTGAATTATTACATGTTTATTTTTAAGATATATATTTTTAAATATTATATTCTTTGAATATTGTTTATTTTGAAGTAGTTTTTATGGAATGATTACATTAATCTTGTAATTTTCAACAACTCTCTTTGCAATTTTTTCAAATATAACACATTTGTTTGGGGTTTATGAGATAATCTTACTATTTTGCTTAGACGAGCTATATCACGAGCCGAATTCAGCAATGATCAAGCTCGACTCATTTATTAAATGAGCCTAAACATTTTGCTCAAACTCGATTCATTTGTTAAACAAACACGAGCCGATTTTTTAACAAGTTGAGTCCAAATCTACTCATGAACTGTTCAATTCATTTGCAACCCTACACATCAGCCAAAATTACTTCATATAAGCCAGGAAAAACCCCTATACTACCAAAAGTTATGGTAAAAACTCCTTTTACCATCAAACATTCCCATACACTACAAAAATGATTTACAAATTTACAATGCTCCAAACCAAATTGGCAATGAAGCCGTTAATGTCACTTGAAATAATATAATTATTAATTTTAGGACTATTATTACAAAAGAAAGATGAATGATAATTTAGTAATTCCATTTAACATTGGGGTATTTTTATCATATGACTCAATATCGTTATAATTAAATATAATTAGTCGAATAAGATTAACATGATAATATTATGGGTCCGTTTGAGAATCATTATTTTTGTTTTTGTTTTGAGAACAAAAAAACAAGAACAATTCTTGTTCTTGTTCTTATTTTCTCACTCAAAAGAACAAGAACAAAAAACATGTTTGGGGCAAAAAAACACACATATTCTCACACAATTTTTCCTTTTTACCACAATTCATTTTTTTTTTGGAAAATCCCAAAAAGAACAAAAAAACAAGTTTTTGTTGTTCCCTTGTTTTTTCTACTATTCAGGAAAACAGTTTCCAAATTAAGAACATAACAAACAGTAAAAAAGACTGTCAAACATGTTCTGTTCTCCTGAACAGTGCCAAAAAATAAAAAACAAAACAAAAACACGGTTTCCAAACGGGGCCTATATAAACTAGAGTGATTGTATAATAGTTTTGTTAGATAAGGGGCTGTAACAATGAAATTTAGTAATAGCTATCGAAAATATTGTTATAATGGGTGCGTTTGGAAAACCTGTTTTTTGTATTTGTTTTCTGTCTTCAAATATAAAAACTGTTTTTGTATTTGTCTTTGTTTTTTCAGGAAAAAACTAAAAACAAAAAAGCGTTTGGATGAAGGTGTTTTCACCACTTTTATTTGGTGAAAATTGTATTTTATGAATTTGATGTTTTCATTATTTTTACCACCTAAACAGTGAAAAAACTCAAAAAATAATTAAAAGTTGTATTTGGTGTTTTCATCACTTTTACACACTATTCATAAAAAACAGTTTTCTTGGGGAAAAAACAGTGAACAGTAAACGCGTTTGCCAAACGTGTTTTTTTTTTTAGTCTTGTAAACAGTAAAAAAACAAAAACAAAAAACAGGGTATCCAAACGGACCCAATACATTTTGTTTTAAATATTGTTATAATACATTTTTTTTAAATATAGTTTAGTTCTCAAAACTCATTTTAACATTCTCAATTTTTCTACAATTTTCTTTGTCTTTCAAAATTTTTCTTTGGTTTTCACATTTTTATTTATTTATTCAATTTTAACAAACTGAGCATAAATTGTTTTCAGCTCATTCTCAAAAACAAAAATTAAGCATGAGATATGTAATCGATTTATGAATTAAATGACACTTAAAAAAGTTATAATCCTCGTTCGCATCATTTGATTCTCTCTCTCTTATATATATTTTTTGAGCTATCTTTCACAATTTACTATTTAAAATAAAATGGCTGGAATTCGTCCGGTGAAAATATTATATACAATTAAATCGAATAAGTCTCTTTGGAATAAATATTCAGCCCCTTAAGAACCTTCCGGTACTGTTTTAATTGTTCTAAAATTATGTAAAAAAAAATAAAAAACTTTACTACAATGAATCTATGTTTTATTCAGAATTTATAATTAAAATAAAATTAAACATTTATCAAATAAATAAAAGTAACTGGAGTCATTAAAATCCTTTTGTGTTTCGGGTCATGAAGTGATACTATCCAGTATCATTTTCCATACATATCTCAATGTGCAGCTAAAATGAAATAAAAAATAAAGAAAATAAAAACCTTTGAAAAATAAAATAAAATGAAAACTCTCTTCTGTATATAACTGTGTAAATATTAGTGTATTCAGTGGAAGCAAACGTAGAGAGAAAAAAGGGCACAAATGTTGAGGAAAGTGTTAACCGGAGCCGGCGGCGCTCTACAACCATGGCGCACGATAGCATGTCGACGGTCGTCTAGCTCTTCCTCTGCCATCAACAACATCTTGCTCCGCTCCCTCAAAGAACACTATTACGAAGTCTCCAAAATGATTCCTCCACCGGTAACTCTCTCTCTGTATACATATATATATATATATATATATATATATATATATATATATATATATATATATATGTGTGTGTGTGTGCGTGCGCCCATATATATACATGTATCTGTTCTACCCACATACATATATATATATATATGCTTAACTTGTCTAGGGTTTTAGTACTTGCACTGCTAAATTATGCTAGGGTTTTAGGCTTTTAGTGCACTCACTGCTATTTTTTTCTAGGGTTTTAGTATACATTATGATGGCATTGCCCACCAATTTAATTGAAAATGACTCCACGATGTTTATAATTTACAGCACAAATAGAAATGTGTCTCACTCACTAGTCCCTACTGTGTGTGCACTCTCCTTGAACTCGTCATTATACTAAATTTACCCTTTTTTTATAGTATTGAATGTGATGCTATATCCACTAAATTGAATTGGGTGTGTGGAGATGCTGCTAAATTTGTGTAGGAGATTTCTGGGTTTAGCTAAATTTGGATGATTTTTTGTATTTTGCAGAAGGTGGGTCCTCCTTCGGCTTTCACTGTTGTGAAAGGGGCTCTAGACAGCAGTGGTCCTGTTTTGAGCCGGACCTACGGTGATGAGGAAATAAATGTATCTGTAATGCGGTTGTCTACCCTTATTCCCGAGGGTGGGGAGGATGACAGTGATGAAGGCATTAACCAATTGTTTCTTGATGTGGATATCTCGAAGCCTGGCCAGAAGGAATCGTTGCATTTTCTGTGTGGCTTGTATCCGGATGCATTGGGTGTTCACTCTGTTTCACTGAGGCCGAAGGTTGTTCAATCTTCGGG
The DNA here is from genome assembly GCA_963922005.1 of Cornus suecica. Taxonomy (NCBI): domain Eukaryota; kingdom Viridiplantae; phylum Streptophyta; class Magnoliopsida; order Cornales; family Cornaceae; genus Cornus; species Cornus suecica. Next base: position 5,510,754 of record OY998244.1, on the reverse strand, counting down.
TTCTCTTGTGATTCCGCAAAAATACAGCGGCCCCGTTTTTGAGTAAGTTACATTTTGGTTACTGTTAAGTTTGTGTTTGTTCAGTATTAACTGTTTGCTTCTTACTTCGGTTCAGATATGATGGATCTCATTAAATTCACTTAGAAGAATGGACTTTGGTGATAATTATGACTAGTATAATTTGAAAGCCAATTAAAATGGATGTTTAGGTTTTTTTGCAGAATGACCGAATGTGATATGGAATGATTGATGTGACATTTCTAGGAATTGTTGGTGTTAAGAGGCAATTTCAGATAACTCCTGATTATTTGGAATTCATACGAGAGGTTGTCAGCGAAAGAGTGCGGTTTAACGGTTTCAGTGGGTGGGATATCTCTCAGGGATTGTTATATGGATGATGTGGAATTGTAAGGGATGTATTAGGGACTAAGGGTTTCTCAGTTTTATGTTTGTGTAGGAATTTGGAAGTTGGAAAATCATTAAGTTCTTAATAGGTTTTTTCGAATACGGGTTTTTGTCCTAATTAGGATGTATTATATTACTTGTAGTTGCTGAATTTACAGAAAACAGTAAGAAAAGATGGAGAAATTTAGAGTGTATGATACGAGGAAGGAATAAAAAGAGGAAGGAATGATAGGGCAGAAGAAAGTATATGTAGTTTCTCAGTTGTAACACTAGGAATCACACGTAGGGTGCAAATGATCCATTATCTCTCAACAAAAAGATATTAGTGAGCTTACATAGCAGCCTCAATACCTCACCAATCAATTTTTTCTTCATGCGACTTAATGGAACTCCATTCAGGTTGGTGAAATACTTATAATGTATATAAATAATTACCTAAAAGCTGCCACCCATGGGAAATATGATGATATTTTGAGAACAGTATTGATCAGTGCTTTAAGTAAGTGTAAAGTGATGTTTAATGGTATGGCATGAATGGATGGGCATGATAATAACCTGGTGATGCTCTCACGTCAACTGATTTCCAATGATTCTGTTAGTACAGACCCTGAGTTTATCTTTCTTTCCCATTCTACTCAATTATTAGACCTAGCAGTTAATTTGTATTCACTTTTTCAAGTAAAAAAACAGGATGCTTTGTAAAATGCTGGTGGTTCGCAGTTTATTGTGCAACTCTCTTTGCGAGAGCTATTTTTAAAAATTGGCTACATTTACCATAGGCCTCATCTTGGTCCCCAATCCTGATATGGGAATACCAGTGAGGAAGACAACAATATCATCTTATCCAGAAAGGCATACCCTGAAAAGGCCTTCTATGAAATTAGGATTGAGACGATCTTCACTCTATCTAAGAGGAGTATTGAATTTGTCTTTAGTTATTTTTATTCCCTTTTATATTGACTTCTTACTCGTCGCTGTTTCACATTTTATGAGTAGCTTTATATTCCTATACCATAATAACAGTATGTATAATGTCAATTTGGAGTGTGGCCTTCATGTTTTCTGGCTAGAGATTCAAGGATCCTCAAGATTATTTGTTTAATGTGCTGCTTACTAGTGTGAATTTTTTAATCACGATTCTTGAAATTTGTGGAGAAGACTGGTAGAGAGTGGACTATCCAACCGCAAACATCTGGATCAGAACTCTGAGATCAGGTTTATGGAAAGTTAGCAATAGCCTTTCTTGGTTGAGTTTTAAGTACAAATATCGGTTGAAATACATATAACTCTCACTTTCAACCCAGCCAAAAAAGGATTTTTCGTGTATAATCTCTGCATAATGTCGAATATTATTAGTTCCGGTAGAACCATATACACAGCTCCTTTTGGTACGTGTTCAACTATTTTTCTTGAATATCTATTTTTCGAGTTCACCATTCTCATGCAGCCTCAATACATTGGGATTTTTTAAAAAAGGGGTCCCTTTGTAGGCTTGCCACTGACTGGATAGATTTACTGCTGGAGCTTATTAATCCTACACTACGTTAACCGTCGGCCAAATTTCCATTGAAGGAGTAAGATGAAATCAGCAAGGAGTTTCTGATGTGTTTAGTAATTATTATTATTATTATTATTTTTTATATAAGTAAAATTTCATTAAATGGTCCTATAAAAAGGGGAGCACTCCCAAGAAATGATAAAAATCCAAATATGTCCAACTATAGTCTCAAACTATCAAAAACATCCACAAGGTCCCGTATTACAATTTCGTCCATTGACCTGAAAGAATAAAGAACATAAACTACTGTATTTGAGAGACCGAATAGAGGCCTTCCTGCCATCAAAGGATCTCCCATATTTCTCATGTGACATGCCTCAATGGGGAATGGTCCTCCAGACATCTCTGGTTCTGCTCTCCACTATGCACCCTCTCTAAGCCCGATTGTGTCCACCATAGAACCAGGGCACAACCGTCACTTACCTAAAGCAGTAAAAAACATAGATCAAACATCTCTCTCCACCTGAAAATGAAGGAGGTGATTCACTTAGTACTCTGTGTGTTTGCACATGCAAAACCAATTAGTGGTGGCTCTTTCTAGGGTTGTCCAAGGTGGAAATCCTCCCAAGAGCAGCTTACCAAGTGAAAAAAGGCCCCCTTCGCCTTCAGAGAGGCTTTGGATTTCCAGATGCCTTCCGAGGGATGGAAAATTCAAAATCTCTTACGAACTCCGGTAAAAATAACTGTCTGAGAACACCTTTCGGTGAATCGATCTCTATCATCTAATCCTTCCCCCTCCCCCACCTGACCATGTGATAGTGAAAGGAAGTCGGCTATTTTCGTAGGCTCTCAATCATTGACCTCTCTTTGAAACTGCACACGCAGCCATCCTCCTACTGTCAAGGTGATAACAATCTGCGACCCATGTGTGTCTGTCTGTAGGATCATGACGAGCTTTGGAGACCTCCAAGCTAAAACAGTTTCCCCACACCATAGGTCCTCAAATCTGATGTCTCCCACTCCTAACCCTCAAGTGAATGCGCTTGGAAAACTCATCCCTGCCCCTACCGATAAGTTTCCAGCCCCCACCCCTGAAGGAGACATCATCTGGAAAACTCATTCCAGTCTCACGTAAGTTTCCAAGCCCCCACCCCTGAAGGAGACCTCTTCTCCTCTAGGAGTTTGGCAAGCAATAATACTCCTCCACAGTCTGAACCACTCCAGCCCAAATCTTCAAAGTCGTTTGCCTAGCAAAGCCTTGTTAAACAACTCCAGGCCCCTGATCCCCAACCCCACTGCGTCCAAATAGGGGTCCACCTCCTCACAGTTCATGAAGAGATGTTCAAACTCATCTCCCATACCACCACACAGAAGGTCGGTTAAGGGTGGTTCCTACTGCATCAAACGAGAATATGATAGTTAGTTTGTTGGGAACCAATGTTTTGGACCTTTTCCTTTTTTATATTGTTTTCTCATGTTTATGGAACATTGAGATGACACTTGGTGAAGTTGGTGCAGGAGCTGTATTACCTGCTGAAGCAGTATCTACTTACCAAATTAGACGAGGCTCTTCTCTGAATAAGAAACCTTATCACTATTTTAAGACCACATAACTGAAAAGGAAACCTCGTTACTATTTTGAGCCTCATGTTTTGCATTACCGTCTTCATTCATCATGGTCTTTTCTTCTCTGAATTGAGTTATACTTTGATCTAACGCTGATATGAAATATAGAAAATAATTAATGGTTAACACCCATTTTCTTGTGATATGATATGAAATATAGGAAATGAACTTTTCATTTTTAAGGAAAGAGAAACAAAAGAAAGAACTAAGCTAATAGTTACTCCTTGCACAGTTGGCCTTGGAATTCACTTCTACAGTTGAATAATCAAACAACTCATCTATGCCCAGGAGTTTCCCTAATAATTAAGCTTTAATCTTGATCACTAGGATTGGATAATACCTCGAATTCAATATATATTGCCAGTAGCGCAATTTGAATTTTTCTTTTCATTAACGTTGCTGATATTTAATTACAATGTTGCTTCCTCAGCTGAATTATCAGTGGATTTTTCCATTACTTGAAAGTTTCATATATTGTGATAATTGGTAAACCGCTTATGCCTTCCTTGTGTGTTATATGGATTCATTACATTTGCGACAAACTAGACACTCAATTTAAAAGGTCCGAGAATCATTACGAAGTCGAAATCAAACAATGAAGAAAGTATTTACGCCGTCCTATTTCTCTACTACTTGAGACAATAGAAAAGTTATAAAAAAACATCTCAATAATTGCTTAAACAAGCTGTATCACTTTTCCATGTATCTTTACATTCTTGGTTGGTGCCTTTTAAGAGTGTTTGTACTGTTCACCAGATATTCCTTCTTCGCTTTTTATTTTATTTTACTGCATAATTTAAGGCTGCACATATGAAGCATATCTAATTGAAATTGACAGAGATCTCGATGAACGGATGAAAGATGCACTTCATAGCTACATTGAAGAGCGAGGGGTGAATGAGAGCCTATTTTCATTTCTTCAAGCTTGGCTCTACGTGAAGGATCATCGGAATCTTATGCGCTGGTTCAGAGCAGTCGGTACATTCGTTAAAGTGCGCAAGGAGGCAGATGCTTAAGTTATAAAAGATGGCTTCTTGAGAGGATTTTCATTATTAGCGAAAGAGATTGCTCCAAATTATGCCCTGTATCTACCTTGGATTAAAATTTGTTGCTGCGGATTCATATTTTCCCTAGAATGGCTATATATAATCCCGTCTCTTTTAGTATTACACTATTTTTTTTGATCTTTAACTTGACCATTGCACTCTCGTGCTTGTTTAATTATAGTCATCTTTGACTTCATGCATTGCTTCAGAGGTCATATTGATTTATTTTATGATATTTTTAATGTTTCTTGCATTTGATTGGTCTCATCTGAGCAACTTTGGATTCTTTTCATGTTTTGCTTGGAATAAATTAATGGTTTTGATGGGCTTTGATACCATGACCAGCAAATTTAAGCAGTCCTAGTTTAGCAATACAATCATATACAGTCTGTTTGTGAAACAAAAGGGTTACAAAAGAGAGAGATGTTAGGTTGTTTGGTCTGAACCTGAGCCCAACCCGAATTAGGCTATGGCCGGAAAACATGAATTCGAACTCAACCCGAAACTTAAATATGTCAGCCCGGATGAGCTCGAATTTACATTCTTTTGGCGGGGTTCGGATTGGGCTGGGCTTAACCGGCCCAAGTTGCAGCCCATAAGAGTGGTTTAAGTTTCTCTTTAACAGACAATGGCCATTCATTTTCCAAAATCACCAAACAGTTTCTTCTTTGAATTGACAGTTACATCCTTTTCAAATATGGCACGCACCTCTTCGTTTCCTCTCTCCCCCCTACATATTCAGTAACGGTTAAGTCTCTCTCTTTATATATATATATATATATATATATATATTCGAGTGTGTGAGCAATGTCAGTGCAACGTGGTTGTTTGTTGATATCAAGAGTAGTCCTGATGGTATTTACATTGTTTTTGGGTGGCTGTGGCTCACATGGTGTGCAATACACAGTGGGAGACTCTGCTTGGTCCATTCCATTGACCCCGCACTTCTACACCAACTGGTCTTCCTCTCATTCTTTCCGCATCGGCGACACTCTCCGTAAATTCCCCTCTTCTTCCCATCTCTTTCTACCTACGAAAAAGTACTAGATCCTCTGCAACGCAGAAGGGGATTCAAGTACACATGTATGTATCCTCGTGTACGGGATCCACTTCAGCGCTGAAGGGGATCCAATAAACATATATTTCATAGTGTACGGGACCCTCTCCTGAAGGGGATCCAAGTCAAGTACATATGTATATATATATTCACTACGTGATCGTCATGGTGCTCCATGCCTTTTTGAGGATATACATGTGTATGTAGTATTGAAAAAAAATTAACTTTTTTTTTTGGATCTCTAAACTCCGGTCCTCACCCTCCACAGGGGATGACAGGTGTACCCTACGAACTCTAACTACTAACTTCCTTGCCATTAAAAAAAATAAAAAAATCTGATCCGCTACTTAATATATCTCTCTTTTTACTAAACAGTTTTCGACTTTGAATCCGAACTTCACAATGTAATGCTAGTGTCAAGGAGCGAGTATGACTCTTGTACAGCAGATAATCCCTACAGGGCCTTCAAAACCGGTCCGGCCACCGTTCCCTTGATCGACAAAGGTTTGAAATATTTTGTGTGCAGTGTCGCAAACTACTGTGCCCTTGGCCAGAAGATACAAATTGCTGTCCAGGAAGCCTCACCTGGTTCTGCACCAGTGTTGTTGCCATCGCCTCCTTTGCTACCCTTTTCGGCATCTTTAGAGCCAGATGAGCCTCAACCTTCAGACGATGATGTTGCTTATGCTTCTAAGGCTCCAGATAGTGTGGACTTGCCTAATGGAGTCCTCTTAGGTTGGACTTCTGTGTTAAGGTTTGTAACGGTTTTGGTCTTTGAATGGTTCCTCTAGATGAAGTGGACTTGGTAGGTAAAGGTTGTGCCCTATCCCTATTGTTATCCTTATTCCAATGTACTTCAGTCTTTGACACTTAATAAATATGTCAATATATGCCACTCAACAAACACAAACTCTTTGATCTGTATAACTCATATCTAACTTCAGCTCCCAAGCATTAAAATCCACTGAATGAAACACAATGCTATATTATCTCAATAAAGACTGTATAATAGTTCGAGAAATTAACAGTCGATGAGTTTAGCAACAAAATCACATTAAACCTTGAATAGAAATCCCAAATATAAATCACCAATCTAAGCCTATAGGAGAAAATTTATAGAATGTAGTTGAAACAAATCGATGGAAATCCCACAAAATTCTAATTTATCCTGGATCTCTTATCCATTGGGGGCTGAATAGGCTTCCCACACTATGATCATTGCTGAGCACATTGTACTCTCTGGGCACCACCATGCATATCTTCGTCTTCATCGTATGCTTCTTGGGCCTGCTGCTGCTTCCTCCGCATCTCCTCCTCCATGTTCACATCATGCAGAGTGGTCTCCTCGCATTCGTCCAACTCCATATCTGACATCTCCATTGAAGGCTTTGGAGGCAGCACAGCCTCAAGGGCCTTGCATTGTTCTGCAGTCATGGTCTCTGGAAATTCTACAGTGAAGTGAATGTAGAGTTTCCCTCTCATGAAGGGTCTCGAGTACATGGGCACTCCTTCATCGTTAATCGCCTTAAATGAATCTGTAGGTAAATAACAATCGATCTTAAATGATACACATCTAAAAGAAAAACAAGAACACCCTCATAGAACAACAAGTAAAACTACAAGAATTATTATAACAAAATATCAGAAAGAAATTGACATGGGATGGGTACTGTTAAAAAAAGAATAGATCCAGAATAAGGAAAATCACAACTAAATATGAAAAAGATAGATTAAAGTAAACTATATAAGCAACTGTATTGAGATGGAGTTCTAATAGAGAAGGCCTACTTAAGAAAAGTTCGACTTTTAGAAATAGTGTCTTAGTAATGAAGAGAAGTACTAGTGTTCAGAAAGTGATAGGACTTGCCAATGTTATCAAAGGAGAGAGCCCAAGGAGTACCAAGGCCTAGGGGTACTATGGTGCCTAAGCATAAGGAGCAAGGCAAGGGGGCCCCTGGACAAAATGAGGTGTACAAAGGAAAATTTGTATTACTATCAACGTATTCATATTCGGCGCAATTGTTGTCAAAGGTGTGCTTGGGCACATAACAGGTGCGAAACTCACACTTGTAAGCTTCTGACAATACTGGGATTTACTGGTCTTATAGTTTGCTGTAAAAGCATGATTTATTAAAACTTGCTTCCATTTAGGGTTACTACAGCTAATTGCAGTTGAGTCACATGAAGCGTTGTGGCTCTAAGTATGGAGAACTTTCTAATTTTCATGAAACAAAAGTACCCATTTGCATTATAAATTTCAAAGAATTCTAGCAGAGTAGAATTAATCTGTCCTCACCAGGCTTAAGAACTTCTCCAGGTTGGGACTTAACGAGAAGCTGCCTGTTATCCAGATGAGTGAGGATAAACTGGAAGCCACAAAGTGCCTCAGTGAGGGTCAAGGTGTGCTCAACAAAAAGGTCATCACCCTTCCGCTTAAACCTGGGGTGCTCTTTCTGGTTTACAACAAAGACAATGTCCCCTGTAACAGTGTCAGGCTGCCAAAAAAATTAAAACAAAAAGGTCTTAGCAATCCATAGCATAACAGTTCAGTCACTCATAACTGAAATATATCCAAAAGAAACCTCATCTTACCGCTTCATCAGCCTCCCCAGGGAATGTAATCTTCTGTCCATTTTGCATTCCCTTTTCTACGTGCACTTCTAGAACCTTCTTCTCCTGTAAAACCTTCTCGCCCTTGCACTGTGGGCATCTATCCTTGTCATTTATGGTTTCACCAGTGCCCTTACACTCATTGCAAGGATGCTGCATCTGCTGGATCATAGATGGACCGAGATGTCTTATAGAGACTTTCATTCCAGACCCTTGACAGCCCATGCATTTCATTGAAGCTCCTGACTTGGATCCTTTACTGCAAATCATTGCATAGCCATTCAATACAGATAAAACTTCGGCCGTAATGATAATGACAATCAACAGGCCCGGAACATAAATGGTGACAAAGGAAGGTACTCACCCCTTGCACTTGGAGCAGAGTACATTGCGTGAGAGGGACAGTTTCTTTGATGTTCCATTGTAGATATCCTCCAAAGAGACTTTGAGAGGATGCACCACATCCTCTCCCCTCCTCTGCCTTCGCCCCCTGCTGCTTCCACCACCACCTGTAAACAAAATATTTCAATCCCAATCTGCCATGACTGCTTTCATTCATATACATTGAAAACAATTAGAACCAAAAACATGCAAGAAATTATGTTTCTCACCACCAAAAGGGCTACCACCAAAGAAGGATTGGAAGATGTCAAAAGGGTCATGGCCACCAGCTCCGCCAGATCCCATTCCCTCCTTGAGAGCATCCTCGCCATATTGATCATAAATCTCACGCTTTTCGGGATCACTCAGAACCTCATAAGCTTGGGCTAGCTCTTTAAACTAAAAAACAACAATTTACACAATTCAGAACATTGATAAATCAAAAATTCATTAATAAACAAGACACAATCCCTATTATATCAAATTATAAAAGCCCAATAAAACAAAAACTACACAAAAACTTCAAAAGTCCAATTACTTAACTGAACCTAAGCAAATCATTCAGCTGCTTAGCTTAAATTTTTTGAATTAACCAACATACACACACTTGGAACGAACAATTTCAAGTCTATTCCGAAACTACTATGAATAATTGTTAAATTTAATTTTCTATTTATTATGAAGACCTCTATACTCAAGCATACACCAATTATTAGCTTAATTGCAATTATGCACAAAAATTTACAAAAAGTTCAGTTCTTGACAAGTTGTTATACCTACACATAAGCTAATCCAAACATAACAAATCCAGGTGAAACTGAACAAATCAATACTCTCCTTCTGTTTCAGTTATACACATAAATACATCTGACATGAATAATAACATAAACAACCAATCTACATACAGATAGATACATACATGCATACACATATATATTTATCAGATCTATACCTTCTCGGGATCGCCGCCTTTGTCAGGATGATTTTTGATTGCTGCCTTTCTATAAGCCTTCTTGAGATCATCCTGCGAAGCGCTCTTCGAAACCCCTAGGATTTCATAGTACTTGCTGTTATCGCTCTTCTTCGGTGCTCTCCCAAACATCTTCGATTATCAAAATCTACACAGACTAGCACAAATCAACCACAGATTCGAAATCGATACGCTGAAAGAAGATCGATCAACACACACATATATATATATACACACATATAGATAGATGTATATAAATAGAGAAAGAGACCAAACCCTAGAGAGAGAAGGATGGGGCTGCGCTTGACCTGTTTGGTTTGAGATAGGAAAGTAGGAGGCACAATCCCAAAGAGAGAGAACTTGTGTTTGTGAATCGAACTGTGCTTTATTGGAGAAGCAATGGACGGTCCAGATTGATTTTGGTTGACCAAAGACTAGCTTGATGTTCTAGAATCATCTACGATTTTTTTTTTCTTTTTTTCTATTGTTTGATATAAAGACATGTCACACCAAAATTACATTTGATGTGAATAATGAATCTATGCTGCTAAATTCGTTTCTATTAGGATATTTTTAGGGTCACAAGTTTTTTAAAAATAGTTTTATGAAAATAAAAGGCTAATTTGAGCTTCCTTGTTAATTGTTATAATTTCATAAGATTTAATTTTAAAAGATCAGTAGATAAAGTTTGGATCTTTCAGCAAAAAAAAAAAATTACTCCAAAAATAGATTTTTTGAAATATATTTAATTTTGTTTGCTCATATTAATACCAAATCATTATTAAACAGAATACGCAATGAGTAAAACGCCACAAGTTGCTATGTTTAAATGGTTAATTTTAATAAACCCCCATCTACTATTAATTTAATTAATTAATCCCCACCCCATATGTCGGGATTGTTCTCTATGTTTTCTAATTTAATCAAATAATTCTTCTTATATCCGGATTGCCCCTATATTTTTTAATTTCAATTACATTGTCCGCACCCTCAAACAATATATATATATATATATAATTCAAAATATATATATAAAATACGAAAACAATATATTAAATTTTGAAAAAATATATAAAATTTGAAATATATATATATATAAATTTCGAAAAAATATATATAAAATTCGAAACAAATATATAAAATTCAAAAACAATATAATAAATTTTGAAAAAATATATAAAAATTGAAAAAATATATAAAATTTGAGAAGAAATATATAAAATTTGAAAACAATATATAAAATTAAAAATATATATATAAATTTTGATTTTTATTATAAAATTCAAAAATATCATATAAATTTCGAAAACATCATATAAAATTTGAAATATATATATATATATATATTTCGAAAAAAGTATATATATTTTGAAAAAATATATGACATTTTACCAATATATATATATTTTTCTAAATATATATATTTTGTCAAATTTTGTTTTTTGAAATATATATATATTTTGAAATTTATAATTTTTTTGGAATTTATATTTTTTTTGAATTTATATATATTTCCCGAATTATATATATATATATATATATTTTAGAATTTTATATATTTTTTTGAATTTTATTTTTCAAAAAATATATATTTTTTGAAATTTATATATTGTTTTTCGAATTATATATATATATTTTTCGAAATATATACTTTTTTCAAATTTAATATATTGTTTTTGAATTTTATATATATATTTTCGAAATTTATATATTTGTTTCAAATTTTATATATATTTTTTCCAATTGTATATATATATTTCGAATTATATATATATCTTTTAAGGGTGGGGGCAATGCGATTGAAATTGAAAAGTTTAGGAAGCAATCTGGACATAGAAGGGGTTAGTTGATTAAATTAGAAAGCATATGAGCAATCCGGACAGGAAGGGTTAGTTAATTAAATTCAATAGTAAATGAAGGTTTATTGAAAAGTATAGGGGGCAATCGGGACATTTTATGTTTTTGAATTTTGTGAAATTTAATTTTTACTTTTATTAATATATCTAATATTTTTTATAGGTGCTTTCTCCACAGTGTAAGGTTATAACTTTTTATAGGACTATGTTATCCTCCAAATCATTTCTTTTCTCTACTTATTAACAAACCAAATATGAAATTCACTATCTTCCTAATTCTTTGCATCCAAACAAAGCCTAAGTAACATAATGTAAATTTTATTTTTGTGCAGTGAAATTCGTTAAAATTCCAAAGGAATTTATAACCTTTATCTTTATTACTTTCTTGAATTAGTTCTCCAACCAGTTCAAGTTAGGTAGATATGATTGATTGAGAGACTTCAAAATTGCTCATAAAATAGGAGAGACTTCAAACTTGCTCATAAAATAGGGTGATTTGGAACTACTTGACAGTTTGTTGGAATAACTTGTGTTCAGCCCTTTGTGAATGAAAATTAATATTTTGTAAAAAACACAGTCATCTTAAGGTATAAATAAATTACATGATGAATCATTTAATGTTCATTACTCTTAAACCTTAAAATTTTTGGCCCGGACTCTTTAATACCTTTAATGTTTTTTCCTTTATTAGTTTACTAATGTTTATAAAATGATAATTTTGTATTTTCCTTTTAATACAGATCTTGTTTGGCATACCTTCTGCTTTTAACTTTCTGCAGAAGAAAAAGAAAAACAAAAGCTGTTTTGAGAAGCTGGTACCCTCAACTTATTTAAAACGTTCTTCCAAGACCCAAAAAATCTTCTAAATTTTTTGTCAAACACTATTCAAAACAGTTTTTCCTTCCAGGAAGCCAAAAATAGCGTTTGAAAAGTTAATTCAAACATAGTCTTAAAGTAACTTTTTTACAACTAACTACCTGTTATGAGAGATCAAAATAAAAAAATGAAAACAATTTCTTCAACTTATTTGTTCCTTTTCTAAAACAAATAATAATAAAATAAAATTTAAAATTTCTTATTTTATAATTGTTCTTTTTATAAAAAATATTTAACTTTGCCCTTTTTCTGTAACTTGCATTGTATTGTTGATATCAAGGTAAAAATGTTGGGAATGCTTTGCGATTCGACCACAAACTTAAGATTCATTTACATTTTTATCTGAATCCGATATGTGACAAATGAACACCTCTAACACGCATTTATCATTTTATATTGTCAACATCAACTTCTCTAAATATAAATGATAACTAATTACTATAAATTCACCAAAAAACAATAAAACTCGTAACTATAAATTCACCAACAACAATAAAACTCATAAATATCCGTCTATAGGATGATAAATAATGCACTGAATACTTCTCTTTGAGAGTTTTTCTTTTTATATTTGTCGGTATCATAATTGCATTTAAAGAAGATATAAACACAGAACAGTATGATTCTTCTTTCTCAGCACCCAAGATTGTAGAAGAGTTGTCAAAATTGATTGAATTCTTATAGAATATAGTTAGATCAAATATTTTAATATCCATTTTCCGATAAGAGATATTACAATCCCATAAAAAAATTAATAATTAACTATACTTTATGATCTAATAATCCAATCAGTTAAAACGTGGAGTTTCTTTTTTAAAAGAAAAAACTATAGAATGGGAAAAAATAAAAAATAAAGGGAAAGCCTCCATAGATGCAAGAAAAGAACTAAAAATAAAAATAAATGAAATAAGAATTTGAGTGTAACCATGTGCAGAATTTTTTTGATCAATTCTATTTAATAAAATGCACACCAAATGTATGTTTGGATTGATCATAATATATATATATATATATATATATATATATATATATATATATATATATGATTGACTAAACATACATAGAATTGATCATAATTCAAAATGCTATTCCAAATAAATCTAGAGAAAGGCAATAAAAACAGTACAAGCATAACCCCAGAGTCCATATTATAATCAAACACTAGCTGTGTTTCCATTTTTTCATTAAACATAACTATACAAATAGTAAAAAGAAAAAATAATCGAAACAAAAATATCACACTGGTTAGATATATTAAAACTATCAACATTACATCACAAAACACACTCATTGCTTCTAATGGCAATAACATGTCAAAACAATGGTGTGCCACCACCAAAACATTTAGGAAAAGGAATCAATCATAAGAAAAAGATATTAAATCGATACCCGATTTACATTCTTCGTTCCCAAGCTTCTGCTGAATGCTTAACTACACATAAGAAAGAGATGATATCGCAGGATATAAGAATTTCATTGAAGAATCGAAAAAGATGGTGAACACGACAACTAGAACGCAGTATGCCCTAGATTGCTTCAATTTTCCAAAAAATGAACAGAGATGCTACAAGAGAACTAAATCAGAGAGAAATGCCCTCTGGAGTGCCTAGTTCCGCCATTTTCAGTTTTACAACTTAGTTCATCCGATTACAACAAGGTTGAACTGTAGCGGGAACCATAACTACAAAGGAAAATAACTCGTAATTAAATTTATGAGTACCTGTTACCCAAAGGGAATTCCCGGCATTGAAGCCCATTTTTGTGCACATGCTGGCTCACGGTACCAGCTTTATTGGAGGTTTCCTACCTGCAGTATACTGGAAATCATAAAGAGCCTCATATTCAGAGTGACGAGGTACAACTCTAATAAATCTTGAAAAATATGATATAGAATATATCTCCAAAGCAATAAAAAAATACGAAGATGATTATGTTCGAGATACTACTGCCGTCATGAGCATGTTTCAACAGTTTCTAATCCCGCTAGAAAAGGTTCTGTCGTGTATTAGGTAATATTTTTCAAGTTAATTATATATAGTTTTCATTTTGCAAATTTCTAGATGGATTCATGCCATTTCAAGCACGAGGGAGTTGAGTCCAAAACTCCAAAGTTTTTGTAACTAATATCTTTGATATCTCAGAATATCGAGTACAAAGATGCCAATTTAGAAGAGAGTTTGATCTTTGCAAGTATACCTAGCCCTCACATTCTAGAGGAAGTTAAAACATGCATTCTAGCGGTACTTAACGTCGGTTTACTGGAAGACTTGCTGAGGTCCAGTAAACAGACAGCATTTTCCACCCACAGGAATAGTTGCTAAATGCGAAAAAATTATGTCTAGAAAGATTTGATGGGGAAATCTAACACATCAGTAGAAGTAAATATAGACACCAAAAAAAAGAAAAAATGGAAACACAGTTGGTGTTTGATTATAATTTCAAGGAAAGGGGATGAGGGTGGGCTTGCATCAAGTATATTTTAGCTGTAATTTGTTAATGTTCTTATGGGCAACAGAAAATTTTGAATACTGGTTGATTTTCTCGATGTATATCTATTTTTTATTTTAAGCAACTTGGAATATAGCGATTACATGTTTATGTTACTTCAATAATCTCAACAAGTTGACGTAGGGCTATCCTTTGTGTGATGACAGGATGGAATATGGATTGATTCACTTGACAGCATTTTATTTCTAGTCTCTGCTTAGTATTGACTTAAATTCTTATTTTGATTATATTTTCATGGATTGATAAACCAGATTGAGTCTAACATTGTTACTTTTAAATGATTATTGCACATGGAGTATAACATTATTTTTTCAGGGATGCAAAATAAGCTACTAGTGATTGATATTCTAAGTAAAGGGGAATGCCAAACAATAATTCCTTAGTGCAACAGATGAATATTATTGAAGACAGATGATGCAAGCCGAAGTTCTACAGTTATGTTGTATACCTTGAACATTATTATAAAAGAGTCAAATTTAAAAAAACATACTTAATTATAAACATCACTTCTTTTTTCTTATTATACAAAAAGATTTCAAGTAGTGGTCAACCTCTTTTACGTTAGTTCAAGATTTTCGATTATGAGAATATGAGCAGATTATCACACCTTGTGTACAGCCTTCAAGACCCAAACTTTTGACTTCCAAGAAAGGACTGATGAATCATCAGCAGAAACTTTTGTCCGTGGACAGTTGATGGTTGGGGGCGGCGGCTACCTTGCCCAAAATATTTCAAAATGGTAGGTCAGCATGGCCAATTTCCTATCTGCATGTGCGAAAATCAAAGTTTTCATACGTCCTACAGAAAAAGCAGTAAATAGCAACTCATAAACAACATAAGTAAGAAGCATATGATAATCCATATGGAAAACATTACACCGCTCATTGCTTTTTTCACCACATGGCAACAAAGCTATATGAGTTGATAAACATTGGGCACTTTTCCGAAGGAAGAGAGCCTACATGATTATATGAAGATCTGTCCAATGCAACTACTGAAAGCTCCATCTTGAAGCATCCAAAGGAGCACAATGAAGATTATCCTTTCCCTAGGGATACCAGGGTAACATTAAATAGCCAGGGATCAAGAGGCATCACGAGGCCCTCAACTGAGAAATTTCAATTGTTGACTGCAGGATAAGTTCTTAAGAGATTTACATCAGGTTTCTCTAAGTCTAGGTATGGAAGACAAAAGTCCCAATATTTTTTCTGAAAAAAAACAGAAGGACAACAAAAGTAGCACATTTTCCCTGTCTGAGAACTGAAAATATCACTAGGAAGCTCTGCATAAAACTCAGGGAGGAAGTTTGCCTGTAGATCAGGTGCCAATTACCAACACCGCACTTAATCTTGGCATGCTTTATCATCGGGGAAATATTAAAAGAATGTAAGAATATATCAACAGTGAAGAATACATGAATAACAAAATATAAATAATAATGATAAAAAAATCATTTTTATCTGTTTCAAGTATTTCAGAATGTCAGAAAAAATCAAAATTTTCACAATAAAAGTAAACCAATCACAAAGTCTACATCTACTGTAACAAGCTTGACCTTCTAAAAAGGAACTTTGTGGATTGTATTTTTTTTATCTTTTTAAAACTTAACCTAAACATGATCAACTTATCACAGTAAACAAAACTGTACAAAGTATAGTATTCTATGCTAAAGTTTCACTATGATTTCTAATTTCCTCCCTCTCCTATCATTTTTGTTCAGAAATACCTTTCAAATTGCGGATTTAAGACTCAAATTGAGAAAGTTTCACCATCACCAACAGGAATCAAACTTCTTCTGTTCGCTAATAAACCCCTGTTCCAAGGACACCCACTGAAAAAATTCCTGCAGTGTCCATCCCATGTCAATTCTATGTCCAAAAATGCCCTGCTGTATCAAACACATAACTAAGCTATATATTTATAGTTCTCCTGCTACTCCACTGTAAAGTACTTTGGTTTTCCTTCAGATTTTGTCGATGATATATGAGAGTTGCTATTATAATACTTCCATTGATTCAAACAAAGGGCTTGAGTTGGTTTTCCAAACATGACAGAGGATTTTCAGATGTCAGTTTGAAGAGAAAAATCATGACACCTTTTAAAGGGAAAGGGAAAACATTATAGTTCATCATTGGATATTAATTAATGGACAATATAGGTGAAAGACATGGTACAGGCGTTCGTGAATATCCATCGAACAAGAATTCTCCATTTTTTCGCCAACTTGAAGGAAAAGTAACAAACAACATATACAATTCCCTGGGAAGAGAATACAAGACTTACAGTAAGAAATATAAATTGAGCATACACACGTAAACTATCTGAGTAAAAAACATAAGTGTGTGGCTAGCTTCTTTAAGGGTAATGAGCTATTCAATACCTTTCCATAAGCAACTTTCAAGTGTGTCACTGCAAAGACCACAGCCCTTTGCTATTTCTTCACGTGTGCAGCTATATCAAAGACTTCATTCACTGGAATGAAAGATGCTCTCTAACTATATCTAAAGCACAAAAAAAAATGAATCAAAGTGTAGAATATGTATGGCACTATACCTGAAGATATTTGTCATTGAAGTACTATGCAGACTTTGGGTTCATCTACCCTGTAAGAATCACTGGGTTCCTTAACGCCGAAATTGCACTTTCCTGGCCTTCAATACCATGGTGCAATGCAGACATGGTACATGTATCCGGCTGCACACCCTTAGAAGGCATCTCGTTAAAAAGGGTAACAGCCCTATCCACGTATCCTCGGCTGCAATAACCACAAATGAGGGTTGTGTATGTCTTTGTATCAGGTTCTAGACCTCTAGCAATCATTTCGTCAAAGAGGTTAATAGCATCCTGAAGGTTATCTGATTTATAGCAACTGTCAATCAACACTGTGTAACATTTAACATCAGAATCTAGTCCCGCATCCTTCATTTTACTCCGAAAAGTCAAAACATCATCTATTACTTCCTTTTTCACTTTTGTATTCGGAAGGGATCTAGCCCCTTTCAATTTTATTTTAACATGACCATCGAGCAAAACCGTGTAAGTGATAACATCAGGTTTAATACCCCTCTCCCTCATATCATTGAAAAGATTCCAGGCTTCCTTCATATTATTTTCCCTGCAATAACCATTTATCATCATGGTGTAAGTAATGGCATCAGGAGTCAGCCCTCTCCCACCCATCGTATCAAAGACCCACTGAGCATTTTTCAGATCTCTGGCCCGACAAAGACAAGATATGAGTTTACTGTACATTATATTACAGGGCGCATAATCTGAACGCAACACTGTCTTAAATAGCACAAGAGCTTTATCATTTTGACCCTCCGTACATAAATTTGTCAGAAGTTTTAAACAAGAACCCCTTTTAAAAATGTGTCCTTGCCTAGAAAGCCTCAAAAAAAATCCATAGGCCTCGTTTGTGTATTCTGCTACACAATATCCAGTAACCATTGCATCGTAATTGTCAAAACATTTATCTGGAAGACTATTGAAAAACATTTCAGCCTCCTTCACCTTGCCCCCTATGCATAAGCCTTTGATGATCACATTGTGTGTAACAGTGCTGGGTTTCAAACCTTGTTCCTCCATGTTTTGAAGAAGATGACATACCTGCTGTGCAAGGCCAATTTTGGAAAACCCGCCAGCAAGTACGTTATAAGTAACAGTATCAGGTTTTAAACCCATTTCTATCATTTCCTCCAATAAATTAAACGCATCATCGAGTCTTCCCTGAAGACAGTATCCATTCATCAAAGTTGTGTAATGCACAAAATCTGGAACCATGTTCTTACCCATCATCTCATCAAGCATCCTCACTGCTTCTTCCATTCTCCCTAATTTGCAGAAAGCATCAATCACAACATTGTACGAGACTTCATCAAGGAAAATCACCAAGTCCTTAAAGTAATTGAATTGTTCTACCACTTCTGAAAACATGCCCATTTGACACAAACATTGAAGAATTAAGGTGGCGATCACACAGTTGGTTTTGATACCCTTTGACTCCATTTCATTATGAAGAGCCAACGCTTTGAGTATATTCCTAGTCTCACAGTATCCTCGAAGTAAGGCACTATAACAGTTTGCATCAGGGACCAGACCCTTTTTTTCCATGTCAAATAAGACATTCTTTGCTTCTTCTAATTTTGACTCCTTGACAAACCCACGAATCACAGCAGTATAAGCATATGCGTTAAGCGGTACCTTATCCCTGCTCAATGCTTGGAGCACTTCATACCCCACATCAGACCTCCCATGGAAGCAAAGCCCTTCAATATAAGTGGCATACGTAACGGTATTAGGGGTTACTCCAGCTGCCTCCATCCCTGACAAGATGCCAGCAGCCTCATCCAAATCACCCTTCCTACAATGTGCCTTGATCACAATACCATAGGTGTAATCATTAGGACTCAAACCCAGCCTCTTCAGATGCTGGTAAATGGCCACGGCCATATCCACTTTACCACACTCAACCAACCGATTAATAAGAAAATTACACGATAATATACCCGGTATCAATCCCCGCCTTTTCGTTCTAAACAAAGTGTCAAGGGCCTCATCAAACATTCCAACACTAACATAGGCCTTAACCAATGCATCAAATGCCCGAAACAAAGAATTCGGCCCTTCAGACTTAACACCCTCAACAAGTGCTTCAAACAATTCCGCAACATTGAAACCCAAATCCTCCTCTTCCGACCGAATAACCTCCTCCAAAATCGAATCCAACCGCCTATCCAAACCCCACCGACACAGGATCCTAATATACACCATGTAAGTCCCAACAGTATGCCTAAACCCATTTTCCTTCAATTCACGAAAAAATGAAATTGCTTTACTGGGTTCGCTATAGAAATTGTTCATAATTTCAGTAACCCTAGATGGGTCTAAGTCAACTATATAACCACCTAAAGAACTCGTTTTTTGGGTCCATAGAGTTTGTTCATCAGAAATTGAATCAGACAAGTAAGGACTCAATTGAGGAAGAGCAGAAACTGATTTAAATCGTATAAATTGAGAGAATTTAATCAATTTGGTACAACATACCAACCTGGTAGTAGAAACCCACATGCGAAATGGGTATACATCGGCAGAATAGCCCTTCTTCAGACTGATATAGAGATTCAGAGCGTTGTAGAGAGAGAGAATATCAGATAAGAGCAACAGCAGCCATGGATGAGTTTGATTTCTAGAGAGAGAAAATGGGAAGGTTTGGAGAGAGAGAAAGCTTGGGTTGAGCGGTTGAAAGGAGTTGGCTAAAACCCTAGTTTGCAGATACCCCTAAACCCATAACCATGATGACCTCAAAGCTTCATTTATATGTTTTTATTATTTATTTTATTATAAAAAAGGTAAATTATAGTTTAATCCCTCTTGTTTGGACATATTATATTTTTACCCCCTCTTCTTAGGATAATTACACTTTCACCCCCTCTAGTTTGGGTTATGTAACAATTTGTCCCCTATACTACGATTTCAGGTGTGATTTTACCTAATTGCCGTTCATATTATATTATAATTTTATGTTTAATATCAATAAACCCCCTAAATTATTAAATTTTCATATTTCCCCCACCCTTATGGGTAAATTACAGTTTCACCCCCAAAATTTTGAAAAAATATTTAAAATTCGAAAAATATATATATAATTCAATAAATATATATAAAATTCGAAAATATATAGAAAAAATATACAAATTTTGAAATATATATAATTCAAAAAATATATATAAATTTTGAAAAACATATAAAATTTCAAAAAATATATAAATTTCAAAAAATATATATAAAATTATAAAAATATATATATAATTCGAAAAAATATATATAAATTTGGAACAAATATATAAATTCAAAAAAAATATGTAAATTTTGAAAAACATATAAAATTTAGAAATATATATATAAAATTAAAAATATATATATAATAGAAAAAATATATAAAATTCAGAAATTATATATTTTCAGAAAAAATATATAAATTCTAAAAATATATATAAAATTATAAAAAGTATATAAAATTTGGAAATATATATATATATAATTATAAAAAATATATAAAATTCGGAAAAAAAAATTCTAATAAGAGGGTTCATTAAATATGACTATCCAAACCAATAAATGGGATAGTTAATTAAATATGGTGTTGAAAAAAATATATTTTTCGAACCAATAAATGGTGCAATCTCTAATTTGTACACATGAATGGAAACATAAGACGGTTCATTAAATATGATTTTATATTTTGCAAGGAAGCTAACACACCATGGTACAGTTTTCACATCCATCTTCACGAACACACTACAAGGTCTATATGCCCAAATTAACAATAAGCTGAAATGAATAACAATCTTTATTTACCTGGATAATAAATTAAAACTCATACAATTTTAACTCCATAAAAATCCAAACTTTCAACCTTTTAGTGTGTTATTTTTTCCGAATTTTATATACTTTTATAATTTTATATATATTTTTTGAATTATATATATATATTTTTCGAATTTTATATATTTTTTCTAATTTTATATATATTTTTTCAAATTTATATATCTTTTCCGTAATCATATATTTTTTCCGAATTTTATATTTTTTTTCTAATTCTATTTTTTGTTTTCGAATTATATATATATTTCAAAAATTTATATGTTTTTCAAAATTTATATATTTTTTCCAAAATTTATATATATTTTTCAAATTTTATATATATTTCTTGAATTATATACATATTTCAAAATTTATATATATTTTTTTCGAATTTTATATATTTTTTCAAAATATATATATATTTTTTATAATTTTATGTATATTTTTATAATTTTATATATTATTTTTAATTATATATATATTTATTGAAATATATATATATTCGAATTATATATATTTTTTCGAATTTTATATACATTTTTAAATTTTATATATATTTTTGAATTTTTTAAGGTGAAACTGTAATTTACCCATAAGGGTGGGGGCAATGTGAAAATTCAATAGTTTAGGGGGGTTTATTGATATTAATCATAAAATTATAATATAATGTGAAGGGCAATTAGGTAAAATCATGCATGAAATTAGACTAGAGGGGTGAAAGTGTAATATGTCCAAACAAGAGAGGATGAAACTGTAATTTACCCAAGAAAAAAAGGAAAAAGGATTTTACAAAGTGGGTTATTATTACTGAAAATTATAAATTTGTCTATCTCGCTTATATATTTTCAAATTCTTATTTAAGCATTATTTTAGCAATTAGGGAGAGAAAAATAAACTCACTCTCTTTTCTTTTCTAGTGAAATGTTATCGATTTCACTCTCCTTTTTACATCGTTTTATTTTTCCTTAATTCTTTGAATTAATGAACTTGAAAGGAACAAAAGAAAAAGAGAGAGAGAGAATTAAACTAATTATAATGTTTGATTTGTTGTTGAGATTAAAAAAAAAAAAGTGAAGAAAAAATATATTTGCAGATCTCTCATTTGTTCATACTTTAAAAATTCTAAATCACTCTTTTTATTATTATTTTGAATTAAAATAATTTAGAGATAAATGCTAACTTAAGTGACACTTTAATGACTTCAAATATATCTCAACATTTTAATAATAACAAAAACAAAGTTAAGAAAATAATTGGGTCTTACTACATGCTAAAAAAAATAGGGTTTTTCCTGACGTAGAGGAAATTTTAGGATTCTTTTAAATTGATACTACTTAAATTGTGATTATTGTGTTTGAATTTGAGTTATTTGTTATTTAGTTAGCTTTTACACATCAACATTATGCTTTAGGGTTTCGAATTAGGGTTTTCTTAAATTGAATTCAAATTTTGTTATAATTATTGTATTTCAATTTGAGTAATTTATTATTTAATTAAGTTTTGAACATCAAAATTACAATTTGGGGGTTTCGGATTTTCTTAAATTGTGAATGTTGCCTTATTTGATTCTTGTTTTATTTGTTTTTTCTTCTTTTTTTTTTTCACATTTTTACAGTGATAGAAGACCTTTTTTTAACTCATAACATACATGTTTACTATTTGAAAACTAGTGCTAGTACCAAGAGAGTAGACTCTGATCCTTACATTGCAGCAGCAATGACCAAAAACGGGCAGTGTTTTGGGATAAATTTCATTGTTCAACTTTGGTTTGTTTTTAGCTTCAACCATTCTTTTTCCAAGCCGCCAAGCCATTAGCTTCTAAAAATCTCTTCTTCCATCTCTCCTTCCCGCCTAAATATTTAGGTTTTTCCTCATAAATACATCACTTCAACAACAGTTTGTTTGACCTCTATTCACTTGCTTCTATCCTAAAAAATTTGTCCAGCTCCACTTGTTTTTACCCTAAAAAATCTGTCCAGCTCCAGTCTCATGATATATCTTCTTGCTGAAACCCAGGTTTGCATTTTATTTTTCATTTCACTCTATCTTTTGTATTTTGTTTGTTTTTCATTTCACTTTGTAGTAATTAATTTTATGTACCAATTTTTTTTTGTAAATTAGTGGACTTATTCGTAGAATAGAAGCCTGAAAACGAATGACTATATTAGAATAACTTAGTAGAATATTATAAAATAGAAGACTTAAAATCGAGATAGAAGGCTCAAATTCTAAGAATATTATAAAATAGAAGACTTAAAATCGAGACAGAAGACTGAAATTGTAAGAATATTTTAAAATGGAAGACTGGAAATGGGGCCTGTATGTTTTTTTTTTTTTTTTGTTGTTTTTTATATGGTAATTTAGTATTTTGAAGAAAATATAAGAAAAAAATGAGATTCATCTCCACTAAATTTATTAAAAATTAGGGTTATTAGCCCCAATTATCCCTATTGTCATGGATTGTCCCCAATGGAAAAAAATTCTCATGGATTATGTTTTTCAGCTGCTCAGTCCATGTTTTTACTTGATTTTTTTTCATATTTGTGTTAAATTAAGATAAACTATGGCCCTGCTTTCGAAGCGAAAGAGAGCAGAAGTAAATTTAAAGGAAGATGTGTGTGTAATAAGTTCATCAGAAGTTGAATTTACAGGGCTCAAGCCCGGCTCAACATTCCTACTATTTAAGTAAGTTTTTAATTTATGAAAGAAATTTGTTTTTATTTGGATATTAAAAATATGATTGATTATTCAAATTGGTGATAAGTTTCATTATTTTCATTAGAAATGAATATCAAAAGGAAAATAAAGTCACCTTCATTCATAGTAGAAAGACAAGCACAAACGCCTTAATCATATGGCACGCCATGAGTGATGTTGAGAGGAAACCATATATTGATGAATACAATAAGTTGATGACTAAATTTAAAGCAAGAGGTATGGCCTGCGGGAAGAAGAATGTCGTTCAAAAGAAAATCCAAGAGGTAGTATGTCTCAAATTGTATTTTTTTTTAATAATTTTGTTAGCTAATGTATATGCATATTGAATGATTTAATTTTGTTAATTTTGTAATTACAGGACTGTCGTATTTCATGCATGCCAATACCTACTTTTTTCTCTATAGTGTCTAAATTGACAGAAGCGCAAAAGAACACTATATGTGGGGCTGGATTCGGTAAACTTCTGGACTTAAAGGTTCAACACTTAAACCAGGAGCTTTCCGAAGACTTGACAAGAAATTTCGATCTCATATTATGCCGTATGCACATAGATTCAAAGTTTGTGAGCATTACAACAAATGATGTGGTCGAGATCTTCGGGTTACCCAACGGTCCTATTCAAGTGCCAGACTCGAAAACAGTGGATTACAAAATAGATTTTAAATGGGCAAAACAAGATGGTTACTTGGAAACTAGTGGACTAAAACTCAAAATATTAGGAGCCAAGATTGGTGAGTGGTGTGAAGGAGTGGAGCGGAACGATGATTTTGTGAGGTTGTTTGTATTGTATACATGTGGATCTGTATTGAGTCCACTCACCAAGCATCACACACACCAAAAATTCTTAGAGGCTGTTGACAATGTGCCTCTAATTAAAAACTACAACTGGGCACAATTGGTGATTGATGACTTAATAGCCGAGATTAAAAAATATTAGAATCCAAAAAAGACTTTAAGGATCTGCACTAGAAGTTTATATCTCCTACAGGTTTGAACACTAATAAAAATGTATAGATTTAATTTTTTTACAATTAAGGTGATTTATGATGTTTGATAAAAGTGAGGGTTTTCTTTTCTATGACCAGGTTTTGTATCTTGTTCGTTTTGAGGTTGATGGACCAAGACCGAAAACATACATCCATCTAATCTCATCTTGGACTGACGAGATGGTGAAAGAGCGTTTAAGGTATGAAATGCAGATATTTAGTGGCTTCGGAAGAGAAAAGGTAATTGTTTACATCATATGTAATATACATTATATTTGTAGGTATTTAATTATTGAATATCTCCATCTACAGATCATTAAACGTATTTCGTACTCGACTGAGAGCAAGACTCAGGACATGGATGGTAAACTAATGACCGAATCACATTCCAGCTTTGAAAATGATTTTGAGGTACTTAGGTTTGATACATTATTTTTATTAATTTCTCAACTGAAATATAATAAATTATTGATATGATAACCAAAAAAATGTAATTCTTAGGAATACATGCGGTGTTGGGAAAAAATGAAAGAATGTCATAAGAAAATAAAAAAATGGTTTGAGAGTTGCAAAGGAATGTAAGGCAGAAATTGGAAACCGAAGTCTCCGCCTCCCACATACATGTCACGTGAATACAAGAGCCACCAGGAGGAAGAGAGGTTGAAGTATGTGGTTGAAGGAAAATTAGAATTCAATGAATAAACTAAAGAAAGCTTGGTTCAAAATGGATACAATCACACAACTCTTTTAAGCTTCAATTCAATTTTCACTGAGGTCCTGTATTAAACAAATAAAATGATAAGCTTTAGTAGAGTAAATAACAAACTAATCAATTTTGACACCAAATACAACTTTACTTACCCATTCAAAAAGGCTTCTTTTGCCTGTGTTTCTGACATTCTCATGTTTTTCGAAATCACTCACCTACAAAGGAATATTGTGAGGTTGGATTATTATTATTTTTTATTAATTTGATACATGTTAAATATTAAAATTGAGCACCAACCAGAATGAGATTAAAATGACAGTGGGATGATTGAGTGTTTGTCAAGTGGGCGATGGGTTCAAGTAAATCAGAATTTATCGCTTTAGATTGACTCTGGCAATAGTTGCTTGCAGGCGTACTCGATGATTCCTTCATCATTGAGTCTTTGGTACCAAATGTGTCACCCTATACAAAATGCAATAACATATTAGTTGGACAATTTGTTTTATAAACTTTAAAATGCACTGACATATATTTTCACTTACGTTATTCTCCATTTTCGCCCTTTTTTATGCCCTTTTCTTCTTCTCTGAAGCAGCCTCGTACCTGGGTTTATCCCTACGTTTCTTCTGTCCTCGCCAAGCATCCTTCTTTTTGAAACCCTTTGCCACCTCATTTTGGTTACAATGAGGATTTTCATCATTTGAAGTTGGAAGTATGTGTGTTTTTGTCCTTTTTTCAACCACATTCAACATGTTTTCAAAATTGTTGATAACAAAATTGTAATCTGCCTCACTTTCTGCAGCAACGATATTTAGCGGAGTTGATAGGTAACACAATCTTATATAGCGAACCACTTCTTGCGAATTTGGATCTACCTCAATCCTAGGACCTATGAGATTCTCCGTTGTTTCATCTCTTGCATCTCGCGTCCACCGCTTAAAAATGTATTCATTTGGAACTTCGTTTGCATGGAAGACCTCTCTTAATATCTTTATTTGGTGACAACATAGAACGCCTTCCATTTTTTAAACTTCCCACACTGGCATGTCAATAAGTTACTCCCTTTCATCCTCCTAACAAATCGTTGGGATCTATGTCCACCATCCACAAAAACAGTATATACCAAGTCTCCACCATTATCAACAATATTGTGGCTAATATACGCATTAATCGACCTTAAAAAGTGCTTTTGAAATCGCTCAAATATTGTTTTGGTATAAATTTTTCCACATTGCTTAATCATCGGGGACTCCACTTTTATCTTCGGTAGCTTGTTACACAAATCAAATTCAACATGCCTTTCTTTATGCCGTAAGTGACTTACTAACCTTTCAAAATGCTTAAAAAGTTAGGAATGCAGTGATCAGATTTCAAAAAACATTTTAGATTAAAATTCAAGCTTTCACTTAGTTGCGTGGTTCTCATTCCAGCGCACCAGTGATGTTTCACATAAGCCTTCGCCTATTTTCACTTTAATTGAAACAAATCACCTAACCATTTATTATCAATAACATCAAAGTACATCAGCACATCATTCCACTCAGACAAAAAAAATTCTTCTTTATCGACACACTTCATGAATCGAAATAAATATTTTTTTATACCAACCTCATCGCGAACTACATGGCCAACGTGCTTCAAAGCATTTTGCATGATGTGCCATATACATAGATAATGTGTTGTCTTTGGCATGACAATTTCTAGTGCTCTGCTCATCGCAACATCTTGGTCGATTAGAATTGTCTTTGGAGCTTTGAGAGACATTGCTTGTAAAAAAGTCTCAAATAACCAAATGAATGACTCCACTATCTCATCATACATCAAGGCACCACCAAATACCACAGTTTCTCTATGATGATTCAGGCCAACAAAAACTCTGAATGGTCGATGAGCATTATTCACCTTGTATGTTGTGTCAAAAGTTACAACATCCCCAAACAAAGAATAGTCTATTATCATTCTAACATCCGCCCAAAATATATTGGTCATCAAATTATCATAGTTTAGTTGGGTGTCATAAAAGAAAAAGGGGTTTTCTAAAAGTTGAGTCTTTAAATAATTCAATATGCATGTTGTCTCTCCATGTTGTTGTTGTTTTTGTTGCTTTGTTCTCAACAAATTTTTAAGGTCCAATTTTGTAAAACCTAGAGCATTTGTTGCACCTGCTTCTTTTTCCATAACCTCAAAAGATGAGCTAACAGGTATCCCACAATTATCAGCCAACGTTATCTCAGCTTCTTGAATTTCAAATATTATTCGTTGTGATCGCAAAAATTCGGTGCAATCACCCCTGACCAACTCATGATTGTGTTCTTCAATAAAACCATATACCACCAATTTCTTTCCTTGTCTATCATATTTTTCATGAAATGAAGCAAGACATCCCGTACGCATCTCTGCCCTGTGTTCATTGACCAAACAATCCCTCTTATCCTCAAGCCTTTTACCTTGCTTACAACAAACAATTTTTGCACTGGTGACATGCCCAACTTTCTGATATCTATTGGTATTAAATTTCCTTATGCCAAACCCGACAATTCGGCCATATGCATTGTAAAAGTCATAAGCACTCTCAAGGGTTGAAAACTCCATCCCGATCTTGGGTTTAAATTCAATAGGGTCGATTGGAGATGTAACATCACATCTCATATCCATTCACAAACTATAATAAAAATAATTAAATATTTTAGTGTAATTTATTTGAAATAGTCATACAAATTAGGCATTTTTTTTAAGAATTTGTAAAAGTATACTTGGGCATGAAAATACTAATAAAACAAAATTAAAGCAATTACCATTTCCAGTCTTCCATTTTAAAATATTCTTAGAATTTCAGTCTTCTGTCTCGATTTTAAGTCTTCTGTTTTATAATATTCAGCCTTTTATCTCAATTTTTAGTCTTCTATTTTATAATATTCTACTAAGTTATTCTAATATAGTCATTCATTTTCAGGCTTCTATTATACGAATAAGTCCACTAATTTACAACAAAAAAAAATAGTGAAATGAAAAACAAACAAAATACAAAAGACATAGTGAAATGAAAACAAAAATGCAAACCTGGGTTGGGTTTCAGCAAGAAGATATATCATGAGACTGGAGTTGTAATATTTTTTAGGGTAGAAGCAAGTGAAGCTGAACATAAAATTAATTACTACAGAGTGAAGCAAAAAATAAAATGCAAACCTGGTTTCCAATGAAAGAAGATGAGAGCTGCTCCAGGACAAATTTTTGAGGGTAGAAGCAAGTGGAGCTAGATAGATTTTTGAGTGTAGAAGCAAGTGAAAGTGAATAGAGGTTAATCTAACTGTTGTTGAAATGATGTATTTGGGAGGGAAAACCTAAATATTTAGGCGGGAAGGAGAGGTGGAAGAAGATATTTTTAGAAGCTGATGGCTTTGATGGCTTAGCGGCTTGGAAAAAGAATGGTTGAGGCTAAAAACAAGCTAAAGTTAAACAATAAAATTTACCCCAAAACGCTGCCGTTTTTGGTCATTGCTACTGCAATGTAAGGCAGATGATCCAGGTCCTTCTTGAAGATGTTAGTAGGGCATTTCTTAGTGATTATCCTAGGGGTTTGGGATTTCCTTATACTGTTTATTGTGAGTTCTTGGTTCAAATGGTAATATGCTAGTTGAGACTGACAAACAAGTAATGGATATGTTCTATGAAGTTGAACCCTACGTCAAGTGTTTACAGGGTGTCCATTTGTCCCACATCGAATAAAGAGGGGAAAGTGAATAAGGTTTAAATGGGTGGATGTTAGCCTAACCCACTGGCTTAAGCTTTTAGGTTGAACCGTGAAGCATCCACCCGTTACAGTTGGTGTCAGAGCCCAACTTAGTCTTTCATCCAGTGTCACGCCAAACACCCGCTTGGAGTCTGCACCCCGGGCCGGAGTCCGGGTCCAAGGTCGGGTAAACAGGGTGGTCCGACCGAAACGATGGCGTTGCGCGGGTTCGAATGGAGGAGAATGTTACAAGGTACCCATTTGTCCCATATCGAATAAAGAGGGGAAAGTAAATGGGGTTTAAATAAGTGGATGTTAACCTAACACATTGGCTTAAGCTTTTGGGTCGAACCGCGAACCATCCACCTGTTACAGTTGGTATCAGAGTCAAACTCAGTCTTTCATCCGGTGCCATGCCAAGCACCCGCTTGGAGTCTGCACCCCGGGCCGGAGTCCGGGTAGGTAGGGTGGTTTGACCGCAACGAGGGCGTTGCACGGGTTCGGATGAGGGAGAATGTTACATTGTGCCCATTTGTCCCACATCGTATAAAGAGGGGAAAATGAATGAGATTTAAATGGGTGGATGTTAACCTAACCCATTGGCTTAAGCTTTTGGGTCAAACCGCGAAGCATCCATCCGTTACAACATCCATGTGGAGGATGGTTTGTCTGATTATGAGTGAAATGATAATGCTCATTTTAACTCAAGTATGGACGAGGTTGGTGTGAGATATCCAAAGAGGACCAGATCTAAAAGTCATAAATGGAAAATAGATAACGTGTAAGTGATAGAAAAAAGAACTAATATGTTGAAAATGAGAGAAATGATGGCTATTTATAAAGCATGGTTTGAGGGGGTCAAATTGATGGAAAATAAAATAAATAAAGTGGCAAATTATGACGTGGAAAAATATTGAGATAAGGCTAATTCTAATTGAAGGGTAGTTTAGGTATTCAATAAAAATATTGGGTGATGTCATGTCTGAAAAGCTATGAAAAGGACATTAGGGGGTGCAAATGATATGTTTTTTTCAAAAATAAGGGGTCTAACTGAATTTATGCAAACCTAAAGAGTCAGATTGAAGTATTTACAAAATTCAGGGGGTGTAAATGAAATTAATTATTCAAAAAAATAAAAAAGGTAATTATTTAATTATATAACTATTTAAGCTAAAAAAATGAAAAAAATAAAATACTCCTCACATTAAAAAATGAGTGAATGCATCAGATCCCATCCTTGTTTCAAATTACTAAATAATTTTTAAAAAAAGCAAAACCACAAAAATAATAAAGCACCAGTAACAGCTCCCACCATCTCTGCCCCCATTCCATAGTACTGCCTCCACCTCTTCTTCATCTCCATCTTCATCCTTAATTGTCAAAACAATTCACTTACCGGACGGTCAATGCGATTATCGTCCCATCAGCCCCTAAGGTTTCACTTTTGTTGCACTCACACCCCTGACTCCTTATGAAAGGTCATTTCTACCCCTGATCAATTATTCTATTCATTTGAGGACTAATATACCCTCTAAATTAAACCCCTAACCCTAAATTAAAACCCTTAAACCCCAAAATTAAAACCTAAATTGAAACTCTAATTTGAAAATTCTAAATTAAAACCTTAAATTAAACCCCTATGCACCTTAATTAATCCCAAAATTAAATACCTAATTGGTAACCCTAAACTTAATCCTCTACACATATACCATTTCATCATCTGTGTTTACTTTCTTTTCCCCCAATTCCAACAAAAATCCCCAAAATTAAAACCCTTAAACTGATACCTCTCTCTATATATATACACACACTATTTCATCATTTAGGTAAAATCACTTTTCCCCAAATGTCAAACCAACCCAACAAAAATATCAAAAATTTCCCCTAATTTTCTAGGGTTTCTCAATCCGTTTTCGTTTATTTTTTCCACCACAGGACCCTCAATTCCTCTATCACCTACACCAAATCTTAACCACCACCAAGGACCTAAGCCACACCGGAAACCCCATCGACGACTGCTGGAGATACGACCCCAATTGGTCCTCCAACCACCAACGCCTCGCCGACTGCGCCATGGCTTAACTAGGAGCTCGCCCGAAGCGTGGTTAACCATGGCTGAGGAAGGGGACTGTAAAGTGCTCGCCCGAAGCATTGGAAGGTGAGGTTGACGGAGATGTGGACGAGGTCGGGCTTGGCGGCGGTTGATGACTGTACCATCGGCTTCGGTAGTGGAACAGATGAGGAGGGAGGAGTGTGAAGGTGTGGTTAACCATGGATGAGGAAGGGGACCGTGGTGGCGCGACTGATGAGTTTGGGGTGGTTAACCATGGCTGAGAGATAGAGAAAAGTAGGTAAGAGGTTAATTAGTTTAGGGTTTGATTGAGAAGTGCATTCTTGTCTTTAATGAAAATAATACAACATTCAAATCCTGAAAATATATTTTAATATTTTACTGAAGGGTATTTCTGTCATTTCACGGCTCAAGGGGTGTGAGTGTCCATAAAAGTGTTGACCGGCCAAAATTGACCAGTACCTCAGAGGGTGTTAGTGCAAATTACCCTAAGTATTAAGTTAAGCTGAAGAAAGGGTCTAATATAATGATACGTATATTATTAAATTATAATCTTATAACTATTCACTTATAACCATTAAATTATATGTAAGTTAAAATATTATAATAATAATAATAATAATAAATCCGGAACCGATCCGATTCGATTTTACATGGTTAAGAACCAGAACCAAACTTAAAAATTCGATTATTTAATTTTCAGAACCGGAACCAAACCTAAAAATTCGATTATTTAATTTTCAGAACCGGAACCGAACCGAACCACCTTACAATCGAACCAAGTCATCAGTTCCGATTTGGTTCAGTCCGGTTCTTCGATCTTTCCTTTGGCCAACTCTACTATAACCTATAATTTAAAAACTCCCCACATTTAAGCTAAAAAATGAAAAAATAAAGGGTAAATTACACTTTCACCCCTATTGATTGGACAAATTCCAACTTCACCCCCTCTAGTTTGGACAATTACACTTTTACCCCCTATAGTTTAGTTTTTCATAACACTTTCCCCCCTCAATCGGCCTTCAGGCGTAGTCAACGCCGGTCAAAGCTAATTTAATGGGTGAAATGACTACACTACCCTCTAGCTACTAAAAATACCATTTTAGCCCTTAATTTTGTGGACAAAATTGCCATTGTATTAATATATACCTATACCCATACCCATATATGCAAACCAGTTTCTTCTCCTCCATAGACGTCCTCCTTCATCCTCCTCCATTTCCAAGCATAGCGTCCTCCATTGTTGCAGGTGAAGCTCATCAACAAGCTGCATCATGTCTTCCAAATCAGTAAGTCATATCTTTCCTACAGATTTTAGGATTTTGAAATTGAGTTTGGATGGGTTTAATATATGGTTTAATTTAGGGATTTTACTTGTTTAGGCTGAAATTGAGTTTAAAATATGTGAATTGAAGTGTAAAACCATGTATATTTGTTACTACATTGTATTGCTTATAAGAATTTACGGTTTTCAAATGTAAATTGAGATTCAAATGCTTAATTTAGGGATTTTACTTAATTTTGGAGAAATTGAGTTTGAAATCCGTAAATTGAAGTTTATTTGTTACTGCATTGTACTGCGTATTAGAATTTAGGGTTGTCAAATGTAAATTGAAATTAAAATGCTTAATTTAGGGATTTTATGTAATTTTTATGAAATTGAGTTTGAAATTCGTAAATTAAAGAATATTTGTTAGTACATTATACTGCTTATAGGAATTTAGAGTTGTCAAATGTAAATGGAGATTCATTTTGAGTAATTTATGGGTTTTACTTATTTTTGCTGAATTGATTGATTTCTGTTTATACAGGTTAGTTCTTCCAACACTCACATGAATGAAATGATAGATTGTAGGTACAAGAGTAGGTTTTGTTATTGTAAGCTTAAGGCTGCAATTAGAGTTACAGAAAATGAAAAGAACAGGGGAAAATTATATCTTGTGTGCCCAAATGAGTGTAGTGTATGTGGATTTTGGGATTGGTTCAAACCTATCTCAATTATGAACTCAACCAAGATTGCCCAACTAGAATTTGATGATGCAGTAATGGAGAAACTGAAGAAATTGGATCAAGATGTTATGGATCTCAAATGTGCTCATGTAGAGCTTGCTGCAAGTGTGAATGAACTCCGTAGAAGCAATTCAGTTGTGAAAATGTTGGTGATTTTGAATCTGGCTTTGAGTGTCCTATGGTTTGTTGGATTTGTAAGTTTCGTGATGATGACTTTAGTTTAAGGTGCTTTGTATGTCCTACACCATCTCAAATGTGGTCATTTAGTTGTATTGTCCTCAAACTTTGTTTAGAATGGAAGGTTAAAAAGCCTATGTAAGCTTCACTTTTTGCACTCATTTTGTATGTAAGCTTCAGTGTAGTATTTTATATGTAAGAAACCTATGTAAGCCTATGTTGTATTCAAGACATGTAAGCTTGAGTTTCTTAATGGTAATGTAAGATTCATTTTGTTAATGCCAATGTAAGATTCATTTTGTTATGAAAATATTGTATTGGCAGTGCACATTTGCTCATTCCATTGAACACACTCAATTTCCATCAAACCATTGTATTGAACCTGTACATATTGTTTCAGAAACCATAACAGTCATATTGATTCAGAATAAATTTGCATCAAAGCATTGCAATTTTCACTCTAACCATTGAATACAAGCAATTAAATGACAAATAGCAAACATGTTTACAATACAACAAATTGGAAATGAATTTGCCCATTCCATTGAATAATGTCATACAAGTAAGTTTCAGAAAATCAGTACAACACAGTCAATTAGCATTACATCCCAAGAATAGGCAAATAAAAACCATCAAACTTCATTACAAATTGTCATCAGTTCAAACACTGCCGCAAAAAAATACTAGTGTTAGCATATACCATTGCTATACCCCTAGTGTTACCATATACCCTATGATATTTCACTTCATTGCATTTGCAAAAAGAATTTAAGCTCTTCACAAAAGTCACAACCTGTCCAAAAAATGACCACTGCAGTGTTCTCCCAAAAAATGACTGCTGCAGTGTGCTCCCAAAACATACACAAAAAGCTCCAATCTGTCCACAAAATCACGCAGTGTCCAAAAAATGACTACTGGAATCTGCTCCCAAAACACAAAAATTGTCCAATCTGTCCACAAAATCATGCAATGTTCTAATATCCACAAAAACCCCCAAAAAACCACCATTTCTCCATAAAGCTCCAATCAACAGAGCCTTCCCCTTCCTCTTGATATTGGCAACTTTCCAACCTAATCCATACGTACAATCAAGAAATTAAAAGGAATTTTTTTAAATTTGTGATTCTACCATTTTAATGTAAATGGTCAATAAACAGAAAACTTACCCTAACATTTGGTTGGCTTGAACCTCCTCTTTCATTGCTTGACCCTCCAATTGGTTGATTGCAGCTTCTTATGTTGCCCCTTCCATGACTTATTCCAACCTAATCCACATAAAAGAGTCATTAATAGGCTCTCTTTATTACATGATTTGTTCCAATTTAATCTATACAAAAATTTGAAATATTACCCTAACAGTTGGTTGACTGCAGCTTGCTTGGCTTACCCTAGCATTTGGTTGACTGTTGCTTGCACCCTTCAAATAAAACATGATTAAAATGTTTAAAAATAATTCCAAAATTAATCTGAAAATATCTTCACATGCAAATTACCAGAGGAGTGTTGGTGTTAGCAGCTTGAGGAGTGTTTCTGTTAGCAGCTTGAGGAGTGTTTGCCTTCAAAAAAAAAAAAAAGTTAGTTAATTTTCAAGTACAATATGTGTAAAATTATACAAGTGAAAATTAAATATTCAACCTGTTTCTTTCTTGATATTTTATTCTTTGCTGGTTGTCCTCTCCCTTGTTTGCAACCCCTCCTATTATGGCCTAACATTCCACAAAGTTTGCATGTCACTGATAATGACCTCCTAGCTTGACTTGTACCTACTGGAGGTTCATGTTCTTCCATTCTTCTAGCTTTTGGAGGTCTCCCAGGTAATTTCTTTCCCTCAGGTGCACCCATTGTTTCAGTGACTGGTTCCCACATGGTTTGGTCTGGAATGGGATGTATAATTCCATTGTGTGCTTTCATATACAATATGTTTGTGTAGCTTTCATCACAGAACCTCTCAAGATTGTATATATTGTAACAGATTGTTGTAACTGCATGCCTACAAGGCAGCCCAGATATGTCCTAAGCTTTACAAACACAAGTCTTCATTCCAAGATTAACCACATATCTAGTTGTCATATGCTCAAGTACCTGATACTCATCTCCTCCAGCCCAGATCACAGTACAAGTTCTGCTTTCTTCCATTGCCTCATTCAACCTCTTTCTTGTATTAGGAGTCACCATCCCAGTCCACCCACTGCCCTTACTGTATCTCACTTGAATCCTCTCCATAATTTTCTGTCTGATACCATCCAAGACAGTCAATATTGGCTTATCCCTTAACTGTCCTATCCAATTATTGAAACTTTCTGTCATATTATTTGTCACATGATCACTTTTGACTTTTGGATTGAAGCCATGTCTACTCCATTGTTCAACAGGTGCATTGTCCATAAGCCATTTATGGGCAGCTGGACTTATCTCCCTCACATTTTGCATTGCATCCTTGAAATCCCTCACATTGTAAGCCCTAGCAGCCCTCCAAAACCATTTCTTTAACATAATTCCAGGATGTTTTTTCCTAAAATTGTTGTATATGTGTCTACAACATTTTCTGTGCATTGCCACTGGAAAAATATCCCTAAGAGCCAATTCCAACCCTTTCTGTTTGTCTGACATAAATGTCCATGGGTACTGTTCACATTCTGAACCAATGCAACCATGTAGTTGCTCAAGAAAAAAACCCCAGCTCTCCTTGCATTCTACCTCCACAACTCCATAGACAATTGGAAACAAACCATTGTTTGCATCCAAGTCGATAGTAGATAGCAAAACTCCCCCCTTAGTCCCCTTTAGATGGCAACCATCTAATCCTATAAAGGGCCTACAAGCAGTCTTGAATCCATTCATCATTGCTTCTAATGATATGAAAATTCTCTGAAACAATGGTTTTATGTCTGGTTCAGGAAAAGTGCATCTATATTCCACAACACTGCCCCTATTTGATTTTCTAATCTCATTGGCATATGCTGGTATATATGTGTAAGATAGCCCATGATTACCCTCAATTTTATCTAGTGCCTTTCTCTTTGCTCTCCACAGTTGCATTTTATGAGCTTCAATCCCACAATTCTCATGTACTACATCATGCAAGCTGTCAATAGTTATGTTTGGGGACTCTCTGAACTTGCTATGAAACTTTCTTGAGATCCAAGTTGAATTAGCTTATTTGTTATGCTTAAGTCTTACACAATTATGTTGTGGTTGGACTGACTTAATCTGAAATGTTATTTTATCTGATAAAGGTGAAGCATGGACCCTAAATAGACAACCTGGAACAAGACACTTTGTTGTAACCCTTGTCATTTCATTCTTAGTTCTGTCCAAACTAACTCCCTTTTCAACAGCATAATCCCTTAACACTTCTCTGAACTAATCAACATTTTCAAAAATTTGACCTACTTCAAAAATTATCTCCCCATTTTCTGCTGGTTTAAACAATTTACCAAATCTGCAATGTTTGTGAATTCTTTGTTGTGCTAGTTTAGCCTTACTTTCATTACTCATATACTTTGGATGACCTTTCAACTCATCATCTGAAGAATCAGTACCAGAGTGATCATCAGATTGATAATCACTCAACCCATCACTATTGTATTTTCCTAACCCTTCATCAACTCTATGACAACTGCCCTCAGAGATAGACTGATTACTGTCAGAGTCAGACTCACTTGACTCTTTCTCTGCTGCATCAGCCTTCCACTCCTCATCTTCAGACCTGAACCCAAAATAACCATCATTTTCTTCTGAATCCTCATTATCTTCTGCCTTATAATCCTCACTCTCCTGTTCTGAATCCACAACATCCTCATCATCATCCCTCACTGCCTCATCAGACCCTACATGTTCTGCCCTAACTCCCTCAGTTGATCCCATGTTATTTGGATTATAAGTATTATGAGTATTAGACATTTCTTCCCTCATTTCTTCCATAACCTCTCTACTAGACAGTATGTCATTAGGAAATATATCATTGTCAGATCCCATACTACAGAAAGGCCCAGTGTCTGTGTCTATGTATTCAATTTTCACATAAATGTCAATA
This sequence comes from Cornus suecica, assembly GCA_963922005.1. Classification (NCBI taxonomy): domain Eukaryota; kingdom Viridiplantae; phylum Streptophyta; class Magnoliopsida; order Cornales; family Cornaceae; genus Cornus; species Cornus suecica. Next base: position 5,473,118 of record OY998244.1, on the reverse strand, counting down.
TCGTTAACACCTTTGTAAATCTCAAACATGTCTAACACATCTGTATCACTGTTTATATCAATTTTTAAACCACTTTTAGGCACCCCATGAGAGATGTTCATCACTAACCCTACATCTCCAGGTATGTGAGCTAATGCATGTTCATTAACATCATGTGTCAAATCTATGAAAGAGTACCTGTCTGGGTCAACACATTTCACTGTACTCTCCATATTACTAAAATGTATGATAATATCATGGTAAACATCCATTTATGTCTGTAAAAAAAGCATAAAAATAACATGAAAACATACACTTGGAAAGAACATAAAAATAACATCAAAACAAAAAATTACAATGCAACAGAAATTAATGATTTCATCATCAGAAGCAATTAAAACCATAATCAAACAGAGATACGCATGATTTTAAAGCATCATTGTAATTTTTTTAAAAATAACTCATGCTTTTATCATCAGAACAAAAAAAAACATCAATGAAACAGAAAAACACATGCTTTTAAAGTCTAAATACTTATACAGCTTCGAATGTAAACAATAACCATGTTTTTCTTATTACTAAAATGTATCACAATTCTCATGGTAAACATCCATTTATGTCTGTAAAAAGAGCATAAAAATAACATGAAAACATACACTTGGAAGGAACATAAAAATAACATCAAAACACAAAATTACAATGCAACATAAATTAATGATTTCGTTATCAGAAGCAATTAAAACCATAATCAAACAGAGATACGCATGATTTTAAAGCATCATTGTAATTTTTTTAAAAATAACTCATGCTTTTATCATCAGAACAAAAAAAACACCAATGAAACAGAAAAACACATGCTTTTAAAGTCTAAATACTCATACAGCTTCGAATGTAAACAATAACCATGTTTTTCTTATTACTAAAATGTATCACAATTCTCATGGTAAACATCCATTTATGTCTGTAAAAAGAGCATAAAAATAACATGAAAACATACACTTGGAAGGAACATAAAAATAACATCAAAACACAAAATTACAATGCAACATAAATTAATGATTTCGTTATCAGAAGCAATTAAAACCATAATCAAACAGAGATACGCATGATTTTAAAGCATCATTGTAATTTTTTTAAAAATAACTCATGCTTTTATCATCAGAACAAAAAAAAACACCAATGAAACAGAAAAACACATGCTTTTAAAGTCTAAATACTCATACAGCTTCGAATGTAAACAATAACCATGTTTTTCTTATTACTAAAATGTATCACAATTATCATGGTAAACATCCATTTATGTCTGTAAAAAGAGCATAAAAATAACATGAAAACATACATTTGGAAGGAACATAAAAATAACATCAAAACACAAAATTACAATGCAACAAAAAATAATGATTTCATCATCAGAAGCAATTAAAACCATAATCAAACAGAGATACGCATGATTTTAAAGCATCATTGTAATTTTTTTAAAAATAACTCATGCTTTTATCATCATAATAAAAAAAAACACCAATGAAACAGAAAAACACATGAACCCAAGATTTAACTACTGGAAAGCTTTAGATCTAACAGAAAAAAACATGCTTTTAAAGTCTAAATACTCATACAACTTCGAACGTAAAAAATAACCATATTTTTCATACATATATCTAAATAAAAGCTTTGGATCTAACAAAAAAACGAACCTTTTTTGTAGATCAAGCCTCGGAACTAAATTCACGATGATGATGACCGTGAAATGGAGACGAAACGGAGACCGGGTGAGGCTTCAGGATGATGGTGAAGATTTGGCCGTCAAATTGAGAAGAAACAGAGATCGGGTAGGATTGAAGACTCATACGAACATGAGTCTCTCTCTCTCTCCCTCTCTCTCTGTGTTGTGTGCTGTAAGTGATGAAGTGGGTTAGAGTTAGATTAGGTTAGAGTTAGGTTGACTAGAGTTTGGAGTGAGTTAGGTTAGGGTTAGTAAATGTCAAAACTGTAATTACAAATATCATAATTTTTTTAATAAATATTGATATATAATATAATGGGTATTTAGGTAAATTCATGTTTTCAGTTGCCGGAAAAGACTAGGAGGGGTAAAAGTGTAATTGTCCAAACTAGAGAGGGGAAGTTGGAATTTGTCCAATCAATAGGGGGTTAAAGTGTAATTTACCCAAAAATAAAACACTCCTCACATTAAAAAATGAGTGAATGCATCAAATCCCATCCTTGTTTCAAATTGCTAAATAATTTTTTAAAAAGCAAAACCACAAAAATAATAAAGCACCAGTAACCGCCCCCACCATCTCTGGCCCCATTCCATAATACTGCCTCCACCTCTTCTTCAACTCCATCTTCATCCTTAATTGTCAAAACAATTATCTTCCAGACTATTGAAAAGCAATTCAGCCCATAATCCTTTGATGATCACTGATTGTGTGTAACAGTGCTGGGTTTCAAACCTTGCTCCTCAAATGTTTTTTGAAGAAGATAAAGTACCTCTTGTACAAGGCCATATCTAAGTACATTGTAAGTAACATCATCAGCTTCTAAGCCCATTTCTCTCATATCCCCAAATAAGGTGAACGCATGTTCTTACCCTTCATCTCATCAAGCATCCCCACTGCTTCTTCCATTCTCCCTAATTTGCAGAAAGCATCAATCGCATCATTGTACGAGACTTCATCAAGGTAAATCCCCAATTCCTTCAAGTTATTGAATTGTTCTACCACCTCTGAAGACATGCCCATTTCACCCGAACATTGAAGAATCAAGGTGGCGATCACACAGTTGGTTTTGATACCCTTTGACACCATTTCATTATGAAAAGCTTTGTATATTCCTGGTCTCACAGTATCCTCGAAGTAACAGTTTGCATCAGGGACCAGACCCTTTTTTTCCATGTCAAATAAGACATTTAATTTAACTAAAATTAAATGGGTGTATCTTTTATATATTTTTATTTAATTATTTTGATATTTTATTTCTCTAATAGTCACAGTAAAATCTAATCAATGACCCATTTTCAAAATGTTACTTCACTCCTAACAATATATATTCACATCATTTTTCATGCAAAAACCCACCCAACAATGCACATAACCACACACACATAACCCTACATCATATATGGTTTCTTCTTCATTAATATTTTTGTCCCATTCATTGTTTTTCTTCTCCCTTTTATTAAAATTATAATTATAATAATATTTATAGATATATTTCTACTTCATTAATAAGTTTTTCACCTTATTTACTACTCTTGAATAGATTCCTAGAAGGAGGGAGAGGGAGTTACAACACACAACACACGTAAACCGAAGAATGGTCGGATTGAACTCGACCCATATCGCTGGCCTTCGCCGCCGCACCACCGCCACACACCCCTCTTCCCTCCCGCAACAACCTCACCAATTTCACTTCCCTCACCGATAAAGTCATTACCCACCTCAAAAACTCCGGAATCCAACTCCGATCAGGGTTATCCAACTTCGAATTCGCCATAGCTCCCTCCTGACCTCAAAGCCCTCCTCTCTATTATTTTATTCCGGTAACCAGGGTGATCCGGGCCAGTTTACAGACACCTCAACTAATCCCAAGGCCCTGAAGTTAACGACCAGGGACCGGGTAAACCTCCAGTGGCTGAGACGAAAACGTAGTTGGGAGAATTTGAACCTAGGACCTCTTTGTTGGACCTTGCTTCCCGGACTAGCGTTCCGCCAGGGCCATCATGCTCCACCTCTGCGCCTCCCTCTACCTCCCTATCGCCGCCATCTCTTCCCATATCGCCTTTGGAATGAACGAATTGGGTGTACGAGTCTTCAAAAAGGGTGTTTGGGTATGGGAATAAAAGGTGTTTGGTTATATAAATGACTTGTCCATGCTATCCCATATTACAACACTTTAAAATAGGGTTGTTTGGGTAAGGGTAAAATGGACTAAGTCTACGACCATAAATGATCAGGGGTGTAAATTATTCGTTTTTGCAAAAGTTATAGATCGGATTGAATTTTTGCAAATCTGAAGGGATCAGATTAAAGTATAGACAAAGTTAATAGGATGTAAATAAAATTAACCCAACTCAAAAGTAAAGTAGAAAGTGTGCTCTGCCATTTTTATACTTTCTTCTCATTTGAACATAACCAAACCCTCGGTCAATGGAAGGTATGCCTTAAATATGATTTTCAAATTTTGGGTTGAATTCACTTTCAATAACAAAGGATGTAGATGTAGATGGTGTTTGTATATGTATATGTATATGTGTTTAAATATAATTTAAGTGTTGGGTTTTGGTTATTTTCACTGCTGTTCTAAAATCACTACTGTTGCACCAAAGAAAACTGTTAGCAGCTCTCTCGCTCACTCTGTTATCAGTTAATTTCGATTTTAAACTGACCTGTTTTGATTTTTGCAATGAATTTCTCTGCAATCGTTTCTAGGAAAGAAAGATGGTCCACAATCAGCAAGGTTCACATGGAGGATTGAAAACTTTTCTACCCTCAAAACCAAGCAATACTCTAGAATTTTCTGTGTTGATGGAAACAAATGGTAATTTTCGTCTTCTACCCTGTTTTCAGATTTTTATTTTGATGAATATTTCTAATGTTTTTTGTGTGTTGGGAAGGCGGGTGCTTATATTCCCAAAGGGGAACGATGTGGAAAAGTTGTCAATTTATTTAGAAGTTGCCGATTCAGCAACTTTGTTATATGGGTGGAGTAGATATGCACAATTTAGCTTATCTGTGTTCAATCAGGTGCATAAGTTCAGAGTAACCAAGGGTATGTTCTTTACACAATTACTGGATTTACACCATATTCAAAGCCATATGCACTTTAATTTACAAAAACATGTGTGTGCGCGCCCGTAGGCTTAAATTTAATATGGAAAATAATATATAATTTTTTGTTGCTGAAATGTGCTTTTTGTTGGATTGTTTTATTACTTCAGGTTTGCCTTTTTACTTTTTAAGTGTGGAATGAAATGGAGTACCTTCCTTTAGTAGGTTCCTTGTCTAGGAAAGGAATTCATTTTGGTTCAAAGGAAATTGGAATGTGATGTATTTGTATACTGTATATTTATCTTATACACGAAATAGGCATAGGATAGGAGAAAAATGAAGCACTCAAACGATGTAACAAGGGATTGTTTTTCTATCATATTGATGTATTAGAGTCGAGCTGTGTATATTTCTACAATGGTCCACATTTGGAAGATAAGTTATGGTGGATTAATGAAAGATGTGTATCATCTTTACTTGATGCATTGCGAATTCGCGATCACCCATTTGGGGATGGTCTGAGACAATGCCAATCCGGAAGGTTGAGGAGACGACCCCTGTGTAGAAGTTGTCAGCAATGGCCACTCAAGACAGTGTCTTCTGACCAAAATGAGGTCGATGCGAGTTAGCAATCACCCATCCGAAAATGGTCTAAGGAGAAATGGATGTTGGTTTATGGCTTGAGGTGACATCGTATTTTTCATCTATGATTCTAGCTTAACGAAACTGAATAGAATCACTGCATATTCTATCCCTAGACATATTGAAAATAAAGTAAAATTATATGATTCTTGCTTATCATATCTCAGCTAACAGGTTTATTGTTCTTGTGTGTTGGCTGGTGCTTAAGATGGTTACAAAATCTGGTGCTTATTTAAAAACTGTAGCTCTGCTATTCTTCATATGTCAGACTGAAATGTAGGTGTGCCTAGGTGTTGAGTTCCACTGCACTTCTAGTTTCAGTGTACAGCGTTTCACCTCATGTGTCATATTTGGTGACAGTTGTGACTGTTTTCGTATGCAGACAGCACTCGACACCACTTCAATGCACGAGAACCGGATTGGGGTTTCGCTTCATTCATGCCTCTGAGTAACTTGAATGACCCTGGTAGTGGTTATCTCTTGAACGATACATGCATAGTTGAAGCTGTTGTCTCGGTTGTTGATTGCGTGACACATGACCAGGTCGAGACAGCGGAGACTGTAATTGTTGAGAAGGAGTCAACGGTTATTTTTGTTTTCTCTGGTTTCAATCAACCATTGATGAGGCCAAAATAATCTTCATAAAAATGATATCTCGGGACCTATCGGAAATTCCTGATTTCGCCGCACATCTTGCAGGATCCATCCTTGACTTGTTAAAGCGCTGCAACCTCACTTCGTCCCGGCTTGAAGAGTTGAACACCTTCAAGCTCGAGTTTCTAGCACTTCTCGAAACTTACAAGACTACCAAGCGATCTCTGAAAGAGGTAGAAGAAAAAATTGCAGAAAAGCAAGGAACAAAAAGTTCTTTGGTTGAGCAAGTGAAGATTAATGCATTCGCATTTCAAACACGGAGGGTGATTCACAAGGAGGACTTTGTCTCAAAGGAGGCCGAGCTTCAACGAGAGTTTGAGTGTCTGCAGGCGGAACTGGCAAGCATCTCTGAGAAGAAGAAAAGTGCTGAGAAAGAGATCAAGCGACTGCATGGGGAAATGGTTACTCTGGAAAAGTCTAGATCCTCCGTTCTTGAGGAGTTCTCAACTCTTGAGGCTGAAAAGAAGAATGCGATGAGTACTCTGTTGTCGCTCCAAAAAGAATGGACTGAGCTCAGGGGCATCTTCATGGAAGCTAACAACTAGTCCATTTTTACCTGCAAGAAAATAAGATTTTGTTTTTGTTGGGTTTGGCAAAATTTGGTAGGTGAAGGTAACAACCTTAGAAGACGATTTTGGGCGGGATTAATTCATAAGTGTGAGTTGGGAGTTAATTCCTAACAGTTGGTGTAGTGCTATATTTGTCTTTGTAGGCTGCTAACATTCTACCTCTATTTTCATTTTTTGGATATGGATTTTTTTTTTCCGATAGTCGGTGTGTGGGGCTTTCGCCCCCCTCCGAGATTGTGGGTAATGCTCGGACTATGATTTTGGATATGGAACTTATTTTCGATTGTTGGAATCAATATTGTGTCCTTCTAGTCGTTTTTTCTTGTAGTTTTGAATGTGACTATGTTTTGTACTTAAACAAATTGCAAGACAACCTGAAAGACTCCTCTATCTTACAATTGATATGCCCTTTCAGTTAGATTTGCCGCTTTCTTCTTTTGCATTTTATTCTACTGATTATGGTCATCTTCATAAATTTAGTCCCTCGTTATCTTGATTTTTTAGGGCCCGTTTGGATATGTTGTGTTTTGTACTATTTTTTTACTGTTCACCCAATTTAAGAACAAAAACATGTTTGGCAAATAAATAAGGTTGTTTCTTTCTCTTGCACAGTAAAAATATTACCCCCAAAATTGACCCAATTTTAAGTACAACCTTTTATTGTTTTTGACGTTTTTTTACTGTACAATACTGAAAGCAAAAAAAAAACGTATCTGAAAATCATTTGCAAAACTCATCTCAGAAACTCTTTTCTTCTCTCTTCTCTCATCGCCTCTCAATCGAGTCTCTTAAAGAAACAAAAACAGAGCTCATCCCTGCAAATCTTTGCCATTTTAGAGTACTTTCTCTCTCATCATCACTTTCTCTCTCTAGGTTTTTTTGGATTCGCGAACTTCAATTGAATTCGATTCAGGGTTGAATTCAATCTAGGGCTAGGGTTAGAAGTATTGAAATCGGAGAGGTTTGATTGTGTGTGCTTTCAATGGAACAGGTGGTTTTGGAGTTGGGGTTGGGAGGGTTAAGGTTTCGATAATTGGAGTGTGCGATGATGACGGCGAATCCACGGCCACTTAAGGTGAGACCGTACGAGGATAGCATGGCGATACAGGTCATAGACGACGGCGGCGGTGGCGGAGAGTACGAAGATGGCGGTGGAGATGATGGTTTGGAATGTGGTGCTTGTGGTGGTGATGATGGTCATGTGAGTTTGGTGAATGCTTCAGAGCACCAGGGAGGTGGAGGTGGGGGTGTGGGTGTAGCGGCGGTTCGGAGCAGGACTAGTGAGCTCACTCTTGATTTCGAAGGAGAGGTTTATGTGTTCCCTGCTATTACGCCCGAGAAGGTGCGGTTTTGCTCTATGTGATTGTTTTCTAGTTCTATTTGGTTTATTGAATTGTTTTCATATTGAAGAAGTCAATTTTATTTTTCATTACGTTTTGAATTAGTGAAAGGATCGCCAAATTGTTGAGTAGATATTTTCTAGTTCGAAAAATGTTATGGTAAACACAGTGAAAATCAACAACAAATCATGAAATAGAGTAGTAAACACCCCACACAACGAGCACGAAAATCAAGTGTGGGGTATTAATCAATCATGTTTTTGTTTCTCTGGTATTTCCAGTGTCCCACTGCCACTCAAAACCCCAAATTATACCGGGTTACAAGAGAGAACTAATAGCGTGCACGACTTGCAAATGAATGGAAGTTTTTTTTTCTTGCTCCCACATAAGCATTTCCATTATTTATTTTTTTGTTTCTTTTAAATAAGAGCACTGGCACCATTGTGCTTGTTGTTTGATTAAAAATCTTCAACACATTTATATTATGTGGTGTTGGACTTGTAACTTGTTAGATGATTAAATGTATATAGGGTAAAGTATATTATTATGTGGTGTTCGACGGTAACTTGTTGCATGTAAATCTTGTGTCAAGTAACCGATAGAAGAAGTTTTTGTGTATGCCTCTTGGCATTTTGAAATCTAATTTAGAGGAAAGCAGTGGAGGAAGTTGTATGGATTTTGGGAACTTTTGGATGTTGAACTTTCCACTGGAATCATCAGTGATGAGATTTTAATGTGTACGTGATGTAATGCATCAATTGTATCTGATACAAGTAGTGGATAATGGCTTTATGCGATGAGGAATTGACTGCAGTTTGGATTGGTTGATCTATGGCTTTTAATTGGGTCAGACAATGAATTTGCTAATTTGTACCATTTACTTTATGTATTGAGTTTACTTTAGTGCTATAATTTCCAAAAGTATATTGGTTTTTGGACAAATTGATTTGGAATTACTTGTTCCTAATGTCTGATTGAATTTGTCATGGACTAAGATTGATAAATAAGTAAAAGGGACTCTATATGTACAGAGTCTCAGATTTATATCAAATTTGTTGGATAGTTTATTTAAGTTCTATTATTTGATGATTATGATATTATCTTTATCCTTTAAGTCGAAGTTACCTTCTGATTTGTCAATGGGTTAATTTTTGGAAGTCAATTTTTACCTAATGTTTTGCTACCTTAATTTTTTTTATGAATTTTTCTGATTTTTTTGTTGTTGTTTGATGTAATAGATGCAGATTTTTGTGAAAACCCTCACCGGCAAGACCATCACCCTTGAGGTGGAAAGCTCTAACACCATTGACAATGTCAAAGCCAAGATCCAGGACAAGGAAGGCATCCCCCCAGATCAGCAGAGACTGATCTTTACCGGCAAACAGCTGGAAGATGGCAGAACCCTGGCCGATTACAATATTCAAAAAGAGTCGACCCTCCACCTGGTGCTCCGTCTCAGAGGTGGTATGCAGATTTTCATTAAGACCTTGACTGGCAAAACCATCACTCTTAAGGTCGAAAGCTCTGATACCATTGACAACATCAAGGCCAAAATCCAAGACAAGGAGGGTATCCCCCCTGACCAGTAGAGGCTGATCTTTGCCGGGAAACAGCTCGAAGATGGGCGTACCCTTGCAGATTATAACATTCAGAAAGAGTCAACACTACATCTTGTGCAAAAATTCAAGACAAAAAGGGGATTCCACCAGACCAGCAGAGGTTGATTTTTGCTGGGAAGCAGCTAGAGGATGGAAGGGCTCTTGCTGACTACAACATTCAGAAGGAGTCCACCCTGCACTTGGTCCTCCGTCTCCGTGGTGGTTTCTGAGTACTTGACTAAACATATAGTTGTGGTTCTATATATGGTTCTATGTGGTCTGGTTTTCCTTTATGTTGGTTTCAAACAGTCTCTCTTAGTTTGGTTTGGTTGGCCAATGGCCTTGTGTTTTGTGTTGGTGGTAGTAGTCTGAACTGTTTTCAAATGACAGTCTTAACTGTTTTTTAATAAATGTGTGTGAATTTTAGTATCATTTGTGCGTTGCTCCTTTGAATTGATTGCAGTTGTTAGTGATTGTAGCTACCATCATCTTCAGTATAGACCATACACATTCTAGTAAGGTTATGATTCAACTTCTTTGTTATAGCGTCTCTGTTGAAGAAGATTACCTATTTGTGGTAAGAATAAAGGTGCAGTAGGTACCTGTTGTTCACCAAAGTTACACAACAAATCATTAGGAGGATTGCACGTTTTGCTTACTTGACCTTTTTTGTTTCAGATGATCATATATTTGGTTCTAGTTTTGTTACTGATAGGAGGTGACAATTAATCTGCTATGCATGAATCATGATAGGAGGTTTATTGTTTTGTTGTGGTGTCCAGTTTTATGCCATTTTTGTATGGCATTTCATATGTGTCATTTTTTATGGTGTTTTTAAATTGGTTGTCTTGGTCCAACTTCCCAATGGCCTCCTGTTTGCGTTCGTGGCAAACATCACCGTGATTGTTTTATATGGCTGGATAGACTAAATGCCGAACATCAAATCAATCATGAACTAGAGGATAGTAACAATGATTTGGGCAATGTTGTTGTTGATATACAACATGAACATAATCGACAAAAGTACATGTTATATGCTGGTTGTATCTGCCTCAGTTCGTTGTTGGTTCTTATGTGCATTCTCATTTTAATTGTATTTCTTGTTATTGTACTGAAATGAAGAGAACCTAGTGATGATGTTGTAAAATATTGTTGACATTTATGGGGTAATATATATGTAGAATATGTTGGGTATTTATATGTATAAGTGTGTCAACATTTTTTATGCCATCATATATTTATTGGTATTAATTTTATCAAAATCAATATCTAAACATAATTCTACAATAATAATAATAATAACTATTAATAATCAATTTTTTAGTAAACTTTTTTAAAAAAAAAAATTCAACTTACCAAACGTGTTTTTCTGTTTCTGTTCTCAAAAATCCAGAAAATACAGACGTTGTCAAACGTGTTTTTCTGCTTCTGTTATCAGATTTTCTGAAAAAACAAGGTCTGCCAAACGTGTTTTTATTTTTATTTTCCCAAAAAAAATTCGGATAAAATTTCGAACCAAACATGTTTTTGTATCCAGACTACCCTAAATACAAAAACAAAAAAGTTTTGATTTTCAAGAGGAAAAAAACAAAAACAAAAACATTGCTATCCAAACGCACTTTTAATGATAGTTAGATTTTATTTTCTACTCAACATGTTAGATGACTCATTTAAGTTAAATAATAATAAAAAAAAATCGCATCATTATATGACCTGGTTAATTGGATTCTCTGAAGGTGGAGAGTTGAACAACTTTAAGCTCGAGTTTCCAACACTTCTCGAAACTTACAAGACTTCCAAGCATTCTCTGAAGGTGGTGGAAGAAAAAATTACAAAAAAGCAAGGAACAAAGAATTCTTTGGTTGAGCAAGTGAACATTAATGCATTCACATTCCAAACGCGGAGGGCAAGGAGGGCAATTCACAAGGACTTGGTCCCGAAGGAGGGCGAGTTCCAAAGAGAAGTGATGAGAAAGAGATGAAGCAACTGCATGGGAAAATGGTTGGTCTGGAACAGTCTAGATCCTCTGTTCTTGAGGAGTTCTCAACTCTTGAGACTGAAAAGAAGACTGCGAAGAGCACTCTGTCTTCATTTCATGGAACCTAACAACTAGTCTAAGAAAATGAGATTATTTTGGTGTAGTGTTAGATTTGTCTCTGTAGGCTGGTAACGTTCTACCTTTATTTTCATGATTTTGGATATTCGGTGTGTAAGGGACTTTAGCTCTAACTAATGCACAGTACTGTGAAAAGCGATCCTCCATATAAATCGGATAAGGCTTAGACGGTTTGCAAGCGATCCTCCACACTTGCAAACCAGTCTTCTAATTGAAGAAAATTCTTGACTTAATTATTTTGGTACCGTGGGAAGAAAATCACTCAACACAGTTTTGGATGAATCCCGTAACTTTTATAGTTGCAAGGTGTGTATTGTGCCATGCAGTAAGATTCTTCACTAAGCTGAAAACATGGGAAATTAAAGTACAGGACTTGAGGGATTGAAAAAGAAAGGCCATATCTGCATTAATTTTTTTTAAGAATTCACTCTGACTTTGTCTTTGTGAGAACCCGCCCTTTATCATAAAACCCTACTATACTTTCAAAATTATTCAAAAAATCTCATATACTTAGAAAATCCCCCATGATTTCACATTTAATCAACTTCTCCCCTTTCTTCAAATTTAAGACAAAACTGCCCCTGAAACCAGGGGGGTTTACTAAAAAAAATTAAAAAACAAAAAAAATATCTAATTCTTAGTTCAATTATATATATATATATATATATTTCAGACTTATATTATTTTATATTTTACCCTAATTGGTAGTTCGAAAATAAAATATTTTAGCGTTAATTTCGGCATAAATCATTTTTTTCGTTTATATTAAAATATAAAAAACAAATTTAAAAATGAAAAAAACAATCTAATTAATAGTTCAAAATATTTTTTTATCTTTTGGATTTAATTTTTTATATTTTTAAAAAATATATATTTCAGCATTAATTTTTTATTTCGGCATAAATCAAAAACAAATTTCATTTATAGTTAAATATATATAAAAAATTTAAAACGAAAAAAAAATTAATTGGTAGTTCAAATTTTTTTTTATATTTTGGACTTAACTTTTTTATATTTACCCTAATTAGTAGTTTGGAAAAAAAAATCGGCAATAATTTTTTATTTCAGCATAAATAAAAAAAATCCGTAATATATAGATATATATATATATAAAAAAAACAATACGTATGATTGGAGGGAATATATCTTTTTATTTTTTTAAAATTATTTATATTTTACTAGGGGCATTTTTGTTTTTAAAATTTGCAGTAAACCCTCCTCTAGGGGGTTGGGGGGTTTTATCTTAAATTGGAGAAAATGAAGCAAGTTGATGAAATGTGAAACCACAAGGTTTTCTGATAATAGCCCTACCATTAAACTACATATCCATATTTATTTTCCAAGTGCCCTGTTATTTGGGCTGTGTGTGTATACCAGTAAAAGCTGCATTAATTCAATGTCAATTTGTTCTCTCCCTCTCTCTCTCTCAACCCCGCTCCGATTTTTTATTTATTTACTAAAATGGATTAAAGCCATTTCTTTTATAACATCAGAAAATGCATCTCCGAAAATTGGCTATGATCTAATTATCTAATCAGTTAAAATGTGGATTCTTTAAAAAAAACAAAAACAAATTACAGAATGGAAAGAAAAAAAAGGGTAGACAGGGATAATATAAAAAAAATTAAAAATAAAAGGAAAAGGTAAAAATAGATATTTGATTCTTGAAAAAAATAAAGGGAAAAACTCGACAGATGCAAGAAAAGAACTTTAAAAAATAATGAAAAAATGAAATAAGAATTTGTGTGACAATAGTCAATAGACTCAAATACCAACTATGTGCAGCCACTATTGTAAAGAAAATTTTTGATCAATTCTTTTTAATAAAATGCATACCAAATGTATATTTAGATTTATCATAATTCATATCTGATTGACTTAAGAAATTATAAGGTCATACATTCACTACCCATCGGACTTTCAAACCGAAATCAGCTTTAAATAAATAAATAAAACAGATAGTAAATGTCATGTAACCATTAACACTCTGGTATCACCCTTACAGAAGAAGTTTTTCTGGTGAAAAAATGCTATTCAAAACAAATCTGGAAAGAGAGACAGCAAAACAGTACAGGCATAAGCCCATCCATTACATAAGAAAAATCAAGTATAGAGAAACCAGACTATACAAAACAGTAAAAAGAAAAAAATAATCAAAACAAAATATATCACAGGTTAGATATATATATATATATATATATATATATATATATATATATTAAAACTATCGTCAATTACAACAAGGTTGAACTGTAGTGGGAACCATAACAACAAAGAAAATACCTCATAATTAGTTAGGAAAATGTTTATTGCACCGAATTCCGAAAGAGAATTGAGACAGTGAATTCATATCCACTATTGGATGGATAAGTATATACATGTTTGGGTCCCACAATCATCCATCTAACTGTGAATATCTATTCACTTCCCAATTTATCATCACTCTTAGAGTTATAAAAGTACCTATTAGCCAAAGGGGATTCCCGGTACTGAAGCCCGTTTGTGCACATGCTGGCTCTACCAGCTTTATTGAAGGCTTCCTACCTGCAGCATACTGGAAATCATAAAGAGCCTCATATCAAGAGAGACGAGGTACAGCTCTAAAAAATCTCGAAAATATGAAATAGACTCCGTCTCCAATGAAATAGAAAATATGAAGATGATTACGTTCGAGATGCTACTGTTGCCATGACCATGTTTCAACAATTTCTGATGTCACTGGAAAAAGATCTGTAGTGTTTTAGGTTACAATTTTCAAGCTAACTAATAATCGTTTTTATTTTTTTGAAAAAAAAAAATTCTAGATGGATTCATGCCCATTTCAAGCATGTGGGAGTTCAGTCCGGAACTCCAAGAATTTCGTAACCATTATCTTTTTTATATCTCCAGAGTATCAAGTACAAAGATGCCCATTTAGAAGAGAGATTGATACGTCAAGTATACCTAACCCTTACATTCTAGAGGTAGTTTAAACCTGCATTCTGGCGGTACTTAACATCAGTTTACTGGAAGGATTTGATGGGGAAATATAACACATAAGCAGAAGTAAATATAGACCAAAAAAATTTGCAAACACAGCTAGTATTGATTATAATTTCAAGGAATGAGGATGAGGGTGCTTGCATCAAGTATCTTTCAGCTGTAATTTGTTAATGTTCTTATGGGCAACAGAAAGATTTTAGTATTGGTTGAATGTATCGATGTATATCTATTTTTTATTTTAAGCAACTTGGAATATTGCGATTACATGTTTATGTTACCTAAATAATCTCAACAAGTTGACAGAGGGCTATCCTCTGTGTGGTGACAAGATGGAATATGGATTGATTCACTTGACAGCATTTTATTTCTAGTCTCTGCTTAGTATTGACTTAAATTCTTATTTTGATTATATTTTCATGGATTGATAAACCAGATTGAGTCTAACATTGTTACTTTTAAATGATTCTTGCATATGGAGTGTTCAGGTCTTGACAATTGACACCTAAATTCAGATTTTGGTGACGGAACTTATGATTCATTTACTGCCATTGTGCATCTGAATTCTGTTTGAAAGCTCCTCAGTGAGTCGATTATTATGTTGTAAGCTTGGTTTCTCGGAATTTGTAAAATTCTTGCTTTTCATTCTGCCCGCATTGCTTTTTCTCCACAAATTTCCCAGACAAGGTGGTGTATAATTTCTTTCATTATCACTGAATTCCAGATGAAGCCACTTCGTTTCTATTATCTTACTCTCTCCCCAACTATCAAGCACAAAGATGTCTAGGGCTAGCGACAACAATAAACCATTAAGAATAAAGTTTGATATGTGGGATGCATATTCTAGAGGTAGTTACTATCAGTTAGTAGAAAAAAAGAATATTGTAGTAATAGACAAATGAGTTTAGATAACAGAAACAAAATTTCCTAACCACAGGGTTGGTTGCTAAATGCAAGAATATTATGTCCACAAAGATTTTATTGGAAATATACACAAACTCATATGGGTATATATCAATATTTTTTTCAGTGTTGGAAGGCATGCAAAATAAGCTACTAGTGATTGATATTCTAAGTAAATGGGAATGCCAATATTCCTTAGTGCAACAGATGAATATTATTGAAACAGATGATGCAGGCCGAATTCTGCAGTTATATGGTATACCTTGAACAGTATTATAAAACATTCAATTTAAAAAATATACTTAATTATGTAAACATCGGTTCTTTTTTCTTACTATATAAAAAGATTTCAAGAAGGGGTCAAACTCTTTTATGTTAGTTCAACATTTTTTATTATGAGAATATGAGCAGATTATCACACCTTGTGTACAGCCTTCAAAACACAAACTTTCGACTTCCAAGAAAGGACTGATGAATGCATCAGCAGAAACTTTTGTCCGTGGACAGTCGATGGTTGGGGGCAGCGGCTACCTTGCCCAAAATATTTTAAAATGGTAGGTCAGCATGGCCTACTTCCTATCTGCTTCTGCAAAAATCAAAGCAGATCTCCTACAGAAAAAGCAGTAAATAGTTAGTAAGAAGCATATGATACTCCATACGGAAAACATTATACCTCCCATTGCTTTTTTCACCACACGGCAACAAAGCTAAATGAGTTGACAAGCATTGGGCACTTTTCCGAAGGAAGAGAGCCTACATGGTTATATGAAGATCTGTCCAATGCAACTACTGAAAGCTCCATCTTGAAGCATCCAAAGGAGCACAATGAAGATTATCCTTTCCCTAGGGGTACCAGGGTAACATCAAATAACCATGGATCAAGAAGCGTCACGAGGCCCTCAACTGAGAAATTTCAATTGTTGACTGCAGGATAAGTTGTAGGCCAAGCTTTTACACCTAAAGCGATTTACATCAGGTTCCTCTAATTCTAGGTATGGAAGACAAAAGTCCCAATATTTTTTCTAAAAAAACTGAAGGACAACTAAAGTAGCACCTTTACCTTGTCTGAGAACTGAAATATCACTAGGAGGCTCTGCATAAAACTCAGGGAAGAAGTTTGCCTGTAGATCAGGTGGCAATTACCAACACCGCACTTAATCCTGGCATGCTTTATTGTCAGACAAATATTAAAAGAAGGTAAGAAATATATCAACAGTGAAGAATACAAGAATAGCAGAATATGAATAATAATGATTGTTGAAGGATATAAATATTTAAGTTACACCCTCTCTTATAGCTTAAGCTTTTAGAATAGTTGGTAGTTAACATGGTATCAGAGCCAAAGGTCTCGTGTTCAAACCTCACCGCCACCCTTTGTTGAAAATTGTTGTTTCACGTGTTTGACCAAAAAGAAGGCCACACGTGAGGGGGTGCGTTGAAGAATATAAATATTTAAGTTACACCCTCTCTAATAGCTTAAGTTCTTTGAGTAGTTGGTAGTTAACAATGATAAAAAAAATATTTTTATCTGTTTCAAGTATTTCAGAATGTCAGGAAAAAAACAAAATTTTCATAATAAAAGTAAACCAACCACAAAGGAACTTTGTGGATTGCATTTTTTTTAACTTTTTAATACATAACCTAAACATGATTAACTTATCACAGTAAACAAAACTGCATAAAGTATAGTATTCTATGCTGAAGTTTCACTATGATTTCTAATTTCCTCCCTCTCCTATCATTTTTTGTTCAGAAATACCTTTCAAATTGCAGATTTAAGACTCAAAATTGAGAAAGTTTCACCACCAACAGAAATCAAACTTCTTCTGTTCACTAATAAACCCCTGTTCCAAGGTCACCCACTGAAAACATTCCTGCAGTGTCAATCCCATGTCAATTCTATGTCCAAAAATGCCCTGCTGTATCAAACACATAACTAAGCTATATACTTATAGTTTTCCTACTACTCCACTGTAAAGTACTTTGGTTTTCCTTCAGATATTGTCGATGATATATGAGAGTTCCTATTATAATACTTCCATTGATTCAAACAAAGGGCTTGAGTTGGTTTTCCAAACATGACAGAGGATTTTCAGATGTCACTTTGAAGAGAAAAATCATGACACCTTTTAAAGGGAAAGGGAAAACATTATAGTTCATCATTGGATATTAATTAATGGACAATATAGGTGAAAGACATGGTACACACGTAAACTATCTGAGTGAAAAAAATTAAGCGTGTGGCTAGCTTCTTTAAGGGTGATGAGATGTTCAATACCTTTCCATAAACAACTTCCAAGTGTGTCACTGCAAAGGCCACAGCACTTCCCTGTTTCTTCACGCGCGCAGCTATATCAAAGACATCGTTCACTGGAATGAAAAATGCTCTCTAAGTATATCTAAAAAAATAAAAAATAAAATCTGAATCAAAGTGTAGAATATTTATGGCACTATACCTGAAGCTATTTGTTATTGAAGTACTATGCAGACTTTGGGTTCATCTACCCGGTAAGAATCACTGGAATCCTTAACGCCGAAAAAGGCATCTCGTTAACAAGGGTGCAATGCAGACATGGTACATTTATCCGGCTTGCACGCCCTTAAAAGGCATCTCGTTAACAAGGGTTTTAGCCCTATCCACGTCTCCTCGGCTGCAATAACCACAAGCTGTGTATGTCACTGTATCAGGTTCTAGACCTCTAGCAATCATTTCGTGAAAGAGGTTAATAGCATCCTGAAGGTTATCTGATTTATAGCAACTGTCAATCAAAACTGTGTAACATTTAACATCAGAATCTAGTCCCGCATCCTTCATTTCACTCCAAAAATTCAAGACATCATCTATTACTTCCTTTTTCACTTTTGTATTCGGAAGGGATCTAGCCCTTTTCAATTTATTTTTAACATGACCATCGAGCAAAACCGTGTAAGTGATAACATCAGGTTTAATACCCCTCTCCCTCATATCATTGAAAAGATTCCAGGCTTCCTTCATATTATTTTCCCTGCAATAACCATTTATCATCATTGTGTAAGTAATGGCATTAGGAGTCAACCCTCTCCCAACCATCGTATCAAAGATCCACTGAGCATTTTTCAGATCTCTAGCTCGACAAAGACAAGATATGAGTTTACTGTACATTATATTACAGGGTGCATAATCTGAACGCAACACTGTCTTAAATAGCACAAGAGCTTTAACATTTTGACCCTCCGTAGATAAATTTGTCAGAAGTTTTAAACAAGAACCCCTTTTCAAAATGTGTCCTTGCCTAGAAAGCCTCAAAAAAATTTCATAGGCCTTGTCTGTGTATTCTGCTAAACAATATCCAGTAACCATTGCAGCATAATTGTCAAGACATTTATCTTTCAGACTATTGAAATACATCTCAGCGTCCTTCACCTTGCCCCCTCTGCATAAGCCTTCAATGATCACATTATGTGTAACAGTGCTGGGTTTCAAACCTTGCTCCTCCATAAGATAAAGTACCTCTTGTACAAGGCCATATCTAGAAAACCCACCAGCAAGTACATTGTAAGTAACAGTATCAGGTTTTAAGCCCATTTCTATCATTTTCTCAAATACAAGGAACGCATCCTCAGGCCTTCCATGAAGACAGTATCCATCCATCAAAGTTGTGTAATGCTTAACATCTGGAACCATGTTCTTACCCTTCATCTCATCAAGCATCCTCACTGCCTCTTCCATTCTCCCTAATTTGCAGAAAGCATGAACCACAACATTGTACGAGACTTTATCAAGGTAAATCCCCAAGTCCTTAAATTTTTTGAATCGTTCTACCACCTCTGAAAACCTGCCCATTTCACACGAACATTGAAGAATTAAGGTGGCGATCACACAGTTGGTTTTGATTCCCTTTGACACCAATTCATTATGAAGATCCAAAGCTTTGCGTATATTCCTGGTCTCACAGTATCCTCGAAGTAAGGCACTATAACAGTCTGCATCAGGGACGGGACCATTTTTTTTCATGTCTAATAAGACATTCTCTGCTTCTTCTAATTTTGACTCCTTGACAAACCCACGGATCACAGCAGCATAAGCATACGCGTTAATTGGTAACTTAAACCCGCTCCATTTTTGAAGCACTTTATACCCAATGTCAGGCCTCCCATGGAAGCAATGCCCTTCAATATAAGTGGCACGCATAACAGAATTAGCAATTACTCCAGCTGCCTCCATCTCCTCAAAGATGTCAGCAGCCTTTTCCAAATCACCCTTCCTACAAAGTGCCTTGATCACAATACCATAGGTGTAATCATTAGGACTCAAACCCATCCTCTTCAGTTGCTGGTAAACGGCCTCGGCCATATCCACTTCACCACACTCAACCAACCGATTGATAAGAAAATTACAGGACAATATACCCGGTATCAATCCCCGCCTTCTCGTTGCAAACAAAGTGTCAAGGGCCTCATCAAACATTCCAACACTAACATAGGCCTTGACCAATGCATCAAATGCCCGAAACAACGAATTTGGCCCTTCAAACTTAACACCCTCAACAAATGCTTCAAACAATTCCGAAACATTGAAACCCAAATCCTCCTCTTCCGACCGAATAACCTCCGTCAAAATCAATTCCAACGACATACCCCAACCCCATGAACACAGGATCCTAATAATCACCATGTAAGTCCCAACAGTATGCCTAAACCCATCTTTCTTCAATTCACGAAAAAATGAAATTGCCTTACTGGGTTCGCTATATAGTTTGTTCATAATTTCAGTAACCCTAGGTGGGTCTAATTCAAATATATGACCACCTAAAGAACTCGACTTTTGGGTGCATACAGTTTGTTCATCAGAAACTGAATCAGACAAGTAAGGACTCAATTGGGCAAGAGCAGAAACTGATTTAAATCGTATATATTGAGAGAATTTGATCAATTTGGTACAACATACCAACCTGGTAGAAGAAACCCACATGGAAAATGGGTAGACATCGGCAGAGTAAGCCCTTCTTCAGACTGATATAGAGATTCACAGTGTTGTAGAGAGAGAGAGAGAGAGTATCAGAAAAGAGCAACAGCAGCCATGGATGAGTTTGATTTCTAGAGAGAGAAAATGGGAAGGTTTGGGGAGAGAGAAAGCTTGGGTTGAGCGGTTGGAAGGAGTTGGCTAAAACCCTAGTTTGCTGATACCCCTAAACCCATAACCATGATGAGCTCAAAGCTACACTTAGATGTTTTTATTATTTATTTTCTTAAATAATAATAAATAAAAAAAGGTAAAATGATTTTACAAAGTGGGTGATTATTACTGAAAAATTATAAATTTGTCTATATCACTAAGATATTTTCAAAATCTAATTAAAACATTATTTTAACATTTAGGGGGACAAAATTAAATTCACACTTTTTTTCTAGCGAAATGTTATCGATTTCACTCTCCTCCTTACATGGTTTTAGTTTTCCTTAATTCTTTTTATTAATGAACTTGAAAGGAAAAAAATAAAAAAGGGGGAGAGAATTAAACTAATTATAATGTTTGATTTGTTATTGAGATTAAAAAAAAACATGAAGAAAAACTTATTTTCCGGATCTCTCATTTGTTCATACTTCAAAATTTCCAAATCACTATTTTTATTCTTATTTTGAATTAAAATAATTTAGAGATAATTGCCCACTTAAGTTACACTTTAATGACTTCAAATATATCTCAACATTTTAATAAATAAATAAAAGTTAAAGAAAATATTTGGGTCTCACTTTGATAATAGGGTGTCCTAATAAATTTGGTTAATCTAGCTTGTTTTTAGTATGTAGTCCTCTACCCTTTTTTTTCTTTAATTTAATTCCCTTAGTTAATATTGCCAATTTACGAATATTGTATTGTAGAAAAAAGGAATGCATATGCTTGGACCCCAAATGCAAAGCTCGAATCTGTATCTGTAAACAAATGCATATGCTTGGAGCCCAATACTCTTTGCCCATACAAAGAAAGCAAAAGATTAATATTTTTGGTGAATAATATAATAAAAAAATAATAATAATATATAAGATGCTGTACCAAATTCATATACAAGGCTTTATCAAATTTTTATTGTTATCAATGCACTATCTTGATTCTCAATACAAACAGTCTAGGAAAGCCACAAGATATAAATGGACAAAGCTATAGTCAAAAGGATTTTGGCAAACCATTTCATTTAATTTGAAAAGGAGGAGTCTCACAAGGCCCAAGATAGGTATAATGTCATTCAATCATGATGACATATCCAACCTATATTTATTTCAAAAACCACGAGTTTTGGGCACTTTTTATCAAAGAGGTTCGGCAAACTATATCTTTAACATTAATATATATAGTCTTAAGAGATTGGTTGAATGCTTCGATTCACTTTTCAAACTCTATTTTTACTTTCAGGTGAAAAAATTATTTTAAATTGTGTTTGATAAAAAATTTAGAAATTTTTTTAACTTTGCAATAAACATTTTAAAAAAGTGGCAAAATTTCGAGGGTTTGAGAACTAACAAAGTGATATTTGCTATGAATTGTATATGAGAAACTCAACCTAACTTGCTAATATCTTTAAATGGATATTATATAGTTTTGTAGTAACATCCTATCCATAGATTTCAAAAGATTCTCTAAGACAAAATAAATAAATAAAGGATTATTGACAAACAACCTTTTATAACTTTAAATTCTTGAACGAGCTGTCAAATAACCTTTGCATTTTTCTCACCTTACACATAGTCCCTATTTAGTTAATATTTTGCTAACAAACACCTCCTTGCCGTTAGAAAATTGATATTTTATGCCTAAAATACCCCTAAATTAATACTTGATGCCCAAATATTTCTAAAATAAATTGGTAACTAAATTAAGATTTTTTAGTAAATAACAAATTATTATTTTTTAACTAAATTAATATTTTTGAGTAAATTACAAATTATTTTTTTGTTTTTTGTTTAAGTTTACTTATTTATTTAAATTCAAATTTGAAAAATATATATTACTCTCTCCGTCTCAAATTATAAATCCCTTTTGGGGAATTCAACTTTTTAATATGATGGCTTTTATTGTGGTGTTAGTGAATAAAATATCAACTTTACTCGTGGTCTCATTATAATGATGTGATCGTTTATAAAATATATATTTTATAATTTCAATGTTTGAAGGTTAAACTGGTAAATTGATCAAATTTAGCGATTTTGATTTTTCAAAGTGGATACTTATTTTGGGACGGATGAAGAATAAATTATAAAAAAAAACATTATTAATAATAATACACTTTAAATAATATATATATATATATATATATATATATATTAAGAGAATAGATGCATAAAAATTTTAAAAGAACTTTTCTCTTTTAAAGTCATAAGCGTTTTAAAAAAATGTAAAGTCAGAAGCAAAAACTTGCCTTGTTCAAGTGTTTGAGAACAACAAAGTGATATTTTCTATGAATTGTATAGAGAAACTCATCCTAACTTGCCAATATCTTAAAATGTGGATATTATACAGTTTTGTAGTAAAACATCCTCAATAGATTTCAAAAGATTCTCTAAGACGAAATAATAATATTCATAACTAAATGTTTTGTATTAATATGTAGGGTAATTTACATAAAATCTTATTTGATTTTAGGATTTAATCATAAAATTATCTGAGGTTATCAATTTTTATGTTAAAATGATTTAAATGCCCATGACATAAAATTATCATTTATGAGTAATTTGCACCAAAATTATCCGAGTTTCAAATTTTAATCAAATAACTCTTGGGATTCAAAATGTCTTTAAAAATTTCATAATACTCATAATAAATTTAATAAATAATGAAATACAATATTATATATCTTTCATAAATAATACAATAAATAAAAAAATCTTTTGAATTACCAATTAATGCCAAAATTACCCTAATATTTATAATGAATTATTTAATTACAGTGTCATGTTCGTACAAAAAAAAACTCAAATGTACTTTTGTAGCTTCGTGTCACTCATCTATCTAAGATGTTATGTATATTATCGTGAAATTTCAACAAACCCATCGAAGATTTTCCCGAGAAAATCTAACCCAGTTTCTCATTTCTATCATCCTACTAATTTCCTTCCACAACTCACACACACACACAAAACATTTGCTTACCCTTTGTTTGCTTTTTCATTTTATATTCACCATGATCTCTAAACCCTTCACTCTCTTGCTTTCTCTTCCACTGCTTTTCATCTTTGCCCTATGTAGATAGTGAAAATCATAGGCCCAGGTCCATTTATTAGGCCCAAGATATGTCGAGCCCATGTAAAATGTAAATAGTGAATAGCCCATATATTGAACCCACCAAATATAAGGGGGACCATTAGCATTAAGCCATTCCCTTGAAAAAAGGGAGCAACTACCCACTACCTAAAGGGAGTGGGTAGTTATTAAGAGAGTGTGTCATGACCCCATGAACTTAGGCCATGATCCAAAAGCACAAAAAATGTATAAATATGGTCATTTGAGCCTAAATAAAATATGTTTTTGATGTGAGTGAAATTTGACACTTACATTTGGCGCCGTCTGTGGGAAACGAGCATATTTTTCCACTTGTAACAAATTTATTTTATTTTTTAAAAAAAATGGTGTCCACACGGTCAACAAACAATGAAGTCAGGTTCGAAGAAGTCATGAGGAGGTTGGAGGCTGTGGAGCAGAGAAATGCGGCCCTCGAGCAGCAGAATGCTGAATTGCTCCATCGAGTGACTCATGGCCCTTTTCCTCTCCAAAATCCCAATCCAGCAGAGTGCGCAGATGAGCCAGAGCCCTTCAACTCCCATCACGAGCAAGATGCATCCGAAGAAGTCATGAGGAGGTTGAAGGCTGTGGAGCAGAGAAATGCGGCCCTCGAGCAGCAGAATGCTGAATTGCTCCATCAAGTGACTCATGGCCCTTTTCCTCTCCAAAATCTCAATCCAGCAGAGTGCGCAGATGAGCCAGAGCCCTTCAACTCTCATCACGAGCAAGATGCATCCGCCGCCCGAAGAGATAAAGTCCTGAGGGAAGAAGAAGAATCCTTTCACCCCATAACAGGGAGAATGCCAACGATGCAGGTCCCGACCCAGAACGACCTGCACGAAATGGCTGCCAGAATCCAGAGAGACGTGATGAAAGATTTAAAATTGCAGACCCCTGATGATTTGGCCATCCATGTGACAACGGATATGACTAAATCTCCATTCACAGAAGAAATTGAAGCAGAAGAAGTTTGTATTGCCAACTTTTACGCTATATGATGGTACAAAAGATCCACTCGATCACATCTACCAAGTGCAGACCAAAATGACTGTTTATGGGAGAAACCAAGCACTCCTCTGCAAAGTCTTTTCAACTAGTTTGACTGAGGCACCACTTCTGTGGTTCAGGAAGCAGACTCCTGGATCCATCAGCAGTTGGAATGACCTCTGCAGATGCTTTATCGGTCAATACTTCAGCAACCGGAGGCAGAGGAAAACGATATCAAGCCTTTTCACCATGACCCAGAAAAAAGGGGAGAGCCTCAAGAACTTCTTATCTAGATTCAACGTCGAAATGTCTTCTATCGATGACTGCAATCAATTGTCAGCGGTAGAAGCATTCCGTATGGCGGTCATCCCTGGCACGAAGTTCCACTCTTCACTAGTAAAACGACCCCCTGTCAACATCGATGAGCTCAACTCCAGAGCACAAGGGTATCTCAGAATAGAAGAGGATGAAGCAGTCAGACACAAAAGAGCCTCTCTGGTAACGGTGGAGGCAAAATCCAAAGAAAGGATGAAGGATCAAAGGCCTCAACGACCCGATCCACCTCGGCAAACCTCATCATCCAGAAATTTAGACAAGCGTCAACGGACGGAAGAAAGAACCACTACGCTCAAAACCAGCCTTGGAAAACTCTTCCAAGAAAACAAAAACAAAGGGATTTTCAGACCACCTCCATCGATCAGACAACCAATGGAACTGAGAGACATGACCAAGCACTGTGCCTTTCACAGCGAGTATGGTCATCATACAAATGACTGCAGAAATCTCCGAAGGCAGGTAGAGGCAATGATCGCCAAATGGGAGCTTGCGGATTACATAATGAAGGATCAGCCGAGACCAGACAAACCACACAGGACACAGCCAAACATCGCTGCATCGGGACAACCGGTGAAGGTTATCCACATGATCCAAAGAGGTGAAGAGGCCTTGGAGGCCGAAGGAAGCAGAAGGTCAAAGTTAAGAAAAACACACAAACTCATGCGAGTCGGCGAAGTTTGCCAAACAACCCTCCTTCAAGGAGAATCAAAAATCATGTTCTCAAAGGCCGATATACAGAATATTCAGACGCCTCACGAAGATCCTCTGGTAATCACTCTTCTGGTAGCTAATTGTCTGATCAAACGCGTAATGATTGACCCAGGAAGCAGCACCAATATCATGACAAAATGGGCCTTCGACAAAATTGGAATTGATGTATCGCAGCTTCACCCGGCTCGGATTCCTCTGGCCGACTTTGACGGATGACGCGTTGAGCCGATAGGCGTAGTCCATTTGTCAGTATCAGCGGCACGCCGAACCCTGAAAGAAGCTTTCGTCGTAGTGGACGTCAAACCATCGTACAATCTGCTGATGGGATGAGGGTGGATCCATCGGATGCAAGGAGTTCCTTCGACACTCCATCAGGTCATGCGGTGTCTCGACCCAAATGGAGTAGACGTGACAGATATTCCTGGAGCCCAGGTAGCAGCGAAGGAATGCTACTCGATATCCATGAAGAACCTGAACCAGAAAAATAAACAAGTGTTGGAAGCGCCAGAAGAGTCCCTGTACAACGAGAAATAACAATTACAGTCAGAGGGTCAGGAGACTCAGGCAACAACGGAACCCCTAGAAGAAGTGAAAGTTAGTCTGACGGATCACACCAGAGTCACATTCATCGGCTCGTACCTCCAGAAATAAGAAAAGGACAGGCTTATTCATTTTCTCCAACTAAACTCAGACGTGTTCGCCTGGTCTCATCTCGACATGCCGGGCATTGATCCTTTGGTTGCTCAGCATAACCTAAATGTTGATCCAAATGTCAGACCGGTAAGGCAGAAGCAGAGGAGGTTCGGGATAGAAAGGAACCAGATCATATCCGAGGAGGTGGGAAAGCTGCTAGAAGCTGGATTCATAAGGGAAGTGAAGTACCCATCATGGTTGTCAAACGTGGTGGTAGTCAGAAAGAAGAACGGGAAATGGAGAGTCTGCGTGGACTTCACCAACTTAAACAAAGCTTGCCCGAAGGATTGTTTTCCCCTGCCGAAGATTGATCAGATGGTAGATGCCACCTCGGGATATGAAAGACTCTCTTTTCTTGATGCATACTCCGGCTACAATCAGATCCTGGTAAAAAGCAGGAGAAAAGGCGACCACCTCAAGCACCTGGAAGAAGTGTTCGATGCACTCCGAAGGTATAGAATGAAGCTCAATCCAGCCAAGTGTTCTTTCGGAGTCTCATCCGGACAGTTCCTCGAACATATCGTCAACCGAACAGGAATCGAAGCCAGCCCATCGCAAGTCAATACTCTAATAAGCTGCGAAGAGCCAAAAACGCAAAAGGAGGTCCAGATTCTGACAGGAAGGGTAGCCACACTGAGCAGGTTCGTGTCCCGACTGACAGACCGATGCATACCATTTTTTCAGGCAATTAAAGGCGGAAAATGAAGCATATGGGGGCCAGAACAGGCAGAGGCCTTCCAGAAATTGAAGCAGTATCTCCAAAATCCACCGATCCTCGCCTCACCAAATCCAGGAGAACCATTGCATCTGTACCTTGCCATATCAGCAACCTCAACCAGCGCAGCACTTGTAAAAGATGACAAAAAGTGCCAGAAACTAGTCTTCTTCAGCAGCAAGTCCCTATCCGATGCGGAAACCAGATACACCATGGCGGAGCGAGTTGTTCTTTCTTTAATCAACGCAAAGAGACGACTGAGGCACTATTTTGAAACTCATCCAATCGTGGTGCCAACCACCATTCCGATAAGAGCCATCATGTCCAAACCCGATTTGACGGGAAGAATAACCAGATGGGCGTTGGAACTCGGGACATTCGACATCACATATGTGCCACGAACAGCTATCAAAGGTCAGGCCTTAGCTGATTTTCTCCTAGAGGCAGAGCCAGAGGCAATCCTCCAAGATTCAGACGAACCCGAATGGACGCTCTATGTAGACGGATCAGTTAGTTCAGCTGGTTCGGGAATTGGGCTCGAAATTGTAACACCAGATGGGACCTGAATCCAGCAATCAGTGCGCCTGGAGTTTTTCGCCACCAATAACGAAGCTGAGTACGAGGCACTCCTAGCTGGGCTGCGACTAGCTCAAAGCCTCTGTATTAAGAAGCTCCGTATTTTCAGTGACTCACAGCTGGTGGTGAAACAAGTTCAAGACGAGTACGACGCAGGAGAAAAACTGCAGCCCTATAAGAAGTTGGCTCAGATGGAGCTAGACAGACTGGAGCAGTATTCCCTCAGTCAGATCCCCAGGGAGGAAAATGAAAATGCGGATCGATTGGCCAACATGGCCTCAGTCAATGATCAAGACCTGACCAGAGTCGCCCCGATCGACTATCTTGATGTCCCAAGCATCCACCAGTCAGATGTGGTGTGCGCAATACCATGGGAGCCGAGCTGGATGGACCCCATAGCAGAATACCTCAGGAATGGTACACTCCCTGATGATAAAGCAGAGGCTCGAAAAATTCGCATGAAATCGGCCAGATATGTCTTGCTACACGGCCAGCTATATAGAAGATCTTTTGGGGGACCCTACCTTCGATGCCTTACACCTTCAGAGGCATCGGCCATAATGAAGGAAATCCACGAAGGGTCATGCGGAAATCACTCAGGGGGACGAGCTTTGGCCCATAAAGTACTAAGCCAAGGATATTTTTGGCCTTATCTTTCCCATGATACTGAAGCCTTTGTCAGAAGATGCAGAAAATGTCAGTTCCATGGAGACTTCATTCATCCGCCACTAGAACTGCTTAACCCCATATTCAGCCCGCACCCATTTGCGCAATGGGGGATTGATGCAGTTGGACCACTTCCCATGGCTCTCAGATCAGTAAATCAAGCACTGATAGCAACTAATTATTTCACAAAGTGGGTCGAGGCAGAATCTTACTCCACCATCACTCACAAGCACGTAATCAAATTCAAATGGACCAATATCATCTGCAGGTTCGGAGTGCCGAGGGTGATAGTGATCGACAACGGATTAAATTTGGATAATCAGTGGACCAGACAATTCTGTAATGAACATGGGATCCAGTTGAGAACCTCATCGGTCGCATACCCTCAAGGAAATGGCCAGGCCGAGAGATCCAACAGAACCATATTGAATACCCTGAAGAAGAAGCTAGAAGAGCATAAGGGAGTGTGGCCAGACAAGCTTCCAGAGGTATTATGGTCTTACAGAACAACATCAAGAATCCCTACAGGAGAAACACCATTCTCAATGGCGTATGGGACATAAGCAGTCATTCCAACAGAGCAAATAGTGCCAACAGCCAGAACAAAGCTGTATCAGGAAGAACTAAATGACCAACAGCTGGTTGATGGACTCGATCTGCTCGAAGAAAAATGAGATCAAGCTGCCATCAGGCTAGCAGCCTACCACCAGAGGGTCAGGAACACCTTCAACAAAAAAGTCAAGATACGAGAATTCCAGGTGGGCGATATGGTATTACGAAAGAAGATCGGGTTAATCGGAAAGCTCAGGGATAATTGGGAAGGACCATACACAGTCACAGATGTCATAGGACATGGGGCTTACCGCCTCAGGAATAATGACGGCAATATGGAACCCAATTCACAGAATGCCTCACGACTGAAGATGTATTATCCTTGATATTTATTTCGTTTTCAGAATAATTAAACAGAGGCATCTGAGCCTAGCTTTATTGATATCTTTGAAAATTCCCATGTTTGTTATCATGACTCAGTCAGATGTTGTTATCTTTGTAATTTCTCGGTTATAATAAAAGATGGTCATCCTTCTTGCAAACAAGTAGCCTAAGATTAAAAGTAATTCTTGAGTAATGAGATGACAGAGGCTCATAAGCCTGATTCACTCTTTCAGAGGAATAAGACTAAAAAGAATTCCTGAGCAATGAGATGACAGAGGCTCGTAAGTCTGACTCACTCTTTCAGAGGAATAAGATTAAAAAGAATTCCTGAGCAATGAGATGACAGAGGCTCGTAAGCCTGACTCACTCTTTCAGAGGAATAAGATTAAAAGTAATTCCTGAGTAATGAGATGACAGAGGCTCATAAGTCTGATTCACTCTTTCAGAGGAATAAGATTAAAAAGAATTCCTGAGCAATGAGATGACAGAGACTCGTAAGTCTGACTCACTCTTTCAGAGGAATAAGATTAAAAATAATTCCTGAGTAATGAGATGACAGAGGCTCATAAGCCTGATTCACTCTCCCAGAGGAATGAAATTAAAATATTTCCCAGTGGTGAAATGACAGAGGCTTATAAGCCCAATTCACACTTACACAGGAGAAAGTATTAAAATAGAGACTAGTCAGCTTGATTTACATCAACAGAAGCAAATAAAAATATCCATTGAAAAGCATAAATCGCTGTCTTATATTACAAAATTGCCCGAAGGACATATTACAAATTACAGCGTTGCAAAATAAAAGAGCCTAAACTAGCTTGGACCACTAAAGTCTTTCCCTAAGGAATCAACATGTGTGGTAGGAGGGAAAAACTCTATAGAGGGATTGAGAGGGTCGGCAGGAAGATACCCTTTAAGGAACTCAGTTAAAAGATTCTGAGCATAGCTAGGTTCGGGGCTGGCATATGGTGGCTGCACCCCTAACTTCCTATCCATGGCATTAGGATCTTTGATCTTCCTCCTTGCCGGGTCCTTCTCTCCAGCAATGAAGCCCTTCCTCCAAAATTCACCAGCCACTATATTATTCATCCTTGAATAATGCTGATGCATGTCAAGCCCTCATTTCTTGCACATTTCCAGGGCAGATTGGGAGATGCCGAACTGGTGTTGAAGAGCCTCATGATCTGATGTTAGCTTCTCCTTTTCACTGGATAGCTTAGCATTCAGCTCTTGTGATTGAGCCAGTTCTTCCTCCAGTTGAGCAACCCTAGAAGGGAGGTCCCCTAGCTGGGCTTTCAGCTCCTTCTCCCGATCATCCCTCTCAGCTAAGTCTTCCTTCAAACATTCCAGCTCCTTCACACCTTCCTCGTGGGCAAGGCATAAGGCATTGACACTGAAGAAAGCCTAAAAAGGAAGATGCAAGGCAAAATGGTTCAGCAATATATGCAAAAGCAGGAATAAAACATGTGTTCAAGCAAAGACATACCCCCAATAACAACCCCGGAGTTTTACGCACAATGCGGTCAGGGTCAGCATCTCTCTGCGCCTCAAGCTCCTCCGGCGTCCAGAGTCCCTGTGCCCGAGTTATCATGGCAGACATGGATGTGAGGCTGGAGGTGGACTGGTCAGAAGAAGTAGAACTCTTCTCCCCCTTATGCTTCCTTTTCTTACTGGGTCTTTCTTCCCCCACCGGTCTGGTTCGGGCGGAAGAGGGTTGAAGTAGCTCAGGGATAGTGGTCTGCACAAGTGCAGACCCAGAAGCATCGCCCACCGGGCCGACAGTCGCAGCCTGAGGATTAGAATCCAGAGGCACTTGCCCTTGACCAGTTGAAGGAGCAGTCATCTCCTCCATGTCATCATCATCATCCTCAATCACTGGTCTGATCGGATCCATCATGATCTTGTACTCGGCTCCTAACCTGGATATACCCTGCAAATTGGCAGGAGTAAGCAGGTCAGCGCATGACATACGGTCCGACCAGACCTTGGACTTTAATAAAGAAATACGGGCTTCTACATCCTGAGCCACTATATCTATATCCCTATAACCTAAAGACTTATAAACAAAATCCGCCCTGAGCTGATCACACCCTGAACATAGGCAAGATTCTTTATGGATAAATGAAAAAGGAAGAAGGGCTAGATGCTTGAAAACACTAGGGATCGGCCATCTCCTAGAATATGGGTAAAACCAAGCCCCCTTTACCAAAACCATCTTCTTCTTCCAGTACTTCTCTGTTTTCTCAGTCCCATGACAGATCGCCCGACCCTTGAATGGGTAGAAGTTGTACCTCCCCTCACAATCTTTCAGACCCACAATTTTGTAGCTAAGCAGAAGATCTGCCAGACCCAAGGATAGCTTTTTCTCTCTGTTAATCAGGATTAACATGGAAATTATCCTGAAGAAGTTTGGATTGACTTACAGAGGGGCTATTCCTAGGGTGAAGAAAATAAAATGAAAAAGAGGATGAAGAGGAAATCGAAGCATCTTTATCTGAAGGGCCGACAATAACACCTCATCCGGACCCACTCCGTCGCCCAATCTGAAGTCAAAAGAAGGATCATACTCCATCAAGATCACATCTTTTGGGATCTTACAGTCCCTCCTCAGACTTTTAAGGTTCACAGATTTTCTTTTATGAGCTTCAAGTGGTTCTGCCACGAAAGAGGTTGATTCAGTAGAGGGTCCAACGGGAACGCCTCCAGGGGCATCGGTCCCAACCGGGTTGGATATAACAGAAGTCCCAACAAGAATAGTATCAACGACATCTGCCTGATTATTTACCTCCGAAACAGTTGCTCCCAAGCTAGATAGGTCCCGACGACTAGGTATGGGCAAAGAAGGAGGAGGAGAGGATGAAGAAGATGGATTTGCAGAAGGGGGGCTGGGAACCTCAGATCCCCCATATTCTTGAGGAATCATCCCCTCGGTGGATCTTGTGGCACTACTATCAGACATGATGAAAATGACAACTTACACAGAGAACCGGCGAGAAGAAGGAAGAACCTCCGGCAACCAAAGTACAATCGGCGGTCAAAGTTCGAACACTGCCAAAGATTGCTTACAAGATTTGAAAATGATAAAGAATGAAAATGAGGCCACACAAGGATTTATATACACACGGCATACCAACAGACATCATTAAAAGGCTGAAGAGGTGCGCCGATTCCCAATGCCTCAAATACAGTGAACCGGCAGCCGCCACTATAAAGTTTGAAATCACACGTATCTTCACAATAATGACGCTGACGTCATAAAAAATGGCTGTCATCAATCGATTCAGTTGAATTCGGGCCAGGCCCATGAACCGTATGCCAGACCCGAATGGGGCTAGTGTAAATAGTGAAAATCATAGGCCCAGGTTCATTTATTAGGCCCAAGATATGTCGAGCCCATGTAAAATGTAAATAGTGAATAGCCCATATATTGAACCCACCAAATATAAGTGGGACCATTAGCATTAGGCCATTCCCTTGAAAAAGGGAGCAACTACCCACTACCTAAAGGGAGTGGGTAGTTATTAAGAGAGTGGGTCATGACCCCATGAACTTAGGCCATGATCCAAAAGCACAAAAAATGTATAAATATGGCCATTTGAGCCTAAAGAAAATATGTTTTTGATGTGAGTGAAATTTGACACTTACACCCTCGTTTCAGCAAGTAGAGTATCAGGTTTTAAACCCATTTCTTTCATTTTCTCCAATAAATTCGACGCATCATCGAGTTTTCCCTGAAGACAGTATCAACTTTCTCATATAAACAATTAAACATGCACTTTTTTAAAAAATAATACTCCCTCCGTCCTGCAATACTTGTCCAATTGAGATTTTTTAACATTTTATAGATTGAGGTTGACTAGTGTGCAATTTTCAATTTTGCCCCTAATAATATAGTATTATAGTGGGGTCCGGTATTTGTTTAAAGTTAGTGGAAGAAAGTAGTTGGGGAAAGTGAGAAGTGAAATTGCATTGGAATTCGAAACTGTACAAGTAATTTGAGACAAGTAAAATTACCATAGTGAACAACTAATATGGGACAGAGATAGTAATAAATATGCATCTGAGCGATGACTGAGGGGTGATGTTACTTTGGGTATGATTTGCATATGTAAAAGATTTTATTTCACAACCTCATGTACCAAATGGTTGGAATGATTAATTTTTTTTAACCAAAAAAGAAAAACAGAACAATAGTAATAAATTACTGAAAATTAAATTTGCCTATATATTTTTTTATATTTTCAAATTCTAATTGAAGCATTATTTTAGCAATTAGGGAGAAAAAAAATAAAGTCACACTCTTTCTTTTTTAGTGAAGTATTATCGATTTCACTCTCTTCTTTTCATGGTTTCATTTTTTCTTTCACCAAATGAAGCATTAGACTTTCTTTAAATCAATGAAAATGAAAGGAGAGAAAAAAAAAAGGCAATAAGAAAATGAGAGATAAATTGATTATATTGCTTGATTTGTTACTGATAATAACAAAAAAATAAAGAAAGAAAAACATTTTTCCGAATCTCGTATTTGTTCAGACTTCAAAATTTTATTTTAAATTATAATAATTTTTAAAGATAAATGGCAACTTAAGGGACACTTTAATGAAAAAGGTTAAATTGGTTTAATTAGTTTCTTTTATTTTTGGTCATCTATTATTTTTTTCCTTTAATTCATTTCCCTTCATATTGCAAATATTGTGTTTTAGAAAAAAAGGCCTCCCATGCTTAGAGCCCAAAACTCTTTGCCCATACAAAGCAAACAAAAAGAGCCTTGGCCATCAAGGAGACCTTTTATTCAATTAAGCATCAAAAGAGACCGAGCCATTAAGGTTGAGGAATTGAAATTTTGTTATTTATGTG
The DNA here is from genome assembly GCA_963922005.1 of Cornus suecica. Taxonomy (NCBI): domain Eukaryota; kingdom Viridiplantae; phylum Streptophyta; class Magnoliopsida; order Cornales; family Cornaceae; genus Cornus; species Cornus suecica. Next base: position 5,438,835 of record OY998244.1, on the reverse strand, counting down.
AGTAAAGACATGTTCATTTTGCAATTAAATGTGTCAATTTTATTTTGAATGACAACCTCTCAAAGGCTGATGGTCTCAATCATCTAGTAATTTTTCCAGACTTACATGGAACTATACTACGTTGATTCACGTGAAGCTCAAATTACCAATTACTAAGAATGACAATTTATTTCGATTCGACAAAGGATTACAATTTATTCCGATTCAACGGATTGGGTTGGAGATAATAATAGAACTTCTTTATAAAATATGAGTAGAGTTGGTATGGTTAATTTCTCAATAAAATTTAATAGGATTTAACAAAACCCATGTCAAATCTCGGCCATTGTCATCCCTGTCCACCATCTAAGGGGAAGAAAACAAAAAATTTAAATGAGCAATAGATATAAAGATTAAGGAGTTGACAATACTATATATATATATATATAATAAAAAAAAACTTACTGTTTTATTTGTTTCTCCTTGGGTATATGGAAAACAGGTAAGGAAATGATCTCATATATATATATAAATCTATATGCTTCTTGATTTAAAATTCTTATATGGGTTGTTAAAAATACATTTTAAAATTGATATAATAGGTGAATGATGAAATAAAAAATAATAAATAGATAAGGTGCTATACCAATTACCAAATTCATGTACAATCCTTTATCTAATTTTTATTGTTATCAATACACTATCTTGATTCTCAATAGAAACTCTAGGAAAGCCACAAGATATAAATGGACAAAGCTGTGGTCAAAAGGGTTTGGCAAACCATTTCATTTGATTAGCAAAGGCGAAGTCTCACGAGGCAAAATTGTTTGGTCGTTTGGATACTCTATTTTTTATTTTTGTGTTTTTACTGTTCACAAGACTAAAAAAAAAATATATATTTGGCAAACGCGTTTACTGTTCACTGTTTTTTTCCCAAAAAAAATATTTTATGTGAATAGTGTGTAAAAGTGATGAAAACACCAAATACAACTTTTAGTTGTTTTTTGAGTTTTTTTACTGTTTAGGTGGTAAAAACAATGAAAACACCAAATTCATAAAATACAATTTTCACCAAATAAAAGTGGTGAAAACACCTTCATCCAAACGCTTTTTTGTTTTTAGTTTTTTCCTGAAAAAACAAAGACAAATATAAAAACAGTTTTTATATTTGAAGACAGAAAACAAATACAAAAAACAGGCTTTCCAAACGCACCTTGTTTTTTGTTTTTATTTTGGGAACCGAAAAATAAGAATAATTTTTGTTCTTATTCTTATTTTTTTACCCAAAAAAACAAAAACAAAAAATATATTTGGGGCCAAAAAATATATTGGTTTAGTTTGTGGCCAAAAGACTTCTAGAGAGAGAAAGTTTTCAAAAAATATATGGTGGTGGTTGAGGGTGGAGGGTGGAGGTGAAGGGGTTGTAAATATTTTCAATTTTTTTTTTTTGAGAGAGAATAAAAAAATAAGTTTTTGTTGTTCCTTTATTTTTTCTACTATTTACAAAAACACTTCTCAAATTGAGAATAGAACAAACAGTAAAAATGATTATCAAACAGTACCAAAAAAATAAAAACAAATTTGTTTCCAAACGGGCCATAATGTCATTCAATCATGATGACATATCCAATCAATATTTATTTGAAAAACCATGATTTTTGGGCACTTGTTATCAAAGTGGTTCGGCAAACTATATCTTTAACATTAATAAATATAGTCTTGAGAGATTGGTTCAATATATGTCATCTACTTTTGATGATAACAAACAATTTATTGTATTTTGAGGGGACACCCATGTTGGGATGCTAAGTAGTATGATATATTTATAGTCCACGTGTCTTGTTCGAGTGTTTGTGAACTATTGTTATTAATTAAATTTAGTATGAACATGGAAGCAAAGTGATATTTGCTATGAATTGTATATTTAAACTCAACCAAACTTGCTAGTTTCTTTAAATTTGGAGATCATATTGTTATGTAATCATCTTTCATAGACGAACATGACAGAAAACAAGTGAAATTGAATTGAATTTAATCGTAATTGGATTGACATGTATTGATATATGATACCTTATCAAATATTTCGTGTTCGATATTATCGTTTAACTAAATATTTTGTATTAATATTTATAGTGATGTTCGTATAAATAATATTCAAACTTATTTTGTAGTTTCATGTCACTCATTTTATCTAAGAAGTTATGTATATTATGTGATATTATTTGACAATTATTGCTTCGTGTTTGTATCCAATCTTTTTGTCATAATTAATAATAGTGTCGTGTTAGCATCAATTCATATCAAACTATCTAGTCTAGTTATAAAATGTGCATTCTCATTTTGGAGTTTTGAGAAAGAATTTTTAGAAAGAAGAAGAAGAGAAATCATATAATGGTATTTTTTGTGATTGTTCTTAATAGCTTGAAATCAACTCTACTAAAGCAATTTAGAGTAATAGGTGTAATTTTTCTCAGAATAAAATGAAATGGAAGGGAGACAGAACAAGGAGTTTCCGGAACCAATACAGTGAATTTGGGGTTTGGTTTGTGGGAATGGGACAGATTAGGTTTGGGTCAACAGCTGAACCCAATACTACACTCCCTCGTGACATTTTATATATATATATATATATATATATTAGATCATGACTTCCAACACAGTTGGACCCTCACTTCGTGTCCACTGTCTTTTATCTTTCCTTTTGTTGGATGGATAAAGCTTCAATTTCAACTTTATTTTTTAAGGTCTTTTGAACAAAATAAATTTAAGCTTGGATGATATTGAACTCGTTTAATGTAAACTAATGAATATTAACTCGTACAAATTTGTTTTGTTTCATAGCAAATGAGTTTTATGTCTATATAATTGAATAAACATGTTCCTAGTTTCTTCTGTGTTTTATTAATATTTGTTTCACGAGACTAGTATGTAATTAGTGAAAATCAGAGAATAGATTATTCTAATAAAAACGTTAAAGCTTTGAAAGTAAATTATACCAAATAAATTATTGATTGCCATATAAAGATAAGCTTAAATCAAGTTCTCATATGAATATTGAAGTAAATTTTCCTCATTGTACTAGGTAAGTCGAGTCATTAAGAAACGTATTGAAACTCTTTACAAGATCATCAGTAATATTAATTTAATTTGATTTAAATTTATTTACAGTCATGCATGGTGTACGAATCTTGTTTCACATCGAAGTCAGATGAAAAAGATTTTGTGTATAAATGAATTGGTGTTAGTCATATCTAATCACTTGAATTATTTTTTCGAATCGCGAAATATCCGATATATTATTGTTAGTACCAGAGAGGCACAAATTTTGATATGATGTCACACCTAGCGCCCACACAGAAGTATTCAGTTTCGAACAAAGTCTTCCGCCGTTAAGAAGAACATGGTGGACCAAATGGATTGGAGTAAATTTCACCTAACAACTTAATTTTTTGAGTCAAAATACCAAGCATCCGACCGATTATATCTAAAGTATTATGAGTTACACAAGTTTATTTATTTATTATTATTTGGACAAAAATGAGAAGAATTAAGATTTTCAAATGTGGTTCAAACCTAGTCTAATTAATACCTTTGCCTTAATATATGGGTCTCACCGACACACACCATATTATAATGTGTGATTAGATTCAGATTAAGTATACAAATGAATTAATTGTGTTCCGGTGAAGTTAATTGGGATTTCTAGGTCCAATTAAGAAACCAAAAGGAGCATCACGTGATCAGGAATTAATTAGAGGAGAGACAGAGAGTTGGAGATGAGTTTGACAGAGAAAGAAAAAGAGAATAGATTGATGAAAACTAATAAAAATAAAATTGTTGTTATTTAACTGACACATTGTAATATGATCAAATATGATTATTTTCATCATCCGATACAGTATAAATTGTTTAATTTGTAATATTTTTAAAAATTATAAATATTATTTTGTAATATACCATAATTTATTGTATTGTTCGATATATGACATATTGCCTGATTCATATTTCTTTTGAATTGTGTCGATGCCATTACATTGCATCAATATTCATTTGACTCACTTTTAATACTGATAATCGATATTATTACCGCGAATCACGAAAAGAATTCGAGATGGATTTAACTTTTATTAATGGAAGAAAAAATTGAAAATTACATTAGTGATATTGAATTCAAGCTTTTAATTACTGAATTAATTTATACTTTAAAAAGGCAGATTAATTCGAAGGAATCAGAAAGGAAATTTTATGGGTAATGTTTTCATTGTCCACTAATTCGCCCTTGAATTTGATGACAAATAAATGCATAAAAACGTTTTTGCTAAATACTTTTAAAATCGCCTAAATAACTGCATTAATTATGTGCCAACAAATGGAAAAAAACCAATTAAACAAAATTATGTTTTAGATTTAATTAAAGAAAACACTAAAAAGAGATGAAATAAACACACACCCACATACAATAGGAAGAAGAAGTAATTCTAAAAAATAAAGTTAGACTAAAATAATTAAGAGTCCCAATCTTATAATTACAATATAACTAACATTTGGTATTATTTTCAACAAACATGTACCAATTTGAATAATGTATATACCATACTTTATATATAAATTTCAATAAAATAGATTGATCATCATTTAGTTTAAATTATTAATTATCTAATTCAAAATGCTAATAATTATGAAACTAAATAGGGAATTCATGTATAGATTATAAAATAAAATCCAAATAAAATCCAATCTATTGAGAACTTTAAACCAAATCCACAAGGATAGATATATACACTCTATAACCTATTATCTAAAACTCCCCACATTTAAGTATAAAAATTTAAAAAGTAAAAAAACTCCCCACATAAAAAAATGAGTGAATGCTTCAGATCCATCCTGGTTTCAAAATTGCTAATTATATAAATTAGGATTAACTTTATTTACACCTCTGAAGATTTGTTTTAACTTCAATCACATCCTCTTATGTTAGAATATTTTCAATTACACTTTCTCAGATTTGAAATTCTCATTATTTACAACCCCATAACCACTTTTGGAACTAAAATACCCTTACCCAAACATCCACTATCCATATTCCTAAAAATATATATAAATTTGAAATATATATATAATTAAAAATATATACATAAAATTCGAAATATATATATAATTCGAAAATAATATATAAAATTCGAAATATATATATAAAATTCAAAAATAATATATAAAATTCGAAATATATATATATAAAATTATTTTCGAAAAAATAAATGGTGATGGTATACGAGACGCAATAGAGAAAGGAAGTGTGATGCTACAACACTTAAGTTCCAACCAATGATGTCAGGTGCACATATAAATCATGAAGACTTTGATTCTTTAAAGGCAGATGATGCAGTTGTCTCTTAACTACCTTTATTTCAATACAACACCAAACAAACACATAAGATATATCGACAATCTAAGTGATATAAATTGAACTTCTCAAGTGGCACCATCATGTGCTTCCCCATGATCCCCTGATGGCTTGGAAAAATAATATATATATAAAATTATTTTTGAAAAAAATAAAATTATATATATATTTGAATTATATATATATTTCAAATTTTATATATTATTTTTGAAATTTATATATATTTTTCGAATTATATATATATTTAATTATATATTTATTTTTTGAATTTTATATATATTTTTGGGAATATGGATAATGGATGTTTGAGTAAAAGTATTTTAGTCCCAAAAATAATTAGGAGTGTAAATGATAAGAATCTCAAATCCGAAAGGGTATAATTAAATATATTCAAATCTGAAGAAGTGTTATTGAAGTTAAAGCAATATTAGATATTTTAAATGAAGTTAACCTTCTAAATTATTATAAAATATAATTTTGTTTAAAAAAGCAAGACCACAGCAATAATAAAGATTAAAGCACCAGTAACAGCCCCCACCATCTAAGCCCCCATTCCATTATAGTGCCTCCACCTCTTCTTCATCTCCATCCTTCTGCTTACCATCTAAGGCTCCATCAACCCTTTTCTTCATCCTCACTCCTCTCTCTACACACACCCACCCACATATATATATACACACACCCATATATATATATATAGATAGATATATTCACCCACATAAACCTTAGAACCACTTCATCAACACCTTATGCCCTCTCTTTTTCTTCTCCCTCACCAATTTAACCCCCAATTTCCCACTTTTGAATTCAAACTTTCTCTCCTCAAGAAATTTCATCTAACCCATCAACATTTTCCCGAGAAAATCTAACCCAAATTCTCATTTCTATCATCCCACTAATTCTCTCCCACAACTCACTCTCTCTCTCTCACACACACATATATATGCATATATAACATTTGCTTACCCTTTGTTTGATTTTTCATTTCCTATTCACCATGATCTCTAAACCCTTTATTCTCTCATTCACTCTCTTGCTCTCTCTTCCACTGATTTTCCTGTTCGCCCCTCGTTTCCTCCATCCCAAACACCTCCAAATCTCCCTCTCCGACGAGCTCGACGACCTCGCCCTCTTCCGGCGAGCCACCCTCGCCTCCGTCCACCGTGCCGGAGCAATTTCCCGATTGGGCACCACAAACCCTAACCCTAAAATCGCCTTCCTCTTCCTCACCAACACCGATCTCCACTTCGCCCCCTTGTGGGAACGATTCTTCCGAGGAAACCAAAAGCTATACAACATATACATACACGCCGATCCGTCGGCGAAATTGACCCCTCCCGGCGGCGTATTCGCCGGCCGCCTTATTGACGCGAAGAAAACCGAGCGCAGCTCTCCGATGCTCATCTCCGCCGCGCGCCGCCTCCTCGCCACCGCCCTCCTCGACGACTCGCTCAACTCCTACTTCGCCCTCGTCTCCCAGAACTGTATTCCCATTCACTCGTTCCGATTCGTCTACGCCTCCCTCCTTTTCCCGCAACAACGACCAATCTCCACCGCCGAGTCGACTCAGCTGACTCGGTTCCGGCGACAGAGCTTCATCGAGATCCTCTCAGACGAGCCCCAACTGTGGGACCGGTACACGGCGAGAGGCGAGCACGCGATGTCGCCGGAGATCCCCTTCGAGCGGTTCCGGATCGGGTCGCAGTTCTTCGTGCTGACCCGGGCTCACTCGTTGAAGGTGATCCGAGATCGGAAGCTATGGAAAAAGTTCCGATTGCCTTGTCTGAACCAAGACTCGTGTTACCCAGAAGAGCACTATTTTCCGACCCTATTGTCAATGGAGGATCCGGATGGGTGTACCCACTACACACTCACTCGGGTCAACTGGACCAACAGCACCGGTGGGCACCCACATACCTATCGACCCACGGAGGTTTCGCCGAAGCTAGTTCAGGAGCTCCGGTCGTCGAACTCAACGTACTCGTACTTGTTCGCGCGAAAATTCTCGCCGGATTGTTTGAAGCCGTTGATGGGTATTGCCAATAAGGTCTTATTCAGGGATTGAAATTGATCCGGGTAAGTCACTTTCTTTCACTATCCATTTCTTAGTTATTTTACTTCAAATTTTGAGTCGGGTCTACCGAGTCGAGTCGGGTTGGATATCTGAGTCAACTCGTTGATTAATGTGGTATTTAGGGTTAAAAACTGTTACAGAGTTCACGAAAACTGTGCATTAGAGTGTGGGTTATAATTGAACTAGAATTTGAAGTGATGTGATCGGACGGTTAAGATCTCATCAGGACTAAAACGTGTCAGACTGTGATTGGTTTTGACCCCATAATTATCTGTTGACTTGTTAATAATATTCTTAGGGCACAAGTTACGATTATAAATCGGTCCATATATTTACTTGGGTGTAAAAATTTCACATAATATTTGTTTAGTTTTATTTTATTTTATTTTCTTTTGATATGTTTATTCATTTGTACTACAAGTTTATTTTTTTATTTTTCGTTTAGTGAATTGCATTAATTTGTCACCAATTTCTTCATACATTTATTAAGATGATGACTAACTAACAAAAGGTTTTGTCTTGGTCATTAATGTTTCTGTATACTAGATATGAGAATGTATATGTATATCTATATATATATATATTATGTGTCTCTCATTATGATTTATTCTTGATATGTAACTTCCAATTCATAAAGCTGAGCTGGTTATCAATGGCTTAGCTTTTGCTGTTTTAGGAAAATAATTTTTCAGTACAACAACATAGATATCAATGGCAGTGCAACACAGGTAATTCAATGTTACATTTCCTAATATATGAAAACTATCATATATATATATGAAAATTATAATATAGTCCGAGCTTGTACAATGACACTCCAATAAAAATCTAAATAAAACCGACGCTTGCTGTGCCTTTAGGGTTATATTAACATATTGACCTTTCTTGAAGTTTGATTGCGTTTTAGCGACTTGAATTTGTGTAGTGAAGTTTTGTATGGAAACTTTTTATAGGACAAAAAATACTTGACATATGATAAAAATACAAAAATATAATTTTATCACGGTATTTAAGGTAAATTTTATATTGTTGCTGAATAATGATGGTAGTTATCATAATAAAATCATAGTAACTATTCTATGTTCCGTAATACTTGTCCAACTTGAACTTTTTCACATTTTATGATTTGAGGTTGATTAGTGTGTAATTTTTAATTTTGCCCTTAATGGTATAATATTATGGTGAAGTCCGATATTTATTTGAAGTTAGTGGAGCAATATTTGTCCAACTTGAACTTTTTCACATTTTATGATTTGAGGTTGATTAGTGTGTAATTTTTAATTTTGTCCTTAATGATATAATATTATGGTGAAGTCCAATATTTATTTGAAGTTAGTGGAAAAATGAGAGAAAAAATTGCATTGGAATTCAAAATTGGACAAATAATTTAAAACAAATAAAATTACAATAGTTGTGATACACAACTATTATGGGATAGAGGTAGTAAATCAAATTTACGGGAGGTTAATATATATATATATATATATATATATATAGCAGATATACAGCACATTGGTCCTATAAAATTGTATGGATTTAGTGTAATTGTTTGTTGGCAGACATTTTGACTAGGGATAGGGTCACGTGGGGTGGGCTTTGACTCTGACCGTCTGATTGTACTATTTGGAACTTTTTGTTGTTTGATCTAGATCTGATCTGATTAGAAAAAATTGTGGTACTCACGTCATAATTTTTAATTATTATTTTTCAGGTTGACGAAATTGAATGGAATCTACTTTTTTTCCTGAGTGGGCTGGGCTAACGTTGGATTTGAATAAGGCCCAAGTCCAAGGCCAAGCCCAATATGGTGTGATGATGTATATCAAAGAAGGTGGTTTATGTGTGTGAATGTATATAGAGAAAGAAGAGTGTGGAGGAAGGTGGGTGTTTTGTATGGGTGGTGGTGGTGGGGGCTTAGTGTGGAGTAGGAAAAAAGCAAAGTAGCAAAAGGGCTCATGCTTTTTTTCCTTGTTATCCAAACAAAGTGTAAAAGAATCTCCCATTTGCTCCTTCACCCAACCCTTCCCTTTTTGTATTTATCAACCCTTTTTCTTTTTATTTGTCAAAAAGACAGATAAATAAATTTGCTTTTTCTTTGCCTACTTTTACTTTTACTTTTACTTTTGTATTTTTAATTGGGGTGGTGCTACCCACCCTTTGCAAGCCTCTCTCTATATACGTGTGGGGTTGGATATATATACACAGATATAAGAGAACTATTTACATTATATGTATATAATCCACCATGATGGGATTCATAATGAGTAGTGGATTGTTTCGTGATTTAACCCAAAAGCTTAAGCAAATAGGTGAGACTAACATTCATATATTAGATACCCCTTAACTTTTTAATTGTGATACCAGATCAATGATTGGGTCTAGCTCTGATACATGTTTCATGGTTCGACCCAAAAATTTAAGATGATATTAACATTAACATTCATTCATTATATACCCATTAATCCGGATCCGAAATGGGAAAAAGACCTCTAAAAATTTCCCACCATGTCCCTAAATGGACTTGCTTGCCGATAAAAAGTAAGTGGAACAATCCATTAAAGTTTGATTTAATCCATTCGATGTCACTCAACACTTGTCTTGGAGCATCTCAGAAGCCACTTGATGAGGATGGCAAGCTCATCTTAGAGCAGATAGGAAGCGTGTATTACCTTCCACATGTGAATTTGTTTTTAAAAGGGTGGTATGACATCAACATAATTATATAAATATATATTTTTATTTAAATATACAACTATTGAGACTGAGATTTATAAACCTCAACTTAATTTTAGTTTCAATACTACAAGTTGCTTTGACATGATTTAAAAAAATTAATATCATTTACACTCAACCTTGCTCTCACAGCATTTTCCTTCCTCGAGGTTGTTTTTAAAACCAGGAACCATTGGTCTGATTTAGTATTCTCTGTTTGAAAGCTATATACATTTAAACGTATATATATATATATACTCCATGACTTGTCTACCATGAGAAAGACCAACATGCAACAAGACAAGATACATACTTGAATCAGAGCATTCATTCTAAAATGAAGCCAATAAACATTTCATAAAATACCATTTTGCTTTAATGTAGGGCACACAATACATTTGTCATCATTTTTGTGCACACCTAACAAAGGTTAACACCCATTGTCATACTTCTTAATATGCCACTAAATTGTTAATCTTTTTGCTTGTTTCCTACCTCCCTTTCACAATCAATCCTTCTCTTTTTGCATAATATTTAAAAATAAAATTCCATATTAAAGAACTTCACTATCACCCATATTCGGAAAAATGTAATACAGCTGCAGATATAGAGACAGGACCCCAGCAATACAAATATATAATATCTGTACAATTCTAAGAATTCCTGAAATAAAATTCTCATTTCAGCAAAAAACCCTTGAGCAAGTGCCATCTATACAGAGACCAAATATCAACAAGAAATACAATCAATACACAAGTGCAACAACCAAACAAACAAGATAGAAGCTAGTAAAACTACTCAAAAGGATGCAAAAGATAATAATCTTTTTATTTACCATTTTTTACCACAATTGCATGTCACTGCACAGTGAAGAACGCCCGAACAAGGTTGTCCACGTATGTAATTTTTTTTTTACTCTTTTATTCTTTTAATTACCTTCAGCTTCTTGGTACCGGAAAGCCACAACTCTAACGCCTGGGTTCGTTTACGGACTTCCCCTCGAAAAATTCACCAAGCATACGGTCAAGATCCTCCGGGGTGTATCTGATGTACTTCTGGGGGTTCTTACCATTCTCAACCAGAGACCTGTGACACATCACAACCCAATTCCAAAATCAGAATGAAGTAACAAGTACAAAAGAACTCTGATTCTCCAACTATAAAAATACCCTTCTGTTCTTACTTTGAGAAAACATTCAGAGTGGTCTATTTCGTTTATTTCAGTGTATTTACACTTCGTATGGAATTAGATAAGGATGTTGACAGACCAAATTTTTTTTCCCCACTAACTAACAATTTCTTGATAACTGTAAATTTTTCTAATGACATCAAGTTTATTACTTTTTTAAAAATTAGACTTTTTGAATGCCAAAAGAATCAGCAATTTAGGATTGTGTCTTCATATGCTTGAAAAACAACAAAAGGAGGATAAAATCCATGTGAGATTAAAAAGATTGACACTGAGAAGAAAACACACCCAAAGCGTTTAATGAAGGATCGGTATGCTGGCAATAGGACTTCAGCAACTGCAAGCCTCAGAGACTCTCGCAACTCACTATCGGGAACAGTCCATTGAGATTGTCTTTGATGAAACTCCTCAAACTGCATATTAAATTGCTTCAATCTGATAAACACAATTCAGTTCTTTTCTCAGCTAACATCCTTACAAGATTGTATATAAGATGAAAAATGAATCAAAGATTTTTCAGGAAGGATGCAACTTAAAACTGACCTGTCCTTGATGAGAGCTCTTGAAACTCCACTACTATTTCCTCCGTCACCACCAACTGAACTACCACCACCACCGGACGAGGTTTGGCCCTGAACAGAGAACAACTGCAAAATCTACAGAAACAAAAGCACTCTAAATCAACTTCGAATACGAGCTATATACTTTTGGGACATCAATCATAGCAGCATTCTTCTAAAGGGACACTGTTGAGGCTTAAGCACATGCTACCACATTTGTTATGCTTTCAGAGTGAAGATTATATATTGGCTGTAATAAAAGATAACCAAAGAAACAAATGGCAGGAATAATAGCATAAATCTTATGTTAAGCGACTTTTTATGTAAGGAAACGACAAATTTGACATTATGAAGGTGGCTAAAAGTAAAGTTGGAATACCATGCAACTAGAAAGAAAAATGGTTACGACACAGAACATTTCTGCATGGCATAAGTTTATGATCAGCACTTCGCTGGTGATTTTATGTCAATTAGATATGTAAATTGCTACTGAAGTATGGAATATGCAGCGACCAGTACCAGAAAAACCTCACGCATGTTGAGTGTCACCACTATTCCTCTAGCTAAAATGCATGCAGATACTTTGAAGGAAAGTCTTGTCAATGTCAGACATGATACTCAAAACATGTTTCGAAGATGTTGCAGATACCATTAATGTCTAAAGCAATACAAAAAATTATGAATCACATGTCATAATGCAGGATGGACATGGCTGTTTGGTTTTTATATAGGGAAGGCCAGTGCATGAAACTCCCGTCATTGCAGGGTCTGGGGAGGCTCAAAATGTACGCAGCTTTACCTCCGCATGAGGCTGTTTCCTCAAAGCCATGACACCTCCAAAGAATGTAATTACTGTAAAGTTAACATGGTTTCATTTTGTATGAAACTTTGCACAGAATTAATGAGATGATATCTATAAAGCATGTAAATGCATGTGCGCGTTTTTACTAGTTTACCTGGTCTTAATGGAGAATAAATTAGAAGGTCAGAAAATAACATAATACATCATTCATTTAGAGCATGAATTTTTTTAGCATATTTGTTTTAAAGGAATCAGGACAAGAAGATTAAATGACCATGCAGCTTTAAAATATAGAGTAACGAAAATGAGCACAAGCTTTACGATACTAGGTCAATCCCCATTAGTGAAAAAGATCTGGTTTAGTAACCACAGGATAGGGTCACAGAACAAAACCTTTGCCCAAGCATTCCTCTTATACTGATTTGCATGTTGCTGCACAATTCTGCGGTGTCTCTGCACCCAATCATCCCCTAACAAGTCCTTGGCTTCAGACCTTGAAACGACATCATATCAGCACAAACACTGTCATGCATACAATACAAGCTTGTAATGCTTTCAACAAGCCAAATAGAACGACAAAGTGTGACCAACCTGCGTACAGATCTGACCATATAGTGAATATTGTTCATAAGAAACAAGTGGGTAAGAGCAGTATCTCTATACTGCTTGGATTTCCCATCCAAATTGGTTTGAAGAGCCTGCATTATTCGCATTGTCACAGCGGCCAACTGAGAATTTGTTTCTTCCCCAGTTTCAAATTCTTGGAAAAGTTGCTTCAATGTTGATTGATAACTGTACATGTTTGATTTGTGATTTTCAGGTTAATATGTCAACACAATCAACTAGGAAAGAGACGAGAAGCAAATCGTATAGCAGCAGAATAACAATAAAAATCAGCATGGACGCACAGTTTAGACAATCACATTCCATCCCTTAAATAGGCTCACTTAAATAGGCTTGAGGCAACATTAGATTTCACATAAATTCAAGACTATGTATGTGACATATTGAAATGCATTCAAATCAAACAATTAGATAATGGAATAAAACCATTAACATTAAACTCATATTGGAAGCAGAGCAGGTGGAGGGTTAAATTGAGCTGTCATTTCAACTAGCCACAAGTATAAAACACATGACAACACGGAGGATCGGGGTTAAAAATAAAAAATACCATTCACCCAGTCCTTACCGCCTTTACCCCTTCTGCAAGAGTCATTTCCCAATCACATCACGATCTTCCCTATCTCTGGTCTCCATCTCTGTTTACTTATATTCAAGGGCCTAACAAGATTGTATATGAAGGTGGTTGGGTTGGGATAATGTATTGTTGTGGTGCAGGTGCAGGCAGGGCTCTTCTCCTGAGAGAAGACTGGACTGAGTGTTCAATTGGGTCCAACTTGACTTTGTAGGGAATCTCTTGCTCAAGTGGGAACTTGCAGTTTCCTTTGCCTATTGGTGGAGTCCAGTCCTATCCTTACTTGGTTACCCATTTCGGCTTGGGATAGAAGTACCATAAAACAAGCTTAATCTATGTTACACGGACTCGGCTACGAGTGTCGGACACAGGTATGTATCCTGGTGTTGGACGTGTCAAATATCTTTATAGAAGGACACTTGGACACGGCTAAATATTTATTTTACAGGCAATGCTTGCCTCAGACCATGTAAGAAGGAACTTCCTACTTACATATGGTGTGGTCCAATGAAAAACTTACATGTATCCTAAAACTTTAAAACATTACCATAAGCAAATTATTGTTTAAATTGAAAAAATCAATCAAATCAATGATGATGAAAAGATTTTATAATTTATGGAAATGTTTCAAAGTTTTAGGGGAGGTGTAAATTTTTCATTGGGCAACACCATATGCAAGTAGGAAATTCCTCCTTACATGGCCTGAGGCAAGTATTGCCCTTATTTTATTTAATGTTTCTATTTTAATCTTTATTGTCCAATAATGTTTTTATCAAATATAGTGTTCAAGGTAGACATTATATTCATTTGAAGTAATAAGATAGTAACATGGAATTATTTCGATCGAAATTTAGGTAAATGTCCAACCAAAAGTGCCGGACAAGTGTCCCATACCCGGACCACCATTATTTCCGCATAAGAACTATCAGAAAGATGTGTTACATCAGGGAACTCTATGAGTGTCTGTCAATATACCTAAATCATGCTATATTTATATACCTTAATCAGGGTATTGGGTTTTTGGGTGGGTGGAGAAGGCAGAAGTCAGTTGCAAGCAGGTATTAGATACAAGATGACTCAAGTTGCTTACAGTTGTACTACTTCGTCTGGAGTAGTATAGTCTCAACTCCATTTATGCATATCACAAAGATACTGTAACCCCCCTTCCTCCCCCACAAGAAAGCAACCAAAAAAAAAAGGTTCATAGTCTAAGAAGATCACATTTCACTAACATAAGTAACGCCTCTCACATTCATTCCAAATATATAATGGATTGCTGAATCTTATTGATGGATAGGTCTAAACCAAGTTCACAAGACATATAAACAACAGCAGAACAGACAAGTCAATTCATAAGAAAAATTTCAATATACAAAACTATTTACATGACTTGTAAGTACGTGTGTGTGTTGTTGGGGGGGGGGGGGGGGGTTGTAAAACTAGAAATTAAAGATATGATAAGAGTATTTCTAACGATGAATAATGCAATTGCCGATAATATACAAGAGTGTCATACAAAACTACAAATTCATGAAACCGACATGTACTACTAGAAAAGCAAAAAATATCAAATTCACTTACTCAAACAGAAACTTCACATAGTTAATCACATAGCTTGTCAATGGATGGACAGTTCCATCCAACACAGCAGTTTTTGTTGCATCTTTTTCAACAGCTTCTTCAAAATCACCAAAGGTCTCTTGGGCTGTCTGGGCGAGCCGCTTTGTCAAACCAAATGCAGATTCTCTAATTTCATTGCAAGCTTTACCTTTGAAAAGTATTTCAATCTGCCAAGACCGCAGCTTTAAGTTAGTAAAATAATCACTACAACAATTCCAAGTTGTATGGATACCAAGTTACCAACACTTGGCATTCTAACACGCAAAAAGCACAAGTCAGCAACAAAGAACTCAAACCTTAAATAGAGCGAGTAAATTGTCTATTAATAAAATTATTTGGTGGAACACTTGCCGGGTAAGGAAAAATAGCAGTTCCTAAGGACTATGACTAATCACTATGACCCACATGATAACTCAATGATGACACAAATTACTATCAAGATAGAAAGAAAAGAGTACCTTCAAAAATAGAAGAAATTACTAACATCCAAGTGCAAATACAAGCATCAAACTAATTACTGCTTCACAATCAACAATATGCATGTACAAATATATATATATATATACTAAAGTAAAATGCGGATTAGAGAAAACATATATATTTAAGTATAAATGAGTACTCGGTGCAATATCGGGAATAAACTATACTAGCCCAGTAAACAATTACGAGAAAACAATTAAGAGAGCTAATCCAGAGTTGAGATAAATCTAACACATCTATTAGAATCTCAGTTACCAAATACAACCAGCAATAATTTACGAACAGCAAGAAATAAAATAAATACTATACATATGTATATATTTACACAGTCAACAAAACTTGTCACCAGGTTATGACATTGCCTGTACATCATCCAATATCAGACATTATACATAACCCATGAATCAGCTCTAAATTTTATTTGGGAGAGAAAGCTAAAGAGAGATACCCTGGGGTGTAATTTCAATCCAAATAAATTAATTTTAGGGAAATAATGGCATATATTGAAATACAGGAACAGTAGGAAATAAAAAAGAAAATCAAACTCAAAAGCCTTGAGCAACCAACATGCTTGCTTCGTTGCAGCAAGATTCTCAGTCTGAGAGTGCTTGAAGCCATGCGGGCCAACCATTAGCTTGGAGTGGAGATGACTTTATAGGGAGTTGCAAAGTAAATGAATCAGCTAGAAGATTCCCAAGATTTTAGTAGGAGCTCGTTTTCAGATATTTAACAACTTGACATGAATCATTTTAGTGCACATTGTCATCACATATTATAGTCCTTGAATAGTGAAACATAACATATAAAATTTAATTACTAAATTCACAAAAGCTTTAAAATTTCCTATTATCCCTGGCCCAATGATTACAAAACCAGATGCTTGCTTGGATAAGTAAAATTAACCATACCTCCGAGTGTAGCTCACGCATTATCTCATACATGTCTAAAAGAACAAACAACTTTTCAGGAGATCTCTTGCTTTTGGCAATCGCATCTCCAAAGCTAAGTAGCACTGCAACACTACTAGCAGTAACTTCAGCAAAACATTGATCCCCGAGAGAATCAGCGCCTTCAAACATTTGATCACAGACTTTTCGCTCTCCAGCAAACAGTAGCTTTACCTGTTCATGGCTTCAACCATGATTAGGTTGTCGGAAAAACATTTGTCCAGAAATTTGAAAGATTCCAAATAGAACTTACTGCAATCCGCATGAAATGGATCCAATTCCCAATCTTAGCCTCCAAAACCTCCCACTGCATCTTCTGAACATCATCTTTACTGAGTTTTTCAACCCCCAATTTGCGAAGGCTTTCTTCCAGAACTGAAGAACGGGTATCTCTACCAAAAAAAGTAAGAAAAAAAGGTATACCACACTTAGAAGTTAATTTCATTATAAAAAGGAGGTAAATCATAGCAAGTAAACTTGCAAACAGATCAGACTTTGAACTCTTCATATTTATGTGATGCTTCTCTCATAATTGTTGTGCGGAACTTGCTCGGATACTAATTATTGTGCCTAAAATCAAAACCAACACACACACACAAGATAGAGACACAAATATATACGTGGTTCCCCAAATTTGGGTATGTCCACGGAGGGATAGCTCACTAAAACAAGTGAATATTACAGAGTACATATATTCACTCCCTCACAGGTCTCTCAACAGATACCACTCTCTCATACAATACATATTGTAGTGTTGATTGAAGGCTAGGTTGTATTAGGCTTCCTGGAGCTAGTATGTGAGCTTAGACTGAGCTGATTTTCATACAATAAGGATTGTAGAGCTGATGATCGCTGGGCTGTACAAATGAGCTACTAGAGCTCCTGGAGCTGGTTAGGCTCATGTTGAGCTGGTGAGGCTTCCTTGTGAAGCTGGTGAAGCTTATTTGATACAAACATCAACACCATCTATTTATAGCCTTCAAGAGATGGGTGTTGAGGTGGGTTTGGCAGAACGTTTGGCTGTCTAATGTTAGGCAACAATTAGGCTACCAAACTACAAATGGGTGGCTGTCAAACAAGGTCTTCCATGGTGTGCTTGAGGAAGCTTCCTTCTTGAGCCAAATTCCAACAAATCTCCACATTGGCAAAAGAGTCCAATGACCGAGTTCACTGACTGAGTCCACTGATTTACTCTACTCAATGCGCCTTTAGGCGCTCTGATTCCGAGAGATATTTGTTTATGCCGAGAGCACCTTCTTTCTTGGCATAAACCCATTTACAAGTGGTGATAGCTTCTGGCTTCTGACTGATCACCGATACTGGAGATGGAACCGAACCTTCATCTCAACTGATTTCTGAATCTCTCTGTTGGATCTGCTAGTGGCAAGATCTTCTGGTTGCTGACTAATTTCCGGTACTGGAGATGGAACCACCACCTCAACTGAGTGTCTGATAACCGGTACTGGAGATGTTTTCTGCTCAGTCTGGTTACTGACTGATTACCGGGACTAGAGATGGAACTCTATCCACCTCACCCGATACTAAAGATGGAACTATCTCTCCACCTCAACTAAGCTCTTGTGTCGAATTTGAGTACCGCAAGCTTGACGATTTACAAATTTCCAATCTTCATCCGAGAAGTCCTGACGCTTGGCATCCAAGGCTTATCCTCCACTTTCTCGGAACACGAGAAGTCCTGACACTTGGTCTCTAGGGCTTATCCTCCACTTTCTCGGAGCACGAGAAGTCCTGACGCTTGGTCTCCAAGGCTTATCCTCCACTTTCTCGGAACACGAGAAGTCCTAACACTTGGTCTCCAAGGCTTATCCTCCACTGTCTCGGAACACGTGAAATCCTGACGCTTGATCTCCAAGGCTTATCCTCCATTTTCTCGGAGGACGAGAAGTCATGACGCTTGGTTTCCAAGGCTTATCTCACCTTCTCAAAACAGATAGATCTAGAAACTTCACATTGTCACATGCCAAAGTTATTGTGCCGTATAATTTCTCCACCTCAACTTTACATTTGACATCATGATTCTCTGAATAGAACCACTCGTCCTATCATTTGACAACACTGAATAGATTGCTCGGTCTCCTTTGTTTCAGATGTATGAAACACGGGAACATTAAATTGATGATTGTACTCATCAAACAGGAACAATACTAATCAAACCACCGAAACAATAAATTGATAATTGCACTCATCAAACAGGAGCAATAAAAATTAAAACTCGGTTTTTCCATTTTTCCTTTGCTAATATGGAAAAATAGAGCTTACGGTTGGATCCGGAACAGTCGAATTAGCAACCTTTCATTTGCTCAAATTAGACTTAAAACGGGCTCGGAATGGCTAAAACAGTGATGAAGGGCAAAATTGTAATTTCCCTCAATAACTGATGACGTGGAAGCCCCTGTCGTGCCACGTGGCAGCATTCGGTTAGTCCACGTGTCAAAGCTAGGCCGTGACACATGTCAGCATCTAGCAGTGTCACGTGTCAGCACAAGGTCGTGACACATGGCAGTATCTCACTGGTGCCACGTGGCAGCCCTTGGCCATGTCATGCGGCCTTTTCTGGCCGAGCCACGTGCCAGCCCCTGACTGGGCCACGTCGCTGTTGATGTGGCGGCGCGTGAGGGGCATATTACGCGTGGGCCTCACGCGCGCTGGAGGTAGACGACGCGCGGGGAGCGTGACGCCGAAGTTGTTGACGCGTTGTTCTTCCGGCGGCGCGTACGGAGGCCATTTGGCTTGTTTTCAATGACTGTCGACTCCGCTTCTAATGGGTTGTGTCGTGGTGTGATTGGTTTTCGGATTTAGCTGTTGGATATGCACAAATTTCATATTGAAATTCGTCTCTGATTTTGGTTATGTTTCAAACCAAACTGGCTCTGATATTGGTTCTGTTTCAAACCAAACTGGATATGATATTGGTTTTGTTTCAAACCAAACTAGCTCTGATATTGGTTATGTTTGAAACCAAACTGGATCTGATATTGGTTTTGTTTCAAACCAAACTGGCTCTGATATTGGTTATGTTTCAAACCAAAGTGGCTCTGATACCAATTGTTGTGCGGAACTTGCTCAGATACTAATTATTGTGTCCAAGATCAAAACCAACACACACACACAAGATAGAGACACGGATATATACGTGGTTCCCCAAATTTGGGTACGTCCACGGAGGGATAACTTACTAAAACAGGTGAATATTACAGAGTACAGATATTCACTCCCTCACAAGTCTCTCAACAGATACCACTCTCTCATACAATACATATTGTAGAGCTGATTGAAGGCTAGGTTGTACTAGGCTTCCTGGAGCTAGTATGTGAGCTTAGACTGAGCTGATTTTCATACAATATGGATTGTAGAGCTGATGATCACTAGGCTAGGCTGTACAAATAAGCTACTTGAGCTCCTGGAGCTGGTTAGGCTCAATTTGAGCTGGTGAGGCTTCCTTGTGAAGCTGGTGAAGCTTATTTGATACAAACATCAACACCATCTATTTGTAGCCTTCAAGAGATGGGTGTTGAGGTGGGTTTGGCAGAATGTTTGGCTGCCTGATGTTAGGCAACAATTAGGCTACCAAACTACAAATGGGTGGCTACCAAACAAGGTCTTCCATGGTGTGCTTGAGGAAGCTTCCTTCTTGAGCCAAATTCCAACAATAATATCTACAACTTGAAGACCATGGCAAAATTAGAATGGGAAGTCACTTGCCAATTTTAAAGTTGATGCTATAGTTAGAGCACCTTAAAAACGAACAGGGAATCAGTATAGGTATCACAATCTGCGGTCATTCCAAGGCACATTTTCATGTCCCTGTACACCCATTTTCTCTAAACAATTTGAAGTTCCCTAACACACTAGCTGAAACTTTTGACTCCAGAGAAGCTTGCAACTAGATTCTTATCTTAGATCACTCAGTATTTCTATATTACATTTTCTAATTAAGGGAAAAAGAAGTTGAGTGGATTTCTCAATTTCAATGCTCATCTCAGATTCCAAAGCAGCAGACCGCAGTTCCCAGTTGCAATGTATTTTTGATGCCGCCTTACCAAGAGAAGACGATCAAAATGTCTTCACATCAATTTTAAGTAACAAGATAAATTTAAAGTTGCAGGAGAAATGGAGAATTGCAAATAGTTGCAAAAGCAAAGCTTATGCTATAAACTTAAAATGCTTAAAACTGACTTATAACCCCTACCTATCAAAAGCTTTATATAGAGTTCCTTTCTCCCCAATCCTAGCCTAGAAGCTAACTACCAAATATGAATTAAAACCAAGATAGGTAAGTTGCTGAAAATAACGGAAAGTTGCTGAAAAATAAAAAAATTCTATAATATCTTGTTTCCTGACTGCATCAGTTATTACACACTTTGGGGGATTTCATTGTCAAGAGAAGCACTTTACACCAATACTGTTATGCGGATTCTGCTACATTGGCTAGGTAAAGCTGCTTGGTAAGCATTTGATGATATGGGAATCACCATTTCTGCATGGCATGGATTGGAGGCTTCCTATTACTGTTATGTCGAGCTTCATCTTTTGGGTTTGTTGGAAGTGGAGTTTATCAAGAGAAGCACTTTACACTACAACTGTGATGTGGATTCTGCTACATTGGCTAGGTAAAACTGCTTCGTAAGCATTTGATGCTATGGGAATCACAATTTCTGCATGGCATCCTATTACAGTTATGTCGAGCTTCATCTTTTGTGTTTGTTGGAAGTGGAGTTTATCCCTTCTTTCCATGTAACTTGAGGATATGAAATCTCTATCCCTGTACTTTATTTCTTATTTTTAATACATAATATCGATAAAACTATATATAGATACGTGTATATAAAAACTTACTTATCAAAAAAAAAAAAGATACGTGTATATAAATTTTCAGTCATCTTCTGATGGACAGATCATATGAATAAGTAAAGGTTGAGAAAAATGGGCGAAGTGTAGATTAACGAAGGGTGAAATACTTCCATTAGCATGACCAGAACAGATAACAGAACCCTTGGTTATCTATTTATTTTTTCAGGTTGGACAGAGTAGGACAATAAGGTAGAGCAGTTCATTATGTTCTCAAGGGACAATATTCTGACAGACCATTATCTAGTCCGGCCAGGATCTCAGACAGATTATGAATTGTTTCTTTGTGAAGAACATAACCAGCTGAACATAACAGGAAGGATAATTTGAAGTTTTTACCTGTATATTTTCAGTAACTGCTGTTGGTGACTTGCTTGAACCATCTGTTGTGCTAAATCATGCAGCAATGGCAAAATTCTTGGTGGTATGAGAGTTGGAGGTGTGTAAACAGCATTTTCCAAGCTACTATTGTGGTGCTCAGAATGATTCTTCCCTACGGAGTCACCCTGGTTCAGTGGCGATCCTGATGATGGTCGTAATGCATTTGGGAGACACTCAAAAAGACGATCAGGTTCCACAGGTTTGCTGAAAACACAGAAATATTGAAATAAACAATGCAGTACTTAAAGGCAGAAAAACGGTGTCTTTGAATGTATTATTTGTATACGTGAATATAACACACAAAAGAAATAACAACTTATGAATTCTGAAAAGGAAATATTTATGTCTTGCCAGAACACTTAGTTAAATGACTCCCTCATTATGCAGATTAGGCATGCCACAACATTTAGAAGATAGAAAGCAATTTCAACTAAAATATGTAGCACCTAATTGAAACGTTGGTCAATCATAAAATGTTTTATATCTTAAAACTTTCATTGGACAATAAAGGGATATGGTTACCACTCAATATCCAAGATGCACCCCAATTACCTCTTACCTGGGTTCTCTAACTAACGTCATCTCCAATTTTTGTAACTAATATGTGTTGATGAAATAAAGGATAAATAACAGTTAAAACATTCACGGGATCAAGGACGTAACATGAATATCCAATAAAACAAAAGAAAAACTCTTAATTAATTGCAAAAGAGATGAGTTGAGGTTGAAAGGAGACTCATAGTAGCGTATCACTTTAAGTAAAGTCATGGTGCTGCCTCATTATAAGATGACACTATTCAGTTGAATTGAGTACATTATGCATAGTGTTGGGTAACATTATAATTAGTTATAAGAGTTGGGGTCATAATGTAGATAGCCAACACTTGTAAATAGATATAGTTCTGTATAGGTGGGAACACCCTCAAATTTGTTACTTCTGCTTCTCTCCCTTTCTCTCTCTCTCTCTCTCTCTCTCTCTCTCACACACACACACACACACACACACAGAGGTATATCGTCGTCACTTTGGAGAGACTTGGTAGTAAATGTACTTTGATGTCACAAGCTAGTTCCATTCCAATAATCAGCGGAGTGCAAATTGACATGTTGGAACCGGACTCCAAGTCTCAGACAAAGTGAGTGGATGTGAGATCAAGTTGCCTTTGGAAGTAATAAAGATGATTCCGACCCCTGGTTTTCGACGTCCTTTCTCATCTGTTCTGAGAAACTTTAAAATACATCTCCAGGATTTTAAAGGGTCTTGATGAAGTAATGGCACGTGAATTCGTGGAATTTCCAGAGGGTACAATAGGCATTGCTTTGAATTTGGAATCAAACAATGGTGGTGAAGTATTAATGGGCGGCGGTCAGTAAGCAATATATACTTGCAAAAGGCATTCGAGAAGTCTCATTTTTCAAAGTTATGGAACAAGGTTGGAGTGAAAGATATCTATGCTCCAGCTTAAATAAAGTCCAGACTAAAGGTATGAGTTGGGTAATATTGTGATTAGTTATAAGAGTTGGGGTCATAACATAAATATACAAGTAAGAGTTAGGGTAGCGTAAATAGACAATACTTGTAAATATATATATATATATATATACCAAAAGATTTTGGGTTCTCTGTAGGTGAGGACACCTCCAATTTTATATCTTGTGTTCTCTCTCTTGTTCATAAGATAAAGCATCAGAAATGATTGTTACAGAAACAATCTTAAAAATACTAGATACAAATCACAGAAGGCATCATAAGAGAATGACAGAGCAAACCTGTATGAGGATAAGAGTTGCTTGAACTCTTCTTCCAACTTTGAAATAGCCTTAGTAAGTAAACTATTGGCATGGTTGACCACCCCATCACTACTCCTAAAGCTTTTGTTACTGCTAAAGAATCGAATGTTGCTTCTTAACTGCTCAATTGCTTCAAGATAACCTTCCAAGTCTTCATGGGGCCCTTTAAGTATTTTAGCCTCTGCCTGCACATTGGCATAGTAAAAGTATCAGTAACTGCTAAAAAGAGTTCAACTGTACAAGTTTTTCACAAATATTGTTTCATGAAATATTGATAATAAACCATGAAGGAAAACAACCAAAAAGGATAATTTTAGAAGCATATACATTCCTTAATTAATTAGTCCTCACTCCTCAATCCATGGCATAGAACCAAATATAGATAATGATTGATGTATCCAATATAAACAGGAGTGGGCATCCAATCTATCAACTTGCCAACTAATTCGAATGACAGTTTTGTTTTAAAATTTAAGGTAACCAAAATTCTTTGGGGCTTGGAATAGACCCTTAGTCCGCTCCTACACACCCAACTAATTTATGAACTAATATTAGTCATCAAGTGGTTCCGGGCCGGAACCGGATGGTCCCACATACCCCAATTATTCCCGCCCTGCACGGGTCAAAAAGAGGAAAAGGAAAATAAAAACACTTTGTGCGCCGGTCGTTATCAATTAATGATAATGGTGACCTTGGAACAAAAATTATATGTGGCCCACCCCTCCATAGTAACATTTTCATCTTCGCAGTAGAAAATTTACTGTGTAAAAAGAAGATAAGAACATTACTGCAAGTATTTGCTATGACATATCAATACTCCTTTCAAACGTGTGTGTCAGTGCGTGTCTCTGGCTGTCTCTCTCTCTATATACATATATGTAAATTATATATATATATATATATATATATATGCAAATCCAAGAAACAAAGAAAAAGAAGTGATGCTCAGCACTTGACACTGATAATCTCATTCAATCATTCATCATAGTTTGTTATCTATAGTTTTTTAACTTGAATCAACCTTACATATTTATTCATCATTATTATCGTATTTCTTGTAGGTTGTCTTGTTGCTTGTAACTCAAGATCTTAGTATATCAAGAATAGAAAAAAGTTATGATGAGGCACTCTTGCTAAACTCGCCCTCTGCTAGACTCGGTGTAAAAATCTATGCCAATAGTAGAAGGATAAAGCTGAATGACAGATCCCTCATTATAGACATGTTTTTAAGGTCAATAGAGACATGCTTTTAAGAATATATAAATATACAAATATTAAACTAAAATTGGAAGGAAAATCACAGAGAAAAAAAAAAGGAAAAAAGTTCATTACAATTAATTTATAGGAGAAATCGGTTGCTCAGGGGCCTTCCTTGTGGATGGCACTTTTGGTGCACCAAGGCTTCCTCTTAAGGTAGCTTTGTTTGCTTGGACAACCATCGTGGGTCGAATTTTAATAACAGATAATCTGAGGGGGGACAGATCATTGTGAACTAGTGTTTCATGTGTAAAGGGATGAGGAGTTGGTGAATCATCTTCTCCAGACTGTTCAGTGGCTCAAGATAGTTGAAAAAGGGTTTTGGGCTTGTCTGGACCACTGGGTCATGCAATGTTCAACGAGGAGCAAAATCGAGGATTGGAGAGGTCGTATAGTGGGTTCCCAAGCCCGGGATGCATTGAGGGTGGCATCCTTGTGTATCCGATGGGGCTTCTAGAGGAACAGAGTAGGATATGATTGATGGAGAGGAGATTACTGTTTGGTGTGCTTAAGTTCTCTTGGCCCTTGTGTAGTTTTTGTGGAATGTATTCCTGGGTTGAGCACGTGATTCTCAAATTCTGATAAAAATAAAAATTATAATGAAGTGATGAATGATTAAATATTAAAGTTACACACTCTCTAACAGCTTAAACTTTTAGAGTAGTTGGATAGTCAACTTGGTATCAAAACCGGAAGTTTTGTGTTCGAACCTTGCTATCACTCGCATTAAAAAATAAAAAAATAAAAATTTCACGCGTTGGACCAAAAAGAAGACCACATGTAAGCGGACACGTTGAAGGATTAAATATTGAAGTTACACCCTCGCTAACGGCTTAAGCTTTTAGAGTAGTTGAGTGGTTAACATTAAGACTGCATATTTTGTATTTTGTCAATGCATTGGATTTTTGTTTACGAATTAGTTCTATTTTTAAACAGGTTGCATGTTGATTTGGGTTGAACTTGTAGCTTGGACCTAAGTAGAACAAAAATAGATGGGGACATTGATACATCATGCCACCACGTCAGAAAATGCTAGCAATTTCAATTCTACACTCATCATAAAATTGTTTACTAATAAACTCAATTACCCCACTTCCTATTACCATAATTGATCTGATAAGATAGGGTAAAATGTGCATCTCATTTAGCAGGAAATTTTAGCCACCTCAACAAGTTTAAATTCACAAATCCATCGGTCCTAATTTGTCAAAATATATCAATTTGGTTCTTCATGTGCTTTTCCTAATTATTTCCATACCATTCCGAAATTGGACGTGTTTTTTAGGCATTCATCAAAGAGCAACCATCAGATATATATATATATATATAAACACAATAATTCATTCACCAAATTACAACAAAAAACTTCTGAAATTAGTTGGATTTGCATATGTTAAAGTCTATAAAAATGAATAAAATAACAATTCTAGAAGAGATGAGTGTTGGGTAAGATGTGGCTTTTGGACATCAATGTGACTTCTCGTAATTTACAAATAATAATAACTTCATCTAATTAAGAAGGTAGTTAAACTAAAAACCCAAATATATATATATAGACACACATCTCTATTGAGATTTATTTAGTAGAACAAATTCTATATGAGAAACAAAAATTAAATGAATAGCTCATTTTGAAATGATGGGTTCTTATCTTTCAGATATTCCATATCTAGATCATACATCTTCCTTGATTCTAAGATTGGCTCATTTCTTTTCACAAAAATTTGTCCTTCGTGAAATCATATGTTACATGTCCCATTTGATCAGTTGCTGCATGGCCACAGACTGAAGTAACCTCCAATGAATATAATTTCATAAAATTTCCTATATCGTATTGTTTTATCTAGTGACTGTTGGAATAGTTTCTTTCCCTTTTATTTTTAAATAAATTATATTTGAAGATTATTTTATTCAAATTGCGCCCATGTTCCACATGGTGCTTAGACACCTATTATATGAATACAGTTCTAAAATTGATTAAATTGTTTTCTTTCTTCTAACTTCCACAACTTCGTCTCTCAAAATAACAATTTAATACTGAACTTATTACATCTCTACGGCTGTGCTTCGCACGTCCCTAAACTCTCTAAAATATTCTTCTTCCCAACTAGTTGGTTGTTGGCTAAGGGATGTTGATTTCTCTCCCTCGTCGACATGTCCATAAGTTCAGTGCACTTACCAATACTGACCAAATATTATAAACCAAATTAAATAGGAATTATGAACAAACATAGACAGTAAATTCAGGATTCTACAAAAATAACCAAATGGAAGATAAACTTCAAATTGCTAGATTAGATCACAGACCTGACGAGAAAGATCGAATTGGGCCAATATCACTTCTGCAGCCTTTGATGTCCTATCAATGTTCTCATGAGCTCTCCGGATGGAATGCGTTTTAATCTACAAAATTCAGATCAAATAGCATTAAGCTAAAACCCCAACATTATCGCCACATCAAACAACCAGATCTCAACCTACTGCATCAAAACGCCCTTACAAATATCTGCTTAGTCACTCGGAAAATGTTCTAGTAAAATAATGAAAAGAAGAGTTCAGATCTTAAATCACTGAAATAAATCAAAAAAGTGATTCAGATTTGAGAGTTGAGATCAGTAGTCCATTTCACAAACAAAAAACCAGAAAGAAACTGTAAATCCAATGTGTCATTTCTTTAGCCCTTTTGATTTCTCAGCATCTAAACAAAGGGCAAGTTGATCTAATCAAACCCAAAAAATCATCTCTCCATTAGAAGAAAAATAAACCCCATTAATTATTCTCTCAACCCACTACATTACAGTCAAAAAACCCCTTACAAATCTCTGTTTGGTTACTAAGAAACTGCATTAGAAGGAAATGATTAAAGATTTGGATCTTGAATTAATTTTAATTTTTTTGCAACAACCCATAAACATTTGGTTGCTAAGCAATCACAATTCAACAACTAACTTCATATTTTCATTTGGGGAAACAAAACCAACATTTCCCAATTTCTTCTGCTTTGTATGATTTTCTCGGGAACCAAACAGAGGGTTATCGTATCAAAGGAAATTGAAGAAAACCCAAAAGTGGAATTGCGGACCTGAGTGGGACGCATGGCGGTTTCGAGGGCGGAGAGGCGGTGGTCAAAGGAGCCGAGGATGGAGACCATGTTGTCTGTGATGAACTGACTCTTGTGCAGTGATTCTCTCATCAACGCCGCTCTTTCGCTCAGCGTATCCACACCCACCGGAGCCGATGCTAGATAACCCATTTCTCTCTCTACCTTCTCAACTTTCTCTCTCTAGACTACTGGTCTAATAACGGTGTCGATGTGAGAGAGAGAGAGAGAGAGAGAGAGAGAGAGAAATGTAAAATACACACAGGAGAGTTTTTCACCAAGTGACGCGTTAATTAACGTTTCTTTAGACATATTATATATATATATATATAATATTTATATATATATTTATATACTATGTGCTATAATTTCTCTTTTGACAGGGTGGACCTTGGTGGGCCGTGATCCTCTTGACTCCATAAATCATGGCATCTCGAGTCAAGCCCAAGGAAAGTAATTCTTCAAGTTTTCACAAATTAATGTTTTGTACCAATTTAATATAAAATAGCATTAAAAAACATATAGACATAAATAAACTTGTTGACATTTTATGATAAATAAAGTTATTGACATTTATAGAGAAGTACAGATATAGATGTATAGTTATAATACAATGTAGAAGTTTGTTGGGTTAATTTAGAAGTCTGAGCTCGATATATATGGAAATAAACATATTAAGTAATTTTTAGTATTGTAATTATTTTTTAAATGACAAATGCATATTGAAGAGTGTGTGGGTTGAAATATCCACAAAATCCAATCCAAGTAGAGTTGACATAATTTTCAGCTCATTTAACCAGTTTGAAAATTTATAAATGAAAGAAAGTGAAGTGAAAAAATAATCCATCATGCATTTGGTTAAGAGACATCTTTTATAAATGTTGGTCTAACTTAGAATTTAAAAGACGCCATGAATTAGTTTTGTATTCATAAAAATAAATTTATTTGGCCTCGAGTTGGTAACACCTCATTTCTAATTAAGATCATAACAAACTTTTCAACTTTGGCTCAATAGCAATATTATTCAACTTTTCTCGAAAAGATATTCGGACCATAAAAAAAATAGTAGGCCCTGTTTGGTTTTTGTTTTTATTTAATATTTTTTGTATTTTATTCGCTAATGTAGCTGTTTTCCAAACAAAAATATGTTTGGCTCTCGTGTTTTATTTTGAATAGTAAAAAACCTTTGTATTTTTTTAATTCCTTTTTGCAAACAAAAAAAATATATATATTTTTTTGTTTTTTACTATTCACTCAATATATATATATATATATATATATACCACGACCACCGTCACCACTATCGCCTCGGCCACCTCCGACCACCACCACCGCTGCCTCTGACCACCACCACCACTTTCCTTTACTCCGAAACATCACCGCCGCCTCTGGGCACCACTACCACAACTTCCCTTTGTCCCAAAACACCACATATACATATGTATTTATTTACAGCAAAAACATCAATATCAAATATGTTTCTGTTTTAAACTCCAACACTCCACAAACACAAACATGTATTTGTGTTTTTCTGAATTCCACAACAACAAACACAAACACAAATAGGGACTAAGCCTTGAATAATTTTAGATGAAACCAGGAAGATACTCACTTACACACCTTTTTCGACCTTCCAAGAACAAACCCTTCATTGTCAAGGCAATCTCACATGCTAGGCTATGTAGACAAAACAGAAGATTTCTGGAAGCATAATATGTTTGAAACTGAAACTTCTTGTCAACAAAAGGCGTTGATAGCTTCATCTTTACTGAGACTATAATCAGTTACATTTTCGAGAATAAAACTAAAAATTCACTTTGCATTACTCAACAAAAGAAAAAACAAAAAAATGACTCTTGTTTACATTTCTACATATCTTGAGGCACATACTCGCAACAACAAAATCTATGTATTTCAAAGCATCCCCTCAACAACAACAATGAGTTCATATATGCAATGCCTTGTGACGATTTCGATGATAGATGAACTAAACATCAACAGCTTGTTAACAGCTCCTCAACCAACTCTTTCAGCAGCCCGAAGAATCCATGTTTGAACTTGAGGATTAACTTAAACTGCTAAACAAGTTAAGCTCAAGAAACTCGAGCAATTTTGACTATGACATCTCTAACAATCTCAAGCCAACTTGTCAAAAATTTGTTGAATTTGATCAGTGACAAGCCCTGCAACAATCTCGGGAGAGAACCTACTGATCATGTCCTTTCTTGCCTGCCTTCCTTTTGACTTGGCTTCCTCAGGATTGCTCGTCACATGCCTCATTAGAACTCGAAGCTTATCCACTGAAGGTTCAGCCCAAAGATGCCCTTTGAATGGCCCTTCCGTTACTTCACTCATTCCATCCACTGCCAAAGGATAGCCATTCTCCTCTGTCAAGTACTCGGTTGGTCCAGACCAGTTTGTCGTGATCACTGGCAACGACATTGCCATGGCCTCCACAAGAGGCCGGCCCCAACCTTCCCCTCTTGACGGAAGAACAAATGCATCAGCTGCCTTGTATAGTCTTGGCAGATCAACCTGGGCTATATGAGTATCAATCACATAGATCGGAGCCCAACCGTTAACGGGTTTTTCTACATCAGAATCCTCCACAAATTCCACAATCTTGTTACCAAAGTCGCTATCGGAATGGTATGGATTTGTTAACAAAAACAAAGCAACCCCATCAGCCCTAGAGAACTCTTTTAAGTAGGATTGCAACAGAACATCCCAACCCTTCCTGTATTCCCACTTAAAAATACTCAAGAAGACAAACTCAAACTCCTTTTTGAAATTCAAATCCCTTGAAATTGAGCCCAAAACCCTAGTCCCTCTAGAGGCAAGATCTAATGGCCTGTACTTGGATGGATCAAAGAACTCGACATCGACAGGTTGAACAATTTTCACAACTTTTGACAAATCCACTCCACTTTTCACAAATGTATCTACATGGAATTCAGTAGGAACCCACACAGAATCCATTTGATTGCACCGCCTAACGTGTTCCGGATTCACCCTATCGGTCTCAAACATGGTCCTACCAATCACAAACTTGAAATTTCCATAACCACTTGGTGGGCATGGGAGTGTCTCAAACAAAGGAGGGTACCAAGCACCAGGCTCACTATGGCAAACCACAATGGTCTCATTCACTCTACACTTTGTGTGGTAAAGCTCAGATGCCAAAGTTCTCATCTTTTTGGGCAAACCCTCCCAAAACTCCAAATTTTCAAGATCACCATGCTGGTTAATTCTCAACCTGAATTTAGGGTTTTTCATATTTTCATGTAAAGATAATATATAAGACCAAGCTTCTGAACTATACCCACCACCAGAAAGAAAAGGTGCCATCCATAGGACACAGTGAGAGGGTATTGAACTGGGTTTTGGGGTTGGGGTCAATTTTAGGTATTGGGTTGAGTGAAGAAACCTCAAGAGTTTGTGAAAAAGCTTAGGGTTTGAAGAAAGTGTTGATTTTAGGTGTTGAATCTTGTAGAAGTTTGTGTTGGTGAAACTAAAAGAAAAGGCCAGAAATACAACTAGGATTGGCACAAAATGGATGGGTTTGAATTTGAAGATCAAAGGGTGTTTTTGAGAGGGTTTTGGGGAGTTATGGGGGTCTTGGGTTTCATTGGAATCCATTGTAATGGGTTGCAGAAAATTGACTGAGATACAGAAGAAAATTGCAACAATTGAGCACCCAATTAGGGAATTATACAAAATGGTACAGGATTAAAGGATATGTTGAGAGAAAAATTACTTCTTGAGCATCCAGTATATGAATTGTTGAAAATGGCAAAGATTACAACATAGAGTGCGTGTATAAATATATACATATAGGTGTATATATGAAATTGGAGGGAGACAGAGAGAGAGAGAGTGAACCAAAACCTGAAGATTTGGCTGGAGGCAAGGAATGAACAAAAGCGCCTGAAGTAATGGACACTACTACAATTTACAAAACCACCTCTTCTTTTATTTTTCCAAATTTTTTTGGGTTAATTTCATTTACACCCCTGAACTATGTTCAAAATTCATTTTGACCCCCAACACTTCATAATTTCATTTAAACCCTTAATTAGGCAAACTTTTATCATTTGAACCCCCTGATCACTTTTAGCATATTTTCATACCTGACGGCATGTGAAATGCCTAAACTAAACTTGGCCATATCCCTACTTTAATATATCAATTTGACCCCCTCAATTTAGGGGGTGTAAATGAAATTAATTAAAAAAAAAATTGTTTACATATTTAACTAACACAAGTATTTACTAAATTATTTGTATTTTTCAAAAAAAAATACTAAATTGCACACATAAATAGTAATTTTTTGTCCAAAAATAAAATTAATTTTACTGTTTATGTAAATGAAAAATATTTAATTTATCCATTATAATATTCAAACATACAAATTTCTATTTTAATAAAAATATATATATAAAAACACTTTATTCATATAGAATTAATAATAATTTATATTTTTTAATACATTATTCAATTCAATTAATCTAATTTTCTCTCACCACCACCACCTCCAAAAAATAAAAATAAAATATTATATTTTAAATCAAAATCAAAATATGAAATATATGTATTTTTTAAAATATATATTAAATTACACACATAAATAGCAATTTTTGGTCCAAAATAAATTTAATTTTACTATTTATGTAAATGAAATATTTAATTTGTCCATTGTAATATTCAAACATACAAAATTATATTTTAAAATTAAAATAAAATATAAAAATACTTTATTCATATAAAATTAATAATAAATATATATTTTTAATACATTATTCAATTCAATTAATATATTTTTTTCTCACATACCCAATTCCTCCACCACCACCACCACCAAATCTGTTAGATTACTCACATACTCAATTTCAATTTCATGTGTATATATATGTATATGCAGGGACGGAGTCAAAAAAAATTTTATTAGGGGTCAACCTTTAAAAGAAATTTTGTCACCGATAATCACGGACGGAGCCAGGAAAATTATCTAGAGGAGCCAATATAAAATTTTTTAAGTTTATTGGTAAAATTTATATTTTTCTAGGTTTCCAAAGGAATTTTTTAAAAAAACTTGGAGGTGGTAATGCAAATGTTTTTAAATTATTGGTAAAATTTATATTTTTTTAGGTTGTCAAAGGAATTTTTTTAAAAAAAAAAACTTGGAGGGGCCATATACAATTTTTATAAAAATATCTATAATATATATAATTTTTTAGGCTAAAAAATATTGGAGAGAGGCCATAGTCCCCTAGCCAAATAGTGGCTCCGCCTCGTCGCCAAGAGAGCTTACATTGAGAGAGAGATCTAACGTTCAACTTGTGTCAAAAAAATTAGGGTTCAATTAAACAAGTGAGTTGTGGGTTGTGCTTTAATTAAATTAAAAGTTATTGTGGGATGGGTTGTATGAGCTTTGAAATGTTGGTTGTGGCCTTGTGGGTTGTGTTTTAATTTAATTAAAAATTATTGTGGGTTTGGTTAAATGGATTTTGGGATGTTGGTTATGGCTTTGTGGGTTGTACTTTAATTAAATTAGAAGTTATTTTGGGTTGGATTAAATGGGTTTTGGGATGTTGGTTGTGGTTTTGTGGACTCTTAATTATGGGTTAGATATACCAAAAGAAGGAAATTAGGGTTTTATTAAATTAATTTATATATTACATATAATTTCAAGATATTTTTATTTTTTAGCATAATAATTTTATCCAATATTTAAAATTGAGGGGCAATAAGAATTTTTTTTAAAACTTTTAATAGGGATCAAATCTCATTTCTTTGGTCATAATCCCTTAAGATAATTTATATTACTATTAAAAATATTTAAAAAATTAAATTTTCAAAGGGGTAAATTGACCCCTATAGAGTGAACGTGGCTCTGTGCCTGTGTATATGTATATGTGTGTGTGTAGGTAGTAGCGGGGAGGAGGTGGGTGGTGGTGGTGATGGTGGTGGTAACGGTGATAGGTGTGTGAAAATTAGGGTTAGGGTTTGATTTGGAAGAGGGGTTGAAAAAAATGGGTGTTTGGGAATGAATTTTAACTAAACCCGAAATCGGAATAAGGATATCCTTATTCCTGCAAATGGATAGATTTAAACTTAAAATAGAGTTGTTTGGCAAGGGAAAACTTGTCTTTTCTTTCTAAGTCAACGCCCAAAAGGGGTCAGGGGTCCAAATGATGAAAGTTTGCCTAATTAGAGAATTTAAATGCAATTATGCATAGTTGGGGGGTCAAAATGTATTTTGAACATAGTTTAAAGGATTTAAATGAAATTAATCCTTTTTTTTTTTTTCCTTTCTCTGAGTTCATTTTAAGTCAATGCCTAATTTTATTATTATTATTTTTTTCTTTCTACGAAAAATAATAATTAAAACAATTGAGAAGATATTAACTTCACTTTGTAAGCACGAGGAATGTGAAGGTGGTTAAGTAGTGTTTGCTCGATTCATTTTTGTGAAAAATGTTCTTTGGAAAATTGAAAACAGATATTTTCAGATTAAGATTTTTACAAATTAATTGTTATAAATTATAAATTAAACTGATTTATGCACAATTTTTCAGTCTTCACTTCCCAAAAATTCAAAATTAATTATAAATGAACAAAATCAAGAAGTCCACACTCATTTGTTCCATTTTCAGACACTCAATCCTTGAATTTGATTCTTTGAATCAGAAATGACATAGAACTGAGAGCATTGTTTCTCAATTACTTAAAATTATTTTTGTTTTAGAAATTTGTGTTTAAATATGCTTTGGTAATCACTAAAAGCACTTCTCGAGATATTACTGTCAAATTAGTACTACAATGTAGTGACACGTTAAATTCGCAATTAAGACATCTTTCAATTGTTTAAAGAGTATATTTTTCAAAAGACTCTTTGATAGAACAATAATATTTTTTTCTTTTTAATGTTTTACTCGTTATACTAACAAAGAAACATATCAAACGAGCTTTTACTTTAATGTTTTACTCGTTCTACTAACAAAGAAACATGTCAAACGAGCTTTTATTATGTTCAGACTCAACTACCCTTCACTTGAGCCACAACTACTATGGCGGCTTCCACAGCCGAACTGACTGTGTTGCTCTGGAAGCAGCCGTAATAGGAATAGCTGCTTCTAAAGCCGAACCAATATTATGGCTGCTTCCAAAACCGAACTGTTCACATGCTGTTGCGGTTGTGGAAGCAGCCATACCCGTTTTCACAGCCGTAATAGCTGTGGAAGCAGCTACTCCTATTTCACAGCAGTGAAAACGGGTAGGTCAAATGCCAAATTACACATCAGAGACGCCATTCACATAAGATCACAAGCATAAACTATCTTATGTTACAGTAACATTGAAACGTTTCTGCATTGACATTTGCAGCATCTGGGCCGTACTTGCATCATTCTACACCTGGTGCACTGTACTACCACCAAACGCGCGGTTAGGAAACAATTCTCTGAGCTAAGCGATTCTAAGGGTAAAAGTTTACGACACTGAAATTACGAACATGACTGCCATTGATCTGATAAGTTAAAATTCAATATTCCAATATTATCAACAGTTTAACATGCACAACGCACCACATATTGGGAATACAATATGACATTTTATTTTTGGATGAAGCAGAGTTGAGGAGGATCCACAATGCATAATTTCCACCAAAAAAACACTCATCTTATTTGTTGTTCATTAGATAAATAGAGACCATTTCTGTAGCAGCATTTACTTCTTTGACCTTATTCGGCACATCCCTCCACCTAAATTATGACACATTTCATCTTTGGATGATGCAGAGTTGAGAAGGATCCACAATGCACAATTTCCACCAAAACCACTTTATTTTATTGTTTAGATAAACAGAAACCACTCTGTAGCAGCTTTTACATCTTTGACCTTATTCGGCTCAAGCTTGCTTCAATTGATCCATGCGGTTCATCGGTGGGTAGATACACATCGTCTTCAAACTGCAAAACTCACAAACAGCATTACACATCAGGTAATCCTTTCACACCAAGATCAATATCAACAAATTATGCAAAGAGGAATCCAAGTATTAAAAAAAAGGCAAGAAAACGAGGAGGGGGAACGTAAAATCAGTAATTTATTACATCTCACTGTATAAGAATGGTTTCATTTATACTCCAAAGCTCAAGTCGTACGCCGTTCCCTTAATTAACCAGTTTGCACTGGTGGACACATTTGGATCAACAAATAAGATTAACAAGACAGAATCCACACCACCAGTACACACGTGTAAATAGCTGAAGTTTTTCCCCAATTATTTCACCTCATGAATATGTTAGAGCCCACAGAAACATATAGACGCACAAATGTTTGCACACATCGTAATATTTGACAGCTGGATCATGATGACAAATAAACAAAATCTGCGGGATGATTGAAAGAAGGATCATCCTTTCTATGTTTTTTTACTCGGGGAAAACAATAATCATTTTTTTATGTATTCTGTAATCTGATCAACTTAGAATTTCCAAGCATCAGGATGAGATTCCACCTTTTGAAAAAAGATGGAGTAAAACCATGAATAAAATAAAATAAAATAATAATTAGATGAAGCCTTTAAAAAAAAAGAAGGGAGAACAAATTGTATAAATAGCTGTGAAAAACCGCCAGCCAACCCAAGCCCTCCCACACACATGTGGCCTGTAAGGCAGGGGTATAAGGGGATCCCTAAGAATCAAATTCTAAACCAGCATGGTGCTGCTAAATGATTCTGATCAATAGAATACGAAACAGGAGTATGCCGAAAAGAGAGTCCGCCAAAAGGAAAGGCCACCCGCCCTACTACACAAATTCGCTACCAGGGGTTATGCAAACACCTACCTTTCCAACTAAGTTCCAAGCAACAACCCCTAATTGACGATGCATTCTGTCACCAGCAACCAGCGGCCAACAAGGCCCTTTCCCGTATTCCCAGCCAGAAGATACAAACATTTCGTCGGACAGCCTCAAGTGTAGAGCCGCTTAGAACAAAAGAAATTTTCTGCTCTCCTTCACGGTAATTCATGTAGTTAACTGTGAAAGAATTTATCACCTTACCAACTCTCTGCACCCCACTAACCAAAAAGTACAATAAAATCCAATGCAGCCTGTCCATTAGGTCCCTCCCCTTGACATTTTTCATCTTTTTATGGGTAATTTGAGATCTGGCGTGCATTATTTCTCAGAATTCAATAAGTCTTCCTCTTCTATTTTACTTTCATTTTCATTTTTACATCAAACCCACAAATGACATGTAAATCCTACCTTAACAATAGCTGGATTATCTTTGCTTGGTAAATTAACTGGAAGAAAATGTATATTCGGCATTTCCAGATGGACCGAAGATATATCAGGGAACCTGAAACATTACAACGAAGAGTCAGATCTACTGCAAAATCAACACACACATATATATATTAAAAAACAAAAGAAAAGAAAGAAAAATTTAAACAAGTTAATCTGACTAAGAACATCTGTGGTGTCTGATGTTTTGCGTGCGTGCGTGCGTGCTTGTTTGAGAGAGAGAGAGAGACCTGTCAAGAACAGCCTTGGCCATGTGATGAAGAGTGCTTTGAACAGATGGGCTGTAAACTCCAACTCTTGGTGGACCAAAGAAAGTATCAACCAACACCTTTTTCACATTTAGGTACGTCTCAAGGAAGTAAAGTGGCTTCGAAGGAACGGCAGATAGAGATTCAAATGGGTACCTGCATTAGTAGTATTATATCACACTACATGCCCTTGAATTTCAAATACTTCGAGAAACGTAGCAAGAAATGCAAACGTTTAGATAAGAACAAACGAGACCAAAAGGAGTGTATATTCATTTTCAACTATCACCAGAAGTTCTCCTCATTCAGAATACACATAAAACTTACCTCCAAGATGCAGTGACTTCTGTAGCCAGTACTCTCTCGCGCGTTTCAGGCAACATGGTGTATTTGTCCCTTATGAAACCCTCAAATCCTGACTGTTAGATATAAATGTCATAGTAAGCAACTAACCAGCAAACCCAATTACATCACATGTATCTGCTAGATCTGCAACTACCACTTGAATATTAAGCTGTTATAGTAGCTTTGCAGTGTCTTATTAATATTTGTAGAAAGAACGAAATTGTAGCAATACGAAGAGACTACTAAATAGGTGCACATAAAAAGCAAACTTAGCCAAGTAAACGTTTTTGTAGAAAATTCTGTACAGAGTGAAAAGCTTAACCAACTAACAAATGGTATATCATGTGAACCAACATGAAGTCGCATTGTTTAGTTGGCCAAAAACAATTGTTTTTTTTAATTGCTTTAGTCCTTATTCTATATCTGATGTTGGTCCGTAAAAGTGAGGGAGGGAAGGAATAAGGATTTTCCTTCAGTATGAATTAACTACAATATTAACTTTTAATTTTATAAAATTGATAGCAATCGCCGTATTGCAATACAGTCAGCTCTAAAAACAGGTTACATCTTTGACAAGAAAATTCAGCTCTAAAAAAAGGCCCTCTCTTACATATATACTGTCGCTTAAAACTATTCAGGAAGGAGCAACGTTACTAGCTATTTTTACTGGGCAACTGGTTCTTTATGTTGGTTCATCATCTAAACTAATTCCCAACCTAGACCTGAACGGGATCTAAAGGTTATAAGAAAGTGGAACCTGCAAAATGCTACTTAAATCAAACGAAACCAATCCATTAATGTCAGGGTGGTTCGGTTTTCAAGTTTGTCCATCCAATTTGATCCTACCACAAAACTTGATAAATCAACCACATTCATGAAGTATGGTGATTCAATTATATACAACTGTCAAGCTCCCAAGACTCAAGAAAGAACCCATAGTTTCCATACAGACGTGCAGATTAAATGTCATTTAACGAGTGTGGGGGTTATTTCCAGCAGTTTTCCAGCGAACCTAAAATTCAAGGTAATGAAAAAAGCGTCCGATATCAACTATACCTTTAAATGCCTACTTTAACGCATAAAATAGAATTCCGAAGGAAATTAGTGCACCTTGGTTGTCTTCAGCACTGACAGTCCTTCAATACCAGAAGTGACCTGCAAACCGCCAGATTTCTTCACGATAACTTCTGTTATATGTTTCTCAGATCCAAGTTTAAAACCTTGTATAGAAAAGGTGATGACAAAGCTTAATACAGTTCCATGACAATAACTTATTTTGCAAAATGTGAGAAAGAAACTTTTAGATAAAATGAGCTGCAACAGCCCTTTAGAGCTATATAAAGGCAAAGCTAATGTCCAAAAGTTTCTTGATTCTTTTAGCCAGCCTCTCATTAATCAACCAAATGACCAAACTGATATTTACACGAAAACCTTGATATTTAGCAAGATCACAGATAATTTGTGAAATACTTATAATGCGTATACTAATTTGTGAAATACTTATAATGCGTATACTATTAGTATCGCTAGTACTTTTTCTTGAAATCATCTTGAGATGAAGATAGCAGGAAACAGGATCACATAAATTTTGTTTCTAGAAACGACATCATCAGTTGAAGAAACCAATATGAAAGAAGGCCAAATGGCCTGTGAGGAGTAATATATTTGGAATGGTTTTCAGCTGCTTATCCCTACCTGGAACACAGCAGTCTCAAAAGAGAAAGCCGAAACAAATGCAAGCAGAATACTGCTACTTGCTCGACTACTTACTGATAGAGATAGGTTGGGCTCAAAAGTAATTTGAGAAACAATTTATACATATTAAAGTTTACATCAGTACTTTCTAATCAAAACAATGTAATAGAAATAAACTAAAATTAGAGCTTCTGAGGGAAAAATCAACTTTATTTATATTTATCTATTGATAAATAACATGAATGAGAGAAAAAGTAACTAATCATTGGGTGAATTACAGTGAGCTCTGAAGAAGATGAAGTTAAATGGAATCATGTATTAAAGTTTTGGTAATTGTTCGATGGTCTGCAACTTAAAAAAAGGAAGATAATATAGTTTTAAATTACTGATAAAGTAAACATGTTATTCACTTCAATCTAAGTAAAAATGAAAAAAAAAATAAAAAATATATTCCGCATTGCATACTGAGGCACATACGGTCACCTTTAATCAGTCGCTGATAAGGCATGTGAGTAATGCATAAAAACCATGTTAGACACTTGGGGTATTCCACATTTGCGTTATTCTAACTTGTCTACCAAACACATCTCTTTGTGCCTTGAAGTCACATACAGTACAAGAGTTGGTAAATTGCTGAGCAAGATTCAATCCTGTGGTAATACTAGAGTTTCTAGTACAAGAATACGACAAGATTAGGGTTGACATGGTGATCAGGTAATTAGAACCCACAAAAGTAGTCCAATTTAACTGCCTCTCTGAAGGGTAGCAACAATGACGTAGCATTATCCCTTTGGATCGTTTTGTAAAAAACTGACAACTTGCTCCAGAAAAAAATTGATAAAAAAAAAGGTACATAAGAAGGAAGATTTTTATATTAGAAGTACTTTCTGAGACAAAGGTTAAAAACATAATCCGCATAAAAATTAATGATCTACTTCATAAACAACTCATAAAGATCTTTCATAAAGAAAGAAAAACATTCTCCTCCTGAAATTTTGAAATGACTAACCATGCTCATGTGGTTGACCATCTATACATATACGCTCCCATGGTTTTTCCACTATCTTGATGATGGCAGCAGTAACCTACATAAAAGGAATGAAGAGTAAGTATATCCACAAATTATATAAATACCAAAGGGGCGAACTATTGAGTGAGTTGTATACTACTATGATCTAAGTTACGCACCATGTTTCTTAGAGTATGACAAAAAAATTCTTGCCAACATCTGAATTAGATGAATTCTTTCCTTTGTTTTCTTGCTCTGGGTCGGGATTGGGAAGGGAAGGCTGGTTGTGGAATCAACCTCTGAAATAGAACTGCCACAGTTCTACATCTTTTCAAAACCTTCCTAACTAACTTAGCAACAATTTCTTTTATCGTAAGCTGTATATAAACCTCCATTCTAAGGGAGATATTGCCTGTAACTATGAGGACCACTGTTAGTGGGGGCATTTTGTCCTTATTGTCGATTCTACAACTGTATTTAGAATGGGACAAGAGGCTAATTGTGCATTCTATAACTAATTGAAACCTAACATCGGTGATATTTAATCAGCAATACAGTTAAAAACAAATTGATTACTTCAATATTTTAGCTGATTCTATGCATGACTATAACCAAACAACTCTATGAATAAAATAAATTACATAACATTTTCATGCACATAAGAAAAAACCAAACGCAAACAAAAGTAATCATCTAACAACCAGTTCCTTCATAGGCCAATGATATGATCAATCTAATTCGCTAAACATTTACCGGCTTATAAAAGGATGCAAAGTGCTTGCCAAGTCCAATTGCAAAATCCTCCACTGCAAGTTGGTTTTTATGTTCCTTCGCTTTCGCATACACCTGTACCAAAATCCAGCCATCACACCGACTTTAATGGAAAAAACCCAATAAAGGGTGCAAATGAGGGTGAGCTGAAAACATCTCTAACAGGCGTTTCCAAAAATTTCTCAACAGAAACGGTTCATACTGTACAATTAGATTTCCATGTTCACCATATCTAGGGCTAATGTAAAAACAGAAAACAACCCAAGTCTGTGGCGCTTTCGTATTTTTCACTGCCAAAATGGAACTAAAAAATTCATCGCATATTGCAATCATGTACCTTGGCTTTTCTGATTTCTGATTCCAGCTATATTTTTTTTATTAGCCCAGAAATGTATAAGAGGTAAAATTTCTATCCGAGTCAACAGAGTCAAGCTCTTTTTCATACATTTTCTCATAAACAGAGAGGTCTCATAAATTATAAGCAACAATCTCAATTTACATTATCAATAATCATATACGTATTAAACAACGAAATAAAATTAAACCCGTTAAATTGCTCTCACAAGAAATTGATTATATATATACATGTATATATATCTGCACATGAGCAATAACAGAGAAAAACAGAGTGATGACTAAAGCGATCATTGGACTATAACAGAAGAGATTTGTGTGTGTGTGTGTGTGTGATGAGAGAGAAATTACGGTGTTCTTCATGGTATCGGTGGCGACGAGATTGGAATTGTCACCGTGAGTATAGGCGGGAAGGCAATCGGAGAGGAGGCTGATGTTGACGCACCATTCGACGAACAAGTGGCGGCCATTTGAGTCCTTCCAAACCCTAGCCACTCTCACCCTCGCTTTCCCATGCCTCTGCTCCATTTTCAACCCATCAATTTCGTTCGCCATGTCTCTGTAGTTCACTGTATCTACGCTTTGTATCTGTATCACAATCGGCTTCCCACTGGACTTGATGACATATATATATATATAATTACATATATACAACAATATATCTGTATCTATATATACGTATACGCACAACTACACATAAAGAGAGAGAGAATTGAGTCGGGCACATGCATTTGACTTTACTGATCTGAGCGGTGGGATGTGTGATAATTGCGACACCCGTGGTTGTTACGTCACATGTGTAGGAGGGAGAACCTCTACTCTCCGTTACAGTGCGCACTCAATTTTTTTTTCTTGTGTTATTATTTCTATATTATTGAATTTAATTAACTAATTTTTCTTATATTTATATTGTCTTTCTGCTATTCAATTTCATCAATTGTCTCATCTCCATCTAATGTCCGTCAATTTCATTAACAACAAAGTAAAATAACTGAAATATCCTTTTAATAAAATGACATCGTTCTTTTCACATATTTTTTAATAGAATTATTATAATAAAACCCTACAAAGTTTTCAAAAATTATCAAATATCCCTTTGATCTATCAACTAACCCGTATATTTTTTAATTTAATCAAGGGCAATTATCAGAAAACCTCTATATAATTTCAAATATCTTCAAAAAATTCCCTATAGTTTCAAAAAAAGCCCTATAATTTCCAATTTGATCAAAAAAACTTCATGGTCCAGAAAACCCCATATAGTTTCAAATTTAATCAATTACCCCCCTCTACCCTCTATAAGATTACAAAAATACTTTTCTATTTATTTCAATTAAACTCTAATTTCTTTCATTTATTTCAATTAAACTCTAATTCATTTCATTTCTCACCAACTCACTTTCTCTCACTCACTTATTCCAAAACTCTAATTTTTTCCATTTATCACAAACACACTTTCAATTTAAATCCCAATTTTAACCCAATTTAACTCTAATTCATTTCATTTATCACAAGCTCAATTTTAATTTTAATTCTAATTTCAATCCAATTAAACTCTAATTCATTTCATTTATCACTAACCCACTTTCTCTCACTCATTTACTCCAAAACTCTAATTTTTTCCATTTATCACAAACCCACTTTCAATTTAAATCTCAATTTTAACTCAATTCAACTCTAATTCATTTCATTTATCGCAAAACCACTTTCAATTTAAATTCCAATTCCAATTCAATTAAACTCTAATTTCTTCCATTTATCACAAACTCACTTTCTCTCACTCATTTACTCCATAACTTTAATTTCTTCCATTTATCACAAACCAAATTTCAATTTAAATTCCAATTCCAAGCTAATTTTAATTTATAGTTATATATATATATATATGTATATATATGTACGTATATATAATTATATATGCACTTATTTACGTGGGTTTATGATATAATTATAAATTGAAATTGGGTTAAAATTGGAATTTAAATTGAAAGTGAGTTTGTGGTAAATGAAATGAATTAAAGTTGAATAAGATTAAAATTGGGATTTAAATTGAAAGTGAGTTTGTGATAAATGAAAAAAATTAGAGTTTTGGAGTAAATGAGTGGGAGAAAGTGTGTTAGTGATAAA
This sequence comes from Cornus suecica, assembly GCA_963922005.1. Classification (NCBI taxonomy): domain Eukaryota; kingdom Viridiplantae; phylum Streptophyta; class Magnoliopsida; order Cornales; family Cornaceae; genus Cornus; species Cornus suecica. The sequence continues at coordinate 5,394,611 of OY998244.1, read as the reverse complement.
TTAAATGAATTAGAATTTAATTGGAATAAATATAAGGGTATTTTCGTAATCTTATAGAGGACATAGGAGGGTAATTGATTAAATTTGAAACTATAGGGTCTTTTTTTGAAACATAGGATTTTTTTTGAAACCATAAGGAATTTTTTTGAATATATTTGAAACCATAAGGGATTTTCTGATAATTGTCCTTTAATCAATCACCCCTTCCACCGTCAATTTCAAAAAGTCCCACACTTTTATAAGTAATATATATTACTCAAGTATAATATTAAATAAATAAAAAATTTGGTGTCCATCTATCTTCCAAACAAAAAAAATTTAAAAATAATAATAATTATAATGTATTATTGTCAAAGTCTAACAATTACACTCAGTGAAGTACTATTAAAATATGATAAAAGTCTATTAAAGTATAAGCTTTAAATAAATTTATTTTAAAAGCAAGATGAATAGACACCCAAATTCAATTTTTTTTTGTTTTTTAATTTTGTACTCCAATAATATATATATATATATATATATATATATATTTATACCAATTATAAATGTGTGGGGTTTTTTGAATATATTTATATATATTTATTTAACTTAATCAAAAAATAAACTATAATAAAATTACCTCCAATTTAATATTTCAATTTTTATATATTAATATATATATATTTAATTAATATTAACTATAATCATAATTTTATCAATTAATACATGTTTATTATCATATGGATATAAAAATAATTAGAATATCTTAATAATATGCTTCAAGGGCAAAATATGTATAAATTATGAGAATTGACTCAATTCACGTGGAAGCCTGGAAGGGGGTAATTGATTAAAGGGTAAAGTGCATTAAACCCCTTAAACTTTACTCTCTCTCCTAAGAAAACCCCCCTCCCAAAAAACAAATTAGGTTAAAGATTGCAAATAACCCCCTTAACTATCCTTATGCAATAAAGCCCCTCTAAACTATCACAAAAAAAAAAAAAAAAAAAGGGTAAATAGCTAAAAATACCCCTCAACTTTCTTATCTTTCTCTACTATACTCCCTCAATTAATTATACCCCCTTCAACTTTCATTTTCTTGCACCATGGGTTTGCCCTCAAATTGTTTTACCCTTTTACCCTCCAAATTTTTTGTATTTTCACCTTACCTTTAATCATATCCTTACTATTATATTTCTTAATTCATTAAATTATAAAAATATTATTTCTTTTATTTACAATATTAATTATGCCATTTACCTTTAATGTATTAGACTAAATATACTCTCAAATGTAATATTTTTTTTAATAAGTTTTAATTATTTTATTTGTAAATCAATTAACTTGGTATTAAATTTTAGTTTGATTTAAATCATAAAACTCAATCCTAATTAATATATTCATAAATAAATCCAATTTATGAAAACAATATATATATATATATATATATTGGAAAATGATATATATTTCGGAATATATATACAATTCGTTAAAAATATATCTTTTCTGAATTCTTTTAAAAAATATGAATTTTTTCCGAAAAATAATTTTTTTGGGAAAAATATATATTATGTTCCAAAATATGATTTTTTCTGAAAAATAATTTTTATTGAGAAAAATATATATTATTTTCAAAAATATGAATTTTTTCCGAAATATAATTTTTTTGAGAAAAATATATATTATGTTCCAAAATATGATTTTGAGTCATAATACCTCAACTACCATCAATAGTATAAGAGGGTTTAGTAAAATCAAACCTTCAAAAAAAAAAAAAATTTGAAAAAATATGTATATTTTGGAATATATATATTGGAAAATGATATATGTTTCGGAATATATATATATATAGAGATGATTTGTCAAAAGTATATATTTTTCGAATTGTTTTAAAAAGTATGATTTTTTTATGAAAAATATTCATTATTTTCTAAAATATAAAAAATATATATTTCGGAAAAAAATCATATTTTGGAAAATAATATATATTTTTCTCAAAAAAAATATTTTTCGGAAAAAATCATATTTTGTAACATAATATATATTTTTCCCAAAATTTTTATTTTTTGGAAAAAATTCATAATTTTTTAAAACAATTCAAAAAATATATTTTTTTGACGAATTATATATATAAATTCCAAAATATATATCATTTTCCAATAAAACTTAATTTCATTTAAATCATAAAACTCATTATCCTAATTAAATTTTTTTTTTGCCCAAATGAAACTTTCTTTTCATAAAAATATATTTATAAATTCTTATTTATTTATGAATATATTAATTAGGATTGAGTTTTATGATTTAAATCAAACTAAAATTTAATAACAAGTTAATTGATTTACAAATAAAATAATTAAAACTTACAAAAAAAAAAAATTAACATTTGAGAGTATATTTAGTCTAATACATTAAAGGTAAATGGCATAATTAATATTCTAACTTAAAGATATAATATTTTTGTAATATAAAGAATTAAGAAATATAATAGTAAAGATAGAATTAAAGGTAAGGTGGAAATACAAAAAGTTTGGAGGGTAAAAGGGTAAAAAAAATTGAAGGCAAGCCCATGGTGCAACATTTTATGAAACTTTAGGGGGTTTTAAGCTCATTTCATAATTGAGGAGGTATAGTAGGGAAATAGAGTAAAATTGAGGGTGGGTTTAAGCTATTTACCCAAAAAAAAAAATACCCATTGTCTTCAAATTTTGTTATAAATAACTACAATGTCATTTCTTAATGAATTGACTTAATACAATTTGTTATTAAAAAAGATTATATATAGTTGATGCAAATTTGATGGCATAATCTCTATTCAAATTTGGTAAATTGACACATAATTTTTTAATTAATTAAAAAAGTAATGATTTTAGGTTTTTATAAAAAAATTGACTATAAAATTTAAAAATGATTAAGTAATTATTCAAGACTATTTATATACATAACATGAAAAAAAAAAAGGTTTTTGTTGTTAAAGTAATTTGTAAATTTATTATGAATATATATCGTATCAAAAGAAACTTTTATTTAGCGTAAAAAATTTTAAACTTAGGATACTAAATTTTATAATTCAAATCAATCAAATTTTAATAATCAAAATTTATAATTTAGATTTTCATGCAATATATATTCATAATGAATTTACAAATTACTTCAATAACAAAAATATTTTTCCTCATGCTATGTATATAAATAGTGTTGAATACTTACTTGATCCTTTTAAAATTTATACTCAATTGTTTTATAAAAAACTAAAATAATTATTATTTTGATTAATTATAAAAATTATGTGCTAATTTACTAAATTTGAATGGAGATTATGCCAACAAATTTGCATCAATTATTTCATAATATTTGTTAATAACAAAAGTGTATTAAGTTAATTCAATAAGAAAGTGCATTATAGTTATTTATGAAATAATTTGAAGACAATGGGATTTTTTTTTTATAGTTTAAAGGGGTTTAGTGCACAAGAATAATTCAGGGGGTTATTTGCAATCTTTAACTTAGTTTGGGAAGTTTTTCAAAGTTTAGGGGGGGTTTTGGGAAAGAGAGTAAAGTTCAGCGGGCTTTATTGCACTTTACCCTTGATTAAAGGATAATTATCTTTAAAAACCCATATGGTTTCAAAATAAAAATAAAAATAAAATAAAAACCATGTAGTTTGAAAAAACCCCTTATGGTTTCACATTTGATCAACTTGTCCCATTTCGTCAAATTTAAGACAAAATGCCCCTAAAACCATAGGGGAGTTTATTGGGGAAAAAATTAAAAATTAAAAAATCTAATTATTAGTTCGAATTGTTTTAAAAAAATCGGACTTAAATTATTTTATATATTACCCTAATTGTTAGTTCGAAAATAAAATATTTCGGCGTTGATTTATTATTTCGGTATAAATTAATTTTTTTTTTACGTTTATAGTAAAATGTAAAAAACAAAATCTAAAAACGAAAAAAAAAATCTAATTAGTAATTCGAAATATTTTTTTATCTTTCACACTTAATTGTTTTTATATTTTACCCTAATTGGTAGTTCAAAAATATATATTTTTTCATTAGTTTTTTTTCGGCATAAAAAAATAATTTATTATAAAATTATATAAAAAAAATTAAAAAAGAAAAATAAAAATATGATTGGTAGTTCAAAATATTTTTTATATCCTAGACTTATTTTTTTTTACATTTTACCCTAATTGGTAGTTTGAAAAAATAAATTGGCATTAATTTTTTATTTTAGCATAAAAAAATCCGTTTATTGTAAAATATATATAAAAAAATTCGTATGATTGAAGGGAAAATAATTTTTTTTATATTTTACTAGGGGCATTTTTGTTTTTTAATTTTTTAAAAAAATTTCAGTAAACCTCCCTCTTGTTTCAGGGACAGTTTTTTCTTAAATTGGAGGGAATGGGGCAAGTTGATCAAATGTGAAATCATAAGAGTTTTTTTCTCCTGATAATAGCCCTTCATTAAATTAGAAAGTACAGGGGATAGTTGATTGGTCAGGGGTATTTGATGATTTTTAAAAATTTGAGAGAGTTTTATGATAATAATCTTATTAAAAAAATATATCAAAAAAACTTTAATCATAACATCCTTTTATTAAAAGGGTATTTTAGTTATTTTATTTTGTTGTTAATGAAATTGATGGATAATAGACGGAGATGGGGCAATTTGATGAAATTGAATAGTATAAGGGGCTATATGTACATATGAGAGATTGATTGATTAATTAAATAATATGAGAGGGTTTACCCTTATTTTAATGTAATTTTTTATTTATTGCATAGAATTGGTTTGAGTGTACCAAGACAATAATATCAATTGATTATAAATAATGTTATCCATTGTTATTAGATGAATTGTTATTGAAGTGGTTGCAGTATAGGTCAGGTCATGACTCATGGGTTTATACTTTATTATTCTTTTTGTCGTTGTTCAAGTTTGATTTTTAATATATATATATATTTTTTAATTTTTTCCTTGTAATTTTTAATGGGCCATTATTTTTTTTATAATTAATGAAGAAGACTAATTTGAAAAAATATAAAATTATATTATATTATGATTTGAAATCGAATAAATATTTTGGAATAAGTAAAGTTAATAACTAATATAGGACAAATAGAGTATGTATTATCATGAAGTATTAAATAATTTATTTTTATTTAAATATTAAAAAATTCCATGCAATAAACTTTACATGGCAATCCAACTAAATAAGCATTTGTTTTATTATTAGTCGTGCTATACGCATTTAACTGTCGGCTGAAATACCATAGGAGATACGGGGTTGGTATTGACACTTAAAACATTCACCATGCAAGTAATTTTTGAAATTATTGTGGGCTTTTCCATTGGGCGAGAGTGACACCAAATGACCTACTATGTCATATTAGACCATGTTTGGTAGGCGGTCTTGTCTTGTATGATTTGATCTGGTGTGATTTGGTCCGGTTTGATTTAGTTTGATTTGTTTAAATCATGAACTTAAAAATCTATTTGGTAAACGGTCTTGTTTGATGGTCACGGTCTCACAAACATTGAACTATACTATATTTGGTAAAGCGATCTGGTCTGATCTTTTCGTTTTAAAAAAATAAAATTATTTATTATTTATTATTTATTATAATATTCATTTATTATTATGTATTATTTATTTTATTTTATTTATTATTTATTATTATTTTTCATTTATAAATATATTTTATTAATTTATTATTTATATTATTATTTATCCATTTATATATTATTTTATAAATATATTCTATTCATTTATTATTTATTACTATTTAATTATTTAATTCATTTAATTTATTATTATTTCATTATTTATTTACATTATTCTATTATTAATTAATTATTATTATTTATTCATTTTAAATTATTTATAAATGTATTTTATTAATTTATTATTTATTCATATATTTATTCATTTCTATTAATATTATTTAATTCCTTTTGTTTATTATTCATTATTTTTATTTTATTTTTAAATATGAAGAATGACTAGGCTCGAAGTGGGTCATTAAATATATTTTACTGGGGTAATTACAATTTCATTCCCTCGGATATGATATATTACACTTGTACTTTTTATTATTTGAAAAATTATAATTTGACCTCCTTTAATTTGTAAGTAGTAATAAAAATCTCCCTCCGATAAACTTTCGGCTAAGGCTGCAAATGAAGCGAGCCATTCATGAGTAAGCTCGGGGATTGGCTCATTAAGAAGTGTTGAAATTCAAAAAATGAGTGTTGTGGAGAATTATAGGAATGATGCGGTCATTGCGTAACATTCACTTTTAAAAATTTTGTACTAGTAAAAAAAATATAAATAAAGGAATATATACAAGAATCAAGGAATATGATATTTGAAAAATGAAAATATGTTAAAAATGAAACTGCAACAACTCAATTTAAACGATTATTTAATTTTCTTTATTTCTTATATATAATTTAGAAAATAGGTTCAATTGGGCCCTCCTCAAAAAAAAATTTCTTTAAAAAAGGTCTAATATTTTTTTTGGCCCTATAAAATTTCAAAAAGTAAAAAAGAAAGTCTTTTTAATTCCCTAGTAAAAAAATATCAATTAATTAAAAAAAATCTCTTTGAAATTCTAGTTTATATGCGATTTTGGTGTACGGGAGTGTATTTATTAATCAAATTTTCTATTCCGATGACTTGTATTATGTAATTACATATGAATTTCTTTTTCATCTTTAAAATTAAAATTTTATGACATTACACACGCACAATATTACTATAGTAATTACTACTTATTTAATTAATATATTCATAACACAAGCACACAATTTCGTTATACTTGTTGAAAAGGTTATTAATAGTGACTACCAATGACATTACACACAATGCATAGACACATGATTGTTTTAGGTTAGTGAATTTGCATAATTCTCAAAAGACCTGTTTATGTACAATGCACATGGTGCACTGTTGTTTATTCAAATTTAATCATAATAATTTTAATTTCAAATACTTGTTGCAAATTATATAAATATAAATATTAAAAAGGAAAATGCTTGGATTTTAGTCAATTCTATAAATACAGTTTTCATTTTTTCAAAAAAGGTCGAGCTTAATTACAGATAATTCATTTTTTGAGCTCAAATTTTATAATATCTGTAAACCAAAATGTGTGCAATACTATAGTATTATTTTTTAATATAATTTCTAATGTATCACAAAATGTATATATTTATATTTAATGCAACACAATATATATATACTATTTAATAAACTTATATATATTAAACAAAATATATATATTATATAATAAAATTATATATATATATATATATTAAATAAAATATAATATTAAAATAAAGAACTTGTTAGGTCGAGTTTAGAATTAGATTCTATATCCTTAATACAGATTCACCCCGCTATGGTGCTCACGGTCTTTGTGGCGTTTGTCTCCTAAGATACAACGATCTTCCTTCTCCAATAGCAGCACTACAAATTGGAGAACTAGCGAACCTCTTCTGTGTTGTACTCTCTACAACTGCTAATACTATACTATACTATATGTATGTATATATATATGCAAATAAGTAAAGAAGGAAAAAAGGAGAGAATAAATGAATTATGGAAATCTGGAAATCTGGAATGATTTGCAAATGACCCATGGGGGGTATTTATAGACCTCCAAGGGTTGTGATTTATTGTGAACAATCACAACCTTTTACTAAAGGGTGTTATTAAGGGTCACAATCTTTCTATTAAAGAGTGTTTCCAAGAGTTACAACCTTTCTAGTAAAATGTGTTTCCAAGACTCACAACCTTTCTGGTAAAAGGTGGTTCTAAGGGTCACAACTCATTCACTCAATTTTCCAACATATCTACCAAGTTTTGGTTTTTTAAAGGTGCTTCCAAGGATCACAACCTTTATGGTAAAAGGTGGTTCTAAGGGTCACAACTCATTCACTCAATTTTCCAACAATATCTACCAAGTTTTGGTTTTTTAAAAAACAAAATTAGATATAGGTTAATTTTTTTCCGGTATATGCACATATATCAAAATTAAATTAGTTATATTTTTATATGTATTTAATCAATATTTGAACACCTTCAACTTCGTTCCCCCTATCTTCGAATCCTGGCTCCGCCCCTATTGGTAAAAGTAATATGTGTTGCAACTGAACCTAATCGTTCATGAGGAAGCTCGAGCTTGACTCGTTAAATCTAGCGTTCGGCTCGGGATCGTTTGTTTAGTAAATGAGTCGAGCCTCAGCACATTTTCTAGGCTCGTTAAGTAAATAAACCGAGCTTGAACATCTAAAAGCTCGGCTCGGCTCGGTTTGTTTGCAATCCTACTTCCGGCATGGTCGATGTTTACTCCAACAGTTGACTATGGGTGAAAATGACTATTATACCCTCACTTATTTGTAAAGACATTTTTAAATAAAAAAGAGGCATGAGTATATAAGAAATTTCACATCGTCAGTCACATGATTTAAATGGGGATCAATTTGAGGGGGTTAAGTTATAATTTTTCAAAAATTAGGAGGTGGGGATGTAATATATTATATTTCAAGAGTGTGAAACTATAATTATTCTTATTTTAATTTAATAAATAGCTCCCCTCCGATTTTCAAAAAAAACTGTCAAATACCCTATCAACAAACCTCTACACTTTCCAAATTCTACAATTACCCCTTTCCATTATGAATTTGGTCTCACATGTGAAATTCTTTCCCAAACTGTTGTTTGAAATAATATTATTTTGCCCACTTTATATAAGTATGTTTTATTCTATCATTAATATTATATTCATGGTTTATGATTTTTAAAATTTTAAGATTTAATATAATTTTCTTTTAATTTATGTATGCAAAATTGCTCACAATACTCTCATTCTAGTAAACTTGGACCACTTACTCGTCCGATTCAGTTTGACATTAGTACCTTCATGTGAACGCTTGACCGACACTGAATAAAAAATTCGACTTGCTATGATCAAGGCGAAGCCATGCCTCTTGAAATTTTCAAAAATACCTTTTATTACCTCACAAAATTATCTATTTTGTGTATAAGTTCATAGAGTTTTTTAAAAAAATTTAATAACCAACAAAGATACATATTTACATATAAACTCATAAAAAATTGCATATAATCCCATAATTATTTTTCCAAGTTGTGCCCTTAGCTGTTGTAAATGTAAAAAAATACACAACAAATTGGGTTGAATGAAATGAATCTTATTCATAGCTTGGTCATGTATTTATATACAATTTTTAGATGGGTCCAAGTCCATCCATTAAGTCTATTAAAACCCTTTAATTGTGGGATTTGATATATTCTCTTCCATCTCTGGACTCTCATTTCTTGTGGCTCACATAATTTTAGAAAATACCATGGGCTTGGCCCGTTTGATCATATGGCGGCCCAAATCACATGGGCTGTAAAAATTCACTATTACACAGGCTCCTGAGGTTATGGGCTTAATAATATTTTAGGCCCATGACCGAATATATGTATATAGCTTTTACACTTGTACATAGAGTTTGCTTCTAAATAGTTGGTTTTAGGTGATGACATGGCACAAACATTAAGTGTAGTGGTTGAGACAATCATTTCAATTTCAAAATTGAAATGGAAGGCCCACGTTCTCTTGATCCTCACGCATGATAGCTGGAGTGACAACAATCACCACTTGGTTCTCGCGTGTGACTCCTGGCCTTCTTCCGGCTTCTTATAAAGAGCCATACTATTTGTCATTTCTCTCATACTTCACAACTGCAACTCATTTCTCTCAAGTTTTTTCTCTACCTTGATTCTTGCAATTCTCAGCCGACGATTTTTAAGAATTTTCACATAAGCAACTCTTAACCCTTTCTGAAGTTCCTTTTGCCTCAACTTTATAAACTGTGTAAGTTAAATAACACTTTTATTTCAATTTTCATCTCTACCCCCCATATATCTCTTCTACATTTTTGAAACCATGTAAGGGAGTGATGATACTAGGTCCATAGATGAGGTTGTCTTGTATTTTAACACTGACCCAAAGACCCCAAATAGTAGTAGTCCCTCTTCTATTCACCCAGAGACTTCCCCACCTAAGAACGCTCATCTTAATACTGATCTCCCAAGCTCATTGGTAAACCCAGAAGTGTCTGACGAATGAGGCTCCTCTGATGATGAGGAGCCTGCGAATCCTTCTAAACCCAAACCCTTCGTAGTTGCCCCCTTAAGGGAAATTCTTGTCCTGAAGTGGACGTCAAACATCTTCCGGCCGATGCTAATGTGCCCGGTGACGTGTTTTTGGCCCCTTACCCACATTATTTAGACTTCACCAAAAGTGAGGGACTTGAACGAGGTAGTATCCTTCTATCGGCGGTTCACTTCAAAGTATTAAGATTCATTCTTCACCCCTTCTTCACTTATGTCATGTTCATGCTCGGGTTGTACCCTCTCCAGCTTAACCCAAACAGTTTTAGGATCCTTGCCATGCTTCTTTTGTACAACAGAGACCTAGACCTTAATTTAGGTTTAACTGACCTACTTCTCTGTTACTTTTTCCAAAATGCTAGAGGAAACAAATGTAGGTATAAACTTTTTCCCTTTCAAGGTCGGGGAATTTGTTTCGGTAAGGAAAAATCCGATAAGGGCTGGAAGGAGAGAATGGTAATTTTTAGTGGCAACTGGTTCTACCATTTCTCTCTAACATACCCTATCCCTAGGGTCTTCAGACCTATTCGACTTCCCGTCTTCCGTCCTCTTCACAAAGCCACGTGTTTCTGTGAGTTTTGTGATTTACACCGGGGGGATTACGCATATAGGTTTCTTGGCTATGAGGACAGTCAGATCCCCCTGTCCCTTATGAAAGAACGTTTTGCCCTTCTGGAGGCCAAGAACTGGAGCAGTGTCAAATTTGCTAGTGAGCTTTTGACTAAAGCCAATCTGTAGATGATTTCTAATTTGGGCGTTGTTGTTGACATGATGGATTTGCCCCTCAGGCCAGGATAGGGGATTTTCCCCTATCCACCAGATGCACTCAGATCCTTGACGAATCTACTCCAGTTGATACCATACCACTCTCAGCAGCACCTCCGGTACGCCCGGCTACACAACGTCCTTCGGATCCTCCTCAGCCTCCTCTTGCAAATACTTTAACCACCAGGCCATGATCTGGTACGAGTGATGGGGCGACCAGTAAAAGGTTCAGGACCCAGACTGTCGATGCCTCAACGAGCGATCCTCCCCAGCCTTAGGACACTCCCCATACCGTAATTCCCTAGGAGCCAAATTTTCTCCTTCCGAATGGCTCCCCTGTCTGTGCTGAGATCACTATATGTCAGTCAGATGCCCTTCGGGCTATGGCCAGAGGAGTCTAGGCCCCTGCTAACAGGGCTGCTCAGATGAATATCACCAGAACTGAGCTGTTTCAAAAAGGTTCCATGATGGCCATGGAGGTACTCACTTTTGATCTCTTTGTACTTTGTTTATTCCTTCGTCTATTTTTGCTTCGTTCTGTACTAATATGTACCATTTTTCTATTTTTGTAGCTCCTTTATGGGATTTAGGCCTACAATCATGTCTTGGAGGCCGATGTCCGGGAAATGGCCAAGATGCAGGCTCAACTAAAGCAAAAATAATGAGCATCATATTACTTTGGCCAGGGAGATGGATGTTCTTTGTCAGAGTGTCTCTGAGTACAAAAATCTTCTGGAGACCGGAGAGGCTGAGAAGAGGGCCTTAGATGCTGAACTAGCAGAGACAAAGACAACCTATCAAAAGATTGCTACAGAGAAGACGTAGTCAGATAATCTTCTGGCTCTTGAGCGATCCAAGGTAGAGATGTGCCATTTGGGTGGGATGTGTGATGTCCCACATTGCCCGGGTAGAGGCCTGGGGATGTGCTTATATGTGTAGTGTTGTCTCCAATTGGTATGAGGTCTTTTGGGAGGAGCCCAAGAGCAAAATCGTGCGGGCTAGGCCCAGAGCGGACAATATTATACCAAGTGTTGGAACGGGATGTTACAATTGGTATCAGAGCCAGAGCCCCGCCGGAATTAAGTGTGGGAGCATGCACATTACCCGTGGGTCGCCAGCGAAGACGCTGGGTCCCAAGGGGGGGTGATTGTGATGTCCCATATCGCCCGGGTAGAGGTCTGGGGATGTGCTTATATGTACAGTGTTGTCTTCAATTGGTATGAGGCCTTTTGGGAGGAGCCCAAGAGCAAAACCGTACGGGCTGGGCCCAGAGCGAACAATATTATACCAAGTGTTGGAGTAGGGTGTTACAGGATGGACATGCACCAACGGTACGTCACTATTTGTGATGTTCGATCGGTCAGGGCATGGCGAGGGAGACACGAGATAAAACACATTCCTTTAGCAAATCGGGAGTTCAAGACTGTTGAGGAGTTTGATGCTTTCATGGGGGTGTCTCTTCCTTATCAGGACCCACTGACCTCTGAGAGTGAGAAAAGGTTTGCTGTTTTCTTAAAGGGAGAAGACTATTTTTGGCCTTGAATTTTGGGGAAAATAGGACTTAGGGTTTTTCTGAATGTCACTCTATATTACCCTTCAGAAGGGTTATTTTTGTATCTTTTATTTATATTAATGAAAGGATTTTTCCAATTTCTTATTTCTTTCTGTTCTTGTTACTTCGGTTAGCTTGAAATAAACACTTTTAAACTTAACACTTAGGAAAATTTTCATTTCAATATAGAGTCTTCGGGCATCTGGCCTCTGAGACTTGTCGATCTCCTCTGGTTAGTTTAAATCATATTTGAATTTTAACACTTACGAAATTTTTTGTTTCAATATGGGGTCTTTGGGCATCTGGCCCTTGAGACTCGTTGATATCCGCTGGTTAGTTCAAATTAGGTTTGAACTCAACACTTAGGAAATATTTTATATTAATATGGAGTCTTCGGGCATCTGGCCGCTGAGACTCGTTGATGTCCTCTGGTTAGTTCAAATCAGGTTTGAACTCAATATTTAGGAAAAATGGTATTCTTCACAAGGTATGATCACACACATATATATAAAATATGATATTTTATTCAAAACTTGAAAAACAGGTAGTAGAGGTGTTGAACATCGGGCACATATACTTTATTATAATCAGTAGAAGTGTTATATGCAATACACATACACTCATATTACTATTTAATGGAAAATTATTTAAGGATAATACCTCTTCAGATGGTAAGCATTCTGAGAGTTGGGCTCGATGCGGCCTGTCTTGTTCTTCCGTACCCGATAGGCACTGCGACCGATGACCTCAATTATTGTATAAGGTCCTTCCCATGTCTCCCATAACTTGCCAACAATCCCAATCTTTATTCTGAGCACCATATCACCAACTTGGAACTCTCTTATTTTGACATTCTGATTAAATCGGGCCCTGACTTGTTGTTGGTAGGCAACCCGCCTTATCCCCGCGACTTCCCTTCTTTATTCTAGTAGGTCTAAATCATAGGCTAGGTACTGATTGTTTGGGCCCTCTTCCCAGGCCTGACTTCTTAGCATTGGCACCTTTAATTCAGCCGGGATAACGACTTCAGCCCCGTAGGCCATAACGAATGGGGTCTTTCTCGTCGATTGCCTTGGGGTGGTCCGATAAGACCATAAGACCTCGGGTAATTTTTCCAACCAAGCTCCTTTTGCTGCTTCGAGCTTTTTTCTAAGCGTATCAAAAATTGTTATGTTTGTCATTTTGGCTTGTCCATTTCCCTACGGGTAACCAACGAAAAAAACATTCTGATTTATTCCATGTTTTGCTAGGAATGCTTGAAAACTCCTGTTGTCCAGGTTGGTGCCATTGTCCATCATTATAGTTCGGGGTAGACCAAACCTATAAATGATATAACTCCATATGAATTTGATAACATGGTTGCTTTTTATAGTTGAGTATGCCTCAGCTTCCACCCATTTGGTAAAATAGTCCGTAGCCAGAAGAACATGTGTAGTGGATCGTATGGCTTATGGGAGGGGACCCACAATGTCCATCCCCCACCGGGTGAAGGGGTGAGGGATAATTGTTGGATTCAATAGTTCAGGAGGTGGATGAATGACATCACCATGAAATTAACACTTTTTACAATGTCGGGTGTATACCTCAGTGTCTCTTGACAAGTAAGGCCAGAAGTACCCCTGGGTGAGGACTTTATGGGCTAAAGACCTTCCCCCGGAATGATTGCCGCACGATCCGGCATGTATTTCTTCCATGACTGCAGAAGCTTTAGAAGGTGTAAGACATCTTAAGTATGGTCCAGATAATGACTTGTGGTAAAGTTGGCCGTTATATAGAGCGTATCTTGCAACTTTCATTCTTATTTTCCGGGCATCTGGTTTTGATTCAGGTAACACACCCATCCTCAAATAGTCTACTATGGGGTCCATCTAACTTGACTCCCATGGAATGATCATCACGTCCTCAGAGGGCTTTAAGATTGATCGGACGATGAAATCCACTAGTGTTGTTCGAGTCATACTCTCCCCTGGTGCGGAGGCCTGATTAGCTAAACAATCTTCCATGACATTGTTCTTTATTGGGATCTGTTCAAAGGTTAATTGTTGGAATTCCTTGACCTTCTTTAGTACTAAATCCCTGTATGCTTCCATTTTAGGCTCTCGGGTTTCATACTCTCCATTCAACTATCGTATGACTAATTGGGAGTCACTTCGTATCTATGCCCTCTATATTTACAGGTTTCGGGCCAAACGAATTCTTGCTAGAAGGGCCTCATACTTTGCTTCATTGTTGGAGGTTGAAAACTCCAATCGAACGGACTGCTGATTTTAGTGTCATCGGGTGTCACGAGATCTATACCGATCCCTGCTCCGTTGACATTTGACGACCTGTCCATGAATATTACCCATAATCCTAGTTCATTTTCTTTGGGGGAGTCTGTAGTTTCTGTATCTAACAGAAAGTCAGATACTGCTTGTCCTTTGATGGCAGTTCAAGGGACATATGTTATGTCATAGATTCCCAGTTTTATCGCCCATTTGGATACTCTCCCTGACAATTCGGGCTTCGCCATTATGGATCTGATCGGGGTTGTAATTGGTACCACGATCGGATGTACTTCAAAGTAATGCTGAAGACGTCATTTTGTATTGATTAGTGATAGTACCGGCTTTTCATGTTTGGAATAGCGGATTTCGGCATCAACAAAGGCTTTGCTGGTGTAGAAGACCGACATCTGGTACCCCTTGCCCTCATTGACCAGAGTCGCGCTAGTGGATGTTGCGAATAGGGCTAGATATAAGTGTAATGGCTCATCTGCTTCCGGGGTTTCCAGTATGGGAGGCTTTCTCATGTAGCTCTTGAGCTTCTTCAGAGTTTCTGATTGCTCTGGCCCTCAGACCTTTCCTTTTATTGCCTTTATAGAATGGAAAAAGGGCCGACACCGATCAGTTAGGCGAGAGATGAAATGGTTGAGGGCTGCCACTCTTCCGGTTAGTACTTGGATATCCTTCCTGAACTTTGGCTCCCCCCTTTCCATGAGAGCTCAGACTTGTGTTGGGCTCACTTGTATTCCTGTCTGATCAACTATATGTCCCAAGAATTGGCCCGAGGACACTCCGAAGGAACATTTGGATGGGTTGAGTTTCATCTTGTACTTCTTAAGGGTGTCAAACACCTACTGCAGATCAGTCAGGTGGTCACTCTTCTCCTTGATTTTGACCACCGTGTCATCAATGTAGGCTTCTACGGTATATCCCATCATGCCCTGAAAAACTTTGCTAACCAACCTCAGAATGGTTGCACAATATTTTTTAGTCCGAAAGGCATAACTGTATAACAATATGTACTTGATTCAGTGATGAATGCCATTTTCCCTCGTCATTTGGGTTCATTCGTATCTGATTATACCCAGAGTATGCGTCAAGGAAACTCAAGCGCTTAAATCCCGTGGTGACATCCACCATCTGATAGATCTTTGGTAAGGGGAAACAATCATTTGGGCATGCTTTGTTCAGATTAGTAAAGTCCATGCATACCCTCCATTTCCTGTTCTTCTTCTGGACCACTATTACATTTGCCAACCAAGAAGGGTACTGCACTTCTTTAATGAATCCGGCTTGGAAAAGTCGATCCACCTCATCAGCTATGATCTGGTTTTGGTGGGCCCCATGCATCTCTGCTTCTGCCTGACGGGTTTAACATTGGGGTCCATATTGAGGGAATGCTGGGCTACTGAAGGATCGATACCGGACATGTCCATGTGGCCCTAAGCAAATACGTTAGCATTGGAGTGCAAAGGGGTCTCCAATTCTTCCTTATCCTGTGTACTGAGGCTAGAACCAATGTAAGTCATTCTTTTGGGGTGATAGGGGTAAATCTGAACTTCTAGCAAAGGTTCAACTACTATAGATGACCTCGTACCCCCATCCTATAATTGCTATTGATCATCGGGTACTGCCCTGGCTTTTGAAGCTTGTTCTGGTTCCGTCCTTTTCCTAAGGCCTTTTAGGGTGACAACGTAGCATTCTTTGGCCGCCACTTGATATCCCCTTATGTCAATCACATCAATTTCGTTCGGGTCGACGCATCGCATGACTTGATGCAGGGTGGAAAGAACTTCATGCATCCGATGGATTCAACCCATGCCCATGAGGAGATTATATGAGGGTTTGACATCTACCACCACAAAAGTTTCTTTGAGCATGCGCCTTGTTGTTCTTACTTGCAGTTAGATCTCTCCCATTGGTTCCACTCTTTTGCCATCGAATCCTGCTATCGGGCTTCTAGAAGGGACTATCTCTTGGGGGTCAATATCCAGCTTCTCAAAAGCCTATTTAGTGATTATATTGGCGCTGCTCCCTGGGTCGATCATTACTCTTTTAATCAAGCAGTTTAAGACCGTGAGGGAGACCACCAAAGGATCGTCACGCGGTGATTGAATGTTCCGCAAATCTGCATAAGAGAAAGTTATCGGGGCATCCTCATTCGGGCTTCAAAACTCGCTGATCTCCCCAACCCTTCATAGTCTCTGGGCTTGGCGCATCTGGGATCTACGGGAGTCCTCTACTTCTTATTGGCTAGGCCCTTTGTGAACCATGTGAATGAATCTTACAGGCTAACCCGCTGTCCCCTTGGCTAGTGTATGTCAGGTTTGATTTGATCGGGTGCCTTCCTTGGCGACGTATTCGGCCAATTCTCCCTTCGCTATCATGGCCTCTACTTGCCTTTTGAGGCTTATGCATTCATTGGCGTGGTGCCCATATTCGCCGTGGAAGGCATAGTGCCTCGACATGTCCCTTAGTTCCATCGGCTGCCTGATAGGGGGTGGTGATCGGAAAATCCCTTTACCTTTAGTTTCTTGATATAGTTTGGCCATACTAACTTTCAGTGGAATAATCTTGTCTTCGAACCTATGGTGTTTATCTAGGGCTTAGGAGGGTGCAAGAGGAACGCTTGGCCGTTTTTGATTTGGCGCACGATATTTGACTTTTGGTTCGGATGCCTTTACCTTTACGCTTGCAAAGGTTGTCCTTCTTTGATGTATGACCAGTTATTCTTCTATCCGGAGATGCCCATATGCCCTAGAGTTGAGTTCTCCAATGTCTGCTAGTGGCCTTTTGACAAAAGACTGGTGGAACTTGGTTCCAAGAATCAAGGCCATCCTGAAGGCCTCGACGGCTGAGTGTTGATCGCAATTGTCGATCGAGGACATCTCGACATTGAATCGCGAGACAAAACTCTTTAGGGCTTGTTTGGTAGAGTTGTGTTTTTGTTTCTGTTTATGTTGAAATAAACAAAAAACACGTTTTTTGTTTTTTTGTTTATTCATCCAAAAACATAAGTATGTTTGGTAAGGATGTTTTTTGGGTCGAAATTGAAAAATTAAAAATTAAAAATTAATAATATAAATAATAAATATAATATAATATAATAATAAAAAATGAATACAATAATAATAAATAAATATAATAATAAAAATGGACTAAATAATAAATAATAATAATAAATAATAATAATAAATTAATAAAATAAATAATAAATTACATAAAACATATTTAAAAATATAATAAAAATAATAAATAATAAACAAAATGAAATAAATAATAATAATAAATAAATATAATAAAAAATAATAAATAAATTATAATAAATAAATTATAATAAATAAATTATAATAACAAAATGAGATAGTCGTTAATCTGAACCTCTCCGGGTAGGGCACGTTGGTGATCGCCAGTGTAAACGGTGTCTGCATTGCGTCGATGGATGCCTCAGAGGCCAGATCGTTGGGGGTCTGGGCCTTCAGATCCTTGAGCATCTCCCTTTGGAATTTGATCATAATTTCCTCCAACTTTCTCATGGTTAGGGTTTCCTCGGGATTGTGCGCCCCAAGCACCTGTAGGGATGACTCTGCGTGCTCCTCCGATCGTTGTTGGACTTCGTGTGGTGGTTGACCCTTTTCGATTGGTGGGCCACGGATCGCTCCTGCCGGTTGGACTGATCGCCATTTTGGGATTCTTGAAGGTTTTGCAGTAGAGCTAGTTTTGCCACCAACTCGGCGTTCTATCTCTCCAACTCGGCGATCTTATCCTCCAGGGCCCATCTGACCGGATCTTCGGTTTGAGATGGTTGATCTCCATTCGGGGGTAGCTCGGACTGTTGTGACGAGGTGATAACTGCCATGGATGATGTTAATCTAAGCTCTTAGTAGAGAGTGGGAAGCTTTTGAAAAGATTTTAAGGATTGCTTCCCACAAACGGCGCTAATTGTGTAAATGCAGAAAAATACACAACAAATTGGGTTGAATGAAATGAATCTTATTCATACCTTGGTCATGTATTTATATACAATTTTTAGATGGGTTCAGGTTCATCCATCAAATCTATCAAAACTCTTTAATTATGGGATTTGATATATCCCCTTCTATATCTGGACTATCATTTCTTGTGGCTCACATAATTCTAGAAAACACCATGGGCTTGGCCCGTTTGATTATATGGCGACCCAAATCACATGGGTTGTAAAAATTCACTATTACGGCTGTGCTACTAATATTTTCAATCATTGTTTCATTATTTAAGGTCCTGTTTGGATTGGCTTTTCAGAAGCCGCTTTTGGCTTTCTTGAAGGAAAAATTGTCTTGAACCGTGTTTGACAAAATTTTTAGAAGAACTTCTGAGCCTTGGAAGAGCATTTTAAAAAATTTAGGGGGTACCAGCTTCTCAAAACGACTTTTACTTCTCTTCTTCTTCTATAAAAAGCCAAAAAACACAAATTATGCCAAATGAGGCCTAAGTATACACAAAACCCTTCCATCACTCTTCACACAAATATCCTCAAGAATAATGGAGCTCGTAACTTATTAATCATAGTTAACAATTATCTAAGTTTTAGATTTTATGGAAGCAAAACTATATTTAGCACACATTTATCATAAATTCAGCAAATTATTTAGGCATGATCATTGATTTTGGTGGTGTTGCTTTCGATCGAAAATCAATATACTTTTTTGGGTCAAGCATGTTTAACGTGATCTGTTTTGTTTTGCACAAATCGAACGTTTTAGAAAAAAATTGGAAACACTAATTTGATACTTTTGTTTCTTACCAAACTTAAAACATATTCAAATTGAATTTATCAAGCATGATTTCGATTTTAATTAAAAAATAAGATAATAATAATTATTTAAGTTTTAAAGCTTATAGAAGCAAAATTACACTCATCACACACTTGTCATAAATTCAACAAATTACTTGGAAAAATGTGGTTCTTGGATCCTTTGCCTTCTCTCATCCCGCAAATTACGTATATTCTCTCCTTAACTCTATCAACTTTTACTGGTAGAAATGGGTACAATGTATTTAGAGCAATTAGGGTTTGTATTTGGTCTGATTCTCATCAATGGAAGATTCGGGAGGGACGAAGAAGAAGAAGAGGGTGGTTGTGATTGGTGGGGGAGTTGCCGGCTCTCTCATTGCCAAAACCCTTCAAGACCATGCACATGTTGTTCTCATCGATTCGTAAGCTCTCATGCTTTCTACAATATATATACATATATGTATATATAAAACTTTTAGTAATATATACTGAAGAAAAATAAAATGAACATATATAAAATGCTAATTTGATGTTATTTTTTTTGGCACATTACTGAATATGTTTGTTTAATATGGTTCCTGTTCAATTACCTTAAGATGGGTACTCTGAATTTGGACCTTTGTGTCTAATTTTTCCTTTTCCCTCTAAATTAATATAGAGTTTGGACATGGGAGAAAATGATGGGTATTTTTTATATGATAGTGTGTTAATCATGAACTAGGTGGATAGAGGCATTTTGGTAACGAATTATTCGGTTGAAAGTGGCAAGAAATGACAAGGCTTTTGAATTCTTTTTATGTATTATCCGCGTCCTAAAGATAGAAGTAAAGTAAAATTAGGAGAATTTTAGAGAGGTGATTTCGTGATATAAAGGAAGGGATGTTGAGACAACCGGTGAAAGGCTTGTTTATTGATGAGAGTGTATAGCAGTTTTTTATGTGACAGGAAGGAAAATGGGGGAGAATTGATAAAACATTATGCAAATACGTGGATGGTGTAGGAGTGTTTGAAGAAGTGGATGGATAGGTTAAGCTGTAGATTTGGGGACTAACGAAAAACAATAAAAAGAAGATTTGGTTTTACCTTAAACAAAGATTATGGCGGTGAAATGGAAGGGTTAGATAAGAAGGCACTATCGGATTACGGGTGTAATAGTGGGATTAGGTGGAAATATTGGATGAGAAGGTTTGATGGAGCATCTTAAAGCAATTCTCTATTCCTTATCAATGATTATATTTGCTACATCAATGTAAAGCATGGTTGACGGTGAAGAACAATAAGAGCGGAAAGGTGAACAGCCCAATCCTTGGAACATGCTACCGCCCCAGGTGGTGAATAACTGAAATTGAGGTGCCAAACCGTCGATGGTTTGGGGAAGATCAACCTGTTATCCCTATAGTAACTTTTGGTTTTGTACAACACTAAATTATGTTTTAAACCTGACACTAAGATAAAAAAAGAGAATTATGATTCACTCAAGGGATGTTGCTTCATGAATTCATTTAAATGGAGCATGGTATATGAATTAGCGAAGGAAAAGAGTTGCTAGGATAGATGCTTGGAAAACTCAGAATGCAAACTCAATGTTATAAGCATGGTATTAGTGCGGTCGCGGTGTTGTGGTATCGGGAACATCCCATGTCCCCACTCAACCAACCCTTAATTTAGTTAGCATGTCCCTGTTAATCTTGATATTACCCAGTGAACCCCAGAGAGAGCAAACAAAAGTGTCAACAACTCTGTGCCTATTGCACAATTTAGAAAAGATGACCAACAGTTTTTTTATTGTTATTTTTTAAAATCTCTTTTGTTCTTATTTATTTATGTTCAGCATCCTCCCAAGAACATACTCTGTGCAGTGTCAACTACTTTGGAATACACATGACTTTGTTACGTAGTTTCCAAGCAAAACCCTCTCAAGGAATGAGTCCATTCCAGTTCATCAACACACTAATCAACTGTGTAAAATTGAAGAATAAAAAGCAGAGGAACCCTGAAGGAAAACAAATGGTGCTGACTGGGATGAGCAATGTTCAAGGGTGAATATGTTGTAATCATGGTTCTCCGAACCGGCCTGTTCGTAACGGAATTGGGCTGAACCGAAACCGGTTCAGCCCGATATACCGGTGGGCAGGCTGGTTCACATTCGAACCGGCCGGTTCGCTAGGACCCGGCCGATATATCCCTGAACCAGTTTTGGGAGAACCTGTTTAAAAAATAAAATTAAATTAAGGGGTTTTTGAAAAATCTATCGGGGCGAGGCGCATCGCTGCTGGGGGTGCGATTGGTGTGGAGGAGGTGGCGGTGGAGGGAGGTGGAGAACAGCCTAGTGGCGGCAGTGAGAGTTCTGATGCCATTGATGGAGCTGGAGTTTTCTGTGTGGTAGAGAGAATGTATAATGGGAGGTGAACTCGTGTCACGTGACTAGAGGTAGGGTATTTTGTTTGCTAGCAGCTGGCAAGAGGACTTATTGGGATTTGAGACCTTCTGTAATGAATCATTACAGAAAAAACTATATATGTAAATATTCATTCCACATCAAAGTTTATATATATATATTCATTCCACATCCCCAACTATATATATATATATATGTATGTATGTAAATATTATTTAAATATTTATTTGTTTAAAATTAATATTATGAATAATCTCATAAGAAAATCGACGACATATTTAAATTCATTAATAAATTATTTTGGGTACTAAATATCTTTAAAAATATATAAAATTTACTTAAAATTATCAAAAAATCATCAAAGTTTAGTTATGTTGTCAAAAGTACCATATCAGTACATTTTTACTACCATGTGCGAGTTTTTAAAAAATTCACGCTTGCGATAACCGAAACCGTTACGTAACCCCGATACTGACCCGGTTCCGTTACACCAATACCGAAACCGTTACACCAACCGAAACCGTTTTTGCGAACCATGGTTGTAATTCTAGATAAGGGATAAATAGGTGATTCTGGAGGGTAGAATTTGATACCTAGGGTTTTCTATATGAATCTTGATGTGCTTTTATTCACTCTATTGCGTATGTGGTCAAACACACGTGTGATATTGAGGTACATGATCATATTGCTTTATTTGTAATTGAACAATTTAAATTGAAGAATTTTAAAATGCTGCGATTGGCAATTAAATTTAGTCTTCACTCTCCCTTTCGGTCTACATTTGCTCCTTGCATACTTTTACGTATTTAGATATAAGGTGCCGTTCCTTCTGCTAAGTGCGTGAGAGCTGGGCTGGATAAGCTACTTTCAAACATGCAACTTGGTTCCCTGTATCTACTTCATATGTGATTTAAAATTTTCTACTGTAACTAATTTTAAAAGGATATTGTTCTTGAACCTTTGTAAAATATTCTTAAAATCTCACCTTTTGTTTCTACTAGAAATCCATTCAATTTATGTTCTTTATGGTTGGAGTCGCCACAGGAAGGACTATTTCGAGATTCCATGGGCAACCTTGAGATCGTTTGTTGAGCCATCTTTTGCAGAAAGATCACTCATTTGCCACAGTGAATACCTTCCTAAGGTCCATATTATCACATCTGCGGCAATCAACATAACAGCGAGTGAAGTATTGACTGCACAAGGAACTCCTGTTGCATATGATTATGTTGTAATTGCTACAGGTCACATGGACGATGGTGCCCATAATAAAACCCAGAGGATTGATCAGTGCCAAACAGGTGAATACACGGAAGTGCATAAAATTCCAACATCATATACTTGGATTCATGCTAGGTTTAGTATTTATACAGATTTGCAAATATTGTGTGTGCCGAGAATAAGGTCAGATTGGTATAACTCTTTGTAAACAGTTTTCAAGGACTCAAAAAACAGAAAACCGTATCCAAATAGAAGACATTCTCTGACAATGGACTTCTTTATAAGTGCATTTTAAGAAATCAGTTTTCAGAAAACTGGCCCAAGTAGAGCTTTTGTACGTTTTCAGATTTTGAATTCTTAAAAACCTGAAAACTGTTCTCATAGTTACAAACCAAGCATGCCAAATACTGATTCTCTGTTGGAAAATAATTTCTTCACTTATGGCGCAGTAAAATATCAATGTATTGAAGCTTGATTTCAATTTGATATGATATTATACTAAATTTGAAGTCGCTCAGCACCAATCATGTGTATTAAAAGTTGCAGAGTGTTATATCCAACATTTGGCTATGTAATTTTTGACCAAATGCATGGTCCATTAATTTTCTAACCTGACACCATTCATGCAATATAAAAAAATATCTGGTTCTTGTTTTGGGATATGTATTTGACTCAGCAGTGGTGCTATTAATGCATTGAAGCATGATGTTCCGTTCGTCTGATACTGGTAACTTTGTAAGATTTAACATCTGAACGAAGATCAACATACCATTCAGATTTGAGATTGCAACTCCATTGAAATTCATTTGGCATTTGTACTTCCAGGAATGCTGTATACGTATGGTTGATATCAATCAACTGAAGTTACTCTCTCTCTCTCTCTCTCTCAACTGAAGTTACTCCTATCCCATCATTCATCCACATTTCAGAAGTATTTCTTCTACAATCACCTATTGTCAGGATACACATTCAATTTTGCAGCAACTTAATTCTTATTTATCTTTGTTTGCAGAATACGAAAAGATAAAGTCCGCTAAATCGATATTGATAGTTGGAGGAGGGCCCTCTGGTGTAGGGCTTGCGGGTGAAATTGCTGTGGATTTTCCTAGTAAGAAGGTGATACTGGTGCATCGGGGACCAAGGCTGTTGGAATTCATTGGATCCAAGGCTGCCAAAAAGACACTCAACTGGTTAACGTCGAGGAATGTGGATGTCATCTTCGGGCAAACTGTTGGCTTAAACTCTGCATCGGATGGTATCTATCGAACATCTGGGGGAGAAACAATCACAGCCGATTGCCATTTTATTTGCACAGGCAAGCCAATAGGCTCATCTTGGCTGAATGAAACCATTTTGAACGATAGTTTGGATATGCATGGAAGGTTAATGGTTGATACATACCTGAGGGTCCAGGGTCACAATAATGTCTTTGGTATTGGGGATATTACTAATATATCTGTAAGTTCATCCAATCCTTTTCTTTCTCATCATTTTGTTCGACTCCAGTTAATAGTCCATTCATACAATTCTACTTGGCTTAACTGAATTTATTGGGTTAGTATGAGGATTTAATATATCTTTCTACACACATAAATCCTCACTAATCCTGAAAAGATGGAAGGATTCTTACAGTAGGCCCCTCTGAAAATTTATTGTGTCATGGTAGGATTTTTCACATACCTTGGCATATAAACGTGTTCTTAGAGTTAATAGGTGCATTTACATATATATGTGAGAGTAGAGATGAGAGAGAGTGTGTGTGTGTGTGTGTGTGTGTGTGTGTGTGACCGTCTGTGCGCGCGTGAGGACTGAAATACCTCAGACAATAAATTTTCAAAAATTTGGAGCTCTTATATCTATATATATATTGTTGGATTTATAGAACTGTGGAGTTTATGGGGATTTTGGGTTCTTATCAAGATATTTGCGTTTTTATAAAAAATTGAAGACTGAAATACCAAATATACCCTTAATTGTATTTTGGGTGTCTTTCTTTCTAAATAATGTGGTAAAAAATGATGACCAGGGGACAATTTGCTACAACCTTTCAAGTTAGAGGAAATTGTATGCACATAGTAAAGTGCAGTGGTGTTTTTTGCACATTTTTTTATAAATAGAGTGTTAGCCCTCGAGTGATCCTTTGTCAGCCACGAAGATTACATGAACTATATCATCTAACTGATAGTAAGTCCATATGTGGTATAATAGTAATACCGTTTATGTGGTATATAACTGGAAATGGTCTTTGTTAAAGACCAAATTGTGGACACACTGAAGGATTGCAATTTCTAATAAATGAAATTTTAGTTACCCTTGAGTAATATTTTGTCTGACAAGAGGATTACATGAGTTATATTATCTAATTGATACCAAGTACATGTTTTTACCATTGATACTATATCTACAGAGGCCCTTCACTAATTGCGAAACCAAAACTGTTTTATGCCTTGGTAATATTGATCACCCGTGAAACTGAAATTGAACCAGACAAGTTGTGGATAATGATTGGTCAAGTCGGGCATTAGAACGCTGTCATATTGGTTCGTTGTTCAGTCTTCTCGCATGTACGGTTCCACATTTAAGAGATTGTTAATGTTGACGATGAAATGTTAGTGTTGATTATGAAATGCTCTTACTCAGGAAATCAAACAAGGGTATTTGGCACATAGGCATGCTCTGGTGGCTGCGAAGAATTTGAAGGTGTTGATTATGGGAGGAAAGGAGTGCAATATGAGCACTTATAGCCCATCTTCACCATATGCAATTGTTTCACTTGGTAGAAAAGAGGCAGTGGCACAATTTTACTCTATGTCAATCATTGGATGCATTCCTGGAATGATAAAGTCCAGAGACTTGTATGTGGGGAAGACAAGGAAGCAACTTGGGCTAAAAGATTAATCTAGTGTAGAGTGAAAAAATGAGCTTTACTGTATTGTAATTATAATTTTGTAAATATGTTTTGTAATGGGCTTTTTTATGATAAAGTCCTGGAATGATAATTCCAGAGACTTGTATGTGGGGAAGACAAGGAAGCAGCTTGGGCTAAAAGATTAATCTAGTGTAGAGTGAAAAAATGAGCTTTACTGTATTGTAATTATAATTTTGTAATATGTTTTGTAATGGGCTTTTTTATGGTGCCAATTCCCAGACCAAGAAAACAGAAGTTTACAATGGAAGCAGAGTATGCCATGCATTTTGATAGAGAATTTTAGATGTATACATGAATGATAGAATTAAAATAGAGATGTGTTCAATACACATTTATCATAAATTCCGCAAATTATTTGGAAAAACTGTATGCTACTTGTATTCAAATTACTTAGGAATGGGTTCCGGTTGGTAACGGTTTCGGTTTGCACACCCGAACCGGCCGATACTCATTGAAACAGCCAATTCCGAGGTCGAAATGCCGGTTCCGACCGGTTCTAAACTTTCAATATCGGATTTTGAAAAAATTATGAATCAACTTGTAATTTTTCAAATTTTAATATAATTCACATCTAAAATAAAAAAATAAAAAATATTTTTCGAAATCTTTTTCAAAAAATTGTGAATTTCCGGATTGAAGTGTTTTAAAGAAAAAAGTACATCTTTTATGATTTGAATACTTATTTGTTTAAATTTAATACTTTGGAATAGACTCATAAGAAGATCGACGACACCTTTAAATTCATTAATAAATCATTTTGTGTACTAAATGTCTTTAATAAATAAATAAAATTCACTTTAAATTATTAAAAAATCATCAAATTTTAGTTATGTTGTCAAAAGTACCATATCAGTACATTTTGGCCACCATGTGCATACTGACTTGATTCCGTTACACCGATATCACAACCGATACACCAACCGAAACCGTTTTGCGAACCATAGTTCCATTTGCCAGGCGCATTGTTTTTGGTATGTTTATTTTCGACCGGAAACCAATTTATTTTTTTGGGCTGAACCATATTTGACACATCTTTTTCGTTTTGCACGATATCATTTAATAGTTAAAGTTCCAAAAAAAATAGAAACACCAGTCTAATTTTTTGCATTGTTTACTTATAACATATCCAAATGAAAGTTACAAATCATGATTCGATTTTAATTAAAAAAAATCCTACAAATTTTTTTTTTTTGTTTCAGCCATAATAAATAAATAAATAATTATCTAAGTTTTAGAGCTTATAAAGCAAAATTACATTCGAACACAAACTTATCACAAATTTAGCAAATATTTTAAAAAACTAAGGCCCTGTTTGGTAGGTGGTCTGGTCTGGTCTTGCGTTTTATGGGACCAGACCGTGTTTGGTAGCATTGGTCCCAAATTTTTGGTTAGACCAAATAAGACCAAATCAGACCAAAATGACCTCATTTCAGACAAAAATAAGGTGGTTTCTGGTGGTCCGGTCTGGTCTTATTAATAAAATATATTTATAAATTATTAAAAATGAATAAATAATAATAATAAATTAAATAAAACATATTTTAAAAATAAAATATAAATAATAAATAATAAACAAAATGAAATAAATAATACCTAATAATAATAAAAAATGAATATAATAATAATAAATAAATGAATAAATAATTAAATATATTTATAAATAATTAAAAATGAATAATTAATAATATAAATAATAAATTAAATAAAACATAATAATAATAAAAAAATGAATACAATAATAATAAATAAATATAATAATAAAAAAATGGACTAAATAATAAATAATAATAAATTACATAAAACATATTTAAAAATATAATAAAAATAATAAATAATAAACAAAATGAAATAAATAATAATAATAAATAAATATAATAAAAAATAATAAATAGATATAATAATAAATAAATATAATAATAAGTAATAAGTAAATATAATAATGAATAAATACTTCATAATAATAATAATAAATTAATATTAAATTAATAAAATATATTTTTAAATAATTAAAAATGAATAAATAATTTATAAATAAAATGAATTAAATAATGAAATAATAATAAATAAATAGAATATATTTATAAATTAATAAATAATAATTTAATAATATAAATAATAAAATAATAAAATATATTATAAAGTGAAGAAATAATAAATAAAGAAATAAATAATACATAAATCAATATTATAATAAATAAATAGTAAGACCAAACCGCTTACCAAACAGACTTTTCGAGATCAGATTAGACCAGACCAGACCAGACCGAACCACACCAGACCAGACCAGAAAGACCACCTACCAAACATGGCCTAAAACGCGTTGGTTTTCTCTTTCGATATAAAAGACACGCGAAAATTCATACAAGCATTGACTTATTTACACCCCTAAGGGCCCGTTTGGATACCGGTTTGGTCCGGTCATGTCAAGTCTGGTCTAATCTGTGTGATGTTTTGAAAGTTTATTTGGTAAGCAGTCTGGTATAATGATTTTGGTATGAGAAAACTGGAATCAGACCATATTTGGTAAACTGTTTGGTTCCAAACTTTTTTGAACCAGACCATGTTTGGCAAATTGGTCTGGTCTTAAATTTCTAGTAAATTGTGAAAATATTGAATATACTTTGTATGATGTAATAATTTTAAAACCCACAAAATTAATTTTTAAACATTTGTTAAAGTCTTTTTGAATGATTTTTATTATGTATTTATTACATAATAATGTTATATTGGTTTAGTAAAAATTTCTTAAAATATGATTATTGAACTCCAATTATCAAATTATAACAACAAATAGACTTTATACAAGCCACATTTTTTATTATACAGAAATTACAATCACATGAATTTCACAAGTCATGCAGTAAAATTACATAACAACTTTAACTATCGATAACGTGCAAATAATGCACTATGATATTTTGGCTTTTAAAAAAATTTATTATTTATTATTTATCATTTACTATTTATTTATTATTTATTATAAAATATATTAATTTATTATTTTTATATATTATTTAATTCATTTTGTTTATTATTTATTATTTATTCATTTATTTTTATTTGTTTATAAATATATTTTATTAATTTATTATTTATATTATTATTTATTTATTATTATTTTATGTATTATTTAATTCATTTTGTTTATTATTCATTTTTTTTATAAATATAATTCATTTAATTTATTATTTATATTATTAATTAATTAATTATATTATTATTTATTCATTTATTTATTTTTAATTATTATATTTATTCATTTATTATTATTTTTATGTATTATTTAATTTATTTTGCTTATTATTTATTTATTATTATTTTTATGTATTATTTAATTCATTTTGCTTATTATTTATTCTTATTTTTATATATTATTTAATTTATTTTGTTTATTATTTATTACTATTTATTCATTTATTTTTATTTGTCTGTAAATATATTTTATTAATTTATTATTTATATTTATTATTATTTTTATGTATTATTTAATTCATTTAATTTTATTTATTATTTAATTCATTTAATTTATTAATTATTATTTTGTATTATTTAATTCATTTTGTTTATTATTCATTTTTTATAAATATAATTCATTTAATTTATTATTTATATTATTATTTATTCATTTATTTTAATTAATTTATAAATATATTTTATTCATTTATTATTTATTCATTTTTATTATAGTTTTATTATTATTTTTGTATTATTTAATTCATTTTGTTTATTATTCATTATTTTTATTTTATTTATAAATATGCTTTATTTAATTTATTATTTATATTGTTAACTTATCATTTATTATTAATTAATTATTTGTTTAATTTATTATTTATTTATTATATGTATTTATTTTTATTAATTTTTATGTATTATTTAATTTAATTTGTTTATTATTCATTATTTTGTTTATTCAATTATTCATATTAATTTTTAAATATATTATTATTTTATTTATCATTTATATTATTATTTTATTCATAAATATATTTTATTTTATTTTTATTTTTATTTATTCATTTATTTTTATTAATTTATAAATATATTTTATTAATTTATTATTTATTCATTTATTTATTTATTATTTTATTTATTTATTTTTGTGTTTTGATTTATATATTGGTTAGATGTGGTTCAATTATTGGAGGACATTTTGGTTAGATTTTGAATATATTTTGTAACCATACCAAATAGAACCATAAAAAATTGTGGTTTTAAAAAATGTTATTTTTGTTCAATTTGATCCAAATTGATTTGGTTATATATTTTGAGACCAATACAAAATAAATATGATCTAATTTCAAAAAAATTATGACCATAGCAAAAAAAATGGACCATAACCGGTAAACAAACATAGTGTAAGTTATGTCAATACTTGAACCACCTCCTCCAACTTTGCATATCTTCTCTCAGATTTTTTGTCAATAATTGTGTCGATTTATTTTGGTTAACTTTTTAAAAAAATATCTCAATTGCCCATACTAATATTTTCGAACAATACTATCCGAAATGACGATTGAGGGTAGTTTTTGGGTTAGACAGGGAAAATGATGTGAGTCAGAAAAATAAGGGATTTGACCGAAGATATGCAAAAATATAAAGGGTCTGATTAAAAAACCTCAAACGCAAATGAAATTAACCTCACTCTCTAAAACCTTTATTTGATCAATTTGCCTTCTCTCATCCCCCAATATCCATATATTCTGCATAAAACATCAACTTTGCCCCGTAGAGAGGGGCAATTTGGTCTGATTCTCATCAATGGAAGATTTGGGAGGGACGAAGAAGAAGAGGGTGGTTGTGATTGGTGGGGGAGTTGCAGGCTCTCTTATTGCCAAAACCCTTCAAGACCATGCACATGTTGTTCTCATCGATTCGTAAGCTCTCATGCTCTCTACAATCTATCTTCTAATAACAACTTTTTTTTTTTTTTTTTAATCCTTTAGTAATATATATATATATACACACACACACACACATTGAAGAGAAATTCAATGAACATGTATAAAATGCTAATTTTATGATTTTTTAATATATATAGACATTGAAGAAAAATTCAATGAACGTGTATAAAATGCTAATTTTATGGGTTTTTTTTTTCCGCATTAGTGAATATGTTTGTTTAGTGTGGTTCTTGTTCAATTGTCATAAAATGGGTAGGATTGCGGCACTCTCAATTTGAACCTCTGTGTTTAATTTTTGTTTCTTCCTCTAAAGTAATATAGAGTTCAGAATAGTGAGAAAATGACGTGAATTATTTACGTCATATTCACAAATTATGAAGTAGATGGATAGAGGCATTTTGGTGATGAATTATTCTGTTGAAATTGGCAATGTTGAAATTAGTGTAATATTTACTTACTAACTTTCTGGTATATATATATATATAAATATTAGGGCAACACATAGATGAGTACACAAAATCATATGGGTCTGACCCATATTAGGTCAAGCCCAAAGACACCCACACACTATAACTAACACTTCCCCTTAAGCTGGAGTATAGATATTAATCATGCCCAACTTGTTACATATATAAGAAATCCGATTATCCATAAGAGATTTAGTAAACACATCTGCTAGCTAATCACTGGTCTTCACATGCTTCAAAGAGATCTGTCCACCTTGTAGCTTATCCCGCACAAAATGACAATCCACTTCAATATGCTTTATTCTTTCATGAAAAACAGGATTAAAGGCAATATGTATAGCTGCTTGATTATCACACCACAACTGGGACGGTTCTGAGGACTTGTAACCAAGCTCATCGAGAAGTTGTTGCAAATATATCACCTCACTAGTTATGTGAGCCAATGCACGATACTCTGATTCAGCACTAGAGCGAGCCACTACATTCTGTTTTTTACTCTTCCAGGAAATCAAATTACCACCAACGAATAGACAGTAACTTGCAGTAGATTTCCTGTCACACGGGGATCCTGCCCAATCAGCATCCGAAAATCCTTCAATCCGCATATGACCTGTTTATTGTACAATAATCCTCGACATGGAGTACCTTTAATATATAGTAGAATATGAATCACTGCATCCCAATGCGGAACACGAGGCGCTGCCATAAACTAACTGACCACACTTACAAGAAAGGCAATATCAGGGCGGGTTACTACAAGATAATTAAGCTTCCCAACCAAACGTCTATAACGCTCAGGATCAGAGAACACATCTCCATCTTCTCCAGATAATTTAACTCCAGGAGCCATAGGAGTGTCACATGGTTTAGCACTCATCATCCCCGTGTCGCGTAACAAATCTAATACATATTTTCTTTGAGAAAGAAATATTCCCCGTTTGCTACGGGCCACCTCAACTCCCAAGAAATAATGAAGACAGCCAAGATCCTTTGTCTGAAACCGAGTCTGCAAAAATGCTTTTAGTGAAGAAATATCTGCACCATCGCTGCCAGTGATCACAATGTCATAAACATAAACAAGAAGTAAAATGCTACCTGCATTCGACTGGTGATAAAAGACCGAGTGATCTTTGGTTGCCCGCTTAAGACCAAACTCTAAAATAACATCACTAAAGTGCCTAAACCATGCGCGCGGGGATTGTTTCAAACCACATAGAGACTTCTTCAGGCGGCAAACAAGATCAGACTCCCCCTGAGCAACAAAACCAGGTGGTTGCTCCAAATAAACTTCCTTTTGGAGATCACTATGCAATAACACATTCTTAACATCTAATTGATGGAGCGGCCAACCAGACGTAGCTGCAAGAGAAAGAATGAGACGTACAGATGGAAATTTAGCCACAGGAGAAAAGGTATCAGTATAATCCACCCTATAAGTCTGAGCATAGCCTTTTGCCACTAAGCGAGCCTTGAGTCTAGCTATAAAACCATCTGGATTCGTTTTAACAACACATACCCATTTACAATCAATACGTCTTTTGCCCGGCGGGAGAGGCACCAAGTCCCAAGTATGATTGGCCTCTAGGGCAGACATTTCATCCTGCATCGCTGCTCGCCAATCTGCAGAAGAAAGGGCCTCATATATATTTCGAGGCACATAAATAGAGTCTAGAGCTGATACGAAAGCCTGTCATGATAAAGAAACACCTGCATAAGAGAGGGTTGCAGATACAGGATAACTAACACAACTGTGCTTACCCTTCCGAAGAGCAATGTGCAAATCATCATCAGATGTCTGAACTGGCACTAGAGGATCAGAGGACGAAGAGTCTGATGCAACAAGGGGCGGTTTAGGATCAGTTACAGGAGTAAAACCAAACACCTGACGTGGTCCACGAACATATGTCTGGAGGGGAGGACACACATACTGAACTGAGGGGACAGATGTGACACGAATCAAGTCATAGACCAAAAACTCATCAACTGGCGGTGTGGGAGGTGGATCCGCGGACAAAAGATGTGACGAGAAGGATGAAGACTCATGAAAAACTACATCTGATGACACTACGTACGGCCCCAACTCAGGAGAGAAACACCGATAACCCTTCTGAGTACGTGAGTATCCCAAAAATATACACCATAAGAACTTGAGATCAAGTTTAGTCACCTGAGGTCGAATGTCCCGAATATAGCAAGTGCATCCAAAAATGTGTAATGGGAGATAATGAATATACTGGTTAGGAAATAATACTTTATGTGGAATCTCCCCCTTAAGAACAGACGATGACATCCAATTGATCAAATATGTTGTAGTCAATACTGCGTCGCTCCAGAATATTTTAGGGACTCTCATATGAAATATAAGTGCCTGAGCAACTTCCATAATATGTCGATTTTTACGCTTAGCAACTCCATTTTGTTGGGGGGTATCTGGACATGAAGACTGGTGAATAATACTCTCTTGGGTCATGAATGATGTAAATGGAGAAGAAAAATATTCACGTGCGTTGTCATTACGCAATGTTGGAATAGACACAAAAATCTGATTACGAATTTCATTGCTCAGAACGTTGTTTTATTAGATATAACCAAGTAACACGAGAATAATCATCCACAAATGTAACAAAATAACGGAACCCAGACTTAGACTAAACTGGACATGGACCCCAAACATCAGAATGAACTAGATCAAATGGAGCACGTGCTCGTTTATTTATCCTAGACATATATGACACATGATGATGTTTCACGAACTGACACGACTCACAAAACAACTCTGGTAAAGACTAAAAAAGTGGATATAAACGCTTGAAACTGGGGAGAGCATGATGACCAAGGCGACAATGAAGCTCGAAAGGAGTGGATGACACCCCGGAACACGCCATGGATATTGGTTCCTCATCTAGCACGTAGAGTCCTTTTGAAGTGCGATGACCCCTACCAATCGTCCTCTTCGTTGAACGATCCTGAAATTCACAATATTCACCATAGAAAATTACACAACAATTAAGTCCTATGGTTAGTGTACTGACAGAAATCAAATTAAAAGGAAGATCGGGCAAATATAAAACGGATGACAATTGTAAACTAGGTGTAGGAGATGCTTTCCCAATCCCTCGAACAACAATATATGATCCGTCAGCCACCCGAACATCGGGAAGAGATGATGTAGGAAAATATGCACTCAATATACCTATGGTGTCAGTCATATGGTTTGAAGCTCCAGAATCAATAATCCATGCCCGAGGAGAAGCTGAAAGATAAGCAATAGATGGACCCGTCTGAGCAACAATGGCAGATATAGAGGCCTGATTAGATAACAAGCGAGAGTACTCCTCAACGGATAAAGTAACACGACCATCATCAATAGTAGTATCCCGGGTAAACTGATCAGTCCCGGATATCATATTTGCGGACCAAACATTAGGTGGTTTACCATGTAACTTCCAGCATCTGTCACGCATGTGACTAATGCCACCACAGTGAAAATAAGTAACTCGACCATCTGGTCCGTGTCCTCCTCGTCTTCCCCCAACACTGCTTCCAGATTGACCTGTTAGGGCAGTCCTATCACCATTATCACTGAATCTTGAAGATTGTCGAGTAGAGCGTTGAGCTCTAGAATATGCCTTTGTAAGTGAAGTTTCGTGACTCGCTAGAATCTGAGACCGAGCCGATTCATATTCAGGTTTTAAACCACTCAGGAATGCAAGAATAACCAACTGCTCTCTCTGTTTCTGCATCTGATGAATATTTGACGTAATAGGCATCAACATATTAAATTCTTCATATATTTTCTTGAACGAAACGAAATAATCACTGATACTTTCCTTTTGCTCAGGGCGGAATAAGATAATTTGTTCATATCATCTCAGCTAGAATATAGAATCTGTAGATACTCCCACAACTCTTTAACTGAATCACATTGGATAACCAACATGACTACCTTTAGCTCTATAGAATTGATAATTTGGTTATATAACCGTGCATCATCACGTAACCAAATCTTATAACCTGCAGGGTCAGATTGAGGGTTCAGGAATTCAATAATAAGATGATCTTCCTTATCCATATCACAAATAGCAAAAAGAATAATCTTTCTCCAATGCTGGAAATTAGATCCATCCAAACGTTGACTTGTAAGCTTGGTAGAGGCAGAAACGATCTCAGAAATAACGGGCTTGTTCTCAACAGCCCCACCGCCGGAAGACGACAAATCCGCCATAATAAAATCTTAAATAAAAAAAATCCAGAGATGATCTTGCGAATCGAAACAAAAAAATTAACAAGGAGGAACTACACCCCTAATCACATAAACAAGGAGGAACCGCACCTCTATATATATCAAGACAACGTTTCAGTCAATGACCCATTACGAAATTAGGGTTTCATGAACGTAAATAACGAAAACAGACCAAGTATCACAAAAAAAGGGTTAGGGTTTTGTGTGGATTAGGGTTAGGGAAGAAGGATGGTGATTAAGGTTAGGGTTTTGTGAGGAGAGAGTTTCTCAAATTTCGGTATTTGACTTTGATATCATGTTGAAATTCGTGTAATATTGACTTACTAACTTTCTGGTTAGCAGCCATATATATATATATATATAAATATTAGGGCAACATAGAAGAGTATACAAAACCATATGGGCCTGGCCCATATTGGGTTAAGCCCAAAGACACCCACACACTATAACTAACAAGCAAGAATGACTAACGTTTGAGAATGATTGTAAATTATCTGCATCTTAAGGATGGAAGTAAAGTAAAATGATGAGAAATTTTGGTGAGATAATTTCGTGATGGAAAGGAAGAGATGTCGAGTCACCATTGAAGAGCTTGTTTATTGATGAGAATATGTAGCACATGAAGCAACATGGGAGAAAATTGATAAAGTATTATTTATTCAAATACTTGGAGGGTGCAGGAATTTTTGAAGAAATGGATGGATATGTTAAGCTGTAGATTTGGGGACTAACTAGGAAAAAAGAAGAAGACTTGGTTATACCTTAATTGAAGGTCATGGCAGTAAAATGGTAGGGTTAGATAAGAAGGCACTATAGAATTACGAGTGTAATAGTGGGATTAGGTGGAAATACTAGATGAGAAGGTTCGATGGAGATCATCACAAAGCAATTCTCTATTCTTTATTCAGTGATTATATTTGCTACATAATCTAAAGCATGGTTGACACAGTAGAACAATAATGTAATGGAATACCCGTTCCATTCATTCTTTAGTTTGGCATGCATTTTAGAATGGGAATGGGTATTCTCTTAGAATGGAATTTCATTCCAGAGAATGAAAATTCATTGCATTAGTAAACCTAAGGAATGGACATTAGATTGTCTAACAAAACTGAACAAATCATTTCATTCTCTATTTAGTGATACTCTAACCAAG
This sequence comes from Cornus suecica, assembly GCA_963922005.1. NCBI lineage: Eukaryota > Viridiplantae > Streptophyta > Magnoliopsida > Cornales > Cornaceae > Cornus > Cornus suecica. Next base: position 5,357,765 of record OY998244.1, on the reverse strand, counting down.
CAATAGAATGGTAATTCCATTCCATTCTCATTCTCATTCCATTCCTACATTTATTCCTTTCCATTCCCGTGTACCAAACACAACATAGAGTGGAAAGGTAAACAACCCAATCCTTGGAGAGCATGGTTGTCACGCCCCAAAATTCCTAGGACTCCGAAACCCGAGCCTAAGAGTTAAGGGAGTGAATGCGGAAGTAAAAAGAAACGAGAACCAAAAGACATTCAATCTTCAAACACCCATAAAGGGTTGCAATGAATGCCCAGATACCATGTTGTCACGCCCCTAAAGGGTGACGCAAACCAAACGACTACTAGAGTCAACAATAACAAAGAAGTACATGGAATAACAATAAGAATATACTCCATGCCAACACGAATACTGAAAACACAAGAGTATCCTCAGATACCAACAGACACGCTCCTAAATCCCTAAGACTCCCGAACTGGGACATCCAAGGAATCCAAGATGTGATCCTTAATACGAAAGACCAACTAAGACATCATTAACCAAGAAAACATATGGGTTAATGATAGAAATGGTATATTCAATACTCAAATGACTAACAAAACTAAGCAGCGGAATCTAACGAAAATCCGGCAGAGTTCCGTTTGTAAATGGAACATCCGGACAACAACCACAACACAATAACCTGCCCAAAGCAATTCAATAATCACAATGGCTTCCAAGCCCCACATTCATCAATCCTACTAGGGCCGAGGTAATGGAAAGAAACCAAAACCCCTCCAAACCCTCTAACATCAACAGAGCCACAAATGCTCGAATAAGAATACAGAAAAACGTCTAACTGTACAGAATAGATACAATACATCCTGAAAGAATAAGTACAGGAAATAAAAGATACATCAACAGGGATAGGCCAACAGACTGGCTCCCAAAAGAGAATACATAACAATCCCATAACAATGGGTAGAGAAACTGAAAGCGGATACCTATCGTCCCCAAACCCAGTCGTGCTGCAACCGTAACCGCATCACCCTGCACCACTCCAAACCTGTAACAAGAATAAAAGGAAACTGCCGTTGCACTGCATCCTGCCCATAGCCGTATAATTCCTGCAACCTGGCGTGGAATACCAGGGGGGCCAATGAAATTCCCCCCGTGAGCAAATAAGCTCAGTGGGAAAAGATATCCTAACTACCACATCCTCTGATAGTTTAGGTAAAGCTAAACCGTCTAATAAGATATAAATATAGCCCAACTAGTCTCATCCACGCAAACCCAAGTCACACGCTCATATACTATCGTAAACGAGTATACATAAGTATATAGGGAATATATATATATATATATCTACACGTATATATATATATAATTACACAACATGAGTCTCTAAAACTCGTACTCCAAGTACCCAACACCAGTAGTCTACACTACTCTCACCAACGTACATCAAGTACCCGACACTAAGGTCAAATCTAACCAAGTCACAAAGTGCTCACACCAAACAGAAGATCCAACAGAGGAGATCACACTCACCTCTAATATCCACAAGGAAACAAAATCCACCAATAGTACCAAGGAAGGCTCAAATCCTACACCCCGATAACACAGGAAGGAAAACACCCACTTCCTTGCGTACTAACACAACCATCATCAATATATATATATATATATATATACAATATATATATATAACGATTCTCATCCCTCTCCTAGAGTAAGTCTGTACCTCAAGGATGGGATCACCCCATCATCACACTATGCGAAAACCTCAATGTTATCTCCAACAAGTCCACAAGTCACCAACAGGATAAATCAATCACTAACACTTGCACTACAAGCTACAAGACCACCCGATCAATTCACTAAGTACAAGACCTCAACTCACAAGAACGACCACCTAAGGGTTACCAAAACGAAGCAAAGGAAAAGACTTCCCAATGCTAAACCAACAGATAACCGAGACAACAATGTCAAGGTTAAAACACCACAAGTGTTTAAGGAGAACACCTGGACAAGGAACCCAATCCACTCGGTATCCATGCCCATAACATGTGGAACAACTCGAATCACCTAAGTGGTGACGTCAAAACCAAGAAGAAAGGAAGGACAACACTGTATGTGTGCACTGAACAACACCAAGCCTCATACCCGAGACTTAGAAATGATAGGAAGCAAAGGTGAAACAATGGAACACCTTTCAAAACTCTACAAGATGAGATATCGAGAAAGAAGTCTCGAAATCTCAGAATCCCAAGAAAAGTAATAAAATAGTTTTCCTTTTAAGAAACCACACAGTAAAAATGACCGTCTTGCCCCCGGTCTCCGTCAGTTGCCATCACCGGCTTTTAAAAGTTGAAAATCTTTTTAAAGAAGATCCTAAGATCATTTTATAAAGTGTTGAAACTTTGCATTTCTACGGGGGTAGGCGAAAACGAGTTTTTCCTTTTAAATACAAAGAGTTTAGAAAACACCGTTTTCGAAATGACAGTCAAATAAGAGAAACACAACTCTATGAATTCCTATAATGCCCAAAAGGACAGTAAAGGAAGTACAACACGTTGGACTCACGGAAGACAACCATCCGTTTCCAACTCCACCAAATCAAATGACCACACATGGAAGAGGTTCGGCACCACACCGTAACCGACAACTCAAGGAATGACATACAAGTCAACGACCACGTACTAGTGTACAAAACACAGTACCAGGAATGCTTAAGGGAAGGGACTAAGCATAAGAATCAAGACTGTCGGACTACAGTACCTCGAGTACTTAATGAATCCCTAATCATAACCTCTTCTCATTAATCGAAATCTCACACAACTCATCACTCGCCTTCTCTAAGGCCTCAATTATCAATTGACACAAAAATCATCCCTAACCTCAAATCTTCAAAAGAGTTCACACAACTAACCACGATCACCAGGCTGCTAACCATAATCACAATTAACAGTCCTCTCTAAGGCCACAAATCAAAACCAACTCCACAAACCACTACTAGCCTCAACTAGCCATATAGATCACTACGTCAATACACTTAACCTCCCCCAAGGGTACTAAGGTATACAACAACAAGTATAAATATATTTGTTTCATTTATACTAATTAATAATTACCACATTATTCATTTTCATCTGAGCATTTATAAAATATGAATTTAATTCGCATATTCATAACTAGCATGCTCCAACATCACATGTAATATAGCACATATACATGTCAAATGAGATCACATAAACAGTGTGCAGTGTAATGTGACTCAACACCCCACGTGATACACACACAAAATCACACCCTTCCCAAGGGCAACGGATACAAACTCTGTCCACTCATCATAGTGTAGAGTTACCACACCGACCTTTCCCAAGTGATTTTTCTCTCTATCACTTCAACAAGGAAGACGGTTGTACGAGAGCCCAACATGCAACTCCGTACGCCATGACTACCCTTGAGTCAAGAACATGAGCCTCTACCTGGACTCCTAACTCACATTTGCCGGCTTTTTAGTTCCGTAGGCGTGATACCTCCTGGCCAGTTGTTGTGATGATCCGACACAAACGTCTACTCGTGCCCCACGCACAAAGGAAGTAGACCACACCAAATGAACTCTCTCTGCCAATGGTGAAACCGTGCACTACATGCACCAACACCCATGTGCTCACACGACATGGTGTACAATCAAATCATATCTCAATCATAAATATGTAATACATCATATTTATAAAAATACCCACATGGTAATATAAATCTCAAAATCTCTTTTCATGCTTTAAAATACAATAAAGCATTTAAATCATATGAAAACAATTTCATATATAACTCATATTTTCAAAAATATATTTTCTTAATTCTTTAGAAAATATTTCAATTTCCCTTATCATTTCTTTAAAATAATTTAAACAGATAATCCACGTAATAAAAAGGAACCTAGAATAGCGTCTAAGTCTCTCACGTCCAACGTTTACAAATCTTCTAGCTCATTTAATTCTCAAAGGAATTTCTAAGTCGTCTATTCCTATTCAATTCAATTAGGAATATATTTAATCTCGTAGGAAATAATTTAATTAATTTTCTTAAATTAATTCCTAAGTCCAATTCCGATTCTAAACGAATTATAGATATTTAAATTAACGATTTAATATATCTATAATAAATTAAATAAGGGTTTGCACACCCAAAACTACTTCAATAATGTGGAGTGAGAAATAAAGTTTCCCACCTAAATATACGTTACCGAACAGTCCGAAACAGCACAGTATCGGCGCCCGAATATGAAGCTCGCCGACCAAAATCGTCCAAAAACTATTTCGAATATATCGAAATGTCCGTCTCGACAACCTATACGATATATATGAAGCCCATTAACAATAGGTTAAATAATTGGGTTAAATCTAAAATACCCCAAACGAGAACTATAACCTATAAATGCGATTTCCGGGCAAATCGTTCAACGTAAAATCACGAAATTAATATATGACGAATACCATGAATATACGGAGCTACTCACCGAAAATCGGCTCAAACCGATCACCGGAAGGTTGCTGAAAAAATTGGCCGAAGCCCAGCCGAAGCTCCCTGGTGCGTCGTCCTGCGCGAACCTGCGCCGCTACGGCCTCCTGCGCCGCCGCCTGGCCCAACCGACGAACACCATGGGTCGCCGCCACCCAAGCCGACCCTGCCGTCGTCGTCTGCCACGAACTGCCGTCGAACCGCTGCTGCTACGCGCGACGACCAGTCGCGCAGCTCCTCGCCCAGCCGGCCGTTCACTCTCTCTCTCTCTCCTTCCCTCGCCGGCCATGGAGGTGATGAAGACGTGAGGAGCAGCTCGGTCCATGCGTGAAGAGAAGGAAAAGTGATGGTAGCGTGTATCAGTTGTCTGTGCAGAGAGACTGAAGAAGACAGGTCTGTTGCGTGTATACATGTATACATATTTATGTACTAATTGCACAACTAACCCCCAACTTCTCTATAATCGCAAAATGAACCCCACTTCAATATATATATATATAATTAAATATATATATATATATATAATAAATCCCAATTTATTATGGACCAACCCCCAAGTGTAATTTAGGTAACTGGAAATTACACGGGACACCAATTTACCAAATTAGTCCGAAAGAATTATACCGGTTTAGAAATCCAACAACCGGAACAGCAAGAAGGTAATTTAATACGCTTCACACCGGATCAGTAAAAGTACTAATACCGTGTAGTCGAGAATAAGAATTCGCGTAGTCGTCAAAGAAAAACCGTAAAGTCATCCAATCGACTTTAAACTAAACGCGAAAAATTTACAGGTATCAAATACCAAGAATAAATAATACGTCACGAACAAGTGACGTCATTACTGAAATTAAATATAAATATAATTTCAGGAAAAAGGAATATAACACGGGGTGTTACAATGGTACAGCCCCAGGTGGCGAAGAGCTGACATCGAGGTGCCAAACCATCAATGGTTTGGAGAAGATCAACCTGTTATCCCTAGAGTAACTTTTGGTTTTGGACATCAATAAATTATGTTTTGTACCTGACACTCGAATAATAAAGAGAATTATGATACAGTCAAGGGATGATGCTTCATGACTTTGTTTAAATGGAGCATGGTATGTGAATTATACAAGGGGAATAGTTACTAGGATAGATGCTTGGAAAACTAAGAATGCACACTCAAGATTAAAAGCATGGTATTAGTCGCGGACACGATGTTGCAGTATCGGGAACATCCCATGTACCCACTCAACCACCTCTTAATTTAGTTAGCATGTCCTTGTTACTCTTGATATTACCCAATGAACCCTAGAGATAGCAAACGAAAGTGTCAACAAGTCTCTGCCCATTTCACAATTTAGAAGAGATGACCAACAGTCTTTATTTATTTATTTTTATCACTTTTGCTCCTATTTATTTATGGTCAACATTCTCCCCGGAACATACTCTGTGCAGTGACAACTACTTTGGAATGCACATTACTTTGTCAAGTAGTTTCCAAGCAAAACCCTCTCAAGTAATGAGTCTATTCCAGTTCATCAACACACTAATCAACTGCGTAATATTGAAGAATAAAAAGCAGAGGAACCACCAAGGAAAACAAATGGTGCTGACTGGGATGAGCAGTATTCAAGTGTGAATATTTTGTAATTCTAGATAAGGGATAAATAGCTGATTCTGGAGGGTAGAATTTAATACCTAGGGTTTTCTATATGAGTCTTGATGTGCTTTTATTTACTCTAATTGTTTATGTGGCCGAACACATGTGATATTGAGATACATGATCATATTGCTTTATTTGTAATTGAACAATTGAAATTGAAGAATTTTAAAATGGTGCGATTGGCAATTAAATTTAGTCTTCACTCTCCCTTTCGGTCTAGATTTGCTCCTTGCATACTTTGACGTATTTTGATATAAGGTGCCATTCTTTCCTTCATGTGGGTGAGAGCTGGGCTGGATAAGCTTCTTTCAAACATGCAACTTCATGGTTTACTTGTGATGTTCTCTGTATCTACTTCATCTGTGATTTAAAATTTGCTACTGTAACTAATTATAAAAGGATCTTGTCCTTGAAACTTTGTAAAATATTCTTAAAATCTCAGTTTTTGGTTTTACTTGAAATCCATTCGATTAATGTTATTTATGTTTCGAGTAACTGCAGGAAGGAGTATTTTGAAATTACATGGGCAAGCTTGAGATCATTGGTTGAGCCATCTTTTGCAGAAAGATCAGTCATTAGCCACAGTGAATACCTTCCTAATGTCCATATTGTCTCATCTGCGGCAACCAACATAACAGCGAGTGAAGTATTGACTGCACAAGGATCTTCTGTTGCATATGATTATGCTGTAATTGCAACAGGTCACATGGACAATGGTGCCCATAATAAAACCCAGAGGATTGATCAGTACCAAACAGGTGAATACACGGAAGTGCATAAAATTCCAACATCATATACTTGGATTTATGCTAGGTTTAGTATTTATACAGATTTGCAGTTATTGTGTGTGCCAAGAATAAGGTCAGACTGGTATAGCTCTTTGAAAACAGTTTTCAAGGACTCAAAAAACAGAAAAATGTTTTTTCCTTGAAAACTGTTTTCAGAGAGTAATAAAAGACATTCTCTGAACCCGAGCGGGTTAGCCTCGTTAGAAAAGACTTAGGACTTGGTGTCTCAAGAAGCATGAGGTCTCATGTTCGATTCCTATTAGGTGCAAACAATTCGTTAGGGCCACGACCGCGGATATAATCCGAGCCTTACCCGATTCGTGTGGGGGGGTCGCCTTGCACTGGTCCCGTGGATTAGTTGAGGTGCGCGTAAGCTGGCCCGGATATCACGGTTATCAAAAAAATAAAAAAAATAAAGGACATTCTCTGAGAATAGACTTTTTTATAAGTGCATTTTCAGAAAACATTTTTCAGAGAAATGACCCAAGTAGAGCTTTTGTACAATTTGCAGATTTTGAATTATTAAAAACCTGAAACTGTTCTCATAGATACAAATCAAGCATGCCAAATTCTGATTCTCTGTTGGAAAATACTTTCTTCACTTCCGGTACTGTAAAAAGTCAATGTATTGAAGCATGATTTTTTTTTTGGTAGGATATTGTACTAAATTTGAAGTAGTTCAACACCAATCATGTGTGTATAAACAAGCTGCAGAGTATGATATCCAACATTTAACTATGTAATTTTTGACCAATTGCATGGTCCATTTATTCTGTCCTGACACCCATTCATGCAATAAAAAAAAATTCTGGTTCTTATTTTGGGATAATGTTTTTGACTCAGCAGTGGTGCCATCAAGGCATCGAAGCATGATATTCTGTTCACCTGATACTGGTAACTTTGTATGATTTAACATCTGAACGAAGATCCAAATACCATTCAGATTTGAGATTGCAACTCCATTGAAATTCATTTGGCATTTGTACTTCTATGCCTAATCGATCATTGAAGAGGGGATATCTTGCTGTATATGGAAGGGTTGATATCGATTAACTGAAGTTGCTCTTTTCTAGAAATGCTATCCTTTCCCCCCCTAGACATGCTATCTTAATCTCATCATTTATCGACATTTCAGAAGTATTTCTTATAAAATCACCTATTGTCAGGATATACAATCAATTTTTTTGCAGCAACTTATTTCTTGTTTATCTTTGTTTGCAGAACACGAAAAGATAAAATCCGCTAAATCAATATTGATAGTTGGAGGAGGACCCAGTGGTGTAGAACTTGCGGGTGAAATTGCTGTGGATTTTCCTAGCAAGAAGGTGATTCTGGTGCATCGGGGACCAAGGCTGTTGGAATTCATTGGATCCAAGGCTGCCAAAAAGACATTGAACTGGTTAACGTCGAAGAAAGTGGAAGTCATCCTGGGGCAATCTGTTGACTTGAACTCTGCATCGGATGGTATCTATCGAACATCTGGGGGTGAAACAATTGCAGCCGATTGTCATTATCTTTGCATGGGCAAGCCAATAGGCTCATCTTGGCTGAATGAAACTATTTTGAAGGATAGCTTGGATACTCATGGAAGGTTAATGGTTGACACATACCTGAGGGTCCAGGGTCACAATAACATCTTTGGTATTGGGGATATTACTAATATATCTGTAAGTTCATCCAATCCTTTTCTTTCTCATCATTTTGTTCGACTCCCGTTAATATTCCATTCCTACAATTCTACTTGGCTTAACTGAATTTTTTGGGTTATTACGAGGATCTATATTATTTTCTACACACAAATCATCATTAATCCTGAAAAGATGAAAGGATTCTCACAGTAGGCCCTCTGAAAATTTACTGTGTCATGGTAGTATTTTACACATACCATGACATATAAACTTGTTCTTAGTGTTAATAGGTGCATTTAATATGAATTTGTGTGTGAGTGAGAAAGTGTGTGCGTGCGTGTGTGTGTGTGTGTGTGAGAGAGAGAGAGAGAGAGAGAGGTTTGCGTTGTGTATATCAAAATATTGGTTTACAGCTATCTCAACATTGGAAACCAAAAATGTTCTATGCTTAATTAATGTTGATCACTGTAAAACTTAAGTTGAACGATTTTGATTGGTTAAGTCGGGCATTATAACCTTTTGGTTCGTTGTGATTTTCCACATTCTAGAAATTGTTATATGTTGACGGTGAAATGTTAGTGTTGTTGATGAAATGCTCTTACTCAGGAAATCAAACAAGGGTATTTGGCACAAAGACATGCTCTTGTGGCTGCCAAGAATTTGAAGCTGTTGATTATGGGGGGAAAGGAGTGCGATATGGCCACTTATAGCCCTGCTTCACCATTGGCAATTGTTTCGCTTGGTAGAAAAGACGCAGTGGCGCAAATTTACTCTCTGACAATCATTGGATGCATTCCTGGCATGATAAAATCCAGAGACTTGTATGTGGGGAAGACAAGGAAGCAACTTGGGCTAAAAGCTTAATCTAGTGTAGGCTAAAAAATGAGATGAACTCTATTTTGTGTTTATCATTCCCTTTTCGTTGCTGTATCAGTGTATTGTATTGTATTGTAGTAGTTATACAGTTTTAGAAGTATACACAAATGATGGATTTTTCGTGCATGGTGAGCAGGAATTGTTTGATAGGCAAAATGCATCAAGTGTTGATTAAAATAGAGATATGCGTTCAATAACTTCAGTGGTCTTTTTTGATGTATGTGAAGCTTTCCAGCACTGTTAAGGGCCTTGTTGTGAAGCTTTGCAAAAAATCTGATATGACATATGCAACTATATCTACAGCCTACAGATTGAGGTTATGAAATTGTTGCCCTCTAAGGAGGAGAGGGGGTCAATCTCTTGTAAAATGACCTCCTTGCACATTTTGCATATCATAGAGGTTTTTTTTTTCTTTTTCTTTTTTTCATTTAGGTTTTAGTTTAGATTAATTAGAGAAAAAAGAAAAGAAATGATAAGATCTTTTATGAGAGAAAAGAAAAGATAGCAATAATTAAAGTTTTTGTTTGAATAAATTATGAAAGTAAAATTGAAAATGTTAGGGCCTGTTTGGAAAGCCCTTGTTTTTGTTTTTGGTTGAAAGAACAAAAAATATTCTTGGTTTTGTTTTTGTTCTTTGCCCTAAAAACGAAAAACAAAAAAGTTGTTTGGGGGCATAAAAATCGTTCTTCAATTTCTGCAACATCAATCTATCAATCAGATCCGGTTTCAACTGCCCGGTGGGTTTCGATTCCGATTTCCCGCCATCGTCTCCCTTGGATTGCCTCAGGTTGAGGCTGAAGGAGAAGTTGGAATTTAGGGTTTCTTGAGCCGAAGGGGCCTCGACCTCGAAGGAGAGATCGGGAGCGTCAGATTGGATTGGGACCTCTAGGTTTTTCCATCTTCTTGAAGGGTCTCCATTCGTTGGGCTTGGGGGGATGACGAGCCTCTTAGAATTTGGGGGGTCGGCTAGGGTTTTGGAGGGGTCGAATTCGGAGACGAATTGTTTGGCGGAAATGGATGATGATGAGTTTGGGTCTTCGGATTTGAAGGTACCCGAGGGTTTAAGGTTCGATTGCTGCTTCGAATATGGTTTTGTAGAGAGAGAAAAAGAGAGTTTCATGGTGGCGAGAGAGAGAGTTTCATGTGTATGGTAGCGGGTGGTGGTGGTGCAAGAGAAGGTTTTTTTTTAAAAATCTAAGCTGAGAACAAAAGAACACCATTTTGGTGTTCTCATGTTTTCAGCACTGTGCAAAGAAAATGTTTTCATTTTGAGAACAAAATTAACAGTGATTTGCCCTCTCAAACAAGTTTTGTTCTTTGAACAGTGCCAAAAGAACAAAAACAAGAACAAAAACATATTATCCAAACGGACCCTTAGGCCATGTTTGGTAGGCGGTCTTTTTGGTATGGTCTGGTCTGGTCTGGTTTAATTTGATCTGGAAAAGTCTGTTTGGTAAGCGGTCTGGTCTTACTATTTATTTATTATTTATTATAATATTTATTTCTTTATTTATTATTTCTTCACTTTATAATATATTTTATTATTTATATTATTAAATTATTATTTATTAATTTATAAATATATTCTATTTATTTATTATTATTTCATTATTTAATTCATTTTATTTATAAATTATTTATTCATTTTTAATTATTTAAAAATATATTTTATTAATTTAATATTAATTTATTATTATTATACTCATTTATTATTATATTTACTTATTATTTATTCATTATTATATTTACTTATTATTTATTATTATATTTATTTATTATTATGTCTATTTATTATTTTTTATTATATTTATTTATTATTATTATTTATTTCATTTTGTTTATTATTTATTATTTTTACTATATTTTTAAATATGTTTTATGTAATTTATTATTATTATTTATTATTTAGTCCATTTTTTTATTATTATTATATTTATTTTTTATTATTGTATTCATTTTTTATTATTATTATGTTTTATTTTATTTATTATTTATATTATTAATTATTAATTATTTATAAATATATTTTTGTTTATTTATTCATTTATTTATTATTATTATATATATTTTTATTATTAGGTATTATTTATTTCATTTTGTTTATTATTTATTATTTATATTTTATTTTTAAATTATGTTTTATTTAATTTATTATTATTATTATTATTTATTTATTTTTAATTATTTATAAATATATTTTATTAATAAGACCAAACCGGACCACCAGGAACCACCTTTTTTTTTTATCTAAAATGAGGCCATTTTGGTCAGATTTGGTCTTACTTGGTCTAACCAAAAATTTGGGACCAATACTACCAAACACGATCTGGTCCCATAAAACACAAGACCAGACCAGACCACCTGGGACCAGACCACCTACCAAACAGGGCCTTAGTATTCTTAGATGAGACAAAATAAGAAAAAAAATGCTTTAATCAATTTATTATTTTATCATAATATTTAACTAAAATTAAAATATTTTTTAAGTTTTTATTTTTGAAATATTAGAGTTATTTATTTATTTAATTTGTTGTTTTATGATAATAATAACTAAGAGAAAAAAATCTTTAAGTTTTGTTTTTCTGTATTATGGTTATTTGAAGGGATGCGAAGGGATACATTATCCATATAAATATTTTCTTTTCTCTCCTCCAACAAATATATTATCATTCTCTTTCGTTACTTTCATTATTCTTCTAATACTCTCAAATTCTCAATCCAAACAAGCCTCAACTTTTATTAATTTTATAATTAAGGAGGAATGAATTTTCTTAAGTAATTAAATACGATATCTCAATCTGTATTTCCTTATATAAGCTGAAAAGGCCAAAAAGAGTTATCCTAATCACAAATACAATTTTTTCTATAAAAAATAGCTAATACATTTATACTACGAAATAATGTTGTAGGGTTTACTTCAAGAAATCCCCATATTCTATTCAATTTAATCAACTAATCTCCACTATGTCCACTTTGCCCCTTATACTATCCAATTTTATCATTATGCCCCTTCCTCATCACATTTTGACTCAAAATGTCTAAACTACCCTCCTTTAATAATATAAGGGGGTTTAGTGAAATTAACCCTTAAAAAAATTATTTTTCGAAAATAAATTATATTTTTCGTAAAAACTATAAATTTCAAAATATATATATATATGTTTTGGAAAATATGATTTTTTCCGAAAAATAATATTTTTGCAAAAAATATATATTATGTTCCAAAATATGAATTTTTTACGAAAAATATTTTTTTTGTGAAAAATATATATTATGTTCCAAAATATGAATTTTTTCCGATTTTTTTTTTTATTTTTACAAAAAAATATATATTATGTTCTAAAATATGATTTTTTTTTCGAAAAAATATATATTATGTTTCAAAATATGATTTTTTTTGCGAAAAATATATATTAAGTTCCAAAATATGATTTTTTTTTTTTGCGAAAAAGTATATATTATGTTCCAAAATATGAATTTTTTACGAAAAATAATTTTTTTTGAAAAATATATATTATGTTACAAAATATGATTTTTTTCTGAAAAATACTTTTTGCGAAAAAGTATTTATTATGTTAAAAAATATGATTTTTTTTGAGAAAAATATATACTATGTTCCAAAATATGATTTTTTTAAAAAATAATTTTTTTGCGAAAAATATATACTATTATGTTCCAAAATATGATCTTTTCTGAAAAATATATACTATTATGTTCCAAAATATAATTGTTTTTGAAAAATAATGTTTTTTCAAAAATATATATATTTTTTCTGAAATAATTCATATTTTGGAAAATAATATATTTCCTCTGAAAAATAATTTTTTTGCGAAAAATATATATATTTTTAATTTTTTTAAATGGTTAATTTTATTAAACCCCTTATATTATTGAAGGGTAATTTAGGCATTTTGATTCAAAATGTGAGATGAGGGAGCATAATGATGAAATTGAATAGTATATGGGCAAAGTGGACACTGAATGTTAGTTGATTAAACTGGAAAGTATAAGGGGATTTCTTGAAATTATTCCTATGTAACTGTCTCAAATATATTAGTTATTTAATTGAAAAGTAGCAAAACTATAATAAATTTATTATATATATATATAATTATCTAAAATTTTTCGTGTCGGAGCTTCTCATCGTCATCTTCTCTTGATACGCTATTGACTTTGGAGAGCTCCTGTAATCTCTGTATCTCCGAGTCAACCAAACACTCTCACACCGTTGGATCTCATCACATCAATCGATACACAGAACCCTTTCGGAGGAAGAAGAAGAAGAAGAGAGAAAGATGAAGAGAGTCTTCGGCATTAAGAAAGACAAAGAACCCCCTCCTTCCGTTAATGACGCCTCCGATCGGGTTCTCTCTCTCTCTCTCTTTCTCTCTCCACATATACATACACACACATATATATATATATATATACATATACGTATACACCATATTCACTTTTTGTCTCCATTGTTGCTGCAATTGAATTTGTGATATTTCCTATATGTGTTGAAATTGGGGTTTTATATGTAGCATATAGTATGATTTGGGGTTTTATATATAGCATATCGTATAATTTTTTGTTGTAGAGGCAATTTTTGAGATTTTAGGTTATGAATTATTTATGAGACAGAAATTTGATGTTTTCAATGTGTGTTGGATTCTGGTTACAAATTTTTCAAATTCAACCATCTATGATTTTGTAGTTTGTACATAGGCGGAAAATTATGCAAATTGAGATATATGTATGTATGTATGTATATAGTTATCCTCATGTTTTTAGATGTTGAGTCCGATATATGGAATTTGTGATAGGCATCGTTTTAGTCGTGAAGAAGTATATGATTGATGACTTGGTGCTAATTGTTGCAAATATTGAAGTGGCTAGTTAGGTCTTTTGATGGATAGAGCCAGCGTTATGCTTCAATGATTTGAAAAGGCTTCACTAGAGGAAAAATAAGATTGCAGACGAATTTACGTGTGAGGATAAACTGCATGATGTCTACTATTATACTGTTATAAACTGCATGATGTGTACTGGCATATGACTTGGGATACATTGGGTTCATGTCTCCAACAGTTGTGTTGATGCTTATTGAACTTATAATCTACCTGAGAATGTGTATGACCACAGCACAAGGGTGTCAGTTACACATTTTTCTTGAGCAAAACTTATCACTGTAGTTAATATTAACCCAATGTTGTCTTCTATGAAATGCTTGAACATGTGGACATGCATATCAAAAACAAAAAAAGAAAGGATTATGTGGACACACATGAATTGGGTATTATATGGTGATTTTTGGGGAGTGCCAATGTTGGGAACTGGTGTCTGCATGGGAAAATGGTAGTTCTGACCGTGTAAAATATAGCATTTGGGTGGGGCTTCTAAGTGTTGAATTGAAATAGTCTTCAAAAGGGTGTCAAATATATAATTCTTGAATCATAGTGCTACCTATCTCTGTCATTGTGAATGCTTGTAATAAAGTAAAAAACTACACTTAAATGAAAAAATAAACCATGTTTTCTTACCACGTATAAAGGTGCAAAACTATAAAACTATTGTTGGGAGAAGAGGAAGTACGAAGCAAGAGAAAGCCCAAATGACAAGGACATTAGGCTGGAGTTCTCAAATGAGAGTATGATGAAACCCTCCGCGTGGATGATAAGTTCATCTTTGAGTTGCCTATATCAGATATTGCTGAAGAAATTTGCCTAGAATGTTGGAAGGGCAATCCTTTTTATAACCATAGAAACAGAGAGGCTACAAAAATGTGTTTAGAACCATTTCATCAAAACATTTGTAATAATTTGGTTTATTTTCCCCTTGTGCATTTCCTTGGATCCCTAAAACTACAACTATTTTTGCCTCTGACTCCCTTCCATATGGTCTAGGGCCCTATAGGCACAACAAACGTGATCATTTTTTGAATATATTGGCATAACCTTTGGCCTTCCCGACCTTTATTCATAACAATAAAAGTCGACCCCTAACTGTAACAGCCCCCTCCCTATCTTGACACAATATTGTCCACTTTTGGCTCACCCGGACCAGAAACTTCCCAGGGGGTCACTCATCCTGGGATTACTCCATGTCAAGCATGCTTAACTGTGGAGTTCTGGTGGGTTCCCGACCATCACGGTTTTAAAACGCGTCGTGTCATAGAAGGGTATGAAACTCACATATAGCACTAGCCTTTCCTTACCCAGGCGATGTGGGATTGTGCACCTGTAGCTCGCCCAGTGTGGTAGTCTGCCAGTGTTATCTGCACCCGCTCACGGCACACCCGCCCACATAGGTCGCCACAATCCACCCCTCTAGGAGGCCCGACGTTCCCGTCGGCACACTTCCGGCTGTGTCAGACTCTGATACCATTTGTAACAACCCCCTCTCTATCTTGACACAATATTGTTCGCTTTTGGTTCACCCGGACCAGAGACTTCCCAGGGGGTCACCCATCATGGGATTACTCCATGTCAAACACGCTTAACTATGAAGTTCTGGTGGGTTCCCGACAATCACGGTTTTAAAGCGCGTCATGTCATAAAAGGGTATGAAACTCACATATAGCACTAGGTCGTCACAATTCAGAACTCTACAGTTAAACGTGCTTGACGCGGAATAGTACCAAGATGGGTGACCCCCTGGGAAGTCTCTGGTTCGGGTTAGCCAAAAGCGGATAGTATTGTGTCAGAATAGGGATGGGACTGTTACACTAACACTCCCCCTCTCTAAATATCTAGGTACACTTAAACCTCCTATTCTTAACTTGATCATTCCTTTTTGGTGTCAAACCAACACATTATTACTATGAGTTTGGATTTCAAGGTATTGTAGTAAATTTATGTCCTGAATATTTCAAATCAAGAAATGAAGCTCATTAAATTAAGCCTAAATCTTGGTCAATGCGTGGAGTGACTATGGACCACTTTGATTTTCACCTCTCGGCTTCCTATGCATCTGACATCTTGGACAAGACGAGGTTTTTTATTTGCTTGTTTTAGAAGAAAGGGGATATATCCTTTGTTCGCTCCAATACAACAACGACGACAAAAGCCTTTTCCTAATTAGTTTGGGTCGGTTGTTATATGCATACTATGTTTTCATAATTCCATTCCGCACATGAAAATATCTGTTTGTACTCACTCTACCCACATTAACTTTGTCCTTCCTCCATCCCTAGTATTATCACTGATGTGTATATAACCATTTCAAGTTCTATCTTTTGTATTATTCCCACACATCCATCTTCACATTCACATTTCTGGTATATTCACTTCATGCACTCGTTGTTCCCTAGCTGCCCAACATATGGTACCTTAAAGTATGGCTGGTCTAATCACTGTTCTGTAAATTCTCCTTTCAATGGCATGGGAAATACACCTATTACACTCTATACCAAATACTCCTCCATTTAACCCATCTTGCCTTAATTTTTTATTAATGTCATCGTCAATTTCTCCCTCATATGAATTATTAGGCCATATGTATCTCTTGATTTTTTATACTCATTTGTCTTTATTTACTAAAGTCACACACCATATATTCAGTGGTATTTCAAGTTATCTTTAAACCTTTGTAGTTCTAAAGCTTCTCACCAAACCTCCTTTTCATCATTAACTCCTTCTCCAGTAATTGGAAATTCACTTGTTTCCCTACTGCCTACAGGCGTTTAAACTACAGTCATACAACCATAAAACATGTCTTTTATTGTATCAATTTAGCAATTGACTCCTTCACTCTCTAAAGCCCTCCATATTATTTCTCTAGGTACCCCATCAAAGACTTTCTCCAAATCAATAAAAACCATATCCAGATCAGTCTTCCCCTTTATGTATTTTCATTAGTCTCCTCAATAAGTAATTATCTTCCATCCTTGATGTACACGACATAAAAATTGATTTTTCAACATTTCTCTCTTCTTAGGCGCATTGGCTTCAATATCTTCACATGAATTTTCTTCACATTTCAGATGGTTAGTCTGCTTTCTTTCAAAGTAGTTAGGAAATTATTTTGTTTTTCAGCTTTTTTTCTGGGGGTAGTTTTATAATAATAATAATAATACCAGGATTGCTTTTATCATTATTTCTTTCCATCTTGACATTTCCTTTACAGTAATCTTGTCAACTTGAAGCAGTTTTTGAATGACATATTCACTATGTTGATGCCCCTTTGTGGTTTAATCATTTGTTGTCTTTGTAATACTATGGTTTATTGCCTTGAACTCTGAAGAATTGCCTAATTTTTGTTCTTTATTTATTTATCCAGATAAACAAAAGAGGTGAAACAGTGGACGAGAAGATAAAAAGGCTTGATGTTGAACTTGCCAGATATAAAGAACAGATCAAGAAGACCCGACCAGGTCCTGCTCAAGAAGCTGTCAAAGCTAGAGCTATGAGGGTTCTCAAGCAAAAAAGAATGTAGGTCATCTTCTTTATGATGTTGCCTCATCCTGTAGACTTACTGCCATGTTCATGGTATAGCAATTGTGTACTTTAGGGTGTTTAGAAATTTGCATGCAATGAGAGATAGTCAACGTGCTTTTATCAGATCTAAAAAGAGAAGACAATTTAATAATCTTGTTCTTTTTGATAAAAGGAGGATTTAGGAAAAATGCGAAGAAACACTCTTTGATAAGTTCACGAATTGACGCAGGACAGCAATGACAGGGCCTTTTGAGGTTGATTATTGTTATTGTGACTAAAGGTCTGAAATTTAGACAGTTCAGTCGAACCGTGGTGCCTCACGAAGCATCAAGTCTAAGGTTTGACTCCTCTTGGGTGCAAACACTTCCTTTGGTGGTGGTGACTGGTGAAGTTGAGTATCAACTTAGGAAGAAAGTAAAAAAAAATTAGACAAGATAAGTTTTTTTGGGTTCAATTATGCATGGAATGCTGAAGGTATAATTGAGATTAATGTCTGCTTCCTTCCTTATTGGAGAGGGCCCGGTAGGGAGCTGTGGAATGTGAGCAGCACCTGTGAATAATAACAGGGTTGCCTCTCATTCCTTTGTGTGCTAGGGTTGAGTGATTGGGTAAAGGTTGATCGTGTCAAGAATAATTTAGGAGTGGAATAGAATAAAAGTGACAACCCATGTTTGTTTTTGTAAAGGTTTATGAAGTGCACAAACTGTGAAGAAAAAAGAACAGGAAAGAGGAAAAAGGAAGTAGAAAAATATCCAAATAATCATTACTTAGGTATCTCAGGCATGCGTCATACTTATTATTCTCATTGCCTCACAGAATCCTTAAGAAACATAACTGATGGGAAGTTCCCAAAAGTTTTTCTTCATTGGTTTGAGGTGTTGCATATTTTTCACTTTTAGCCATCTATGTGCTTCTAATTATAAGCAGAGTTGGTCTCCCTCTTTAGATGTTAAGACTTTGGAAACTTTGACCAGCAAAACTAATTTAGAACGACTAAAATAAATTCTTGCAATGATCAAATCTCATATCTTGGAAAAAGAAACCATGCATCATCATCACAGTTCATTTCAAGAAAATGTGGAAATGAAAAAGCTGTCCTTGGTTCCTAAAGGTGAAGAAAACAATCCCGACTACTAAGGGACAATTATAATTAAACTGTCATGCAACATGGTACCATGAAAGAAATGTGAAAAGGGACTTGAGTATAAAAAATACTTGATTAGCCTGGCCCTGAGTTCCCCAGCCTTGAAATGAACCAACTTGCAAGGTTTTCCTCCTAAATTTGTCTTTCTTTGCACCTGTAATTGACTATTCAACAAAGTAGTAATTGGCATTTGATAAGAGTAATTGGAGAGAATTCTGTAAATGGAATTGAAAGAGTCTTTGATTTTTATATGATCTTCTGCTAATAAGATTCCGATTCTCTTTAAGTGCCATTTAGTAAAATGGGTGATAAATATGGAGAAAATTTGGAAATTACTTTGATTAAAGTTGCCAAAACAAGAAAAATATTAAAAATATACTGCACGCAAATTACTTTGTACGATTAGGGGCATTGTGCATTTCAAACAAGACATGGATTGGTGATACCTTCTCAGTCAGGCTTAACATTTTTTTTTGTTTTTTGTTTTTCTTTTTTTAACCTGGCAATACTCAGGCTTAACATTTCAGCTTGTATGTATTGTAAGCTATGAATATAGTTTTTTTTAGGATCTTTCATAAAAAATTTCTCCTGAAGTATTTGAGTTAATCTAATGACCTTACGTTTCTCCAAAATACTTTCTATGAACTATTTAATGTTTTACTACAAGTAACTACATGCATTATGAAACTGCAAGGAAATAACCATGTGGAACCAATATTGACAACTTTACCTTCTAGTGGAAGTAAAAATTATATTCCTCAAACATGGGGATTATCAACATTTTTTTCATATGCACCCTCCGAGTACAATAGGGTTGATTTCACTTTGTCGGAATTACTTCCTATTTATGGAAGTACAGTTTAATCTATAAAGATTTTGCTTAATTGGTACATGTTTTTGCACGTGCATACAAATGAATGCACTCACATTTTTATTTTATTTTTGTGTGTATTTTTCCATCACATGTATGCAACTCATTGAAGTTTCTGGACAGGTATGAAGGACAACGTGATATGCTTTACAATCAGACTTTCAATCTAGATCAAGTTTCATTTGCTGCAGAGGGAATTAAAGATGCTCAGCAAACGGTATGTTATGGGTAGCTTTAAATGTATTCTCTTTTTTAACCGTTACTTCTTTGAATAGTTACTTTATCATCTCTTTTGATTCTTCCCTATTTTGGGCTTCTACAACCAAGAAATGTGAGGGTATCAGGAAGATTATGTGAGTGGAAAATTCTGCAATATAGTTTCCTCATGATTCATTAGTTTCCTTTTTTTGATAAGTAAGAATTATTATAAAAAACACTCAACCAAGGAGAGCATCCCATAAAACAAAAAAGGACCCTAAGGCCCTAGAGAACCCAAAAACTTTATTTTCTCATCAATTGATTTACAAAACCGCCCCTCCACCCAATAAAACAAATTAGAGATAAAAAAATCCTTAAGGGATCCCAAAGGAGACTCGATGCCGTCGAAGCAACGTCTATTGCGTTTGAGCCATAAACTCCACCAAAGGCAAAGAGGAGCCGCCCTCCAGAAATGACGAACATGAGCCCCCACACATCCACCTCTCCAATAAACAAGGACCTCACGCACCGAAGCCGGCATCACCCATCGAATGCCAAAAAGACCCAAAACAAGGCTCCAACAATCATAAGTCACCGGACAATGCAGAAGGAGGTGATCAATTGATTCGACATCATTCTTACACAAGATGCACCTATTGACCACAATGATGTTTCGCCGCCTCAAATTCATTAGTTTCTTGTTCTTGGAATCTGAGCTGTCTGTGGGCAGGAATAGGATTTAACATGCTTAATTAAAAATATTGGGACCATATTATCTCATATGAGACTCTTGAAATTCAAGCTGTAGGTGGAACAATTGTGGGCTCTATCTGTAATGATATCAGATTCAAAATAAGCTTGATCTGATATTCTCTGTTTCATTATTTGTTCCTTAAGGGGCCTGGCAAACTTTCGAGGCCTTCAAACTCAAATTATAATGGATTTCTGCCCAACAAGGGCCCAGATGATTATGCCTGTCCTGACAATTTTTTTGGACTCATGAGATTCACCTTATGGTAGAATGGATGGGATGAGTTAGGGGCCAGAAGATAGTCATCCTAAAGTAGTTGTTTCTCTTGGTATTGCCCCCACAGGTAAGAATTAGATGCATGTGAGGTGGAGCATGTTCTGTAACCTCATTGGAACCTGCTGCCTACCTTAGGAACCCCAAATTGGTCATGCGGGTGGGGTTTCTTTCTTGTCCATCATTTTCTTCTCTCTCTTTTTTTTTTCCCTCCAAAACCGATACACATTCATTTTTGTTGTAGATATTCTCACCCACTATATTAGCATTTATTCAGGTTATAAGGAGATAAGTGCCCTTGAGGCAGTTTTTAGAAGTCAACAAATTAAATATTTACTGCATTTCTTCATCCACTTTGATGTATTCTTTGCAGATGTCGGCTCTAAAAACAGCAAACAAAGAGTTGAAAGGGATGATGAAGACTGTGAAGATTCAAGACATAGATGTATGTATACTTTAAATACTCTTTCTCTTCTACTATGTCTGTTGTTAGAAGTTTCTAAAGCTGGGGTTCTATATATCTGTAGAACTTGCAAGACGAGATGATGGACCTAATGGATGTTAGCAACGAAATTCAAGAGTCTCTTGGTAGAAGCTACAGTGTTCCAGATGACATTGATGAGGAAGACCTCATGGGTGGTGAGTGAAAATGTGATATATATTGTTATTTATTTATCATTTTTATGGAAATATATTTCATACATATGCGTAAATTTTGAGTAGAAAGATATTTGGTGGAGTTAGTTACAAAGAAAATAGTAGTAGTGCTGATTAATCTTTAGTGTTTCATGCTTTTCATGGGAAGCTTCTTAACTTTGTTATTCTGCACGCTTATGTTACATGGACCTAGTCACTTGTTGTTTACGGCTGTGTGTTCTGGACCTTTCCTGGATTTCAAATTCGGGGTTTTGACTGGTAATGTGTTAAAAAGTTAGGTACAGGTACTTGGACAAGTGTTAACCTCAGGGATGGAATTAGGTAGGGCATAGTGGGAGGAGTCTTGCCAAATTTTTATTTATTTTTAATATGTATAGCGGTCATCTTAAAATTGGACCCCTAAAATTCAGACAGACCTTTATTTTTTAACGCTAAAATAACCGTATCTTTTTCTCAGTTTTCACTCATTTTTAGTGACCTCCTTGTGAGTCTATTATTCCCTATTACTCTGTAGTCTCTCTCAACTTGTAGAAGTACTCTACAATTATTCATCAATGTTTTCTTTAACTCCCTGGAGCTCCCCTAGAGGAAGAACAGGAAAGATAGGATTCGAGAGTTGACTTTTTTGTCGCAATAGTGAGTGTGTGTACGAAAAAAGAAAAGCTAGAACCAAAATTTATTTCTTTATTTTATTTTATATTTTAATTACAATGATTTTGTTTTGGCTACCGAATAGCAAGTATTAATCAATATTTAAGTTTTTGTACTTCGTTTTGTTTTGTTCGGAAGTCATTATCTTATTATCTATCGTCTAAAATCGCTCGTGTGCATGCTTATCAAAATGACTTGTGTAAGGTGTATATTATTCTGTGGAGATATGCAAATTATGATTCAAGTAAGATTCGATATGGAAAGAAAAAAGGTTTTTTTTTTCTTTTCTTTCTTTTCCATCAGAACTGAGGTGTCCGTTTTGGGTTTTTTTGGGACAAACCCGGTACCCAATATCCATCATCTTATTATGTCGGCACAGAGATTATGGGAATGGGAAGTTGAAAACAATTTTACATGTAAAATGTATCTATTTGTATGTATAAATATATAGGTATATTACGAAAGAGATTTGTACCTATATATATACAGTGTATTTTTTTGCTTAAGGTCTCTTTAACTACTTGTGGATTTGGTATTTCATTTTATGGTGTGAGTTTACATGAGCAAAAAGGAGCTACATATGCCATATAAGTTCTCTTTCCTAGCATAGCAGATCATGCGCAAAAGTGTCTACAATAAAATAAGGTTCCCTGTCGCAAAATTTTAATTTTGGGTTTTGTGTGTGTTTCCTCATCCTTCCTGCTTTTCTGATGCAGAGCTCGATGCTTTAGAAGCTGATATGGGAATGGAGACTGAAAGTGATGGGGTGCCTTCGTATCTTCAACCTGACAAGGAATCCGACTTGGAATCAGAACTCAATTTGCCCGCAGCACCAGTTGGCCAAGCAGTAGGTCCACCTGGCAGATCCAACACCCAGGTTATTTTTTTTGTTATATATACATTAGCAGATTCAATTGCTATGAGTGGATGAAGTATTAGCCACTTCTGTCAAACTATGGTATATATATCCGGTATGGACGTGTCTAAATATCCTCCCAAGTAGGAAATCTTAGGAGGCATGGATTCAGCTTGGATTGCATTCAAAACTTGGATTTAAATATGCAAACACATCTTACTCACTTAGGAAGGAACAATATAAGTTACATAAGGATTATGCATGATGCTATTATTATTTATAATTGTCGTCAATGGTAATGCAAATTGAATAAAATAGGACGAAAAAGAGAGATTTCGTCATGTCTCAAAAACAGTTTAAACTTCTTCGCTATCAGATTTGAGCTTTTCTTCTGATTAGAAAATCTAGTTGTCCGATTTGAGTTTGTATCACGAGACAGTACGCACAAATAGTGCATTTTTCACAATATAATATCTAATAAAGTATGGAACATATCGATTAGCATTTACCTTGTACTGAAGTTATTTTCATCTGCCAATCTAATGACAGGCTGTGGATGAAATGGGGTTACCCGCCGTTCCTCATGCATCAATTCGTGGCTAGAGAGGGAGTTGGCAGAAGTATTATTTGCAGTCTCTTATCTGTTTGTTGATTGTCTAGGATTTGATCATGTTGGGGTCAGCTGTTGTATATTCATATTGTGCAGAATTTTTAACCACAAATACTGTACTGATTTTATGAATATGGGAGGGTGGTTAATTCTTTTCAAATAT
Organism: Cornus suecica; assembly: GCA_963922005.1. NCBI lineage: Eukaryota > Viridiplantae > Streptophyta > Magnoliopsida > Cornales > Cornaceae > Cornus > Cornus suecica. The sequence continues at coordinate 5,333,752 of OY998244.1, read as the reverse complement.
TTTGCGATATATCTTATGGAAGAACAATTGTGTACATTATAGGTTTTCTGTAGTACTTTGTATGTTGTGTGTTTAATCCGTGCTTAACCTAAAAATATTGTAGCTAGGGGTGGTATAAGTATAACCTAAAATATGTGGCTAGGGGTGGCAGACAGGTGGATTTGGGCGGGTTGGGCCGGGTCTTAAATAGTCGGGGAGTAACCCGTTAATGACACGTTGGAGTTGTGTATCAAATGGGCGGGTAAACTAGCATATTTAATTAAATTACTGTGTAATAAATGTTACTAATGGACGGGTTTTAAATGATTGATAGGTTTGGGGAATTTTTGTCACCCCCTGGAACTTATGGTGGTGATGAAGTTGCTTGATTCCCACTATGCAATCCCATTTAAAAAATAATCCATTTATCAGTTTCTAGATCATGGCCTGCATTGAGTTTTTGGATATTTTATGGTGCAAATGCAGTTTATTATTATTTAAGACCTAAATATTACTAAAGGTGGGCTTCATTTCGAAGGTGAGGCTATATTATTGCAATGAGTGATAAATCTATTTAATCAAATTAAGGACATGGGAGGATTAATTTCGTCCTTCATATAATTTAGACACATGCCTAACAATTTTTACAAAAGAATATGGACAAAATCCCTAAAATGAGGAATTGGGATCAATTTTATTTGGGTAAATTGCTTAAAATCCCTCTGAAGTTTATTCTCTTTCCTACGGATATGGGTTTGCTCTCAATTTTTTTTACTCTTTTACCCTCCAAACTTTTTATATTTTCACCTTACATTTAATCCTCTTATAAGGCAAAAAAACATATAAAAGACTATCCTACCCTTACTATTATATTTTTTAATTCTTTAAATTACAAAAATATTATTATTTTTAATTAGAATATTAATTCTGTCATTTACCTTTAATGTATTAGACTAAATATATTCTCAAATATTAATTTTTTTTATAAGTTCTAATTATTTTATTTGTAAATCAATTAACTTGGTATTAAATTTTAGTTTGATTTAAATCATAAAACTCATTATCCTAATTAACTTTTTCATGCCAAATGAAACAATCTTTTCATAAAAATATATTAAAAAATATATCACAAAATACTTAATAATAAATTGTGATTTATTTATGAATATATTAATTAGGATAATGATTTTCAGGAATCGGAGAAGTAGCTTACAAGAGCTGGAAGAGGAGATCAGGATTTCAGGAACAAAAGATAACGACTTTAAAGGGTTTTATCGAATATTCTAGAATTTCTTCAAGGGGTCTACGTTGATTAATGTAACAATAAATAGTTATTTTTAGCACTTTCTTTTCAATATTTATTATTATTTTTATTTTAATTAATATAATATAGTTGTAGTTTTTATTATTTTTGAAACTAATGAAAAAGGACAATTTTTAAAAATATAAAATTATCCGAAACCAAGTATAGTTAAAAAATTGGACAATTAATGTACGAGGAAGGAAGTAGAATTATGTATGAGCAAGTTCTTTATCAACATTTATCATTCTTTCATAATAGACAATAATTAAATTTTCAATTATGATTTTGAAATATCATAAAATACAATGAGATGAGATTGGTTAAATAGTTGAATATAAAGATTTGTTCATGCTAGTTCAATTATCAAATAAAAAGTATTAAAATAATAGTAATTTATGGTTTTTTTTTAACAAGTCAGTTTCATGTAAATCATGGAGGTTGATTTTTAGTTATTTAAAATCTTGTTTCAGCACGCACACACAATTAATTAAAAATCCAAATCCATAAATATCTACATGGTGTCGAGACCAACTAATCACAAATTGAAACCAAGAAAAAAAAATCACTAAGACCCATAAAATAAAATGAAAAATCATCAAACATGTAATCCTCCCAACAATGTCTACAAAATAAAATCAAAGAAAATGAAAAACACATGTTCAGACTCAACAAGCTAGCCAGAATCTGACACAGTGTTCAACCAACATAACCAAATATATATATAATCATCAGAAAAATAAAATATAATAAGTTTTAATTACCGAAAAAAACAAAAAATAAATAAATAAAAATGAGCACTATGGTAATGAGTTCTAATTATTTTATTTGTAAATCAGTTAACTTGTTATTAAATTTTTATTTGATTTAAATCATAAAACTCATTATCCTAATTAAATTTTATTTTTTTTGCCAAATGAAACTTTCTTTTCATAAAAATATATTCAGAAATTGTGATTTATTTATGAATATATTAATTAGGATTGAGTTTTATGATTTAAATTAAACTAAAATTTAATAACAAGTTAATTGATTTACAAATAAAATAATTAAAACTTACAAAAAAAAATTAACATTTGAGAGTATATTTAGTCTAATACATTAAAAGTAAATGATAGAATTAATATTCTAACTAAAAGAAATAATATTTTTGTTATTTAAAGAATTAAGAAATATAATAGTAAGGATAAGATAGTCTTTTATATGTTTTTTTGCCCTATAAGAGGATTAAAGATAAGGTGGAAATACAAAAAGTTTTGAGGGTAAAAGGGTAAAAACATTTGAGGGCAAGCCCATGGTGCAACCTTTTATGAAACTTTAGGGGGTTTTAAGCTCATTTCATAGTTGAGAGGGTATCTGTGGGAAAGAGAGTAAACTTCAGGGAGTTTTTAAGCAATTTACCCATTCTATTTTAAAAGATTCTAGTCACCTATCTGCAAGAAAATTAGGTTCAATGTCACACAATTGGCAAAACAATAATAACCTCTAAATAATTTTCATTTAGACTCGGCTCAGGTACGTCTATACGACAATTAATATTCAATCACTATTATTGTCTGAAGATTTTAACAGACAAACTTCATGTGTTGAAAATTAATTACTAAATAGGATTGGAGAATTGTTTTTTTTTTTTTTGTAAATGTTAATCCTGTCAAAGTTAATGTTTACCATTAAACAAGTGCAGTACAATCTGCAGGAGCAAACACCTCTTCTTACTTTTCAGAAATTATAGAGTAGAATGTTTAATTAAAGAAAGACAATATAGAGGGTGAGATAGGAAAATAAAGTTAAATAGCCTTCAAAGACATCATATTTACAGTAAGCTAGAAGAATAAGAATAAGAATAACGTGAATTTGATTGGCAGAGGCATCAGCATTCGTCGTATGTGAATGCATAGATTACAAAGGCATCTTTCAGGTCGTCACACCTAAGACAACGGCTAAATTATTCGGTTGATGCCTTTCCTTGAATGAGTCATTGGAATTTTTAGGCCTTTGTTTATCGGTTATGTCCTATATTTTTCGTCTTGTCATAATTTTTTGAGATCAGACTATATTTGTTTTGTTTTGGTCTCAAAAAATATAACCAGATCAAGTAAGATTAAATTGAACCAAAATGACCTTTTTGAGGACCATAATTTTTGGTGGTTCTATCTGGTCTGGTTATAAAATCTATCCAAAATTTAACCAAAATATTCTCTAATAATTGAACCACATCTAACCAATATATAACCAAAACACAAAAATAAAATAATGAATTAAATAATAAATAAAATATATTTATAAATTAATAAAAATAAATGAATAAATAAAAATAAAATATATTTAAAAATTAATATAAATAAATTAATAATAAAAAAAATAATGAATAAAAAAAATATTTATAATAAATATATATATAATAATAAATTATAATATAAATAATAAATTAATAAAATATATTTATAAATTAATGAAACAAATAAATAAATAATAATAAGTGATAAATTAATAAAATAAATAATAAATTAAATAAAGCATATTTATAAATAAAATAAAAATAATTAATAATAAATTAAATGAATTAAATAATACATAAAAAATAAATATAATAATAATAAATGATTAAATATAATAATAAAAAAAATAAAAAAATAAAAAAAAAATAATAAATGAATAAAATATATTTATAAATTAATTAAAATAAATGAATAAATAATAATATAAATAATGAATTATATTTATAAAAAAATGAATAATAAACAAAATGAAATAAATAATACATAATAATAATTAATAAATTAAATGAATTAAATAATGAACAAAATAAATAAAATAATACATAATAAAAATAATAAATAAATAAATATAATAATAAATAATAATATAAATAATAAATTAATAAAATTAATTTTAGAGACAAATAAAAATAAATGAATAAATAGTAATAAATAATAAACAAAATGAATTAAATAATATATAAAAATAAGAATAAATAATAAAAATAATGAATTAAATAATACATAAAAAAATAATAAATAAATAAATAATAAGCAAAATGAATTAAATAATACATACAAATAATAATAAATGAATAAATATAATAATAATAATAATAAATGAATAAAATATATTTATAAATTAATTTAAAAAAATGAATAAATAATAATATAAATAATAAATTAAATGAATTATATTTATAAAAAATGAATAATAAACAAAATTTAAGACCAGACGAGTTTGCCAAACAGGGTCTGGTTCAAAGAAGTTTGGAACCAAACAGTTTATCAAACATGGTTTGGTTCCAGTTTCCTCAGACCAAGACCATTAGATCATACCGATTACCAAACAGAATTTCAGAACATCACCCAGACCGGATCAGACCAGACCAGACCAAACCAGACCAGAGATAACCGGACCAGACCGGTTACCAAACGGGGCCTTAGTATTTTGAGAGGTCTCTAATTATATTTTATTGTTGTGATGCAAAATATTTGGGTGGTTGGTCTTTTATGAATGTTTTGTCATCTTCTATGAAGGCAACTTGGGGGTTATATAATGAAATAATGTTATATGAGAGGTCTCTAATTATATTGAAATACCCCTAATTTTCATATATAGGTTGCTCAGGCCCTCTACCGAAAATCAAGGAGTATCTACACTCAATAATAAACAACCATGAAAAATAAAAATGACATTATAAAGAAATAATTGGGATTGAGTCACGAAAGTTGAATTTATCATAAATAAACAAAATACGAATAATTCAAATTCCCAAAGGGTATAACTCGGAAATCCGTATTTATGGACCTCTAACCATAAATGAAAACAAGAGTCTGAAAATAAAAATAAAAAATTAGTTGTGTCTCTACACTGAACTGAAGTGAAAATAGAGGAACTTGAGAAAGAACAAGATGAACCCTCAACCATGTGGTTGGAACTGCCGATGACAAAATGACAACGTCAAGTCAATCCCACGAGCAAGTAGACTCTACATGATTCCAAACAAAGTACTAATAATCCCATCATCTATCCAACCAAAAATAAAAGTACCACTCCTAAATAAATAACCTCCAAAGAAAATAAATAAATACGCAAAACAAATAAGTGTGACCATATTTAAATCATAAATCAATAGACAAAACAAATAAGTGCAACTATAATTAAATTATAAGTCAATAGACAACTTAACCATGCATAACTATAATCACGTACCCGATAACTAAATCAAAAATCGTGACTAGTCGACTATGATACATATGAGATTGACTTAGCAATCAACTTATCGTGATTTTTCCATTCCATAAATCACATAAATATATATATATACATATATATATATATTAATTAATAACCATGTAACGTATAAAGAATTTATTAATTCTTCTACAATAATTCTGCTACTGGCATACTACCAATGGACCGATGAGTCTATATAGTTTTTCAATATCGAATGCGACCAAAATTGAGTGGTGCCAATCAATTCATAAATTGACAATAATATTGCTTTTAGATCCATTATTCATGCCATGCCCTTCCAGCGATAATATGTGGATTGTTCAACAATTATAATTTCAGTTTTATATAGACATTTATTGATACGGGTCCATTGTTCATGCCGTAATTGCTGCCCTTCCCTGAACTATTTTCAAGTAATCAAAACACCTCATTGCAAAGTTGAGCAAATCAGTCCGCAGTTATCAAAATTGAGCAAATTGTTTTCTGAATTTACTTTTTGAGTGTCAAATTACAATTGTAATATTTTTTTAAAAAATAAGACAAATTACAATTGTAACCATTTTGTAAAAAAATAAGGTAAAAGTGCAATAATACCCTCATGAGCTTTGTAGCAGTTGCAAAATACCCTTGGACTTTTTTTATCCCAATTTACTATCCTATGTTTTTCAGATATTGCAAAATACCCCATGTGTTTTGCTTAACTCCAAATCACTTCCATGTGCTTTTCAAAAGTTGCAACATAGCCCCCTTGGATATGTTTTACACAAAAATATTAATCATTTTGCACCATTGTCTTGTAATAATCCAATTTTAGTATATATTTTTTTACTTTTTTTCTTTCTCTTTCAATAATATAATGGGTTAAGTGCATTAAACCCTCTTCTTCTTTCTTCTCTCTCAACTAACCCCCCTGAAATATGTTTTTGATTGTAAACCCCCTAAACTATCATAATTTTTACAATTTACTCCCTCCCGTCATAACACCGTTAGTTACAATTAGGATAATTTGCACTCAGATCCCTTGAGATTTTGATCAATTGCACTCGCCCTCTGCGATTTAATTTTCCTTTCAATGACACCCTCTGAAAGGAAGAAATGACCGGAATGCCCTTGTGTTGTCTCCCTTATTTCATGAGACAAATATCTAAGTGATGAAATTACCTCCATGCCCCAAGATGAAAACCATATAATGTATATATATCTATGACAACTAATCTTATAAATATTTTCATATTTTAAAAAAAATATATTAATTAATTAATATACATTAATTGAAATGTAATTGTAATAGATATTTTATAAGATATAGAGTAAAGATATAAGACAAATATATTTATGCAAGGAAAAATAATATAACTTAAAATACATAAATCTGTATATATTTATCTATCTATCTATATACTACTAATAAAAACACAAAGACTATTTAATATTTTGATTCATTACCTCCTTTTATAATATAAAAAAAATATAATAAGTAAAATTTGTCATTATTTAAAGTGTAATGGCTTAAATTAACTTTACAAAAAAATTAATAAATAATAAACCATTTGTCATTTTTTTATAAAAAGTTACAATAAGTAAAGTTTGTTATTATTTTACAGTGTAAGGGCTTAAATTAATTTTACACAAAGAATAATAAATTATAAACAAAGAATAATAATAAATACTAAATTAATTTTATACATGATACACCTTCTAAAATACAAAAAAAAAATCATAAATAAAGTGTATTATTATTATTTAATGTAAAATGTCACAGTATTAGTTTTAGGGAAAAATTAAAAAATGATAACTTTTGGGGCCTATATTACGAAAATGACAATTTAGAAAAATGTGATAATATTTCAAAAATCATTGTATCCAAAGTACTTGAAAAGTTTTCCAAATTGAGCTTAAGACACAAGGGTTGTTTGGTCTATAAATTTAGCCAACATGTCTTTTACACTAAAGCAATGGCACAACAGTCATTTCATGGGGCTTCACCCCTTAAGGGGACCGAAACGTTAGGGGATCTGAGTGCAAATTACCCAAATCATTGTATCCAAAGTACTTGAAAAGTTTTCCAAATTGAGCTTAAGACACAAGGGTTGTTTGGTCTATAAATTTAGCCAACATGTCTTTTACACTAAAGCAATGGCACAACAGTCATTTCATGGGGCTTCACCCCTTAAGGGGACCGAAACGTTAGGGGATCTGAGTGCAAATTACCCTAATTTTAACTAACGGTGTTATGACAGAATGAGGTTAAATGCAACACTTAAATAGTTTAGGGGGGGCAATGCTTAGTTTAGGGGGGTTAGTTGAGAAAGAGAAGAAAGAAGAGGGGGGTTTAATGCACTTAACCCTAATATAATTAATAATTCAAAACTTCACACACATATATTTATTTTTAGGGCTGTCCAAAACCGGTTCGGTTCCTTAAAAATAGGAACCGAAACAAAAAAAAAAGGTGCAAAAAAAGATTTCATGAAATCTACCAAAAAGAAATTAATTCGTGAATATATATATATAAATTTGTATATTTTTTATAAAAAAATTTAATAATGAAGTGATAATAGGGGGTCTTATGCATTTTTTCACCGAATTTTTTTTTTAATTCGTGAAAAAATTCATAAGACCCCCTATTATTACTTTATTATTAATTTTTTCTTAACAAAAAGTATACAAATTTATATATATTTTTTCACGAATTAAATTTATTTTTGGCAGCCTTTCACGAAATATTTTTGGTAGCTTTTTTTTCGATTTCGGTTCCTATGTTTAAGGAATCGAAGCGGTTTTGGACACCCGTGGAAACAAATATATGTGTATGAGGTTTTGAATTATTAATTATATTATTCAAAGAGAAAGAAAAAAAGTAAAAGAAATATACTAAAAATGGATTATTACAAGATAATGGGGCAAAATAGTCAATATTTTTATGTAAATGTTGGGCGTAAGGTGTGTGCAAAATATGTGGTTAAAAACGACACTTTAGGTTTTACCCTTCTGCAAGTGTACAGAGCAATTGTAAACAGTTTTGCTTGAGTAGGGGAATATCGATCCCACAGAGACGAGGATTGTTCACTTCAATAGTCTAAAAACACCGAATTATATTTTTCCGAAAAGAGTTTGATTTTTTTGAATTATCTAATACTAATAAAAATAAAACAGAAAGCAATAATGAATAATGGTTGTGATTCAGAGAGAGAGAAAACTAGGGTTTCCTCACTCCACCACTAACCGCATAACATAGTCCAAATTCTATTTCAATTGCATAAGGGCGATCCATTGATTGTGAATCAGGTCGCACTTGCCAATAGTTTGACCCCAAAAATGATTACTCTCAACCAAATCACGACAACTCATCTCAAGACTAAGCTAATTAGTGCATGCCAACTACTAACAGAAGTAAATGCAGAAAAGTTAATTAAAGTATGAAAATAAACTAAAACATGTCTATATCCGTTTGTCAGGGCATGACTTGTGTCAACCTAGGGTTTCGAGTTTTATGACTACCATTGTGTAGAAAATCACAAATTAAGCATCCATGTTCCAGCCCATAGTGAATAATTGTGATTGTATAAGATAAATATATTCGAAAAGTCTAAGACAATAATCAATTCAAATATATAAACTTGTATCACGAATAAAAACGGTCCTTCATCTAACACAATCATCACAGTATATGTAATACCCCGTATTTAATGGATATTTATTCCCTTAATTATTTTGGATGGCATATTGGGTGTTTAAATTATTGAATGAGGCTATCTTGGTATTTTTAACTCTAGTAGGTTATAATGAAATTTTGTGATCTGAAGGGGGGCAAGGTGGTCATTAGTGTTTGAGCAGTTTGGTGATTTATGCATAATACAAAGTTAGTTTGGACATTTCCCTAACCCTAGCATCTTCTATATAAGCATCCTTAACTTCAGATCTAGCCCACATCTCATTTATTCTACTACTTCTTCTTCTTCATCAATTATACCCGAAATTGTGAGGGTTGAGAGGTTGAGAGCTTAGGATTGGTTTGGATCTATACTTGTGGTGGATTCAGCTCTACATTACAGGCAAGACATATGTTCTACTCTTCCTCTTTGTACTAAAATTTCGTAGCCTTTACTTTGTGCATCTATAATCTGCTAAATAATATTTTTCATATATGTATATGTATGTGTAAATCATGTTCATATATGACTTTTATATATTATATTTATACATATATGTATAGATCCGTAGGTATATATATAGATCTTGTACATATGTAGAGATTCGTGGATCTATATAGGCATATATGTATAGATCTGTTAGAGTATATTCATATTCATGTTTATTTATGTGACTTATATATTCTATTTATACATATATGTATAGATCCGTAAGTATATATATAGATCTTGTATACATGTAGAGATTCGTGGATCTATATAGGCATATATGTATAGATCTGTTAGAGTATGTTCATATTTATCTTTATTTATGTGATGATATATATTCTGTTTATATGTATATGTATAGATCCATGATCATATGTACAGATCTTGCATATAGATAGAGATTAGTAGACTTATATAGACATATATGTACAAATATGTTAGAGTATATTTATATTCATATATATATATGATGATTTATATTCTGGTTATACATATATGTACAGATCCATGATTATATGTATAGGTCTTGTATATATATATAGATATTTGTGGTGATATATTGATATATGCATGAGACTATGTTTATATCTAGCTATACATACAAATATATTTTTACCATGTGTAGCTATACATGTATGGATTCGTGGTTATGTGTCCTGTTGGTATGATTCTGATGATGTGTATATGGTTGGAACTTAGTATAAATATCTGAATACATAAATATTTTAGGTTTCAATGTTGACAAAGATTTCAAAACTGTTATTAGAAAAATCTTGCATATTTATGTAATTGTTTTTCTCTATTTTCTTTGTTATCAGACTGTGGACATTGATTTATATTGTTATTATGTGTATCATGAATTATACTAGATTATGTATTTTCGACCGTATAAATGAATAGTTTCGACCGTATAAAATACCTATACCTTGGCGCTGGGGCGCTGCCCCAGACCCTGCCAGGGGGGCGCTCAAGTAATGGTCGCGCCGCCCCCCCTGGACCCCCCAGGCTCTACCTTATAAATTGTTATACGTTTCCGAATAAAGATTACGAGTGAATTATTAAATTCGTAAAATCATAAGATTTAAATTAAATGACTATGTTTTGGAAATTTATAAGGAACCACAAGGAGACTGACTATTACTGCAGTCTAACTAGTACCACGGGACATGGGTGAGTTGTCACGGCATGGGTGAGTTGTCGGGTACGTGGTTATGGTAGGGCATGGATTGGATGTTGTATGGAAAAAAATCAGATTAATGTAAGAAATTTATAAACATAATTATATTAAATGGTGGTATATTAGTGACTATATTTATAGTTAAATATATTATTATTTTATAATATAATTTTGGGATTAGGTGTCACTAGGAAAGGGGATGGATTTTTGTACTCTGCTTGGGATCATGTAGAGTTGTACTTGCTCGTGGGTTTAACCCACATTTTTGTTGTTTCAGGTCCTCGGCAGTTTCACCAGCAGGGTTGAGGACTTCATATCTATCCGTCCGGTTCTATCATATTTTCCTTCCACTCCAGGGTAGCATCCGATAAATGTCATAAGTTGTATTTCTTATAAGTGTGTTTCTAGGGGTCTATGTTTATGGGATTTCCAAGTTGTACTGTGTGGGACTTATTTTATTTAAGGATGTATTGGGAGTGGTCTTCTTCATGTATAAGTTGTATCCTTATTTTGTTATTGTTGTTATTATTATATTTCTATTTTATGTCTTCTATTATGTGCTTATGTTATCAATTACTGATGCTCCTAGTTTTCTGTGTATGAGCCTGGCCAACCTATGCATGGAAATTTGGGGGTGTCACAGTATAGTCACATTTCCCCTTTCTACAATTGAAAATAAAACTATAACTACATTACTTGGTTAGGGTTTTGCGAGAAAATCCTAGATACCGAGTTAGTTGATCATGGCGAAGAGAGTCTGCATTGTCGGTGTAGAAACGTTCTCCATAATCTTATTCTCTGGATCTCTAGGTCTTTAATGGTGGTTCCCTTCAATGGAAGCAAGTATGCACTTTGAACGTGAGAACTCTATGAATGAACGTATGTGAAAATCAGAACCAGAACCAACCTCTCTCTCTAAACCTAACCCTCTCATATTTATAGACAAGTGAGGGAAACCCTAATGGTTGCCATTTTCTGTAATTTCATAATACATGAATAATGTTTATAAAATCTAATGTAAATATGTGTATAAGCATGTATGCAGAGGTTTGGAATCACCGATCACTTAAAATATCAAAGCAGGGACAAAACTAGAAAATTCTGAAACAACTTCAGCACGTAAAGGGATCACGTGGCCACAAGGTGGGAGCTACGTTTGGGCGTAGGATCCTCCTTTGGCTCATAAACCAAAGTGTAGCTCATATCTAGTCTGCCTCTTTTTTCCTCTGACGACGTAGCTATAAAAACTCATTTTTTCATATTTGAGCTAGACTGGTCACCTTTAACTCCCGATACTTTTGAGTGAAGTAATAATGTCTGAAAATGACATTTTTGCCCTTCGGTGAGATAAAGATGTCAGGAAATTACCATTTTGCCCTCCGATAGCTCTTATTTGTTTTAGCACATCGAGATTAGTTATGTTTCTTCATTAATCTCCTGAAATATTCTTACACACAGAAACGAGATAAAAATACTAAGTAACGGAATGTAAGGACATAACAAACGCAAGATAGGGGCGAAAAACGACCAATATTGAGCACCTATCAGTAAAACATATCCAAGGGGGGGTATTTTGCAACTTTTGAAAAGTACATGGTAGTGATTTGGATTTAAGAAAAGGACATGGGGTATTTTGCAACCTTTAAAAAGTATAGAGTAGTGAATTGGGGGTAAAAAAAGCCCAAGGGAGTATTTTACAATTGCTACAAAGCCCAGGGGGGTATTATGCACTTTTGCCAAAAAATAAAAATAAATACAATACGTAAAAACACTAAGATACCCTCATTATTCATATGTTTATTTGTTACCCAAACACCACAATTCAAGGGTGTATTTTGCAAATTTTCATTTATCTAATATTCTAATTTTTGGATTGATTAAGATTAATTTTTTTTCTATTTTATCAGTGCTAAATATGAATAATTTATTATTATTATTATTATTTTTAATTTATCTAATAGTAATTCGTACACTTTAAAAAGAAATCAATTACAAAACAAATTCAAACATGTATTCAAATAGACAATGAGGGATCTATAAAATTATTTTAGGGTGGCAACGAAAGTATTTTTTATTTTAGAGGGAGTTGAGCAAAGATAATATTATTTTTTGAACCATCACAATAAATAAATAAATTCAACCATAATTTTTTTTTACAATGTTAAAACAAGTAAAAATATAATCCAAAGATTATAAGAACTAATTTCTAGATCCCTAAAATATAATTCAAAGAGTAAAAATATTTTCGTTGCCACCCTAAAATAGTTTTCAAGATCCCTAGTTGTCTATTTATATACATGTTTGAATTTTTTTTGTAATTGATTTTTTTAAAAAAGTGTATTGAATTACTATTAGATAAATTAAAAATAAATTATTTATGTTTAGCATGGATAAAATATAATTATTTTTTTAATCTCAATCAATCCAAAACATAAGATATTACATAAGCAAAATTGCAAAATACACTTTTGAAATATGGTGTTTGAGTAACAAATAAATATAGGACTAATGAGGGTATATTAGTCTTTTAATGTAATATATTTATTTATTTATTAGGCAACTGAGCATAAAAACCCGTGCTTTTTAAGGGTTGCAAAATACCCCATACGTTTTTTTTACCCTCATTTCACTACCCTCACATTTCTAAGGGTTGCAAATTGCCCCCTTTTGTCTATATTAAATTCAAAAAAAGATATAAAATTCAAATATATATATTAAAATTTGAATTTTTTTATAAAATTTGAAAATAAATATATAATTTGAAAAAAACATATAAAATTTGAAAAAAATATATAAAATTCGAAAAATAAATATAAAATTCAAATAATATATGTAAAATTCGAATATATATATATAATTCGAATATATATATATATATATATAAAATTCAAAAATAAATATAAAATTAAAAAAAAAACATATAAAATTCAAAACAAACATATAAAATTCGTAATAGATATATAATTTGAAATATATATATATATAAATCGGAAAAATATATATATATATAATTAAAAAAAACATAGAAAATTTGATTTTTTACAAACATAGAATTTATTTATTTTTTCTTCCAAAAACTTCATTAATTGATAAAATCAAATAGTGCTATGATGTTAAATGAATTAACCTCCTACACTTTTGACATTGGAGATCAATGTGACCAGAAGATTAATAATGCTTTGTTACGCTTAACTAAGACTAAAATTTGAATTTTATATAATATTAGGAAAAAACTATATAAATTCAAAAAATATATATTTTGATAAAACAAATATAAAGGTAAAAAAAAAAATGTTTCTGCCAAATGTTATTTTAGTGTATTGTACTTTGATTACTTTAAATGTTATCTTGGTGTATTGTACTTTGATTACTTGTATTTTTTATATTTCTATTTACACAATTATTTGTAAAAAAAGTAAATTTTATATGTTTTTTTTAAATTATATATATATATATATATATTACGAATTATATATATATTTTAATTTTATATGTTTTTTTTAATTATATATATATTTTTGAATTTTATATATTTTTTCGAATTATATATATATATTTTGAATTATATATATTTTCAAATTTTATATTTATTTTCGAATTTTATAATTTTTTTGAAATTTAATATATATATTTCAAATTTATATCTTTTTTTGGAATTTAATATAAACAAAATGAGGCAATTTGCAACCCTTAGGCCCTGTTTTGTAATTGGTTTTGGTACGAAATGGTGGTACCAACCCATGTTTGGTAGGATTGGTGTTGGTACAACAGTACCAAACCAATGGTACCAAATGATGGTACCGACCCATGATTTTGGAACCATCTAATGAGGTGGTTTTTGGTGGTGCGGTACTGTAGCAACTCAAACCAAAACCAAATGGTTGCACCATCTCACCCCAAACCAAAACCAAATAGTTACACCATATTAATATATTATATTAATATTAAAATATATTAATATTAATATATTAAAATATATTAATATTAAAATATATTTTTGGAAGTTATTTTAATATTATAGTTTTATTATCTTTCCTAAAAATTAATATATTAATATTAATATATATTTTTGAAAATTTAATATATTTTAATATTATAGTTTTATTATCTTTCCTAAAAATTAATATATTAATATTAATATATTAAAATATATTAATATTAAAATATATTTTTGGAAATTTAATATATTTTAATATTATAGTTTTATTATCTTTCCTAAAAATTAATATATTAATATTAATATATTTTAATATTAAAATTTTATTATATTAATATTAAAATATAATTTTGGAAGTTATTTTAATATTATAATTTTATCATCTTTCCTAAAAATTAATATATTAATATTATTATATTATTAATATTTTAATATATTAATATTAAAATATGTTTTTGGAAATTTAATATATTTTAATATTATAGTTTTATTATCTTTCCTAAAAATTAATATATTAATATTAATATATTTTAATATATTAATATTAAATATATTTTAATATTATAAATTTTAATATTTATAAATAAAATATGAAACCATTCAAAGTTACCAAACATGGTTTGGTTTCGGAATTTCTACCCATACAAACTCTACCAAACATGGTTTGGTTTTTTAGCATCACTTTTTCTCACACCAAAACCATCTGCACCAAACATGGTTTGGAATCAAAATAAAATCACACCAAACCAAATCCAACCAAACCCAACCCAAAACCAAAATCTAACACCGCACCGCACCGTTACCAAACGCAACCTTAGGAAAGTGAGGGTAGTGAAAGGGGAGTAAAAAAAACATAGGGGGTATTTTGCAACCCTTAGAAAACATATGAGGGTTTTATACTCCTTTGCCGATTTATTATACAAAATGTTACAATTATAATTTGACACTCAAAAAGTGGATCTAAGGGTGCAACTTGTTCAATTTTGAAAATTTGAATGACTGATTTGCTCATTTTTATAATGTTGAGGTATTTTACTCACTTGAAGATACTTCAGGGGTATTTTGCACTTTTGTCTATTGTTCTGTTTTTGAAAAGATTCCAGCGATAAAATATTGGATTGTTCAGACAATTATTACTTCAGTTTTATATAGACATTTATTGATACAGATCCATTGTTGAAAAAATTGCAGCCCTTCCAGCGACAAAATGCCAGATTTGCCCTTTTCTAAAGGATTTAAAGAGAATTCTATCAACAAGAGAATTATGGAGGAATGGTCTCTCCCCAGCACTTTATTCTCATGATGCAGTATAGGCCCTTTTGTTTATCGGCACTTTGGGCTTGTTGGGGTACTATTTTTTGTTTTGATTTGAAAATTAAATTATGTTTGGTTATTGATTTTAGGTTTTTTAAAATTAATCATTAAAATTTTTGGGTTTGACCTATTAATTTTGACTTTTTTTTCTCTCTCTCTATATATATGGCCGAAAATTTTGACTTTTTTTTTTCTCTCTCTCTATATATGGGTTAACAACTGTAATTGTTAATTTTTTAGGATTTTTTTATATATTTATATATTTTTAATATATATTAGTATATATATAATAATATTTGAACCAAGACCAATTTCTTATCAAACATGATTTTAAATTTAAGATAAAATTACCTAAGATCAGACAAAACCACCAAAAATAAAATCACAAAATCAGACCACCCAAAACTGCAAATCAAACAGGCTTTCCAAAGGTTTTAGCTCTACGTATAGGCTTTAGGCTTCATTTTTATAAGACTAAAGACCACTCTTTTGGTTTATGGATCCTATCACTGATGGTCCTGGGGTTTCTCTGCCTTTGTCATTGCTTTAGGTTTGGTTCTAATATATTTACCTTTCAAAAAAATAAAAATTCCACCTATAAAATATTGGATTGTTCAGACAATTAATAGACATTTATTGATACCTAGAGGCTAGAGTTATAGTATTATATCAAATCATGCAATAATTTATCCATTCAAACACACACACACATATATATATATATATATATAGTACTCAACTATTCTTGCTGAAATCCAATTGGCATCATACGCTCTTAGTTGATTATTGTCATGAAAACCACCCAAGAGTTGCTCAACAGCTCTTCTCATTCTCTAAAACCGTTCATGAGTGATCTAGGAATCCGTGTTAGTGGGGGGATAATTTTTATTTTTATTTTTGGATTTTTGGGTATAAATGATATATGTTTATTTTTTTGGAGTTTAAAATAAATTTTCAGTGAGAGCTTAGTTATATATAAATTTAAATTTTGTGGTATCTAAGATAAAAAAAATAAATTAAGTGAAAGCTAAATACAAAATATTCAAAATATTAGGATAAAAAATATATAAACAAATAAATAAATTCAGCGGGTCATGGCCGTCTGATCCTTAATTAAATCCGTCCTCTCTAGATATGCTTCCTAAGCAAATCCTTTTGGATGATCTGGATCTCCATCAATGGCAAGGTTTTTTATGTTACATGCCACACATAACATAGAAGCTGCAAAATCAATGCAATAACACTTTGAAGCACACAAAGATGATGTTATATTGGCTTCTTCTATTAAAACAGGCACAAATTGGCTCAAAGCTCTTTGTTTCCCCATCATGCAACGCCGAACCCGTGCTACCAATATAGAAGAAGATGACCCTCTTGTCAAAATCACTCCCTTCTTATGTATCAAAACCTTAGATGATTGTGCTGAACACTCCTTGTTAATGAAAATTCAGAATTCTATTCGTGAAAATCTCCTCTCTTGCTCCTTTAGGAATGGAACGGCTACTTAGCGTGTCCGTCGTGCTTGCGATCTTCAACGTCAATTATAAGGTCAATGCCACGTCCTCCAGATGGTTGATTGTTCTTCTTAGCCGGTGATAAGACTTTGTTATATATTTGTTTGTGGATTGTCATTGTGCCTTATAGCTACCCTTTCTTGGCTTTTAGCCCATTCCACTGGCTTTGTAATTTTCATGGGTATTTATAAAAAATTGCTTAACTTTTCGGGAAAAGAAAAAAAAAACCTATATCACAGACATCTATAGGAAGGTTCGTGTTTTTCTTTCAGTTTCTTCTATACGAGTTATGCACATTTCTGAATTCTAGTTTGGCTGAAAATTTAGTACTTTTAGGTTATATCATACAATTATCAACAATGAATTGTGGATCTTTTATGATCCGACGAATAGACCTGAATGTTCTAGCAGTTGTACGGTACAAGAAGACGATACCAATCATGGTGTATACAGATATGAAAAGATTTTTGTTAAAGAAATGTATGGTTGATATGTATCAAGTTATCAAGCAGTCATGTCTCATCTTTTGCTCCATATCTCCACTACTTCCCATAGCAATTACTTACTCTTGTCACTGCATGCCATTCGTATAACTCTATATATAAGTTGATTCACTTAAACACATCTAGAGATCAACAACGTACTCTTACTGAAATCTACCAAGCTTTTGCATCTATATATATATATACATTCTTATATTATAATTGCCATGGAAAGCAATAATGCTGAAAACACATCATTGCTCATGCACTCATCTGGTTCTGCAAAACCATTCCTGGATCAACTTCCCAAGCAATGCTTTTGGGATGATCTAGATCTCTATCAGTGGCATGGTTTTTGGTACCTACCACCTCACTTAGAAGCTGCAAAGACCATGCAATCACATTTTGAGGCATGCAATGAAGATATCATATTGGCTTCTCATATTAAAACAGGCACAAATTGGCTCAAAGCTCTTTGTTTCAGCATCATGCAAAGACAGAAAAATGCTAATGATGTGGAAGAAGAGGACCCTCTTGCCCAAACCACTCCTGCATTATGTATAAGGACCTTAGAGGTCCAGGTCTACACACCAAACTCATTACCTAGTCTCTCAGGTATGACATCTCCTAGATTATTTCACACTCACTTGCCTTACAGTGCCTTACCAGATTCAATCAAGAACAGTGGTTGCAAGATTGTTTACATAACTAGGAGCCCCAAGGACACTTTGGTGTCCATGTGGCATTTCCTCAACACTCTGAGGACACCAGAACAAGGTCCATATCCATTTGAGAGGGCCTTTGAGGACTTCTGTGATGGGCTTTGTCCTTACGGACCTTTTTTTGATCATGTGATGGAGTATTGGAAGGAGAGCTTGAAGGTGCCTCAGAAGGTACTGTTCTTGAAGTATGAAGATCTCAAGAGAGACCCAAAGGGAGAGTTGAAAAGGCTAGCCTCATTTATTGGGAGGCCATTTGGGGTGGAGGAGGAGGATGAGATTGATAAGTTGGTGTGGAGGTGTAGCTTCGAGAGGCTCAAGAACTTGGAGGTGAACAAGAATGGTGTGGAAGCTTCAACAGGGTTTCAAAATAGGGCTTTCTTCAGGCTTGGGGTGGTGGGGGATTGGAAGAACAACTTCACAGTTGAGATGAAAGAGCGACTTGATCAACTTACTTTGATGCAATTACAAGGGTCTGGCCTTAAATTTGGGACATAAGAGTTTTTGGATTTTTTATATGTTCATGTGCCAAATTAGCTTATTGTTGTTCCTCTTGCATTTAGAAATTAGAATGTAATGTGATATGGATAAAATGGCCGCTTGTTTTCTAAGTAATATATATATCTAGTTTGATGGATTTTTTGCTACGAAAATTGTGTGCCCTTATTCCCCCATATAAGATTGTGTAAATCAGATCTATAGTTATTATTCTTGTCACTATTTTCGTAAACCTCCTCCAAAATTTATTGTAGGGATATCATCGGTGAATCCCTCTGTGGATTTAATATCCAATTTTCTTTTGTCAAATTCAAAATTAATTATCCCAAAATTACAAATTTTGTAAGCAATTAATGGATAATTCATATGAAAAGTGGAGTTTATTTTATTTATTTATTTCTATACATTTTCTATTTTATTAATGACAAAAGTGCAAAATACTACCTATATTATAAAAGTGAACAAATCAATCTCTCAAGTTCTCAAAATTGAACAAATTGCCCCCTAAACCCACTTTTTGAATTTCAAATTATCATTATATCCATATATTACTCTTTTATAAAATAAAAAAATAAAGATTAATTTCAGTCACACACCTGTTATATATTTGTTTGTCGATGGTCATTGAGCCTTTATGAGCTACCCTTTCTTGGCTTTTAGCCCATTCCAGCCATTGTGGACTTTGTAATTTCTATAGGTATTTATAAAAAATTGCTTAACTTTTCGGAAAAAAAAAAACCCTATATCACAGACATCTATAGGAAGGTTCGTGTTTTTCTTTCAGTTTCTTCTATACTACTTCCCATAGCAATTACTTACTCTTGTCACCGCATGCCATTCGTATAACTCTATATATAAGTTGATTCTCTTAGGCCATGTTTGGTAGGCGGTTTTGTCTGGTGTGGTCTGGTTCGGTCTAGTTTGGTCTGATTTGTCTAGATTCTGAATTTAAAAATTTATTTGGTAAACAATCTGGTCTGATGGTCACGGTCTCACAACATTGAACCAGACCATATTTCGTAAAACAATCTTATCTTTTCGCTTTAAAAATAAAATTATTTATTATTTATTATCTATTATATAATTCATTTAATTTATTATTATTTATTTATTTATTTATATTATTATATTATTATTATTTATCCATTTTAAATTATTAATAAATATATTTTATTAATTTATTATTTATTCATATATTTATTAATTTATTTATTCATTTTATTATTATTATGTATTGTTTAATTCATTTTGTTTATTATTCATTATTTTTATTTTATTTTTAAATATGTTTTTATTTAATTTCTTATTTATATTATTAATTTATTATTATTATTTATTCATATATTAATTCATTAATTCATTTTTATTATTATTATGTATTATTTAATTCATTTTGTTTATTTTATTTTTAAATATGTTTTATTTAATTTCTTATTTATATTATTAATTTATTATTATTATTTATTCATTTTAAATTATTTATAAATATATTTTATTAATTTATTATTTATTCATATATTTATTCATTTTTATTATTATTATGTATTATTTAATTCATTTTGTTTATTATTGATTAATTTTATTTTATTTTTAAATATTTTATATTTAATTTCTTATTTATATTATTAATTTATTATTATTATTTATTCATTTTTAATTATTTATAAATATATTTTATTAATTTATTATTTATTATTATATTCATTTTTATTTTTATTTTATTTTTAAATATGTTTTATTTTATTTATTATTTATATTATTCATTTTTAATTATTATTTATTCATTTATAATTATTTCGAAATATATTTTATTAATTTATTATTTATTAATTTATTTATTATTATTATATATTATTTAATTCATTTTGTTTATTAATCATTATTTTTATTTTATTTTTAAATATTTTTTATTTAATTTTTAATTTTTTAATTATTTATAAATATACTTTATTAATTTATTATTTATTCATTTATTTATTATTATTTTTATTCAATTTTGGTTTTTGGTGGTCTTAATTATTGGTCTAAAAAATCTTATTTTGATTATCAAAACCAGACCCGACCATGTGGAACCACCAAGAAAACTGGTTCCAAAAACATCACATTTGGTTTAATTTGGTCTGGTTCCAAAATTTGAAACTAGAGCAGATGAAACCATAACTACCTACCAAACAGGGCCTAAGATCATACAACCGATGTTTACAAGAGCGGGAACCATTATATCTTCTATGAATAATTCAGGTATTAGTTTATTATTTTGTTGCAAGTCTCTCACATGAAATTAGTAAAAAATAATTTTAGAGAAATCAACTGAAAATAAATTAATGAAATGAATTAGATTTCACTAATCATCAAGGTAAATCCACAATAACGAAAGAGTTCCTTTGAATCACAGGAAAATAAATAAATGACACGAGTAAAACCGTACCTTTAACACCCGATATTACTTATGGATCATAACATTAAGATGTCCAACATTTTTTAAAAGGCACTCAATATTTCCAATCTCAAAGTTATTTTCTGCGATAAATCCACCCACCATGTATTTACTAGGTAGACAATTGGGAGTCATCGTACCATTGATGTAAATGTGTGATATCTTGTGCTTTGTTTTTGCTGGTAAAATTTCAACCCAAACCTGATAGCAACAAAGAGGAGAAAGAAAAGGACCACTGACAAGGGTAATTTTAGAATTCTATTGAAAACACTTTAAACGTTAATATTGTTTAGTTCATGAGCAATGATACTTGTACTGTATTACTAGACATAATTTGGATACTGAATATATATTAATTGTTGGTTGCCCTAACAATTTGGTGTAAGAAATATTTTTCACAGTTTTTTGAGTAATCGGATTACACAAAAATAGGATCAAAAATTAATAATTTTTGAAAGTGAGACTCTCCTACTAAAAATTAAAAAAAAAATCCTATGGGATTTTAGGACTAAAATCCTAAAATATATTTTAGGTTATCCAATAATATAAAAATCGTTTCACATTTATTAAAAATAAACTTTCAAATTTGATAAATACGTTTTCCTGGTAATGTTATATATACTCATATATAATCATCCTCGAGTCTACTATATCATTATCCCATGCAACCCAAATTGAGTGGTCAGCAATGAATTCATATAGATATGCAAAGATCATATGTGAATTTTATCTACTTTTGTTTGTCTCCACTGCTACAAAAAAAGGTCCAGTACTACTGATGCTCGTGCCAATAATGCTGCCCTTTCCAGTGATAAAATTGCATGTGACAGACATTTATTGATACCTGCAGTTGTCAGCCCCGAATTATTGACACTTTACTTGCTTGTTTGGTTACTGGTTTTACTTTGGTTTTGATTTTGAGCTACAATTTGAAGATAAAATTTTGTTTGGTTATTTGGTTTTAGGTTTTTTAAAATCACCCATTTGAAATCTATTTAAAACTCATCTGAGATCTCAAGGCCCATCTAAAACCAACCTCCATATTTATATTTTTAAATTTTCCAAATTTTCAAATTTCCAAATTTTATAAAACAAATTTCGAAATTTACAGTGGTTTTAGGTTATTTTTGTAAATTTTATAAACCAAATTTCGAAATTTACAGTGATATTTTTAAATTTTATATATTTAATTGATTTTTATATGTTTTATAAAATTTTAACAAGTTATTTTTATTTAATATATTATTTTCAAATTTTATATATCATATCAGAATAATTGTTTGTATTCTCGAATTTTATGTTTTATTTTTGAATTTTCCATATTTTATTTTTCAGTTTTAAATATTTGTTTACATTTATGATTTTTTTCCGAATTGTAAATATTTTTTTAGAATTTTATATTTTGACGCAAATTTTAGATATTTGTTTTCGATTTTCATCTCCTTTTTTAAAAGTTTCATAAATAATTTTTAAATTTTATATTTTAGTTCAGAATTTTAGCAATAGCAATATATATATATTCGAAATTTATATTAAATTTTAAAATTTATTTGTCACGCCTCTAATTTCCTAGGACTCCAAAACCCGAGCCTAAGAGCTAAATGAGTGAAAGCGAAAAAAAAAATGGAAATGAAATAAAATCATTTTTAAGTCGTCAAACACCCATAAATGGGTAAAATAGACCTACAACATCTCAAAGATGCCAAGAAGATCGCACGTGATCGGAAAAGAGGTAAACCGATTCACTCGGTACCTTGAACGAATCATTCCAACACCCTATGTTTACCCAAGAGTAAAATGGGCAAATCAGGGGTAAAATAATAATTTTCAACTACAACTACCAAATTTGGACCTAACACTAGCAATACGAACAAACGGGACCTAATTTGAAGCCACGAGGAAGGAGATATGAATTTTCAAAAGTGGCGTCAGACAACACCAACCTAAAACTAAAGTTGAGGTACCCCTCTTTCACCAAGGGTAAAATAGTCATTTCAGGGCCAAACTGATCATTTCAAATTTTATCTAGATAATTTGGACATAGGACAACCCACATAAACAAATGGGGGTCCATTCCGACATGCGAGGAGAAAAATACGATTTTTCGAACATCGGACATTTCATGCCACTGCAGCAGGCCATGGCATGCCATGCCGCATGCAGCCCTGCGCGCTGCAGAGCACCGTGCGCATAGCAGCCATGCGCGGCATGCTGCGGCTGACATGTCCAAAGCCTAAAAAAATGAGATTTTTTTGGCAAAGTTGAAAATTTGAAATTTTTTCTAAGTACGGGATAGCTTAGCCTCTGCCCAAATCAACATTTGCTTAAAGTTTAAAAATGCAAAAATGCGAGATTTTGCGATATGACTTTGTTTTTCGCGCCGTTAATCCCAAAAAATCATAAATATTGAAAAAGTGAGTTTTTCCTTGGCGGAACCAAAAAATAGTTTCTGAGACCTCGGGAAACGCGAAAATATAAACTTAGCAAAAATGATTTTTTTTGTAAGTTTTCATAAAATCTTCCGTCTTGCCCCCGGTCTCCGTTTTTAACTACCGCTGGTTTCTAAAGTTTGAAATCTCTAAGATAATGAATTTAATTAAATCAATTTCTAAAAACAAGGAAATTTTACTTGGGTTACGGGGGTAGGCGAAAACGGGTTTTTCCGTTCAAAACGAAAGGGTTTGTTTGAAAGCTTAGAAAAACACCGTTTTCGGCCGGACACCTAATAACCACGTTCTATAACTATTATTCACATCACACTCAAGATAAAATAATTTATACATTTAATGATTACGCCGCACCAAGGCAAAATAGGACATAGTTTTCATAATACGAACTAGTCTTACATTTCCGGCACCGAAGTGCACCAAAATAATAAAATCCCCGCGCATACAGCTCCAAGGGATATGCATCGATAATAAAACCTCGGCTAACATGCTAGCCGAACAAAAATTAAGTAGTTTTACAAGTTGGTTTTACATGTGAAAAAGGAACATATTTATCGACCAAATGCCCAACAAAATAAAAGTGTGGTCCGCCTCTCATGCACAAAAGGGCGGACATACATCCACACGTCCACGGAGAGACTACGGAACCCTCCCAACGGGATCATCACCTGAAAAATATATAAGGCGTGGGGTGAGCTCACTAGCCCAGTAGAGAAAGCGTCATTGCCTCCATCTTGGTAGTCCTAGTGGTTCAACCCAACCAAGGTTCATGCCACTAACCCTAGGTCGGTCCCTTGTTCCACATGACTCTCACACCAATCCGGAACCCCATCGAACCTAACAAATAAGTTTTCCCCAACATGCTCACAACATAATTTACCACAATTATTGCATGTTTCAACATCAATAACATAATCATACATATGGGATAGTTCAAGTGTAATATAACTCAACACACCCCATAATATGCGCTTGCCCCAATTTGGGGTTAACGAATACGCACTCACTCATACTATGAGTAACGAGTACTGCACCGATTCTCCCCAAGTGATTTTGAAACTTCTCACTTCAACAAGGAAAGCGGTCGCATGAGAGCCCCACTGACAACTCCCATACTACGAAGATCCGAGAGTGGCGCATACCACCACGATGGGGCAACAACCAACCCTATATCCCCAATTCCCAGATTACTAGTCCGAAGGTGGGAGACACCTATACCTGGCCATTTGTTGCAACGATTCGACACAAGACTACGTACATAGGTTCACACATCTCGCGTAACCCAACACCCACGTTTTGACACTAAATAGTGTAACCAAAATGCATAAAGGTTTTCGATCTCAACCCTATGTCATCACAATACATGCTTACAATTCATATTTATAAGCCATAAAACACAACATGCATATATATCACAATATCATGTTCTCAAAGGCCTAAATCATAGGCTAAGCTATCAAGACTAACTCGCATACATATATATATATATACATATACGGCATATATACACATAGACGCACACACCCTCGTACAAAGACAAAGACAAGTCGTTTTTCCCCTACCTCAATTCCAATCAAGCTAGCTCAAGAGTGTCCAAGAGAGGTCCAAGTAAGCTATCAACTCAAACGTTCAAGGAAAGAGCTTCCAAGCTTACAATTACACCATTCAATTAATAATAATTAATATGGTGTTTCTATAAACCAAAATTATTAAAGTGGCCTCAACCACAAAACAAAATCATCCCTAACAATAACAACTTAGGGTTCTAAGAAAAACACAATTCGAGAGAAGGAATTCTTAAACTTACCACAACTCTTCCACAATAGGAGTCAAGAATCACAAGATGAGCTCCAAGCTTTTAATAACCGAAATAATTGGTGAAAAGGTTCAACTCATGTCCCTTAACAAGATTCAAGAGAAAAAGTGAACCAATTATCAATAATTGGACACAAAGCTTCAAGGAAATAAATTCTAGGTTTTGAAATTGAAAACCCTAAAAAAGTGAAGAACACTTACCAATTTTTTTATCAAAGGGAAGATAAAGCCATCCTCTACAACTCTTATGTTCAAAGGTTCTTCAAACTCCAACCCAATGATAATGTTCTTGAAGAAGAACCAAGCAAGAAAAAAAAATAAAATGGACGTGAGAAGAAGAGAGGAAACGTATTGGAGAAGAGAGAGCTTTGTGATGAATGAGAGAAGTCTTGCACTTTAGAAGACAATAATCAATACATAATTGTGTATATGTATAACCCTAAATGAGTGTTCTAATCCAAGGGTTCATAACAAAGATGGAGAAAAATGAAATGAATCCAAGGGCTAGAAATGAGTCTTGCCAAGTGGAAGACTTATTACACAACTCACAAAACTCATTATTTTGCCAAACAAGGCCTTATCATCCAAGGGCTTAGAATAAAGATGGGAATTAACAAACCATCCAATGGTTGAGAAAAAGTCTTGTCAAGTGGAAGACCAAGAATAATGGATTATTCCATTTAAGTGTCAACCAAACAAGGCCTTATGATCCAAGGGTCTAAAACAAAGATGGGAGAATGAGATCAAGGGCTAGGAATGAGACAACACATGAAAAGTGGAAATGACCAAATTCTTCCAAAGTTGGGGTTAATTACAAGAATGCCATCAAGACTCTTAATTACCCTTTTACCCCTTGTCATCCTCTCTAATTATCAAAATGCCACTCATGCCCTAATTCTTACCCAAAATCTCTACACTTTCCACTAAGTGCTCAAAATGTGAAATTACTCATTTACCCCTCGGTCATTTATTTCCCGAAATCGTTTTCAATAATTTTCATTAATTTCAAAATGAAAATACAACATACTACGTACAATTTTTATAACACGTAAAACATGTAATGCATGCTAAAACACATAAACACATTAAACACATAATCACATAAGCACTTAATTGTTTAAATAATTTTTTTAAATTAACACGTAAAAATACCGGACGTTACATTATTTATGTTTTGAGGCAAATTTTATATATTTGTTTCAGTTTTAAATATTTTATAAAAATTGTATATTTTTTCTTCAATTTTATATTTTTTTTGATATTTTTTATTTATATTTTTTCGAATTTTATATATTTTTTTTAAATTTTAAATATTTCTTTCAAATTTTATATATTATTTTTGAACTTTATAATTTAGGTATGTTTTTTGAAATTAATTTTTTTTTAATCTATATATTTTTCCACTTTTTATATATATTTTTCTAATTTTTTTATATATTTTCAGATTTTAATATATGTTTTCAAAATTTTATATTTTTTTTGAATTTTATATATATTTTTGAATTTTAATATTTTTTTCGAATTTTATATAATTTTGTTGAATTTTAAATATTTCTTTCAAATTTTATATATTATTTTAGAAATTTATAATTTTATATGTTTTTTGAAATTAATTTTTTTAATCTGTATATTTTTCCCCATTTTATATATGTTTTTCTAAATTTTTATATATTTTCAGATTTTAAGTGGTGTTTTTAGAAATTTTATATTTATTTTTGAATTTTAATATTTGTTTTCGAATTTTATGTAATTGTTTTGAATTTTAAATATTTCTTTCAAATTTTATATATTTTTTCTAATTTTAAATATTTTTTAAAATTTTATATATGATTTTTGAATTTTTTATTTATTTTCAATTTGTTTATATTTTATTTTCAAATTTATATAATTTTTTTCATTTTTTATATTTTTCAAATTAAATTGTTTTTTTTGAGTTTTGAATATTTATTTCAAATTTTATATATTATTTTTGAATTTTATAATGTTATATGTTTTTCGAAATTTAAATTTTTTTTTGAATCTATATATTTTCCCCCATTTTATATATTTTTTAAAAAAATTTATCTATTTTTTTGAATTATCTAATTTTTTTTTCATTTTAATATTTTTTTTGAATTATATATATATATTTTTCAAATTTATATATTTTTAATACATATTAGTATATATATATATAATAATATTTGGACCAAGACCAACTCCTTAGGGCCTGTTTGGTTGAAGGGTTTCTGTTTTTGTTTGTGTGTTTTGGTTTAAAACACATGTTTGGTTGAATTTTTATGTTTGTGTTTCCAAACCACATTAAACAAACACTTGCCTCTTTTAGTACAAAATGAAAAAACCAAAATTTGGTGTTTTTTCACTCCACTATTTATAAAAATGAATTTGGTCTTACTATTTATTTATTATTTATTATAATATTTATTTATGTATTATTATTTTTCTTTTTTTATTATTTCTTCATTTTATAATATATTTTATTATTTTATTATTTATATTATTAAATTATTATTTATATTATTGTTTATTAATTTATAAATATATTCTATTTATTTATTTATTATTATTTCATTATTTAATTCATTTTATTTATAAATTATTTATTCATTTTTAATTATTTAAAAATATATTTTTATTAATTTAATATTAATTTATTATTATTATACTCATTTTTTATTATTATTATGAAGTATTTATTTGTTATTATATTTACTTATTATTTATTATTATATTTATTTATTATTATTATTTATTTCATTTTGTTTATTATTTATTATTTTTATTATATTTTTAAATATGTTTTATGTAATTTATTATTTATTTTATTAATTTATTATTATTATTTATTATTTAGTCCATTTATTATTATTATATATATATTTATTATTGTATTTATTTATTTTTTATTATTATTTATTTCATTTTGTTTATTATTTATTATTTTTATTACATTTTTAAATATGTTTTATGTAATTTATTATTTATTTTATTAATTTATTATTATTATTTATTATTTAGTCCATTTATTATTATATATATATATTTATTATTCTATATTTTATTTATTTATTTTTTATTATTATTTATTTCATTTTGTTTATTATTTATTATTTTTATTATATTTTTAAATATGTTTTATGTAATTTATTATTATTATTTATTATTTAGTCCATTTATTATTATTATATATATATATTTATTATTGTATTTATTTATTTTTTATTATTATTTATTTCATTTTGTTTATTATTTATTATTTTTATTATATTTTTAAATATGTTTTATGTAATTTATTATTTATTTTATTAATTTATTATTATTATTTATTGTTTAGTCCATTTTTTATTATTATATTTATTTATTATTATTGTATTCATTTATTATTATTATTATATTATATTTTATTTATTATTTATATTATTAATTATTGATTTTTAATTTTTTAATTTCAACCCAAAAAACATCCCTACCAAACATACTTATGTTTTTGGATGAATAAACAAAAAAACCAAAAACCTTTTTTTTGTTTATTTCAACACAAACACAAACACAAACACAGCTCTACCAAACAGGCCCTTACCAAATATGATTTTAGATTTACCCTAAAACCACCCAAGACCACCAAAACCAAAACCACAAGACCAGACCACCTAAAACCGCGAACCAAACGGGCCTGTCATATTGAATCATGCAATAATTGATCCATTCATATATATATATATATAAGGTTAAGTTCATTAAACCCCTCTTCTTTCTTCTCTCTCTCAACTAACCCCTGAACTTAAGCATTGCCCCCTAAACTATTGAAGTGTTGCATTTAACTCTCTCCCGCCATAACACCGTTAGTTACAATTAGGGTAATTCGCACTTTGATCTCCTGAGGTTTTGGTCAATTGCACTCGCTCCCTGAGAATTTTTTTTTCTTGCAATAACACCCCCTAAAGGGGTGAATACCCCATGAAATGACTCTTGTGCCCTTGCTTTAGTTTAAAAAATATGTTGGCTAAATTAATTGGCCAAACAACCGTTGTGTCTTAAGCTCAATTTGAAAAAAAATTCAAGTATTTTGGATAAAATTATTTTTTAAATATTATCACCTTTCTTTAAATTATTATTTTTTAATTATCATTTTTGTAATATAGGCCCCAAAAGTTATCATTTTTTAATTTTTCCCTAAAACTAATACAGTGACCTTTTACATTAAATAATAATAATACACTTCATTTATGATTATATTTTTTTTTTTGTATTTTAGAAGGTGATACGTGTATAAAATTAATTTAATATTTTTTATTATTCTTTGTGTAAAATTAATTTAAGCTCTTACACTGTAAAATAATAACAAACTTTGCTTATTGTAATTTTTTATATTTTTATAAAAATATGACAAATGGTTTAGTATTTATTAATTTTTTTTGTAAATTTAATTTAAACCCTTACACTTTAAATAATGACAAATTTTACTTATTATAATTTTTTATATTATAAAATGTGATAATGAATTGAAATATTAGACAGTCCTCGTATTTTTATTAGTAGTATATAGATAGATAGATAAATATATACAAATTTTTATATTTTAAGTTATATTATTTTTCCTTGCCAAATATATTTGTTTTATATCTTTACTCTATATCTAATGAAATATCTATTAGAGTTACATTTCAATTAATGTATATTAATTAAATAATATTTTTTTAAAAAATATGAAAATATTTACAACCCCTTGTCTTATATCTTTTGAAATATTCATTAGAGTTACACTTCAAGTAATGTATATTAATTAATTATTATTATTTTTTAAAAGTATGGAAAAATTTTCAACCCATTTTATTTTACTCTATATCGTTTTGACATACTCCATAGAGTTGCACTTCAACTAATACATATTAATTAATTAATTTTTATTTTGAAGAAAATGTTTAGAAATATTCTCTACCCTTCATATTTTAGAATAATTGTTATAGATATATATATACATTATAGGGTTTTCATCTTGGGGCATGGAGGTAATTTCACCACCTAGATATTTGTCTCATGAAATAAGGGAGACAACACAAGGGCATTCCGGTCATTTCTCCCCTTCAGGGATGTCCATTGCAAGGAAAAGGAAATCTCAAGGGGCGAGTGCAATTGATTAAAACTTCAGGGGATCTGAGTGCAAATTACCCTAATTGTAACTAACAGTGTTATGACGGGAGGGAGTGAATTGTAAAAATTGTGATAGTTTGGGGGGTTAGTTGAGAGAGAGAAGAAAGAAGAGGGGGTTTAATGCACTTAACCATATACATATATATATATATATATATATAGATTCTCTCTCCACCACAGAGGAAAGCTACTCTTTGTTAATTCAACCAGCTTTGTCATCCTTCGTTATTGATATGGAAACCACCCAAGAGTTGCTCAATCACTCTTCTCATTCTCTAAAACCCTTTCTAGATCAACTTCCTAAGCAATCCTTTTGGGATGATCTGAATCTCCATCAATGGCAAGGTTTTTGGTATTTGCCACATAACTTAGAAGCTGCAAAATCCATGCAAACACTCTTTGAAGCACAAGATGATGATGTCATATTGGCTTCTTCTATTAAAACAGGCACAAATTGGCTCAAAGCTCTTTGTTTCTCCATCATGCAACGCAGATCCGGTGCTACGAATATAGAAGAAGAAGATGACCCTCTTGTCAAAGTCATTCCCTTCTTATGTATCAAGACCTTAGAGCACCATTTCTATACACCAGAAATTCCAACACCTAATCTCTCAGGTATGCAATCTCCTAGATTGTTTCATACTCACTTGCCTTATAGTGCTTTACCTAGTTCGATAAAAAATTCGGATTGTAAAATGGTTTACATAGCCCGAAACCCTAAGGACACTTTGGCGTCCATGTGGCATTTTTTTAACAAGTCATTACGAGGAGCTGAACAAGGGCCATACCCATTGGAGAAGGCATTTGAGCGCTTCTGTGAGGGTATTCACCCTTTTGGGCCCTTCTTTGATCATGTTTTGGAGTATTGGATGGAGAGCTCAAAAATGCCTCAAAAGATACTATTTTTGAAGTATGAGGAGCTTCAAAGTGACCCAAAAGGGCAGTTGAAAAGGCTGGCCTCATTTCTTGGAAGGCCATTTGTCGATGAGAAGGAGATTGATGAGGTGTTGTGGAGGTGTAGTTTGGAGAGGCTCAAGAACTTGGAGGTGAACCAGAATGGTTCCGAACCGTCTTCAGGGATTCCAGGTAGTGCATTTTTGAGGTTTGGCGTTGTTGGGGATTGGAAGAACTGCTTCACTAACGAGATGAAAGAGCGCCTAGATCAAATTACTTTGGAGAAACTACAAGGGTCTGGCCTTGAACTCGAGATGTGAAAATATGGAGTGATCATATGTATTTGAAGCTTTAATGTCTAGCCCCAAGGTAAAATAACAACTTTGTTGTTGTTATTTGCAGGAGAATAAAATGTTTTAATAAAAAATGGTGCTCTAGCTAGGGAGAATCCATTAGTTTTGTATCCTTGATTTGTAATCTCATGTAATGTTTTGGAACTCATGTTTGCTGTTATGGAACTCATGTTTTTATTTTTTCCGGTAATCGGGGTGATCCGGGCTAGTTTATGAGCACCTCCTCTGATTTCCGTTAGTGCGTTTTTGAGGCTTGGTGTTGTTGGGGATTGGAAGAATTGCTTCATTAACGAGATGAAAGAGCGCCTAGATCAAATTACTTTGGAGAAATTGGAAGGGTCTGGCCTTAAACTTGAGATTTAAGAATATGGTCGTGATTTGTATTTAAAGCTTTATTAATGTCAGCCTAAATGTAAAATAATAACTTAGTTGTTGTTATGTGCAGCTAGGAGTTGAAATTGTTTTAATAAAAATGTGTTGCTTGTTGTATAATCCATTAGATTGGTATCTTGATTTGTAATTTGATGTATTGTTTTCAAACTCGTGTTGGGGTGTTTGTGTGTTTATTTTAATAAACTATCTAAGATTTTAGGGTCGTGAGCGATTAGTACCTATTATTTGTTTTACACTGTATATCTATGTTTTTTTCATATCACCCTACAATTCAAACTATGGCCATGGTTGGAAATCAGTGTTTTTTAATTTTTTTTTTGGCTGAAAAAATAAAAATATGTATTTGTATTTGTCTCTCTTTGTATTTTTTCCCCAAAAAATAAAAACAAAAACAAATATGTGTTTGGAATCAATTTGTACTTTGTTCCAAAAGGGAGTTTAAGACAATTAGGGGTGGAGGGGGTTTGTCCCAATTCGGGGTGGAGGGTGGTGGTGGCGGTTGTGGTGTTGGAGAGGGAAGGGTGTGTATGTGTATGTGTATATATATATGTGTGTGTGTAGATCTATGGTGGTGGCGGCTGGTGGCGTTGGTGGTGGTGGTGAGGGAAGGATGTGTATATATATGTGTGTGTAGAATAATAAAACAAAAAAAAAAATACCAATTTCATGTTCTCATATTTGGGGGTTGTAGGCCTATTTTCTACATCAGGCCCATCAGACAAAAGCAACACTGAATCAACATATATTAATAAGCCCAATAGAAAACAAAGTCCAGAAATATAAGTCCATCTCAGGATAAAAGCTCTTAAAAGCTGACCGTTTCATTATACACAATAAAATCAGATATGGATTTTAATGTGGCGGTTTTACAAACAGTAAATCTATATTAAATGTAGAGATATTGTTTTAAATAGGTTTTAATACCCATTTATGAGGGTAAGATCAGGTTCATGTATGAAAAGAATGAAAGAAAAGATCCGAATTTTTTCCCCATTCTTGCTAATTCTTAAAGTGTCAATTATTATCTTGTCATTTATCTAATATATTGCTTCCGTTTAAATTACAAAAGTTACAATTCGTTTGGTAACTACGAACGGGTTTACACTTTTTGGCGCCGTCTGTGGGAATTCGAAGGTTCCAGTCATAAGCTATTAGATCAATGGCGGGAAAAACCACCACAAAACCAGGAGACACAACTGTTATCCTTCAACGCCTGGAGGCTCTTGAAAAAGAGAATCAGGAATTTAGAGAAAGGCTTGATCAATCAGAACGTCAAGAACTGCCAGCAGGAGGATGACATAATGACCTTGTTGCTGAAGAAGAGGATAATCATCACGAAGCCAGTTCAGCAAATCATACTCGCACCCAGCAAATTAGAGATGAGACGAACGCAAACAATCGGACAATTTTGCTCGATATGGTGACCATGCTTCAAAAGATCATAGACGAGCAAGTAAAAGATCTCAGAACACAATCACCAACTGATCTAGCCATCGAGATGACAACAAAAATGATTAAGTCACCGTTCAACACAGAAATACAACAAGCAAGAAGGCCAGACAAGTTCCGGATGCCAAAGTTCATTATGTTTGATGGGACACAAGACCCAATTGAACATCTTTTTCATGTGGAGCAGATGATGACTCTCGACATGGCTGATGATACGCTAATGTGCAAAGCTTTTTCTACGGGTTTAACGAGCCCAGCCCTGTTATGGTTTAGACAGTTACCCGGTGGTTCGATCGATTCTTTCCAAACTCTAATGGAAAACTTTCTAGCCCAGTATTTTGGCAATCGGAAGCAGAAGAGGACCATTTCTAATCTATTCACGATGAGGCAAGCAAATGGTGAAACTTTGAAGAATTTCCTGTCCAAATTCAATTTGGAAATGGGAATGATACCCAGTTGCGATCAACCAGCAGCAGTGGAAGCTTTTAAAGTGACTATCGAACAAGGTACCTGCTTTCATAGATCCTTGGTGAAATCAACACCTCTCAACATGGGCCAGTTGAATTCACGGGCGCAGGGGTATTTGAGATTGGAGGAAGATGAACAGGAAATGGGTCATCGTTCGACATTGGTTAGTGTGGAAAGCAAGTCAAAAGAAAGGATAATCAAGAAATTTGATAGTACGAGCAACACACGATCAGCTCCATATAGGCAGCAGGAAAGGAGGCCAAGGTATGACATACCTGAAACTCCACTACGAACAACGTTGACGAAATTGTACAACGAGAATAAGGCAAAAGGTATCTTTCGTCCACAATTTCCGCTGAGATCGCCACCAGAACAGCAGTGTCACGCCCCAAATTTCCTAGGACTCCGAAAACCCGAGCCTAAGAGCTAAGGGAGTGAATGCGGAAATAAAAGAAACGGAAATAAATGACCTTCAGTCATCAAACACCCACAAAAGGATAAAAATGTAATTTCAATCCTACAATATGACAATAAGACCTCTCGGAATCGAAATAGAAGCAAAACGACAGAAACAGTACCTTAAACGGATCGTTTAAGCATCCGTGCCCACCCAAGGGTAAAATGGTCATCACAAGGATAAAGTAGTGATTTAAAAGTATAAATATAATATTTGGACCTAAAAGAAGTTATAGGAACAAACGGAACCAAATTTTAAGGTACGAAACGGAAACTACAACATTTTTAAGAAATCGGTCGTCGTGAGGTGTCGAGGCTCAAAACATACCACCACCTTAAAACGACCATTGCGCCCTCAAAACTGACTCAAATGAAGCGATTCAAAAGCCTACCATCAATATATTTAAGTCAGCTTTCTAAAAAGCTAAAGATCACCTCAATCCGACATCTGTAGCTCCAGATATGACCGAAAAAGTGAAGGGGTGTCGAAATAGGATTGAACTAGAACATCCTGAGGAAAAATCAGTCGACTGACCAGGAAATCAGTCGACTGATTTGGGCATTCAGTCGACTGACGGGGTCGACTGACCCGGACATAAAATTTTTGACGATTTGCCAGTCGACCGACAAGGGTCGTCAGTCGACAAAATCAGTCGACTGACCAATGCCCATCAGTCGACTGACCTCACCAGAACTTTTTATGGCTATTTTCCAGTCGACCGATAAGGGCCATCAGTCGACTGACGAGGACCATCAGTCGACTGACCAATACCCATCAGTCGCCTGACCTTACCAGAACCTTTTTACGACTATTTTCCAATAGACTGACGCAGTTCCATCAGTCAACTCACGGACCCGAAAATACTCAATTTGGTCCGAAAATCACCGTAATGACTACGTGTACATGCCTATGTTTGTACATACTCTTATTTAGGTCCATACTCCAAATTAAATTCGTCAAACTTAATTTCTTAAATCAAAACCCTCCTATAAGGTTTATTAAAGTTATCCGTTTTGCCCCCGGTCTCCGTTTTAAATATCGCCGGTTTCTTAGACTCAAAATCTTTGTAAAGTGAGTTTGAGATCATTTCTAAAACAAGGAAATTTTTCCGGGCTACGGGGGTGGGCGAAAACGGAATTTTCCATTCAAATAAAAAAGGGTTAGTTTGAAAACTTAGAAAAACGTCATTTTCGGCCAAACACTTAATACTCACAACTCATGGCAAATAATTAATTTCATAATCACAACTCCAATAAAGGGATCCAATAATTTCATTTAAAGTGCTCTAAGGCGAAACATGTTATAGTTTTACATTTCTAGCACCGGAGTGCTCCAAAAGAATAAGGTCTCCGCGCATAGCGCTCCAAGGTGTACATCAATTTAAACTACCCGACTAACATACTAGCCGGCAAAAGAATAGGTTTAACTTAATTGAAGCACTAAACAAAATAAGCACATCTATACAATGTCTATCAATGCTCTACAAAATACTCCGCCTCCATATGCGCAAAAAGGACGGAACCAACACCGAGTCTCTACCGGAAGACTACGGGCCTCCCAAGTGGGAATCATCACCTGAAAAAAATGTATATAATGTGGGGTGAGCTCACTAGCCCAGTAGAGGAAGCGTCATTGCCTCAATCTCTGTAGTCCGAGTGGTACAACCCACCCAAGATGCATGCAACTAGTCCTAGGTCGGTCTCTTGTTCCACATGGCTCTCACGCCAATCCGGAACTCCATCAAGCCCAACAAACAAGTTCCCCAACATGCTCACAACATAATTTATCACAATTATAACATGCTTTCATTATTAAAACCTCAATCACATATGTATAATAATTAAGATGGAAGGTGACCGACACCCCCATTACACCCACACAAAAACACACCCTTCCCAAGGATGAACGGATCATTCTCCACCATTCCCCTGAGGATACATGCTCACTAGGGAATAGTAGACTCATCGAACCGTCATTCCCAAGTGCTTTTGACACTTACACTTTTAATGGGAAGACGTGCTCCACGGCCTAGTCGCGCACATAGGGCCTTGGACGATATGTCCTCCCCCTATCGTCTGCGTTTCTCAGCTTTTTAGTTCTGTGGGAGCAAGAAGCACCCCCTGGCCAGTTGTTTCGACGATCCAAACACAAGACGACTCCCACAAAATTTACGAAAAATGTAGGAACCAATACCCACGTTTTCACACTACGTGGCACACTCAACGGAATCAAGGTTCACAATTTCCATCACAATACATACTCATTTCTTTATGCAATATATTGTAATCAATTTAACATCATGCTCATACTTCACAATTTTAAGCAATAAACACAATAAGCCTAAAAATCACATACTCATGCTTTTCAAGGGGCCTAGTTCTTCGTCTAAGTTGTCAAGACCCAACTCGCATATATATATATATACGGCATATATACACATAAATGCACACACCCTCGTACAAAAACTAAAGCAACTCATTTTTCCCCTACCTCAATTCCAAGCAAAGCTAATGAGCAAAAGGGTGCAAACAATCCGTCCAAATGACACCAACAACAACCGAGCCAAGAATGACCAAGAGAGCTTCAAGGAGGTGATTTTGAGGATTTGAGTAAAAGGTCTCCCAAGCCTTCAAGCAACATCAAAACAAACATAGGTATTTAACTAATGGCTTTTAGTAGCAACAACCAGTTTATAATCAAGAATTCAAAGTAAGGCTAAAAACCCAAAAATGGTTAAACTAGGTTTCATGGAAAATAATTCAAAGGAGTAGGAATTTGTGAACTCACCAATGAGTTCTTCCCAAAATGAAATTAGAATTCACCACAAGCCAATTCACTTGATGGTTGGAGACAATTCATAACCTTCCACAAGAATGAACAATGGAAGAGCAAAAATTCAATACTAGAACATGAATTTCTAGAATTTGGAAGTTAGGATTTCTTATAACAAAACCCTAGAAAAGGAGAGAAAACTTACCAATGAGCTCAAGAACACCACACCAATAAACCACCACAAGTGCTCACCATCCTTCAAGCATGAAGAGTAGGAGAGAACAAGACATGAAGCCAAAAATGCATGGAGAATAAGGTGGCCGAAATTTTGGGTGTAGAGAATTGTGTGTAAAATAGTGTGTGTTCTTGGTGATAAATGAGAGAAGATGAAGACAATGATAGAGTTAGAGATAGGGTTGGTGTGTAGAGAATCCAATCCAAGGGCTAGGAGTGAAGTTGGCAAGATAGATTTGATCCAAGGGCCACAATGATGACAACATTAAAGGTAGTGGTGAAATGTCCAAGTTACCCACCCCTTTATCACTTATTCACAACCCTTGCCATTATGAACCAAATTTACAAATTTGTCCAAGTCTTCTACACAACTACAATATTGCCACTCATCATCTTCCCAACACTTAGTAATTAAATCTCTACAAAACCCACTAACTCAATACATGTGAATTTACTAATTTTCCCTTTGGTCATTTATTTATTTATTTCCCAAACATTTCAATATTTTCAAAATTTTCACATAAGCATATAAACATGTTAGGCACATAAGCACATATCACTTGATTGTTTAATAAACAAATAAATAAAATAAATAAATAAATACAATAAATAAATAAATAAAATTTTAAATTAGCACGTAAAAATATCGGACGTTACAAGCAGGACCGTTCGAAGCACTGTGCATTCCACAATGACTTCGATCATTTAACTAATGAATACATACATTTAAGGAGGCAGGTTGAGACGTTAATAGCCAAAGGAGATCTGAAGGAGTACGTGGACAACGAAACGAAAAATTTTGATCGTCCGAAGATCAATAAGATTATGGGCGGACAACCGGTGAAAATCATTGACACGATCCATGGAAGACCAGAGGAGGATGAAGAAAGCCGTTCAGTTCAGCGCTCATGGATGCACAATGCTAACAAGATCCGAAGGGATGGGGAGGTGAACGTAATTCGTACTTACCCAATGCAGACAATATCATTTACCCAGGAGGACTTGAGATGTGTACAGCTACCACATGAGGATCCACTGGTAATTTCGATCATAGTTTCAAATTGTCTAGTTAAAAGGGTGTTGGTTGATCCAGGTAGCAACACGAACATCTTAACCAAATCAGCCTTCGAAAAAATCGGCATCAGCACGGAGTTGATCAAGCCAACCTCTAGTCCGCTGGCAGGTTTTGATGGAAAGAGGATTTGCCCGATTGGTGTACTGAATTTACCTGTAACAACTGCAAAGCGAACTTTGACGGAAAATTTCATGCTGGTGGATATACATCCCTCCTACAATTTGATCATGAGAAGAGGTTGGATTCACCGAATGCAGGGAGTTTCTTCAACTCTGCATCAGGTGATGCGGTGTGTTGATCCTTCAGGGAAAGGATTTGTTGACATCTAGGGAGATCAAGTGGTGGCGAAAGAATGCTACGTCATTGTCACGAAGGGTCTAAAAAGCACCGAACGTAACTTATAGCAATTACCGAACGTTCATGATCAGACTGATGATGATGAAAAGATGGAAGAGGACACCATCACAGTAGATCTGATCATCGGGAGCAAAGGAAAAACCACTCAAATTGGAAGAAGCTTGGATTCTACTGAAAAGAGCAGTTTGATTTCCATATTAAGATCAAATGCTGATGTTTTCACTTGGGAGTACAGCGACATGCCCGGAATTGATCCGGGAACCATGATGCACACTTTAAGTGTTCATCCTGGTGCACAACCTGTACAACAACGACCCAGAAGGATCGGAACCGAACGAGGAAAGTTTGTAGCTGAAGAGGTTGACCGGTTGTTAGAAGCTGGTTTTATCAGAGAGGTTCACTACCCCGATTGGATGTCTAACGTTGTCGTCGTACAAAAGAAGAATGGGAAGTTCCGAATGTGTGTGGACTTCACCAACTTAAATAAAGCTTGCCCGAAGGACAATTTTCCTTTACCAAAGATTGATCGCATGATCGATGCAACTACCGGATTCGAACGGTTCACCTTCCTCGATGCATATTCAGGATACAATCAAATCCCAATGAACCTGAAAGATGAAGGCAAAAAGGCGTTCGTCACCGAAAAAGGGACCTATTGTTACAAGGTCATGCCGTTCGGTCCCAAAAATGCAGGTGCAACTTATCAGCGACTGATCGACAAGATTTTTAAGGCCCAAATTGGAGACACGGTGGAGGCTTACATAGACGACATGGTTGTTAAAAGCCAACGCAAGGATGATCACCTGAAGCACTTGGAGGATGTGTTCGCATCCCTACGATTGCACAAAATGAAGCTGAACCCAGAGAAATGCACTTTTGATGTGTCTTCTGGACAATTCTTGGGACACATAGTTAACAAGGATGTAATCAAAGCAAGTCCCGTACAGGTTTAGGCATTGATCGAGATGAAGCCACCTGAGTCCCCAAAAGAAATCCAGGTGCTTACAGGAAGGTTAGTAGCTCTAAGCCGGTTCATTTCCAAATTATCAGACATATGCAAGCCGTTCTTCGATGTGTTGAAATCTAAGAAAATGATGGCTTGGGGAGAGAAACAACAAGAAGCGTTCGATCAACTGAAGCTTTATATGGCGAAACCACCAATACTGATGGCACCTAAAGATCATGAGTCCTTAATTCTATATCTAGCAGTCTCACCGAACGCAGTTAGTTCAGCATTAGTGAGAGATGAGAGGAGCAGGCAACACCCAATTTACTATGCAAGCAAAACATTGCTTGATGCCGAGAGAAGGTATTCGAAGACGGAGAAAATAATCTTGGCTTTGGTTCAGGCCAAACGAAAGTTACGACATTATTTTGAATCCCATCCGATTAGGATTCCTACAACATTTTCGATCAAAACAAGGACGAACGACTAAGTGGTCAATAGAGTTGAGCATGTTCGACATCACCTATGAACCACGAACGTCCATAAAAGGTCAAGCGGTGACAGATTTTCTCCTTGAATATGAAGCAACCAAAGATGAGATCTACAATGAAAATCCAAGGTGGGCACTTTATGTGGATGGATTAGTGAATAGCCTGGGGGCAGGTGTGGGGATGGAGCTAATATCCCCAGAAGGAACCAAGTTGCAACAATCAATTAAACTGAGCTTTGAAAGTTCAAACAATGAAGCTGAGTACGAAGCCGTTCTAGCAGGATTAAGATTGGCAAGGGAGCGCCAGATCAAAGAATTAACCGTGTTCAGTGACTCGCAGTTAGTCGTAAATCAAATCGCAGGAAGTTATAATACAAATGAGGAAAGGATGCTGGAGTACAAAAAGGCTGTTCAGGAAGAAGCACAAAATTTTCAGGTAATATCTTTCAAGCAAATCCAAGGGCAGAAAATCATGGGGCTGATCATGTAGCAAATCAAGCATCATCAGCTGGGGATGATATGATCAGGATAATTCTCGTGACGAATTGTTCGCTCCATCGATCGGTAAAAAGAAGGAGGTGTGCCTGATTCCGTACGAACCGAGTTGGATCGACCCAATCCTTCAATATTTATTGATCAGTGTTTTACCTGAGGATCGACGGGAAGCAAAGAAAGTAAGATCAATTTCTACTAAATATTCAGTGATCGATGGCTTTTTATACCGACGATCGATGACTGGGCCTTACCTGAGATGTTTAACTCCGCTTGAAGCACAAGAGGTACTCAAGCAGTTGCATGATGGAACTTGTGGAGGCCATATTGGGGGTAGATCATTATCTCACAGAGCAATAACACAAGGTTATTTCTGGTCGTACATGATTCGAGACGCGGAAGAGTACGCGAGAAGATGTGACAAATGTCAAAGGCATTCACATATAATCCATCAACCAGGAGAGCTTCTCACAACAATGGCTTCTCCTATTCCGTTTGCATGGTGGGGAATGGATACGGTTGGACCATTAACAAGGGCAGCATCAAATAAAAAACATGTGCTTCTGGCCACAGATTATTTCACTAAATGGGTGGAGGCAAAAACTTATGTAAGAATCACACATACTCAAGTGATTGATTTTATCTTGAATCATATAATCTACAGGTTCGGAGTGCCAAAGTACATAATGATGGACAACGGCAAAAATTTGGACAATCAGTACGTTCGGGAGTTGCTGGACGAGTATGGTATCAACCAGAATTTATCGTCGGTCAGTTACCCGCAAGCAAACAGGCAAGCCGAGATAACAAACAAAACTGTTTTTGTCGGAATAAAAAAAAAAATTAGAAGGGATCAAAGAAAAGGGACGATGGTTAGAGGAATTGCCAATAGTCCTCTGGAGTTACCGAACGACTCCCCGAAAGCCGACCGGGTTGACACCATTTGCTATGGCGTATGGTGTCGAGGCAGTAATCCCAATTGAATTGGAAGTTCCCACAACAAGAACCCAGCTCTTCGATCCTGAACAGAACGAAGAGATTCTAAGAATCGAAGGCAATTTCATGGATGAAAAAAGGGAAATGGCCTTAATAAGGCTGGCAGAGTATCAACAAAGGTTGATGAGGAGTTACAACAAAAAGGTGAAACCAAGATCGTTTCAAGTGGGTGATCGAGTACTAAGGGTGTTGGCCAAAGATCAAATAAGGTAGATCCTACATGGTATGGGCCGTACACAATCACAGAGGTGATCGACAAATGAGCCTACAGATTGGCCGATCAAAATGGAAAACAAATCGAACGAGCTTGGAATGCAATTCACCTGAAGAGGTATTTTCAATAATTTTTTTGTTAATCTTAAATTTCGTTCAAAGTTTGTATGATAAGATCCGTATCAAATCAATAAAAATACTATTCATATCTTCCAATATTTTTGTTCAAACTGTCACAAAAAGAAAGTACATGAAAAGCCCAAGTAAAATAACTTGGCCAAAATATATAAGCCATTTAGGCAAAAATAAAAGACCATCTTAGAAGATGGCACCAAGTTCCTGCTTTAACAAAGACGCATGAGGATGCGCCTCAAAAAGTTGTGTTCTAAAAACACATTACCCTGTTCAAAAAAAAAAAATACTTAGCACCTTAGTGCCATCCTGTTTAAAAAAACTTAGCACCTCAGTGTCATCCTGTTCAAAAATACTTAGCACCTCAGTGCCATCCTGTTCGAAAATATTAAGCACGTCAAGTGCCATCTCAAAACATGTTCAAAAAATGCTCACCACAAGAACACCAAAAATATATATTGTTTTACAGACCATAAAAATTGTTCAAAGATAAAACTTCTAATCAAGAAGTCGAAGGTAAAACTTCATCGGTGGGTGATTGTTGATTCTCCGAAGGAGGAATGGAAGGCCCAGCTGACACTTCATTTGCAGCAGAATGGACTGCATAAATAGGCTCTGGTCGTTTAGCCGAAATGATCCCGTGTAAAATAAATTGAGCAAAGTCCTTCTCGTCTCTACAAGGCTCAGGTTCCTTATATGGATGAACGACTCCGCAAGCAGTGTCATGAGCTGCCGGATCTTCATAAGTACGAGCAGATGGGTCCATTGACAATTGATCATGGCAAAATCTGAACCCATCACAGAATTTTATGTCAAAAATGCTCACATACCTCCGGTGCATTTCCATACCCCCTCTTCGACAAATTTCCAAGCCGGATTTCAAAACGGTATTTGAAGTCTCAAGGTTGTGGATCTGTTTTTTCAGTTCAGCATTCTGATCGGCCTCCTTATGAAGTTTCTTTAAACTTTGCACCTCAATTTTCAAGATCTTCTTTTGTTTCTCATATAACATAGCGCATTTATCAGCCCTTAGATATGCAACATCCATGTTTCTTCTCTTGTACTCTCCCATCTCAATAGCCTTGCAGAGAGCTAGGA
Organism: Cornus suecica; assembly: GCA_963922005.1. Taxonomy (NCBI): domain Eukaryota; kingdom Viridiplantae; phylum Streptophyta; class Magnoliopsida; order Cornales; family Cornaceae; genus Cornus; species Cornus suecica. Next base: position 5,289,803 of record OY998244.1, on the reverse strand, counting down.
CATCAAACACAGACTGAAGAAAGAAGAAACGTTATCATTAAAAAAAAAAACTTTGTACCTCCAAAATAGAAACAGGAGCCCTAGCCAAAAGCTCGTTCTGATTGACATGCTGCTGAAAAATTTCATCTTTTGGTGGCCACATACCACGAGCAAGTGCCATCAGGGAATCAGGATCTGACATGGCCATCAAACGGCGATCCATAACACTTCCATCACTTTTTTCGAACTTAGGCATCCAAGCACCTTCAGGATTAAATGATGGAGGGAAGCATCAGTCAGGAATAGTATAGTTGCTCATAGATTTGGCCTTCTTCACTAACGTTTCATGCTTCTTAGAGTCATTCCTTTTTGCATGCTCTGAAGGGGGACCAAGCTGCAGCTTTTTTTGAACATTACCGCTGTCATCAATGTTCGTCTTCTTCAGAAGCCCCTTTGTCTTCTTCGGCTCTTCTGTCAGGTCAACTAGTTTATTTTTTCATTTATCATCAGACAAACTGACTAGAGCGGGAGATCTTTGTGCCACAACGCGTTTGGAGGCTGTTACCGGAATTTCCATTATGGTAGCTTCTGAAGCGCTGGCAGCAATGAGTTTCAGATTCTGAGAAGTCAAAAGAATTTTGCTGGAAGGAAGAGTATACAAAACACAGACTGGAAGGAAGGTATTTTAAGAAATTCAAGTAGCAAAGACCTTCTCGTTCAGATATTCCAGACGTTCGACTATACACGAAACACAGACATACGATCAAAAATAAATACATACGCAGTTCAAGAAAAATAGGTAAAATTCGAAAAGTACAAAAGGACACTTGCCAGGATTTTTGAATCCACACTTGAATTTCTTACAAATACCGAAGGTCCTTGGCAAAGGGTATGGGCCGGACGCATCCACCCTCCAATTTCCCCTAATTTTCACCATCTTATCTTTCCATTCCTTTTGAGAAGAAGGATTCCCATCACAAAGTTTCAAGGTTGAATAGGGGTGCAGATGGTACCGACCAGGATTTTTCCTGATCTGATCAACTTTGTAACAGAGTAAAAAGTCACCCAAACCTAAGTTCAAATCTCGTTCGCGATTCAGAACGAGCATTACGGATAGAACCCTGAAAAAATTAGGGTTCACTTGCAAATGTGTAAGCCCTAAAGAAAATATAACGTAGTGATAAAAGGGATGAAGAGGAAATCTGAGTACGGCCAAATGGTGCGCATAAAACAGAGCTTCATCCGGTTCAACTTCTTCATACGATTTGAAATCCAAATCGGAGGAATACTGAGAAACCGAAACGTCGTTGGGTATTTCAAACTTTATTTTACACCTATCGACTAAAGACAATTTTCGCAATTGTTTGGGAGAAAGTTTTTTGGGTTTCAATCTACTGGAACCGGGGGGCAATTTCAGAAGAGGCAACAATGGGAGCATCATCCACAACCACTTCCAGAGAAGGGGTTCGGCTACTATCGCTTCTCATGATATTTTGATTTACGAAAGAAAGATGAAGGATGAAAGAAGTAAGACTAACCTCAAGAGCTTCTTCCTGGAAATCGCCTTCAAAAAATAGGAGTTTGCTCTTGTAAATGAATAAGTAATGTTGGAGAAGACGAATGAAGTAAGGAAAGTGGTAGTTTCAAATTCCCACCCTATTTCAAAATACTAATTGGGCTTGGGAATTGGGGGCAAAGTGTAAGCCCATTTTCTACATCAGACCCATCAGACAAAAGCAACACTGGATCAACATATATTAATAAGCCCAATAGAAAACAAAGTCCAGAAATATAAGCCCATCTCAGGATAAAAGCTCTTAGAAGCTGACCGTTTCATTATATACAATAAAATCTGATATGGATTTTAATGTGGTGGTTATACAAACAGTAAATCTATATTTAATGTAGAGATATTGTTTTAAATAGGTTTTAATACCCATTTATGAGGGTAAGATCATGTTCATGTATAAAAAGACTAAAAGAAAAAGAGAAAAGGATCCGAAATTTTTCCCCATTCTTGCTAATTCTTCAAGTGTCCATTTTTATCTTGTCATTTATCTAATATATTGTTTCTATTTAAATTACAAAAGTTACAATTCGTTCGGTAACTACGAACGGTTACAGGGGTGTTTTTGTATTTGTTCTTGACATTGTTCACCAAAACGTTTTTAAGAAATGTACTCAAACTGACTAATTCACCTTTAATTTTCTTTGTTTTATTTTTTTTTAGAAGCAACTGTATAAACGGCGTAAAATTTGAGTACCTATATGACAAATTCATAAGAATTGTATAGCTCCCTTTTGTTGTTATAAAATGCTTGCCTTTCAAACAAAATTTTTAATAAAATAAAATAAATCATAAGAATTGTATATAAGATACATCAACACCTAATAAAAAATTGTTTTATACACAATGAATCAAGTTTGGGTCAGTTTCTCCTGATATTGGTTAAAATTAAAAGTTTGGGTCAGTTTCCTGTGATATTAGTTAAAATTACAGCCCAATAGTTATTATTTAGATTACTTGCGGTTCTATCTCAATGCTTTCTTCAAAATAGAATTTGCATTTGGGGTAACAAATATACTTAATTATGATATTATTGTGTAAGAAGATTTGATATTCAAAGCTTATTAAAATATGTTCTAGGTTACTTGATAACTGATAAGTATCAAACTGTCATCCAATTAGCTAACATCATTGAATATTTATTTAAGATAAATTATTAAAATTGATAAACACGTTTTTCTCGTAACGCTTTATATATTCAAATAAAATCCTCCCTCAATTGTAGTGTATCCATATCGAATGCGACCCAAATTGAGTGGCGCCAATCAATTCATAAGCTGACAATAATATTGATTTTAGATAGATATGCAAAAGTTCCTGCTACTAAAATATATCAAGTTATCAACTTTTGTCAGTATCCATTGTTCATGCCATAATTGCCGCCTTTTGAAATATAGGAAAAAAATATTGTTGGTTAACTTTATTTACATTCCTCATATTTGTTTTTACTTTTATCATACTTTTTCAGATTTTAGAATTTTTATTTACATTCTTTATTTTTTAAAATTTACATCATTAACACCCCTCAAACATGATATTATCCTGAAATATTTTTTAAATACCTAAACTACCATCAATGTGTTAATTCGGTGTATTTGGAAATCGGTGTATTTGGAAAGAAGGATATAACTTTTATCAATTTGACCCCTTCCATTTCTAAAAATACAAAAATGAAAATAAAAATATATTTAAACATAATTCTATAATTTAATTTAATATAAATTTATGAAAAAAATTAATCCTTGTTTTTATGAGTTTAAATCAATTAAATTTATTATATGTAAAAATTATTCAATTACTTCACATATTCAATTTTCACAGATTCATAATAAAAAGAATTGAATCTCATATATATGTATATTAAAAAATATATTTGAAAAGTTTAAATCTCATATAAAAAAATTAATGTGTTTTGAAACTAGTTTATTCTTTTAATTTTTTCAAACACATATTTTTTTTTGAAAATTAATTTTTACAATCAAATATTTAATTTTTTTGGAAACTAAATTTTTGAATAAAAATTAAATCCAAAAACCCCCAACCCCAACCGCAAATATTTTATTCTTACAAATAAATATTTAATTTTTTTTAAACCCCCCCCCCCCCCCCTTATCATCATCATCAACTTCACACACCCCCACAGACACGCATACACATACACACACACACACATACACACATGTACACACATATATATATATACCCCCTCCTCCCGCCGCCGCCCCCACCCCACCATCTACACACATATATAGATCCACACACACACGTATATATATATATATATATATACACATACACATGCGGGCGGTGGCTGAGGTGTTTGGTTTGAAGATTAAATTGATTTAAGAGGGTGTTTGATTTAGGGATTAAATTAATTTAAGGGGTATTTGGTTTAAAGATGTTTTAGACATTTCATACCATGAAATGGTGTAAATAAAGATTCTCAAACCTGGGGTGTGTGATTGAAGTAAAATCAAACTTGAGGGGTTTAAATGAAGTTAACCCAATATTGTTTTGAGGTTGTTAGTAGTATATAGTTTAGTGGAATTTAATAATAATTAATATATTTTGTGAAAAATTGAAAATAAATTCGTATTGATTGGTGTAAAAATAGTATAATTGAATTTAGTAATATTTAATATATTTAGTGAAAAGTTCAAAAGAACTTTGTAATTAACATTTAGTGTAAATGTTAAGTAAATGAATAGTTATAAGTATTTTAATATATAAAAATAAAAAATGTATAAAAAATAAAAATTGCATATATATAAATAACAAGAGTAAAAAAAGAAACATTCTATAAAACATTAAATATTGCTTTAACTTTTATAAGTAGCATTTTAGGGATAATTAATATATTTTCTGCAAAGATCAAAAAAATTGTGAAACAGTTGGTGTATAAATAAATGAATTATTATAATTATTTAAATAAATAAAGGTTTAAAAATATATGAAATAAATAAATATTGATTGCAGTTTATAGTACTATAGATTTAGATATATATAATAAGGATGTGGTTATAAGTGTGGTTGGGATAGTGGGTGAGGTATAAGGTTTTGACATGGGGGTAGCCTAGACATTTTGCATGAAAATTAAAATAATCAAGGGCACTAAAGTTATTTCATGCCTCTAGGGAGTGTCATTGCAACACTTTACAAACCTCAAACTTTGTATTTGACAACATGGTTCTCCTCATAGAACCGCTCGTCCCAACAGTATTTCTAGCCTCTGATTGCTCGATATCATGCACTTCAGTCATCACTTGAAATAACATATATAAAAAAATTGATGAATTTAACTCATCAACTACGAGCAATAAAATTTCAAGCCGGTTTTTTTTCAAAATTAGAGTATTAATTTCGAAAAACGGAGCCCACCGTTGAATCCAAAATAGTTGATTTAGCTAGGATCGACCTTTCGTTTACTCAAAACGGACTTAAAATGAATTAGGAATGGCCAAAATAATGTAGAAGGGCAAAAATATAAATTTTTAGAAAGGTGATGACGTGGCAGTCTTAGAGAGTAACACGTGGCAACGTCTAATTGGTGACAAGTGGCACAACCTGAAGAAGACATGTGGCAGTATCAAATTCCTCCCAATTTCTCGCCAAAATATCGTATCACCATATTTTCGCCAAAACTCGTCAACTTATCGTATCGCCAATTTATCGCGAAAAACTCGGCAAGTATTGAAATATTTTCAATCCCTTTTCTTTTACTCTATATCGTTTTGACATACTCTATAGAGTTGCACTTCAACTAATATATATTAATTCATTAATTTTTATTTTGAAGAAAATGTTTGAAAATATTCTCAACCCCTCACATTTTAGAATAGTTGTTATAGATATATATACATTATAGGGTTTTCATCTTGGGGGCATAGAGGTAATTTCACCACCTAGATATTTGTCTCATGAAACAAGGGAGACAACACAAGGGCATTCCGGTCATTTCTCCCCTTCAGGGGTGTCATTGCAAGGAAAATGAAATCTCAAGGGGCGAGTGCAATTGATCAAAATCTCAGGGAATCTGAGTGCAAATTACCCTAATTGTAACTAACGGTGTTATGACGGGAGGGAGTGAATTGTAAAAATTGTGATAGTTTGAGAGATTTACAGTAAAAAACATAGTTCAGAGAGGTTAGTTGAGAGAGAAGAAAGAAGAGGGGTTTAATGCACTTAACCATATATATATATATGTATATATATATATATATATGTATGTAGAGATTCTCTCTCCACCACATAGGAAAGCTACTCTTTGTTAATACAACCAGCTTTGTCATCCTTCGTTGTTGATATGGAAACCACCCAAGAGTTGCTCAATCACTCTTCTCATTCTCTAAAACCCTTTCTAGATCAACTTCCTAAGCAATCCTTTTGGGATGATCTGAATCTCCATCAATGGCAAGGTTTTTGGTTTTTGCCACATAACTTAGAAGCTGCAAAATCCATGCAAACACTCTTTGAAGCACAAGATGATGATGTCATATTGGCTTCTTCTATTAAAACAGGCACAAATTGGCTCAAAGCTCTTTGTTTCTCCATCATGCAACGCCGATCCGGTGCTACGAATATAGAAGAAGAAGATGACCCTCTTGTCAAAGTCATTCCCTTCTTATGTATCAAGACCTTAGAGCACCATTTCTATACACCAGAAATTCCAACACCTAATCTCTCAGGTATGCAATCTCCTAGATTGTTTCATACTCACTTGCCTTATAGTGCTTTACCTAGTTCGATAAAAAATTCGGATTGTAAAATGGTTTACATAGCCCGAAACCCTAAGGACACTTTGGCGTCCATGTGGCATTTTTTTAACAAGTCATTACGAGGAGCTGAACAAGGGCCATACCCATTGGAGAAGGCATTTGAGCACTTCTGTGAGGGTATTCACCCTTTTGGGCCCTTCTTTGATCATGTTTTGGAGTATTGGATGGAGAGCTCAAAAATTCCTCAAAAGATACTATTTTTGAAGTATGAGGAGCTTAAAAGTGACCCAAAAGGGCAGTTGAAAAGGCTGGCCTCATTTCTTGGAAGGCCATTTGTCGATGAGAAGGAGATTGATGAGGTGTTGTGGAGGTGTAGCTTGGAGAGGCTCAAGAACTTGGAGGTGAACAAGAATGGTTCCGAACCGTCTTCAGGGATTCCAGGTAGTGCATTTTTGAGGCTTGGCGTTGTTGGGGATTGGAAGAACTGCTTCACTAACGAGATGAAAGAGCGCCTAGATCAAATTACTTTGGAGAAACTACAAGGGTCTGGCCTTGAACTCGAGATGTGAAAATATGGAGTGATCATATATGTATTTGAAGCTTTAATGTCTAGCCCCAAGGTAAAATAACAACTTTGTTGTTGTTATTTGCAGGAGAAGAAAATGTTTGAATAAAAAAATGGTGCTCTAGCTAGGGAGAATCCATTAGTTTTGTATCCTTGATTTGTAATCTCATGTACTGTTTTGGAACTCATGTTTGCTGTTATGGAACTCATGTTTTTTTTTGGGTAATCGGGGTGATTCCGGTCAGTTTAGGTGCACCTCCACTAATTTCCATTAATGCGTTTTTGAGGCTTGGTGTTGTTGGGGATTGGAAGAATTGCTTCATTAACGAGATGAAAGAGCGCCTAGATCAAATTACGTTGGAGAAATTGGATGGGTCTGGCCTTAAACTTGAGATTTAAGAATATGCTCGTGATTTGTATTTAAAGCTTTAATGTCTAGCCTAAATGCAAAATAATAACTTAGTTGTTGTTATGTGCTGCTAGGAGTAGAAATTGTTTTAATAAAAATGTGTTGCTTTATGTATAATCCATTAGATTGGTATCTTGATTTGTAATTTGATGTATTGTTTTCAAACTCGTGTTGGGGTGTTTGTGTGTTTATTTTAATAAATTATCTAAGATTTTAGGGTCGTGAGCGACTAGTGCCTAATAGTTTTACACAGTATATCTATGTTTTTTTTCATATCACCCTACAATTCAAACTATGGCACGTTTAAAAATCAGTGTTTTTGTATTTATTTTTTTGGTTGAAAAAATAAAAATATGTATTTGTATTTGTATTTGTTTTGTCTTTGTTTTTGTCTTTGTCTTTGTATTTATATTATATTTTTTCCAAAAAAAACAAAAACAAATATGTGTTTGGAACCAATTTGTATTTTGTTCCAAAATGAGAGTTTAGGGCAATTAGGGTTGGAGGGGGTTTGCCCCAATTCAGGGTGGAGGGTGGTGGCGGCATTGGTGGTGGTGATGGAGAGAGAAGGGTGCGTATGTGTGTGTGTGTGTGTAGATCTGTGGTGGCGGCGACTAGTGGTGATGGTGAGGGAAGGGTGTGTATATATATGTGTGTGTGTAGAACAAAAAAACAAAAAAAAATACCAATTTCATGTTCTCATATTTAGGTTTGTTTTTGTATTTGTTCTTGACACTATTCACCAAAACATTTTTGAAAATTTGGATGTCAAACAAGCTTTGTTCTCAACTTAGGAACAAAAAATAAAAACAAAAACAACCATTTTCAAACGGGCCCTATATGTGAGTAGTCCCTTATTTTAATTTGAACGTTAGAATTGCGAATATTTTAAAGGGTAAAATACAAAAAAAAACCCTGAACTATTGGCCTTTTGCAACTAACCCCCTTAAACTTCAAATAACCTCCTGAACTAGTAACTTGTTGCAATTAACCCCCTTTCATTACAAATGACTATTTTACCCTTCTTCAATTTTTCTTTCTTTAAATTATACTCATATTCTTTTCTTTTATATAAGATATTAATAATGCATTCACCTTAGTAAATATATTATCAAATTGTAATTATTTTAAGTTATAAGTTGTAATTATTTTGTAAATAATTAACTTATCATTAAAATTTAGTTTGACTTAAATAATAATATATTTTATTTTAAGTTTGAACTTTTTTAGGGTAAAATTAAAAAAAATCATAAAATATATCTATAAAGACCTTAAAACCACTTAAATAATAGATACCTCTTTTCTAATGATATATAGATAAAGTTTGCTAATTAATGACTTAATCATTTTAGATATTTTTATTTAAATTATATTTAAATCACAATTTAATAATTAAAATTTAAAAATTATGTGTTTATTTATGAATATTTGAGTGGTGAATATGCTATCAAATTGATATCAATTATTTTATAATTTTTGTTAATAACTAATAACAAATGCATTAACCATAATTCAATAAAAGGGTATTTTGGTCATTTATAAGATAAAATTCAAGACAATGGGGCATTTTGAAATAAATTGTTATAGATTAGGGGATTTGTTGCATAAAAAATAGTTCAAGGGATTTATCTGCAACAATGATAATAGTTAAGGGTGATTTTCTGCATTTAACCTTATTTTAAATTAACCCTCATTATATTACTAAAAATATTTATTCAAATTAAAACTTTAGGAAAAAAAAGATAAAAGAGAACACCTTTCCTCACTCATATCATATCTCTCTCTAAAACTCCAAAAGGAGATATAATTATTGTTTAATAGACTCATCCAACTCAATGACTTAAGTTGTTATGAGATTAACATTCAAATAGAAAATTATTTATATCCTATCGTTTTTTAAATATTTAATTATTTAAATAAATCTTGAATTTGTAACATTCTTTCACACATCTAATGATTGAATCTTTAACGATTAGAGCCAAACTTTTAAAATGTTAGCTAATGACATATTTATTCGTCCATCACTTTTCTCATCGAAAGGAGTTGGGATGGCAACGGTGCGGTTTTAGGCGGGTGTACCCTCTCCTGCTCCCATAACCGTTAAGAACTCCCCCCCCTTCATCCATCCTTAGGGTCGGTCCTGTGGTTGCTAAACAAAATTGAGGCCCTAGGCGAGAGAATAAATATGAGGCCCCCATAAAAAAATACCGTAATAAAAATTTTCATTTAAAAACATAAAATATTTTAATATAGAAAAAAATAAATAAATAAATAGAGTCGTGGTGCTTTATAAAAAACATGATCTTATTTACATCAAAAGAAAATATAGATGAGTCTTGGTCCAAAGCAAATATGTTTTTTCTTTTTGTTTTTCTCTTCCTCTCAATAACAGAAGCTTTTGAAATTTGGGGTCGCCTTCGATAGATGTGTTTTGTTTTAGTTTTTTTTTTTTGAAGCTTAAAACACTAAAATTAAATTAGTTTTGGGCCTAATTTTATTAAGTTTGTATTATTGGGTTGAGTTCTGAATTTAAAATTGTGTTTGTGGATTGTGTATTTATTTTTGTTGGGCCATAACTGGTTATTTAATTTTGGGCACATTACTACTAAAAGAAAAAAATATTATTTTAAGGCTCCCTCCAAACCTGAGGCCCAAGGCAGCCGCCTTGCCCACCTTAGGTCAGGGCCGGCCCTGCCCATCCCCGCCTAAAGCCGACCAAACGGGGTGGGAGGTCAACCCGTCCCCATCCCCGTTGGGTTCCTGCGGATACTAGTTAACAGTTGAAATTTTCAAATATGTCACTTTAAAATTAAACAACTCCACAAAATTATATACTTAAAACACGAAATTCAATATTATAAAAACTAAATAAATCACCAAATTATCCAACAAATCAAATTACAATACATTCTACCCAAAATAACAACAACAAAAAAATGATTGTCCAATATTAGTGTTAGAATATATAAGGGCCTAGGCCCATCTAGATAGCTAGGCCCAACCCACTTTATATTGTCTTGTTCTCCACTCTCCTATCTAAATTAATATTGACTTGTCCCCCACACCAAGTTTACTTGTTCACCACACCTTCTTCTTTATATAGGGGTCATCTCTATTCTAAGTAATATACTTTAAATACACAATTCAATACACAGTTCAATTTTCTTTCTTCTCCATTACTCTCTTTATTGTCTTTGTTATCTTCTCTCCATTAACACAATATCAATGCATATTTTCTTCTAACATGGTATCAAAGCCTACTTATTCTTAGTAGTTCTTTTCGCGTATTGTCATCTCTGCTGGGGATGGCACTTCATCTCCCATCCCCGACGGTGATCCTTAATTAAAACCCTAGTCTCTTAATCAACTCTTATCACCAGACTCTCAATATCTCTCTCTCTAAAGTCATCTCTCACCACTCTGGCCTTTGGTGCCTTTATCAACCACATCACGGAAACTGTCCTCAACAGCCTTGTCGCCCCATCCTTGATCGATCACCATCTAATCCTCGATCGATCACTATCTCTTCCCATCATCAATTGTCCCTTCTAGTGATGATCGCCTCTCTTACCGATCGATCACCATCTTTGATCATTTGTTGATCAATCGCTACCTCTTACCAATCGATCATCATCCCTTACCAATCGATCGCCATCATCTTACTGATCGATCGTTATCTTATCGATCAATCGCCATCTCGTATTGATCGATCGATCCTCTAACTCTCAGAGCATTCTTTTCCGATTGATCTCCTCATCCTTGATCGATCTCCTCATATCTGATCGATCGATGCCTCATCCTCGATCGATTATCGACACCGACTCTTATTACTCTATTAGCGTTGAAATCAACCACCAGTCTTCAACACTAGACTAGTAAATGACTGTTTCATCACCACCAATCTGTCTCTACCAAATTGTTGTACCAGCAACAGTACACCTTTTAATTAATCCAGACCACCTCCACCTCCACCAACACCGCGAGGAATCCAAATCACTAATGGTACACCTCTGAATTGATCCAGACCACCTCCACCTCCACCTCCACCTCCACCAACACCGCGGGGAATCCAAATCATTAATGGTACACCTCTGAATTGATCCATACCACCTCCACCTCCACCAACACCACTACCAACACCAACACCACGGGGAATCCAACCCCAACACAACTGACACTAACACCACCAACATCAACATCACAAAATCCAACATAAACCTCTCAACCGAAGCCTGAAGGCTCATCGCCTTCGACACCCATCATCGTTCTTCTTCTCTGTCTGCATTACCAAAACACCAGACCTATCTCCTCTCACCACTGCTCCACCATCTTCCACCACCGTGCAACTCCATCACCACTAAATCTCCCATCACCAATCACAAGCATCTGCTCCAGTAAGAACACCAACTTATGACAACCACAACACCACCACTCTTCTGAAAATCACCATCGTCACCTCATCAAGCCACCATCACCAACAAAACCTTAGTCGGCTCTCTCCAGCTTGCTCTCTACCCATTTTGGGTACTCGTTATGATGATTTTCGTGGTCAGCATCATATTTTCTCGTCTAATGGGAAAATATGAATCTAACTATTTTAGGGTTCCTGACCCATTTTTGGGTACTCTCAATTTTATCGTCTCACGAGAAAATCTCAATCTGACCCGTTTAGGGTTCCTGGCCCATTTTTGGGTACTCTCAAATTTCTTGTCTCACGAGAAAATCTCAATCTGGCCCATTTAGGGTTCCTGACCCGATTTGGGTTCAATCTATCTTATTTTCTCGTCTCACGGGAAAATCTGATCTTAGTGGCGTTTAAAATTGCCTCTCTTTCTTCGATCAATCATCGCATCTTCTCTCGATTAATCGCCGTCACTTTTAGATCAATCATGCCTTGAAAAAAAGAGGGCCACTGAGGGATGTGTTCTTGGAGGGGATGGCGTGAAGGGGTTGGTTGGAGTTGATGTGTTTGGGGATTTTCAAGATATAATTGTTGAGGATGAATAAGGAGAAAAAAATGACTTAGAGTGAGGAAATGAAAGATTTTGTAGGGTGTTCCGCGGAGAGGGAAAATCATTAAAAACTGCCTCGTTGAGTAAGGATTCAGGATCGTGAAGTGCAGACTCTGGGAAAAGGGGACCTTGAACGGCGCCCGCGACATGAGAAGAACCCACGGCATGAACAAGCTACACAGGATAAGTTGGCTCAATATCCGCGCAAGAATGTGAGATGTTGTCTGTATTTGAATTTTCATCACTGATGGGATTGACTTCAGTAGAGGGATTTTCAACAATAGTCTCAATATCAGTAACTACGCCTCTGAAAATGGATCTTTGGATCCGCGGGCCATCTTCTAGAGTGACCGCAATTTCTGTCACGATATCACCACTAAGAGGTTGCATATGTCGCGTGTCTAACTCCTTATTATTCGATGCCTCTGCTATCAAATCAACTTCAAGATTAGAAACTAGAAAGATTTTTATCTCTTCAAGGTTGAGATTAGTATCATGCCTCGCTACTACTCTTTCTGCATTAAAGATATTTTCTGAAGAGTTGTCACTAACTGTATTTCTGAGGGATGGAACATCCTGTATCAAACCATCATGAATAGTGGATTTCTCTAAAGGATGAGTGTCTCGGACTTCTTCAGTGGGCTAAATATGTTGTGAAGTTCATCGTGAAAAGAGGCATTATCCGCAATCTGATCATCGTGGGTGGAGCTTTTACAAAGGGTAAAAGGTAGGAGGTCGTCCTCCTCGTCTGAGTCACTGAAAATAACTCTTCTCGCGGGTCTGGGAGGAGCTTGTGATTCCTCTACTCTATGATCCGAAAAGTCAGAAAGTATGTCAGCCACCTCACGATCCGAAACATGAATTCCTTCAAGGTCTTCTTGATTCACAGTGTCATTGGGCAAAACTGTATTTTTAGTAGGGATGACAAAAAAACCCGCCCCGCCCCATTTATCCGCCCCGCCCCGCCCCGCCCCGTTTAGCTAATCGGGGCGGGTATCAATTCCCCGATTATAATCGGGGCGGGTATGGGGCACCCCCGCCCCGCCCCGATTAGGTATATATATATATAAAAATTTATATACATATATATATATATATATTCTCCTTAACATATATATATTCTCCTTAATTATAAATTTATATATATATAAATTTATATACATATAATATTCTCCTTAATTATAGATTTATTGTTTGATTTTGATTTCATATAGATTTATTCTAGAAAAAAATTCTAGAATAATAATATTAATTAGAAATAAAATAATATTATTTTTTATTATTAAAAAATATATTTTTAATAAAAATAATAAGTAATCGGGGCGGGGCGGGGCGGGGAGCTAACCGGGGCGGGGCGGGGCGGGGCGGAAAAATAAAAAATTAAACGGGGACGGGGCGGGAAAAATAATCGGGTACGGGTACGGGGCGGGTGTTACCCGCCTCGACCCGCCCTGACCCACCCCATTGCCATCCCTAATTTTTAGAAGTACCATCACCCGAAACATTATCAAGTCAAATCAATAATAGTTGGTAGGAATGAAAGAATATAAAAGATAGTCCTATACCTGAGAATAAGGGATCAGTAGCTTGAATATCTCCTACCGCCTGTGCAATGGTGTCAAGTAAAGGATCACGTTTGAGAGGAGATTTACTTATCCGCGAAGATTTATCTTGTCGCGGAGAGATGCCTCGAAAAGGATGAGCACCCGTGGAAATAATAGTTTCTACTTCAGTTGGATCATGGGAAGGATTTTGAATACTAGTACTTGACCTCTTTTTACGGATTAGGGGATTTTCCTCTACCTTATCTTATGATGATGATGTCTGTCTGAGGGAAGCCAATATTTGGGCCTTCTGAGTATTTCTTCTCTGAGACAAGGGAATATAGTCCAAGGGATCATCACCAACTGTTTCCCTTCGTTGAGTCGAGGGAACACATTCCAAGTCATCATTCGCAGCAGTAAAAGAGGTTTTAGTACTTGAGATTATTTTCAGGGAAGTATTCGTGGAACGCTGAAAATAAAAGAAAGTCAGAATAAGTATGGGCACTAAAAACATATTACATTATGATGCAGGGGGATCCGAGTCAGACGATGCCGAGCTGTCAGATTGCTCATTGATGGCGCTGGATTACCTAAAGAGGGAGGATCAGCGCAAGGATGACAAGAAATCGTGATCTAGCCTAATTTGGGGCAGTTTTCGTGCATGCGTCGTTTTTTTGGCCATAACTGGAGCTACGAGTGTCGGATTTGCGCCTGTGACCCCAATTTGGAAAGCTAATCTTGGCGCGGACGTCGTGACCACCCAGCTACGCTCGGTGCACATCGTTTTGAGCCCCAAATCCGCTGTTTTCCTTTTTAAATCTTTAATTTTAGTTAATTTTTGTTATTTATGGTAATCTTTTATTTGCCAATTAAGAGGTGATTCTGAACCCGATTTGGGCCAGATTTTTGGCAATCTTTTTTTTTCCATATTTTGTTTTGGTAGGACTTTTAGGGTTTTGCTATTTTTGGCAAAAATGCCATTAGGGTTCGATTTTTAGCTATTTAAACCCGGTTTGTGAGTTGTTTTAAATTCATTCTTGATTATAAACAATTATATAAAATTCCAGAGTGTTCTCTGAATTTTTGGGTTGAAATTCTCCTGTTTTTCCCTTGTAAAGTACCTATTGCATTAGCCTACAGAATAATCTCTATTCTGTCCGGCGTCACATTATATCAAGAAAATAAGATTGTCACCAGTCTCTTTGAAATAGGTTCCTCGCGGATAGGAACGGCAACAGGAACCTCAACGCGTTCTTAGCGTTTTCGCTTAGGTGCAGGATGAACCTTTGCTTTCCCTTTTAGATCCTTGGAAGTCTTTTTCTTTTTAGGAGGAAGAGTTGAAGATTCAGGCCCTTAAGGATGATCGGCGGATTGAAGTACCACCTTACTATAGAATCCGCGGGAACTATGAGGCTTGTGAAGTTTAAGAGAGGAATCCCCTGAGAATATATTTACGGGCTCAACCGGTCTAGGGGGCCCTATCATAAAAGTATGAAATAAAAATAATGCAAATAAGGTTGTGATGTTGAGATTTTTATTTAAAAATAATTAATTTTTTTATCCACCTAGGGTTGATAGATTGAGATTTTTTATTTAAGTGCTAAAATTTGACCCAATAAAGGTTGAAAGATTAATTTTTTTAATTTAATTTACTTTTTATGAAATGAGTATTTTAATTCATCAAAGTGAGGACTAAGGGTAAAAAAAGATAATTTATAGCTAGTGTAGTTAAAGACAAAAGTCAAATGACAAAAATGACTTTTCATTGTGTGTCAAATGGGTTATCGGGTCAGTAGGAGGGTGTTTGTCAAGTTTGTCAAACCTCGGGGGCGATTGAATCACACTCTTGAAACATTGCATCTAGTTATAATTTTTCCAAACTCATGGTTGTTAGTATAATTAACCTTTTTTTTTATATCTCTTACAAGTGAGAAAAAAGAAGTCATGCATGGGTTTGATGTTAGTTTCATTTAATATATATAAGTTACTAGATTTTGGTACATATGAATGAATAAAAAATTTCAAATTTTTTTTATTTAAAATCTTCCTACGTATTTTTTAATAAAAAATAAAATAATAGAAATGATTTAAAAAAATATGAAAAGTATTATAGACGGAAAAAAGTTGAATTCAAATTTCTATAATTAAGCTAAAATAAAAGGACAAAATGAAAAGAAAGTGATATTTAACCAAAAATAAATAAATATAGAAAAATAATATCATGTTATTTTTATTTACCAAGTGATATTAAATATTGTTATATTAGCCGGAAAAAAAAAAGTCTTCTTGAAAAGGAAAAAAGTAAAAAATAATAAAAAAATCCAAACAAATAGTGTTTAATTAAAAATAGTTACCTATTAGGAAAATAATTTTAGTACTAGTTGAACTTTAATATTAGAAGTAACAAATATTGTGCATTATTGTATATATATATAAGAAAATTATTAGCGCAATCTCTATATAAGGTATCTAGGAAAAAAAATGGAGCCTTTTTTTTTTTTTTAGTAAATACAAAAAAAAACAATGGAGCCTTCTTATTGGCTGGGCCCTTAGGCTGCCGCCAAATTGGTCTAAGACTCGAGTCAGGCCTATCCACTTCCTCAATTTTATTTATCACAAAATATTTGTACATTTTTTAATCTCAATACAATATAATCTTATACTTTCTCAAGTTATTCCTCTTCATTAACGTCAAAAAATAATAGATCCCACTAAAAACTACAACTATATTATATTCCCTCCGTCCCAAAATAAGTGTCCACTTTTATAACTTTATTCGTCCCAAAATAAGTGTCCAGTTTCGAATTCCAATACAATATAATCTTATATTTTCCCAACTTATCACTCTTTATTAACTTCAAAAAATAATGGGTCCCACTAAAAACTAAAACTATATTAAATTTTCAAAGGACAAATTTGGAAACAAAAAATACACCAATTTGTTTTGAAAAGTCAAATTTGAACACTTATTTTGAGATAGAGGGAGTATTATGAAAGAACAAAATTGAAAACACAAAATAACAAAAAAATATAGAAAAGTCAAACTTGGACAACTAAATTGGGACAAAGAGAGTATTTGTATTTAACTTTTTAGCTTATTATTTTTTCGGTCATGAAATAGTAGTGTATGTTTGATTACCATGTCTTTAAAGAGTAAATTTCATTATAGTTTTAAAAGTTAATTATATATATATATATATATATATATATATTTTTTTGTTTTTGATAATCGTGATGTTTGGGCCAGCTTACGCGCATCTCGACTAATTTACGGGACCCGTGCAAGGCGACCTCCCACACGAATCGGGTAAAGCTTGAACTATGTCCGCAAACCCCTAAAGAATTATTTGCATCTAATAAAAATCGAACATAAAACTTCATATTTCTTGACATCCCGCTCAAATTCAAAAAGTTAATTATATTGTATAGTATATAATCTACAGTAGACTTTTTAGTTAATTTAATCTAGTCTATATAATCTAAAGTAGACTTTTTAGTTTTAATAAAGAATATATATAAATGTAATCTACAAATAAGAAAGGGATAATTACACAGACCTCCCTCAAACTATGGCATAATTGCATGCAATTTTCCTAATGTTTCAATAATATCAGAAACCTCCCTTAATTACATCTCTATTATAACATTTAACCCTTTTTGTTCAAAGCCAATGTCAAAAATTTACTTTATTGGTCAATAATAATATATTATGGACCAAACTCCCTATTTTAGTCTTGTTATCGTTGTAATTATATTTGAACTCTTACTTTTGCATTCAAAATTATTAAAATATCCCAATTTTTTTTATTATCAAATTACCCTCATATGTATTCTATATAAACTCATTTGAGTGGTTGTTTATACTTACTCTCTCTGTAAAAATTATTCATTCTCTTTTTACAAGCCTTCTGTTATGACTTGAAAAAGATAAGGGGCGCATATAAAATGACAGTTGTTTGATACATATAATTCCCATCAATATATTTGAGGGCAAAATAATAAATTTACCATCCTCTAAAAAATTCTTTAAATATCTCTAAAGATATAAAGGTATATACGTTATTTCACTATTATTTCTTGTGAACGAATATTTCGATGATATTAAGCGAGGTTTCTGATATTATTGAAATATTAGGAGAATCACATGCAATTATGCCTTAGTTCAAGAGAGGTTTGTGTAATTATCCCAATAATAAATTATTTTTATATAATTTTTATCACACACTATTAAATGTAGGTGGAAGGGCATGCATTATAGTCGGTGTCAAGACAAAATGTTGTCTCAATTAATCGACTAATTAATTAAGGGCAAAAGTGATAGTTCATGTGCTTAAACTTTACTGGGGGATTATATGTCAATTTTTGAAACATCATGAGATTAATTATTAGTAAAGGGCAAACTTTGCATGTAACTGAAATTTAAACAAATCTGGAGACTGGAGAGGTGTTAGTGTTACTATAATCAACACTTCTCTTATTATTATCTTATTTTATCTATTTATTTATTATTCTGATTTGGTGTAAGAACGAATATGTGTACAGTGTACCATAAAATAACTTACCAATAACTGCGCGACAAGGATATAAAACTAATTAACAAATAAATTCACACAAACGTTATGTTCCACAGGATTCATATGTAACCAATCAAAGGTACAAAGAGAAACTATAAAATGAAAAGCTTATCTATATAAACTCAAGTTGGGAGTTTGGATTTTTTTTTTTTTTTTTGGGTAAATTGGAGTTTGGATTTAGTTGCCAATAATTCAATCTAACTCGAATTAATTTCAATTAAAACTTTTGGGTGACCCGAAAACCTATGTTCGGGTTCGGTTGGGATTGCCCATCAATTTGCAATCCCTAATTGAAATTAGATGTCTATTCCAGTGTATCCAAACAGAGACCTTAAATAATAAAACTGGTTCGAACCAAGCCTTATTCTACCAGTACAAGACTACCACAGAGCGGTCTACAAAATACAAATGGACAAAAAGATACCACGTGGCTCGCCAGCAAGCCTCAGGAACTTGGTCTGTTACTCTTCCTCCTCCTTCTTCTTCTTCATCTGCAAACTTTTCTCTCTCTCTAAACTGTTTGTTTGTTTGTTAAGTGGGAAACTTCTGGGTCCAAAATGGAACAATACCCATCTGGTATTTTCTCTTTGTGCACACGTTTTTTGCTCTTCTTCTTTTAAATTTGCTTCTTATTAATCCTTGGTATGTATATATGTGTATATATATAAGTGTATGAAGGTGATAAGGATGCCTTAAAGGATCAGCAAAGGGAAGGACAGTGTAAGGAAGCCTGCGACTCTGGCTCATCGGCGCCTCTTTCAGATGAAATCCTCCCGCATATCCTCAACCTGTCAGTTCTCTAAATCTGTCTATATCTAATATGTATATGTATGTATGTATAAAGCCTTTGTTCTGTTTTATTGTTTCTTTTGTGAGTCCTCTTTTCCTTAACATGCATGATATGTGGACTTACTGATTTGACAACTAACTATCACTATATCCCGAGCTAATTATTCAAGAAGCATTAATTCTCACGTTTAAATTCTTTTAAAGAAGAGTCGGAAAAAATAAAATAAAAATTGAGAAATGAAATGACTAGAGAAAGAAAGTTTGGGTCACACGTTCACCTAAAAAAAAACTATCACTATACAGTGTGCAAATTTTGTTGCTTAAAAGAAATACATTAAAAATATTTTGTTTGGATGCCAAGAAAATGTTGGCTGCCTCATAATTTTAGAATTTTGACTTGTTTTCCGCTATGTATATCGAAGTGCATATATCAAAATTTATATAATTGTAGGGATTAATTGAGGATGCGCTTTCATATTTGGGTTTTTCTCCTTGATGATACTTTTATTGGATAAGTCATTAATTTGTAGCAAATGATTTCAGATATGGATCTTGTGCCACACCTCGTGATTTTGAAATATATGCTCCGGATGCAAGCTTTGAAGATCCACTTATGTGTGCCCAAGGGTATGTAGAGTAATACAACCTATTGTTTTCTATCTTATATATTAATGAAATCATATTTTGCCACCTAAATTAGACATAGGAATATGAAGTTTGTTGCCAATACCAACATTTTCCTTTTTTAAAATAGTTTTTCCATTAATTTATTAGAACCTTCTACTTATTTAGAAATTGATACTTCTACATTCTCTTTTTCAAAGGATGTTGGGAAGGATCTTAAGACCAAGTCAGATGTTGAAAGTGTTTGAATGATTATTTGAATGTTCTATACAAACAGACTCAAATCAAACTTTGTTTTTTCCTTGATACTATTATTGTTTTGCTACAATCCTTTATAAATTTTGTTGCTCAAATCCTCCCAACTATGTTTTCGTCTGGGCCATTGGAGGTTTATCCGGTCATTAACTTCAGGGCCCCGGGAATTAGTCGAGGTGCGCGTAAGCTGGCCCGAATCACCCCGATTACAGAAAAAAAAATGGAAAAGAAAAAAAAAACAGAAAAGAAATTCTGTTACTTGAGTAGTTTTTTTTTTTTTTTTTTTTTTTTTTTCTGATTTAAGTTCTTCCTCGACCACTTTCCCTCCCCCTCCTACCCTTTCACTGTTTCACAGAGGGGAAAACTAAAAAATGATTGGAAAAAAGGTGGCCCTTTTTCCGTGGTTTATTAGAAATATAGATTGTAGTATAACTGTGCATATATTAGTGACCACTTCTTTGCATTGACAATAGCTTATTCCTCTACGGGTTCTTACGTAAATTTTACTGTTGTTTGCAGGATAAAGCAGATAAAATCATCATTCTATTCACTTTCGAAGGTTGTCTGGACTTAATTTTTGGTATTTTACTTGATGTTGTTGTACTTCATCTAATAATTGTTTCCGAACTCATTATGTATTTGCTGAAGTACATTGTGGTCCTATTATTGTGAGTTACCAAAAATAGGTGTGGTGATACTAGGTTGTTCAAACCATTCGATTTAGCGTGTTTTTCTTACTTCCAACTCTATTTATTTTAAAAGAATCGGAACTGATCTGTAGTAAAAAGAAAGCTGTTACCAGTCTTGGTCGCAAATGTGCAGTTGTAACACATGCACTTTCTGCGAGACACACACACACAAACAGTGACGGATCTAGGGATCCATGTCAGTGAGGGCTAAATTTTTTTTTTTTTGAATTTTTGGGTATAAATAACATATATTTATTTTAGTGGGGTTTAAAACAATTTTTCAGTGATGACTTATTTGTAAAGAAATCTAAATTCTATAGTACTTAAAGTAAAAAAAAAAATCAGTTGGTACTAAATACTATATATCTAAAATTTTAAAGTAAAAACTATAAAAGAAAAAAAAAAAAAAATTTCAGTGGGGCCAGGACCCATGGCCCCCACTGGGCATAAACTGAATCCATCCCTGCACATAAACATAATATGAGCATGTGTACGTACGACACTCAGACATGGCTAACTGACCCAGTTTATTTTGTCGTCCTGGTTTAATTTCGAGGACGAACATATATATTTTGCGGTAAAGAATGTAGTGGAGGCTACTATTTGATTCTGGAGTGCAAGGTTCCCCAAAGTTTGTGTGAATACTTTAAAGAGTTTGAATATTAAGCAAGTCACGGTCTCTCCCTCTGTTCCCTCAACCCTTAATCTCCTATTCCAGATGAATTTTGGTATTCAACCTTAACAATTCTCATTTTTACACACCGCCCAGATTTTACTGGCCAATCTAGCTGGTAGCTTCCACCGTCTTTTCCTTAATTTTTTTTTTATTTGTTCTTTTAGAGCGATTTTTTTTTTTTTTTTTGGTGGGTCTTGGCGAAGAAAGCCCACAATGCTTTTGGGAAGACTCGAAACCTCTACCTTTCACTTTGAAAGGAGAGGAGATAAAACTAGTCCACAAGTGAAAGAGCTTGTTCCGTAATAACAATTTTGTCTACTTCTCTTGGCCAGTTTCATCTAACTATGTTAAGAGAGAAAAGATGTGGGAAAAATGGAGAATTCTCACTATGTTCAACTGTTGTTTTTGAATTCTCACTACTTCATTTGTTAAACTGTCATTTTCAATTTTGCCGAACTTTTATGTATATATTTGAAACGAGCAATTTGTTGTTGCTATCTTATTAACGATTGGCTAATGTCATGTATAAGTTGCTAGACTTATAATTCTGTTTTGTAATTCGCAGGTCTTTAGTGAATCCAAAATTGTTGAATATAGCGTCAAAGAAAATGTCCTTGCACCAGGAAAACGAGAGGTTCGAAGTTTATCTTGTAGCTAGTCATTTAACAATTCTGTATATCCTCCAAAAAGATTTCCCATTTTAGTTCCTATCATTTCCTTTTCTCGTGGAGAATTTCTGACCTCTGGAAATGGATACAGATATTAATTGACAACAAGCAATATTACAAGTTTTTGGGTAAAGACATTAATATGATATCACTTATAAAGCTGAATGTCGAAGAAGGGAAGGTCGTTCGCCATGAAGATTGGTATGTATACAATTATTCATTTATTTATTCTTGTTCATAACGCATTACTGAGTGTGGATGTATTGTATACGGTATACCTAGCATTCTTTACCAAAAAAAAAAAAACCGAACTTGATTTAGATAGTGTGAATGAAATGTGTACAGGTGGGACAAGAAGCCTCTTTTGAGTAAAGAGACAGCTAAAATGCCATTTATCGGGGGGTAAATAGCTAAAAATACCCCTCAACTTTCTTCTCTTTTTCTACTATACCCCCTCAATTAATTATACCCCCCTCAACTTTCATTTTCTTGCACCATGGGTTTGCCCTCAAATTTTTTTACCCTTTTACCCTCCAAATTTTTTGTATTTCCACATTACCTTTAATCCTATCCTTACTATTATATTTATTAATTCTTTAAATTACAAAAATATTATTTCTTTTAGTTACAATATTAATTATGTCATTTACCTTTAATGTATTAGACTAAATATACTCTCAAATGTAATTTTTTTTTAATAAGTTATAATTATTTTATTTGTAAATCAACTAACTTGGTATTAAATTTTAATTTGATTTAAATCATAAAACTCAATCCTAATTAATATATTCATAAATAAATCCAATTTATGAAAACAATATATATATTTTGAACAAAATATATATATTTCGGAATATATATATATATATATATATATTGGAAAATGATATATATTTCGGAATATATATATAATTTGTTAAAAATATATTTTTTCCGAATTCTTTTAAAAAATATGAATTTTTTCCGAAAAATAATTTTTTTGGGAAAAATATATATTATGTTCCAAAATATGATTTTTTCTGAAAAATAATTTTTATTGAGAAAAATATATATTATTTTCAAAAATATGAATTTTTTCCGAAAAATAATTTTTTTGAGAAAAATATATATTATGTTCCAAAATATGTTTTTGAGTCATAATACCTAAACTACCATCAATAGTATAAGAGGGTTTAGTGAAATCAAACCTTCAAAAAAATTATTTTTTTAAAAAATATGTATATTTTGGAATATATATATATGATTCATCAAAAGTATATATTTTTCGAATTATTTTAAAAAATATGAATTTTTTATGAAAAATATACATTATTTTCTAAAATATAAAAAATATATATTTCGGAAAAAAAATCATATTTTGGAAAATAATATATATTTTTCTCAAAAAAATTATTTTTCGGAAAAAATCATATTTTGGAACATAATATATATTTTTCCCAAAAATTTTATTTTTTGGAAAAAATTCATAATTTTTTAAAACAATTCGAAAAATATATATTTTTGACGAATTATATATATATATTCCAAAATATATATCATTTTCCAATAAAACTTAATTTCATTTAAATCATAAAACTCATTATCCTAATTAAAATTTTTTTTTGCCCAAATGAAACTTTCTTTTCATAAAAATATATTCATAAATTGTTATTTATTTATGAATATATTAATTAGGATTGAGTTTTATGATTTAAATCAAACTAAAATTTAATAACAAGTTAATTGATTTACAAATAAAATAATTAAAACTTACAAAAAAAAAATTTAACATTTGAGAGTATATTTAGTCTAATACATTAAAGGTAAATGACATAATTAATATTATAACTTAAAGAAATAATATTTTTGTAATATAAAGAATTAAGAAATATAATAGTAAAGATAGAATTAAAGGTAAGGTGGAAATACAAAAACTTTGGAGGGTAAAAGGGTAAAAAAAATTGAAGGCAAGCCCATGGTGCAACATTTTATGAAACTTTAGGGGGTTCTAAGCTCATTTCATAGTTGAGGGGGTATAGTAGGGAAAGAGAGTAAAATTGAGGGGGGCTTTAAGCTATTTACCCTTTATCGGGCGTATTGTAGAAATATCTCGCAGGGGTTCGATGATGGCAACTCATGTTCTGATGAGGTTTGGAAAGGATCCAACCATGTAAAACCATATAAAAGAATGTTGTGTACTATTTGTGTGTGTGTATTCTTACTTCACTGTCCTTTCTTGGTACTTTTAAGAGACCTGAAAACCTGGATTTTTTGGCAGTTAATAATTTGTATAAGATGTGTTGTCTTTATTACCAGATTGTGAAAGCTCTTGTACTTGATTTCTATGGATTAAGGGTTTGAAGTTTTTGAGCTTTATTAGCAGATTGTGAAATCGCAAGTGTCAATGGGTTTTTGAGAAGTCTTAATTTATACACGGGTGTGGCAACTTCAAAAACGGGCTCTTCTTGTTTGAAGCCAAACTTGATAAAGGACTTTATTCTTGTTCAATCTGGATCCATTGTCCAGTCTATGTTGTTCATGTCTTAATTTGGATATTTTGTGCCTTATTTTACAAGTGATGATGGATTAAGGGGGATTTCGTCAATAAAAATTATTAGTTTTTATTTTCATTTTTTTATTTTTCTAAGGATTAATTTCATTTACCCCTGAACTATGTCTCTAAGTCAGTCGCACCTTCCCCAATTATGCAAAATATCGGTCAGACCCCCTAATTAAGAAAGTTGGACTCATTTGCACCCCCTTGTGTACTTTTGGTACATTTTCAGACCTGACACAATTTTGAATACCTAAACTACCCTTGGCCATATCCCTACTTTAATATATCAATTTGACCCTCTCAATTTAGAAAAAGGCTATATTTTTCAAAATTTAGGGGGTGTAAATGAAATTAAACAAAAAAATTATTTACATACTTGACTAACACAAGTATTTATATTTACATTTATTGTAAACTAACCCAAGTTTTTATTTCTCATTTTGATCTTGAAACATGTTTGACTTTGCTAATACATATTTTCAATAATATTAGACACACTTCAAAAAATAAAATAAAATTTATTTTATTTTAAATCAAAATAAAAATTTTAAATATTTGAATTCGCCAAAAAAATACTAAATTACACACATAAATACCAATTTTTAATCATATAATAAATTTATTTTTATTTTTTATGTAGGTAAAAGATTTAACTTCTCAATTGTAACTTTAATTTTCCTGTACAATCATCGAAATCAAACACAAATTCTTAAATAATAATAAGGGTAAAAGGCAAGAAACCCCCTAAACTATTGAGCTTTTGCAAGAAACCCCCCTAATCTAAAAACCACCCCCCAAACTATTTAAAACATGCACTTTACCCCTTAGCTATAATATAAAAATACACTTTCATCCCCTCTTATTTTACTAATTACAGTTACACCCTTTATTACAAAATATATATATTACGAAAATTACAATTTGATTTTTTTTTTTATAAAATTCGAAAAAAACATATAAAATTCGAAAAACACATATAAAATTTGAAAAAATATATATAATTCGTAAAAAATATATAAAATTTGAAAAAACATATAAAATTCAAAAGAAACATATAAAATTAAAAAAAACATATAAAATTCAAATATATATATATATAAAAAGTGTGACTGAAGTTTAAGTGGACAAGCCTCAGAGTCATTAGCCAAGGTAACGGATTCTCTCCAGCTCTCTACAAAGCTATTTCAAGGGTCACGATGGTGACCGAAATCGGAATCGAACTGATACTTTAATAAAATATTTTAATCGAAATTAAATATATTAATATTTGAATCAAAATTAACGGTTCAGTTCCGATTCTCATTTTTAAAGAACTGAAAGTATCGGTTAGATTCCGGTTTCAGTTGGAATCGAAAGCGAACCGCACCGTGAATGTATTTATATTTGAATCAAAATTAACGGTTCGGTTCCGGTTGTCATTTTTAAGGAACCGAAAGTATCTGTTCGATTCCAGTTTCGGTCGGAATCGAACGCGAACCGGAGCGTGCATGTGCACCCCTAGATTTGGGTACCAAGGGACCCTTTAATCGATATAGTTAATTGATTAATTTTTTATTTTGATTTTTATTTTGATATAATTTTGATTAAATTATTATTTATATAATTTTTATTTTTATTTTATATTTATTTGTTGAGAGGAAAAGTGATAGTGATGGAGAGAGGAAAGTGGTAGAAAGAGAAAGATAGTTGGAGAGGACCCGTTATCGTGGCTAATGACTATGAGGCTTGTCCACTTAAACTTCAGTCACACTTTTTATATATATATTTGAATTATATATATATTTTTAGAATTTTATATGTTTTTTCGAATTTTATATATTATTTTCGAATTTTATATATTGTTTCAAATTTTATATATTTTATATATTTTTTACGAATTATATATATATTTTCGAATTTTATATGTTTATTTAAAATTTTATAAAAAAAATAAAAAAAAAATTGTAATTTTCGTAATATATATATATATATATATATATATATATTGTAATAAGAGGTGGAAGTGTAATTAATAAAATAGGAGGGATTGCTTTTTTAAATTATGCACCATAGAGGATAGATTTGGGAGTTTTGTGACACTTTGAAAGATTAGGGGATTAGTTGGAAGTGAGAGTATAATTTGGGGATTTCTTGCCCATTACCTAATAATAATGTAAAATTCTCCGGCACAAAAGTCAAGCTCAGAAAACAAAAAAAATAATTCTCAACTTAATTAGTGATGACTAAAACTAGATCAAAGAGGAAAAGGAAAGATTCGGAGGGGAGCTTGCAGAGATGGTGTTGGGGGTGTTTGTGCGGCGATGGTGGATACGGTGCAGGTGGTGGGGTGGCTCGGTGGATGGTGGTTGAGTGGTGATGGTGGAGGTAGCAGTGACGGTGGTGGTACAGGATATATATATACAGTTACTTCAAAATATCTTCTAGATACGTTTCTTTCCTTGACAAAATTTGAATTCATTGGAAATTTTTAGCGATAACATTGCTTTGGGAAATTGCAGAAATATTATCAAATTACAACATTTAATATTTTTCGTGAAAAGAATAAACATTAAAAAGTTATTTCTTGTGTTTGTCAAAGGTTTTACCGGTGGTGGCGGTACTGGTACAAGCGGCGGCGGCCGCGTATTAGGGTTGGGATTAGGAGGGAGTTGAGGAATTAGGTGTTTAGGTATAAGGATAATGGGTGTTTAGTTATGGTCTAACATATTCCAACTATCCCTGTATTGAATAGACTTATCCTTCAAAATAGGCATGTTTGGCAAAGAGCATTTAAGTCATTTTCTTTATAATCAACGCCCAAAAAAATAATGGGGTGCAAATGAGTCAAACTTTCTTAATTAAGAGGTCTGACCAATATTTTGCATAGTTGAGGGTATGACTAATGTATAAACATAGTTTAAGGAGTATAAATAAAATTAATAATTTTTCTAATCTGGTTTGAAACATTGCTTGTTTTATGTAATAAGTTTCTATTTACTTTTCCTATTCTTACTTCTTCTTTTTCTATATTCTTCGTTTTGTTTTGCGAAATTTTTGTTTATAATGTATGAGAAAGTTTCTAGTTATGTTCCCTATTCTTGGTTTGTTTTGGAAAGGTTTTGTTTATTATGTATTAGAAAGGTTTTGTTTATATTTTCTATTCTTATCTGTTTTATGAATTTTTTGTCCAGCCCTATGTATACATTCTAGTGTAATAGTTTAAGGATCTTACTCTTTTTTTTTTTTTTAATGTAGTTTAAGGATATTACTTTGCTTTAATAAAACTAGAAAATGGAAAGTTTCCTTCAACAACTTTCATAAATTCGAGTGTTTAAATAATACAGTGTTATTCCTATTTTTCATAATCTCTCATTAATCATTCATGGAAACAACAAACCTCCCATTTTGCAAAAATGGCTTTAAATTAAAATACTTAAATGTAGTGTGTCTTATTTTTCTAATTTTACAAGCTTTTGTTGTCGCTAAAATATTCGCAGGTGGAATGGAATGCGGGAGTGCCAGATTCCCGAAAGAATCAAAGATGGTAAAAGGATAACGAGTATCTTTTTTGGAATGTGGTCAGACGATAATGTAGAAGAAGAAATATGAAACTCCTAGCAGGGTTCTTTTTGTGCCTTAATGAAAACGACTTAAAGTGTCAAGGTTGCAAAAAAGGAAATGAATTGAAATTGCAAGTTGACAAAAAGTAAAGTACGGTAGAAAATAAATGGCAGAAAGTAAAGTGCTGGAAATTTAAGTGCTGAAAGATAAAAGAATTGAAAGGACAAAACTTGTATTAAAATGACTGGAATTGAAATTATAAGGAAAAGTAAAAGACAAGATAAAGTAAAGACATTGAGAAGGAAATTTGTGTGTTGTGCCGAGGCAGGGTTCAAATGTTGAACTAAATGTCTTATTTATAGCTAAAGTGTGCATGTGTGTGGTCTTCAGTATTGCTTCAGCTTCTACTACGTGTCTTTGTAACCATCTACTTCTTTCTCAAGTTGCCTAGATTTCTGTCACGTGTCCGACAGTTACAACTTCTATCGTGCATGATTTCGGCCACATGTCCAGCAGTTATAACTGTCAGATTTGCCACTTTCTTTGTAACTGCCATGTATTGGCAGTTCATTCTACCAGTTGATTTCAGCCACCATGTGACCTGGCAAAAAATATGTTTTCTGCCAAGTGTTGGCAAATTTGTTTATTCCAAATGTGTTACATGTAGTCCAATGGTAGGAAGCCACGTAGTTGAGATTTTTCGGGTGTCAACATTGCCCCCCAAATTTTGGAGGCTTTGTTGGTTGACAGACGAAAAACCTCTAAAATTTTGAGTTAGTGAGGATTCCAATCAATGCATTGACATTAAATTGTCTTATTTATATTCATCTCTAGAGATAGAGATGAGTTATTCTATCAAGGCAGCTAAAGGCTATCCTTGGCCCTTCTTTGCTTTAACGGAACCAGGTATACTCATTTCTGCCATGGACCTCTTGAATAGATAACAAAAACTCATTTCGACCGAAAGCCGCTGGAATTTGGCCGAAAGTTATTTCTTCCATACACATTTTTCCCAACAGAATGATAATTCTTCCAATGGGAGTGTTTGCTTCTGCCGTTGCTACTAGAAATTTTGAAATTTATACAACAATCTTAATTGATGAAGGCAAATTGAGTTTCCCTCAACTTATTTTCTAACTTTTCCACCATCTTGTTGTTAGGAACGGAAGATGGCGTACTCATGGCAACACTGGGTCGCCCCTTCTTTTCTTTTAAATCACCTTCTTCTGCCAAGGTGATCACACTGCTACTGACAATGGCTGAAATTTTGTGATTTGGCCAAACATGCAACTGATTAGCCATTTGCTGCCCCCTGTGTACTGTTGGTTGAGGTTCCATGGGAGGAAGTGGTGAATCCTGCAACAATGTTCGTTGCCCCCCGGTTCTGGAAGATCTTTCCTAGGTAGTTTCGAAGGAAACGCCTGATGGTGTGCTGGTGGCAGAAACGGTTTTGGCCATTGCTGGAATGACAGAATTTCTGTTTGTGGCTGTTTTGGCGCTTGCGACAGAAAGTGATGTGGCAGAATAGTTGGCAGATTTATCATATGTTGCCCCCCGAGTGCTTCTTGCTTTGGTACCATGGGAAGGATTGGTGGTTTCTACCGCACGTTGTTGATTATCCCCCGGACCCGAAAGATCTTTTTTCTGGCAAATTTAGAGGAAACTCATAATGTTATGGTTGTAGCAGATGGTGGAATGACATATCTTCTGCCTGTGACTGTATCGGCGCTTGCTGTAGATTCTGAATTGGCTGGATAGTCACTGGTGGAAGAACCACTAGTGTCTGTACGTTCGAAGATTGAACTGGTGGTTGAGGAATCGACTGGGATACCGATTTCATAGTGTTGGCAGATGGCTTACTTTGAGAAGAAAATCTCTCAAGTCTGTCAAACCTTGTTGCTAGGCTCGAATACGTTGTAAGAACCACCTCCATCATTGAATTCAAATGTGACAATTGTGCTTACATGACTACTTCTCACATACAACCTTGAAACGGTCCCACCAGGAGTGCCAATTATGTTGTCGCTAAAAATATTCGCAGGTGGAATGGAATGCGGAGTGCCAAATTCCTGGAAGAATCAAAGATGGTAAAAGGACAACGAATATCCTTTTTGGAATGTGGTCCGGCGATTGTGTAGAAGAAGAAATACAAAACTCCTAACAGAGTTCTTTTTGTGCCTTAATGAAACGACTTAAAGTGTCAAGGTTGCAAAAAAGGAAATGAATTGAAAGTGTAGGTTGACAG
Organism: Cornus suecica; assembly: GCA_963922005.1. Lineage (NCBI taxonomy): Eukaryota > Viridiplantae > Streptophyta > Magnoliopsida > Cornales > Cornaceae > Cornus > Cornus suecica. The sequence continues at coordinate 5,259,416 of OY998244.1, read as the reverse complement.
AAAGTAAAGTGCGGCAGAAAATAAATGGGAGAAAGTAAAGTGCTGGAAAATAAAGGAATTGAAAGGACAAGACTTGTATTAAAATGACTGGAATTGAAATACATGAATTGAAATTATAAGGAAAGGTAAATGACAAGATAAAGTAAAGACATTGATAAGGAAATTTGTGTGTTATGCCAGGGGGGTTCAAATGTTGAACTAAGTGTCTTTTTTATAGCCTAAGTGTGCATGTATGCGGTCTTCAGCATTACTTCAGCTTTTGCCACGTGTCCTTGTAACCATCTACTTCTTTATCAAGATGCCTAGATTTCTGCCACATATTCGACAGTTACAACTTCTGCCGCACATGATTTCAGCCACGTGTCTGGCGGTTATAACTGTCAGATCTGTCACTTTCTTTGTAACTGCCATGTATTGGCAATTCCTTCTGCCACATATTTTCTGCCAAGTGTTGACAGATTCGTTTCTTCCAAATGTGTTACATGTAGCCCAATGGTAAAAAGCCACGTAGCTGAGATTTTTTGGATGTCAACAGCTTCATACCTTATGAAATACCAATATTTTTTAGATAATCCATTTGATTTTCTTTCTATCATATACTAAAAGTATTATGAAAACAACAATGTATATATATACATTACTTACTCCTTTTCGAACATGCGTAGTCGAGCTCGATATTGTTTCTCATGTTCTCCTCAACCACCTTCTTTCTATCCTTTGATATACCATTCTCAACAAGCTTGGAATATTATTTAATACCATATGTCTAACTTTTGTTTTTTCTCTAGGTCGAATTGTCCCCAACATTAATTTTCATTTTTTTTTATTTGTTTCGGGTAAGCTAGTCAAACAAAAAGGTTTCTCAATATTTGCCATGATTTGTCTTTATGCATTTATTTTTATGGGATTCATTCTTTCAATTAAGCCAACTGTCAATTGTGCACTCAGAAGTATAACTCAAAGAACAGGATAATAATAATAATAATAAATAAAAAAATTACCTTATCAAATAAGACTAATTGTATTTGTATGGTTTCCACTGCATCAACAGGTATAAAATAACCAAACGTGTAACTTATTCCCAAAGGGGGTGTGTGGATTTAGGGATGACACCGGGTCGGGTTTAGTACGGGTTTAGCTAATACCGTTATCACCCCATTTAAAAATTACTAATATCAAACACACCCCAAATCCGCGACGCGTTGGAATCGGTAATACCATTACCATCCCGTCGGTATAATCGGGTTCCATCGGGTTACCATCGATAATAAAATGGCATGAACATTTTTCATCTTGTTCTTTAAATTAAACATTTTTTTCTTTTTCCTTCTCTTGTTTGTACAACAAGTGTACACGCCACCTGTGATTCACATATACATACAACTTATTACCATGTTTGGCCATATATATATACAAGTTATGCATTTTGTCACCAGTGATAATATATATACAACTTATGCATTCTGCAACTGCTTATACAACTTAGACAACTTATGCATTCTGTAACAACTTATGCATTTTGTCACCAGTAGATACATTTAAATATAAACGGCAACCAACAAAGTAACAACCTCAAAAAAAAAAAAAATCAAGATGCACTATCTCTAAATTAGTAATTTAACAGCCATTTCTTTCAAACCACAGACATCCCCTGAAAGCAGTTTATACTACTGAAATGAACCATTACACTAGTGGTTGCATTTTCTATTTCTAATCATGTAAGCAATCACAAGGTTCAGTAATCACAGCAATCTCATCTACTGTTAATTATATATATATATAATTATATATATATATATATATGTATTACCTGAACTATGAAGAACACAATGAGAGGGAAGAGGCGGTCCTGTAGAGAATCGAGATGGTGACGAGGAGACCACAAACAGAGAATTGTTTCTTCAACCAGATCTAGCCCTTAGGGCTTGACATTTGAGAAGGAATTTTAGTTGTCTGAGACTCTGATAGAGCGGCGCTTGAGAGTTGAGATAGATGATATCATGTATCAAATTAGGTTTAAACTTGACTTGAGTTTGGGTAATGGGGTTTGTTTGGGCATAGGAGTAGGATTGTCCACTATAGGATTATGATTGTTTGGGTACAAGTTTTAGACTATCCTAGGATTTATAAAATTTTATCTTTATTGATATTTTATATTTTTAAACTTAATTAAATATATAAAAATCAAATTATCCTTATATTAGTATAGGATTTAAATAATTTAATTGATTGAAATTGATTAAATCTCCAATAAAAATCTCAACTCAAAATAGTGAAATTAAATTCAACTGAGTAAATTCCCTAATTTAAATTAGATTAATTGTGTTCAATTGAGTGAAATAAATAAAATACCCAACACAAAGTAATGAAATTAAGTTCAATTGAGTAAATTGCATAATTTAAATTAGATTAATTGAGTGAAATTGACAAGATCTCCAACACAAAGTAGTGAAATTGAGTGAAATTAAATTCAATTAAGTAAATGCCCGACTCAAATTAGTTTAATTGGCTTCAACTTAATGAAATTGAGTTAATCCCTAATTCAAATTAGTCTAATTGATAAAAATCTCAACTCAAAATAGTGAAATTAAATTCAACTGAGTAAATTCCCTAATTTAAATTAGATTAATTGTGTTCAATTAAGTGAAATAAATAAAATACCCAACACAAAGTAATGAAATTAAGTTCAATTGAGTAAATTGCCTAATTTAAATTAGATTTATTGAGTGAAATTGACAAGATCTCCAACACAAAGTAGTGAAATTGAGTGAAATTAAATTCAATTAAGTAAATTCCCGACTCAAATTAGTTAAATTCACTTCAACGAAACTGATAAAATTCCGAATTTAAATTAGTGAAATTGGTTTCAACTTAATGAAATTGAATGAATCCCTAATTCAAATTAGTCTAATTGATAGATTTCTCAACTCAAAGTAGTGAAATTAAGTTCAATTGAGTAAATTTCCTAATTCAAATTAGTTTAATTATGTGTTAATATAGTGAAATTGAACAAATCCCCAACACAAAATAATGAAATTAAGTTCAATTGAGTAAATTGCCTAATTTAAATTAGATTAATTGAGTTCAATTGAGTAAAATTGACAAGATCCCCAACACAAAGTAGTGAAATTGAGTGAAATTAAATTCAATTAAGTAAATCCCCGACTCAAATTGGTTAAATTCACTTCAACGAAACTGATAAAATTCTGAATTTAAATTAGTGAAATTGGTTTCAACTTAATGAAATTGAGTGAATCCCTAATTCAAATTAGTCTAATTGATAAATTTCTCAACTCAAAATAGTGAAATTAAGTTCAATTGAGTAAATTTTCTGATTCAAATTAGTTTAATTATGTTTAATAGAGTGAAATTGAACAAATCCTCAACACAAAGTAAAATTAAGAGAAGACCCCAATTTAAAATAGTGAAATTTACTTCAATTAATTAAAATTAAGTAAATAATCTAATTTAAACTAGTTTGATTGTATTCAATTGAGTGAAATTGATAAAATTCACAACTTAAAGTAGTTAAATTCAGTGAAATTAAGTTTAATTGATGAAAATCTCCAACTCAAAGTAATTAAATTGAGTAAAATTGACAAGGTTCCTAATTTATATTACTGAAATTGATTTTAATTGGAGGAAATTGAATAAACTGGCGGGTTACCAACGGGTTTTTAGCGGGGCAGGTCGGGTTCGGGTTCTTGCGGGGTGGGTTACCACCGGGTTCTTAGCGGGTCAGGTCGGGTTCGGGTTCCCGCCGGGTTCTTAATGGGTCGACTTCGGGTCGGGTTACCGACGGGTTTCACAGGAAACCCGAACCTGTTTCGGGTTTTCAATTTTCATACCAAACCCGCCCCAAACCCGTTTATATGTGTACCGTCGGGTTCTTAACGGATCGGAAACCCGTTGGGTCGGGCCATTTTGGCATCCCTACGTGGATTGCTTTACTTCAAAAAAAAAAAAAAAATTATATAAGAAATATATATGGGCTAATATCACAAACTATTCATGTAATTAAGCCTAATTACAGGCGGTACCCCCAATATTTCTAAAATTCCATTGACCTTCCTTCATCGGACTGAAAAAGTGGTCCGACGAAATTTGTATGTGAAATGACTGAAATACCCTATAATATTATCTGATATTTGAGAAATCTTTTAGGGTGTTGGAATTGACATTATTTCCCTTCTATGTTTGTTTTTTTTTTTTTTTAGAAAATTAATTGATACATAAGGTATTTATAGCTAGATAGTGATTTACTCCTTTTGAACTAAAAGTAGTGGTAGTAGTTATTTTTTATTTTAAAATCCATGTTAAAATCCATGTTATTTAATATAGATGATTAAAAATAGGGTAAAGGGCAAGAACCCGCAAACTATTGAACTTTTTTCAAGAAACCCCCATAATCTAAAAACCACCCCCAAACTATTTAAAACATGCACTTTACTCCCTACATGTAATATGAAAATACACTTCCCTCCCATCCTATTTTACTAATTACACTTCCACCGTTTATTACAAAATATATATATTACGAAAATTACAATTTGATTTTTTTTATATAAAATTCGAAATAAACATATAAAATTCGAATATATATATATATATATATATATATATATATAATTCGTAAAAAATATATAAAATTTGAAAAAACGTATAAAATTCGAAAAAATATATAAAAATTTGAAACAATATATAAAATTTGAAAGAAACATATAAAATTCGAAAAAAAATATAAAATTCGAAACAAATATATAAAATTCGTAAACAATATATAAAATTCAAAAAACATATAAAATTCTAAAAAGTATATAAAATTCAAATATATATATAAAAAGTGTGATTGAAGTTTAAGTGGACAAACCTCAGAGTCATTAGTCAAGGTAACGGATCCTCTCCAGCTCTTTGCAGAGCTATTTCAAGGGTCACGATGGCGACACATGCCCCACGATGGTGACCGAAATCGGAATCGAACCGATACTTTATTAAAATATTTTAATTGAAATTAAATATATTAATATTTGGATCAAAATTAACGGTTCGGTTCCGGTTCACATTTTTAAAGAACCGAAAGTTTTGGTTTGATTTTGGTTTTGGTCGGAATCGAAAGCGAACCGCACCGTGAATATATTAATATTTGAATCAAAATTAACGGTTAAGTTTCGGTTCTCATTTTTAAGGAACCGAAAGTATCTATTCAATTCCGATTTCGATCGGAATCGGAAGCGAACCGGACCGTGTGCACCCCTAGAATTGGGTACCAAAGGATCCTTTAATCGCTATAGTTAGTCGAATAATTTTTTTATTTTGAATTTTATTTTATATAATTTTGATTAAAATATTAATATATTTAATTTCAATTTTTATTTTATATAATTTTGATTAAAATATTATTTATATAATTTTTATTTTATATTTATTTGTAGAGAGGGAAAGTGATAGTGATGGAAATAGGAAAGTGATAGAGAGAGAAAGAAATAAATGTTGAATAAGAAATTCTGAGAGGAAATTAGTGAGGCATGTGTCACCATCGTGACCCTTGAAATAACTTTGCAGATAGTTGGAGAGGATCCGTTACCGTGGCTAATGACTCTGAGGCTTGTCCACTTAAACTTCAGTCACACTTTTTATATATATATTTAGAATTTTATATATTTCTTTCGAATTTTATATATTGTTTCAAATTTTATATATTTTTTCGAATTTTATATATTTTTTACGAATTATATATATATTTTTGAATTTTATATGTTTGTTTCGAATTTTATATGTTTATTTAGAATTTTATAAAAAAAAAATCAAATTGTAATTTTTGTAATATATATATTTTGTAATAGGGGGTTAAAGTGTAATTAGTAAAATAGAAGGGGTGAAAATATAATTAGTAAAACTAATTTTTTGAATTCTGCACTATAGGGGATAGATTGGGGGGTTTTTGTGTCACTTTGAAAGATTATGGGGGTTAGTTGGGAGAGAGAGTATAGTTTGGGGGGTTTCTGCCCTTTACCATTAAAAATATATGCCCTCCTACCCAAAATTGCCCAAAGCTCATAAATACTATATTGTGTGCTCATAATAGATCGAGAATTGAAAAAAAAAAATCTATATACATGAGTTGGGGTTGGGGGAGATCCCTGAGTTGTTGTGATGGAAAAGGGTGGGGGAGATCCTTTTAGTCGGCGAAGGCAGCGGAGATGGACAAGTTCGATGGCGGCGACGCTATCGCTGTTGGTTTCCGGCCTTGGAGCTATCGAATTTGGATGCGTTGGGGTAGATCCATGAGTTGCCGAGTTGGGGGGTGAGTTGGGGGAGTTGAGATGGGTTGTCGAAAAATGTATTTATATTCATATATATACATATATATATTTATATGCATTTATATATATATATGTTTATCGGGTTTCTCTAATCATAAAAAAATGAAATAATGGAGAAAAAGTTTATGTGATTGGAAAATTTATTTCTAGGGTTTGATTCAAAAAAATTAGGGTGATTATATATATATATATGTTTATAGGGTTCATGTGATTGGGAAAAAAAGGAAATAAAGCGGAAGAAGGCATGTTTGGTTTGTATTTGAGAACAATTTTCTATTTTTTGAAAATTGTAAAAAAGTCTAGTTGGTTCATTTTTCTGAAAACAAAAAATTCAGTTGCAAAAATGGTTGTTTTAAAATAACTCATTTGTATTGTTCTTATAAAATTGTTATCTGTTTTCAGAATTCTCAAGAACAGTTTTCAGAGCTACAAACCAAGCAGACCCAAAGCTTTTGTGATTGGGAATGGGGATTAGATTCCAAAAATTAGGGGATTTTTTATTTATTTTCTTGATTTAATTTTAATTTTTGGTTATGAATTTAATTTTGAAAGTTATAATTTTGAGTTAGTTAATGGGTGATATCAAATCGGAGAGAGAGAAAGATTGAAAACATAAGGGTATAAATGACATTGCATACATGGTGAGGGTAATTTGGAAAGTTCAGTTGAAAAACTAACTTTATTGACTTAAAAGGTCAAATTCCGGTGTTGAATTCAAACGAAAGGGGCTAAGTGCATGTTTAGTACGTTGGAATGGAATGAAATAGAATTGGTTTGGTACAACATAATGAATGAGAATAAATTTTCATTATATTACTAAAGCTATGAAATGGTCATTCCATTCCTTTAAGAATGCTTTTAAAATATAAAATTACTTAAATAACCTTCTTACATTTCAAAAAAATAAGCCACCGCCACCGCCATTTCGCCACCACCGTCGTCACCTTTATTGTCCGTCATTACTATTCCCGTTACGTTTTACCATTTTTTTTGTAAAAAAATTAAAAAAATAGTATTATTTTATTTAATTTTATATTTAATACTAAGAAGGGTATTTTTGAGAAAAAAAATTCAAGTTCATTCAATTCCCAATGTACTTCATATTTACAACCAAACAATAGAATGAGAATGACTAATCCATTCCATTATCATTCTCATTTCATTCCTACTTTCATTCAACCGTACCAAACGTGCCATAAGTGTTATACATGAGCTAAAGGTAAGGGAGTGTAGTGGGATTTCATAAATATTGGGGGAACTTCATGTAATTAGACCTAAGTATAGGGGAGGCTAGTGATATTGTAGCATATATATTAAGGTAAATTACACTTTCATCCCCACAAGATATGACTTATTATAGTTTCATCACCATATCCTTCGGATAATTACAATTTTACCCCCTTAAGTTTGGAAACTGTAACAAATACCCCCCTCAGATGAAATTCTGACTTGATCATACCCGGATAATATTAGGTGAAATGTCTAAAATACCTCCAGATTTATTGTTATGAATATTTTTGCTTCAGTCTACTGCACTATTGTTTCATTTTGCCCTAATTTGGACAAACTAATTAGACAATTACAGACAAATCAGACAAAAAACTCAATTTTTCACACCATAATTGAGAAATATTCATGAGTATATATGTCATTTCACTTTTTTCAATCATCGAAATTGGACTTTGATGATGACCTAGAGGGAATGAAATTGTAATTATCTAAAGAACAAAGAGTAAAACTATAATAAATTATATCTTGAGGGAATAAAACTGTAACTCTATATATTATTGCCGCTGATGACATTCAAGTTTCTCATTCTCATTCTCATCTATACTTTGAAACAATGACCAAATAATCATCGAAAGCACCATCATGCCATGTCCCAGATCTTTTTGCGTTAATCCAAAATCTGAATCACATTCTCTTTAACTTTACTTTTGCTCCTCTTTTTGACCGAGTCATCATCTATATGTTACCTGCCATTCCAAACAACCACAAACATACGTACCCCTCTCTCTCTCTCACACACACACACACAAAAAAAGAAGATTCTTATTCATAATTTGAATGTGATCAGCGGAGGATCCAAGGCCTTCATCATTAAAGAGAGATAGAGAGAGGAGAATGAATCTATTATGCATCGATTGCTGGTAAATTTTAGATTCCAGAATTCCCTTACATGCAAAAATTTCACTTGTACTGGATGTTCACCATTTTTAAAAGAGACGTTTCTAACTTTCTTTTCCCAAGGACTGCTAAAGCTCTGTGTGTGGAAACTTTGTCTCCATGCGGCCCCAATTCTTTTACTCTCTCTCTATATATATATTTATAGAAGAGTTTTAGGTGTGGAATGGAAGCTTGTCTAGCTTGGGTGAGTTTGCAATATTGTAGTATGAAAAAAGTGGTGTTACCCTTCAAAAGTATGAACATAATATGGATACTTTAGTTTATTAATAACCTCTCTATTGAAAGAATGCATTTACGGCCTCTTTTCCTCTTCCTTTTATCCCTTTTTCCTAGGCTGCGTTTGGTTAACACGAAGTAGAAGGAAAGAAAAAAAAGGAAAAAAAAATCTTATTTTTGGAATGTTTGGTTAGCGCAAAAAGAAAAATTTTGAGAAAAATCAATTTTCTGCATCGACGAATTTTCCTTAAAATATTTCCTGCAAAAAACAGGCTGAAATTTTGTTTTCCCGAGAAACCTATCCATTTATCTACTAGATTCCTATTTTAACCTCATATTGTTCACTTTATCAATCATTCTTTTCTACACAAACTCAGTTTTGATTGGTAGATATACAGTAGTAACAAATAAATACACTTTTTTGAAATTTGTGTTTTATTGAATAAAACAAACTAAATTAATAATATTTGAATAATATTATAACTCTATACAAATTGTATAAACAATAAAACTCTATAAAAGTTATATACATATACAAATTGATTATAACTACTATATCTTGTTATTAATGCTACTAGGATAATCATTACTTGTATACAATGATATATTGTTTTATTCTGGATGGAATTATTGATTTTGATAACAAATTACAAGCGGAGAAAAATAAAAAATGTTAGGCATTTTAGTAAGAGGGACACCACGTAAAAGCCAATTGATACCATAAGAAAAATAACCTCAATAATACACAAACAATGAACCAATGGCTCTTGAAAACAAACCCTTGCACAATTGTACCAAGTTATACACCATTATGTTGTGTATATTAAAGTACTTAAAATATAAGAGAAATTTTGGAAATAAAAATTATTTTATTTTCCATTTTATGTTATCCAAACAAAAGAAATTCATATCTTTCTTCAAAATTTTCTTTCTAACCAAATACATTCTACGAAGTGATTTTCTATTATTTTCTTTTCACTTTCACTTTCCATCTTATTTCTGCCTAACCAATCGAAGCCCTAGTATAATAATTTCTAGGGTAATTTGCACTAACACCCCCTGAGGTTTGCATCAATTCCATATTTATGCTGATTTTTGAAAAGTTTTCACTAACACCCCTTGCCGTTTGGTTTTGCTTGCAATTACACCCTCTAAGCCAATAAAATGACCAAAATACTCTTGATAAAATTCGAAAATATTAAGGGTAATGTGAAATGACATTTATGCCCCAACCCCAAATATATAAAATTTCGAAAAACATATATATAAATTCGAAAAAATATATAAAATTTGAAAAAATGTATAAAATACGAAAACAAATATTTAATTTTTTTAAAATATATATAAAATTATAATAAAATATATAAATTTCGAAAAATATATATAAATTTCAAAAAAAATATATAAAATCAAAACAATATATAAAAGTTGAATATATATATAAATTTAGAAAATTATTTAAATTCGAATATATATTTCAAAAAATATATATATAATTCAAAATATATATATTTTCAAAAACAAAATTCAAAAAATTATATAATTTTGAAAAATATATATATAATATATATAAATTTCAAAAAATATATATAAAATTGAAGAAAATATATAAAATTTGAAATATATATATAATTCGAAAATATATATATATAATTTGAAAAATATATAAATTCGAATATATATATATTTCAAAAAATATATATAAAATTAAAAATATATATATTTTCAAAAATAAAATTTAAAAAATTATATAATTCTAGAAATATTCAATATATATATATATTTTTCGAAATTATATAATTTTTTGAATTTATTTTTTGAAAATATATATTTTTTGAATTATATATATATTTTTTGAAATATATATATTCGAATTTAAATAGTTTTCAAAATTTATATATATTTTCGAATTTTATATATTTTTTTGATTATATATATATTTTTTGAAATTTATATATATTTTTCGAAATTTATATATTTTATTCTAATTTTATATATTGTTTTCAAAATTTAAATATTTGTTTTCGAATTTTATACATTTTTTCCATTTTTATATATTTTTTCGAATTTATATATATGTTTTTCGAAATTTTATATATTTGGGGTTGGGGCATAAAAGTCATTTCACATTATCCTTAATATTTTGGTCATTTTATTGGCCTAGGGGGGTGTCCTTGCAAGCAAAACCAAACGTCAGGGGTGTTAGTGCAAACTTTTCAAAAATTAACATAAATGTGGAATTGATGCATACCTCAGGGGGTGTTAGTGCAAATTACTCTAATTTCTAGATTTTCAAAGATAATGTTCTTGAGACGGCTAGCTTGATATTATAAGAAAACTTTTCGGCCATTGAGAGGTCTAGGTCAATCATTGGTTCTGATAATGAGTACAAACAAAGTTACAAATTATGGAAATTGAAGGCTTACTTTGTTTGTCATATTCTAATCTTCATGAATTATGGTGGACAGTTCTTTTTAGAATTAATTTCATTTACATCCCTAAAATATGTCAAAACTGCATTTTGACCCCCCAACTATACATAATTCCAAACAAACCCCCTAATTAAGCAAACTTTCTTCATTTGCACCCCTTTATGTACTTTTGGCACCTTTTCAGACCTGAAACTGTGTGAAATGCCTAAGCTATCTTTGACACTATCCCTACTTTAATATATCAATTTGATCCCTCAATTTAAAAAATAGCTATATTATTCAAAATTCATGGGGTGTAAATGAAATTAACAAAACAAAACTATTCACATATTTAACTAACACAAGTATTTAAATTTAAAATATTTATATTTATATTTATCAAATTTTTAAACTAACACAAATTTTCATTATTTATATTTATATTTATTTTATTTTTAAAATATTTATATTTATCAAACTTGTAAACTAATACAATTTTTTATTTTGATCTTGAAATATATTTGACTTTATTAATATATATTTTTAATAATATTAGACACACTTCACAAAATAAAATATATAATTTATTTTAAAATAAAATAAAAATACAAAATATTTAAATTTGTTAAAAAAAACACTAAATTACACACATAAGTATTAAATTTTGGTCGTAAAACAGATTTTTTTTTATTTTTTTTATGTAAATGTAAGATTTAACTTTTCAATTGTAACTTTAATTTTATTATTATTGTATAAGCATCAAAATTACACACATAAATTCTTAAAATATATAAAAATAAAAAATATTTAATAGTGAAAATATAATAAATTAATATTCAAACATACAAATTTATATTCTAATATTAAAATAAAATATAAAAACACTTTACTCATATAAAATCAATGATAAATTTATATTTTTTAATATATTATTAAATTCAAATAATCCAATTTTCTCTCTCCTCCCCTACCACCACCATTTCCTTTCCGCTTCTTCCCACTTCCACCACCATCTCCTCTCCGCCTTCTCCCACCAACACCAACACCACCAATGTTTACTCTTTCTCCCAAACCTCTATGTGCCCCAATTTCATCATAAATCCCTTTCTATTGTACATACCCAAATCCAATTTCATGTGTATATGTGCATGTCTGTGTGCGTATATATATATATATATAGAGAGAGAGAAAAAGATAGAGAGGAGCAACAACGACTGCCACTGCCGGTGTCGTCGACTCAAGCGATGATGGTGCAAGCGGCGGCGACGGTGGTTGGGATTAGGGTTAGGGTTAGGGTTGAGATGGAGGAGGGGGATTGAGGGTATTTGGGTATAAGTTCAATCTCATATAAAGTTGGATTAAGGTTACCTAGTTATCCTGAGTAAGGATAATTTTAAAATTAAAAATAAACTTGTTTGGCAAAGGGCATGAGTGTAATTTCTTACATAGTCAACACCCAAAAGTGATTAGGGGGTACAAATAAAAAAGTTTGCTTAATTAGGGGGTATAAATACAATTATGTATAATTGGGGGGTCAAAATACAATTTTAACATAATTCATGGAATGTAACTGATTTTTTGGTTTGGTGGGTGTAAATGCAATTCCTTTCAATTGAATTTTTAGAAATTTCAACCAAACAAATTGTTATTGTTTTCTGATTTCAAGCTCCTAGAAAATTAAACATTATTCTCATAAAACTAAATCAAATAGGTCACTACATATGACCTGAAACTGATGGCATAATTAGGAAAGGCAGGATCTTAGATCTCAAGTTCGATTCTCATTAGATATAATTCCGTTTGGGTCATCAAAGTTTACTCGACCCTAAATTTCAGGGTTTGGGAGATTAATCGAAATGCACGTAAGCTGCTTTGGATATCATAGTTATTGGGAAAATATATATAGGTCACTACCTATCTACCACTCAGTGTTGGCCCTAACCTTAGGCGGCCATGTTGTAGGGGGACCTCAAAAATTTTAAAAATATGTATGGTATTAGGCTCAAAAAAAAATAATAATTAATAACAATAAAAAAAAGATAAATAAAAAGTAACATAAAAGAAAAGATGGTGTATATATGCAACATTTGGGTTTTAGTTGTTGCATCGAATTGATTATAGTTCATCTAATTTTTTTTTTGAATTTTAATTGCTTTTAAAAGTATGATAATAATTGAGTTAGTTTAGAATTTTTTTAAATTAAAATAAAATTTAATAAGGGAGTTGGTTAATTGATTCAAAAATCCACAATCGAAGAGCCAAATATATTAGCTCATTATTTTCAAAATATTTGTTATAATTTATCAAGGGAAAATATTACTGACCTCCCCTGAGGTTTGGCAATATTGCACCCGGATCCCTTAGTTTTCAAATATATCAGTTACCTCCCTTGGAGATAAAAAATTACGAAATGACCCTCAATAAACCCCCTAGACTATTGAATTTTCACATTGCCCCACCCTAATGGGTAAATTACAGTCTCGCCCCCTAAAATTCTAAAAAATATTTAAAATTTAAAAATATATAGATAATTTATATATATATATATATATAATTCAAAATATATATATAAAATTTGGAAAAAATATATAAATTTTGAAAAAAAATTTAAAAATCGGAAAAAAATATATAAAATTTGGAACACATATATAAATTTTGAAATATATATAAAATTCAAAATAAATAAATAAAATTAGAAAACATATATAAAATTCAAAATATATATATATATAATTCCGAAAAAACATATAAATTTTGAAAAACATATATAAATTTCGAAATATATATATCTAATTCGAAATAAATATATAAAATTCGAAAAAGATATATAAATTTTGAAATATATATATAAAATTTGAAACAAATATATAAATTCAAAAATATATATTTAAAATTAGAAAAAATATATAAAATTCAGAAAAAATATATAAATTTGAAATGGATTAATTTGAAAATTCAAACATGCTTATATTTGAAGAGACTACATTATAGGAAGGTGTTCCAATGTTTGTTGTGTAGAGGGTGAGAAGTCTATCAAATCGTAAATACTTCTTTTTCTAATAGCTGTGATGGGTTCTGCTAGTTATTATGCAGTTTTTTGCTTGGAAGATTGAACCATCAAAATTTCAAATTATATATATATTTTTCTAAATTTTATATGTTTTGCGAAATTTATATATATTTTAATTATATATATATTTCAAATTTTATATATTTGTTTCGAATTTTATATATATATATTTTGAAATTTATATATGTTTTTCGAAATTTATACATTTTTTCAGAATTTTATATATTTTTTCCGAATTTTGTTTATTTTTTCTTATTTTATAAATTTATTTCTAATTTTATATATTTATTTCAAAATTTATATATGTTTTTCGAAATTTATATATTTTTCGATTTTTATATTTTTTTCAAAATTTATATATATTTTTTGAATTTTATATATTTTTTCAAATTTTAGGGGGTGAAATTGTAATTTATCCATTGGAGTGGGGGGCAATGTGAAATTCAATAATTTAAGGGGTGAAACTATAATATAAATTTGAGGGGTATTTAGGTACTTTACCCCTTTGACCGCATTGACTTTGGATGGAGGGGGTGAAAGTAATGGAAAAAGCTAACCTGGAGATAGGTAATTGATACATTTGCAAATTAAGAGATATCGCGTGCAATATGATCAAACCTCAAGGGAGGTAAGAGATATTTTCCCATTTATCAAAATAAAAATAAAAATAATCAAAAAGTCATTAAAGTGTGCATGTTTATCATACATATTTAGATACAGATACATATACGCGTACAGAAACCATTGTTGTTCATAATTATGAATTCCTTCTCATTTTTAACTTTGAAAAGAAATACATTTGTTTTTTTCTTTTTAACTTTTATTAGGTAAAGTAAATGTGATTTCAATAGATTATAAAATATAGAATTTGAATAACTTTAATTATAGTCGAGATTTTGAGATTTTTTTTTTTTCTTTTTGTAATTTTAGGGTCAAGATATTTTATGTTGTTTTGTAAAAAACAAATTCTCTTCATATGAAATGTTTTGTTAAAATGGTCTCACATTTAACTGTACGCCTAGTGCCTCTCAAGATTTTATGAATCTCTTATATATTATGAATTTATGAGACAATAGTGTGTTGCAGCAGCTTGTATTATGGGAATAGCTTTAGCAAGAGAATAAGGTCAGAAAAAAGTGTTATAGACTAGTTGGTCTTAAGTTTGATAAAGAAACGATTCGTAACTTCAGGATTGTGCAATATAAAAGCTACTTTTGAAGAGAATAGAAAAATACTTAATGAATAAGAAGTTAAATATATATATATAAAAGAACGGTTAAATTTTTTGTTTGGATTGATTTTTTAAAATTTTATTTGAATTTTTTAGAAGGAAAAATTATTTTGAGCGGTGTTTAGAAAATCTTTTGGACCTTGAAAGAGTGTTTAAAAGAAATTAAGGGATAACGGCTTTTCAAAACAGCCTATGCTTATCTTTTTCTTCGGTGTAAAGGCAAAAACAAAAGCTCTATCAAATGGGAGACCCTATTTGATAGAGCTTCTGTTTTAACGCACAAGAAAAAAAAAGAGTAGAAGTCATTTTGAGAAGGTAATACCCCAACTTCTTCAAAATGTTTTTCTAAAAATCAGAATTTTTTTAAAATTTTTTGTCAAACACCATTGTACGTCTCTTTTTTTATTCCTTTAATGTGTATTTCCAATTATGACATTATTTCACTCTCACCATAGAGAAACACTTCATTCTCATTTTAAAAGACATGAAACGGAAGTTTGAAATCTTAAAACATGAATCTTATGAGAAAACAAGAAGAGGAATCAAATCTTTCATAAAGATATTCATGTTTGGGTATACCAAAAAAGAATATATATAAATAGTTACCTTTAAAGGGTTGAGATTAAAGTTTTGGTCGATTAGTCTAATTAGAACTGCATTGATGTCTTATATATTACGATTATAATTACTACCAAAGCTAAAATTTACTAATATGTATCTTAATTTTAATTTATTTTTATAATATGTATTCCTGGCTTTATTAATGTTCAATAACTCTCCTTCATTATTTTTTGATACTATTGTAGTGGTGGTCTTTGTCACATGAAGACACAACCTCGAGCATTGTTCCCATTATGGAGATAATGATAAAAATATATTTCCACAAAAGTCATACTATTATGGAATTAATGATAAAAATACCTTCCATAAAAGTCATTGTCAAAGTGGTGAATAATGATAAGAACTTCCATTGTAAACCTTGTGGATAGCAAGGCATGCTCTTTAGCCCACAAGCTGAATTGTGACATTTTCATTTCTTTTTCGAACTTTGTCAATCTTTAGACAAAGTTGAATACTTGCAATCTTATGTTCACATAACAAGGATGTGTATATGAAAAAGTAAATTGTGAAAGGGGCACTAAAGATGGCCATTTCTCATCTCTAATGACCGATAAATTTATTATTTGTAAGAACATGTTTGGTTTGTATATTTGAAAATTGTTCTTGAGAATTCTAAAAACAGATAACAGGTTTTTTAGAACAATAAAAAAAAGTTCTCTTAAAACAATCATATTTGTAACTGAATTTTCAGAAAACTGAATCAAACACACTTTTTTACAATTTTCTGATTTTCAGTTTTCAGAAAATAAAAAATTATTCTCAAAAATACAAATCAAGTCGATCTTAAATTTTAGAATAGTCATTCGTACTTAAAAGGCAAGGGCAATTCAGGGAGCCATAACCACTCTTTTTTTATAACATGAAACACCGGAGGTGAAGGTTTTATGACGAAGAGGATTGAGATCAATTCGGCAGCATGACCCTTCTGAATGCACCGGATAACACTTGTTGTTTGGTTGGTGTTAGTCCTTCAAAATGCAAAGCACAAATACAAGTATATTGAGAGAATACAGATTTTCAAGTAGAATTCCTGAAGTGGTACCGTAAAAGGTGATTGCTTCTCTTTTAGACCTAAAAGAATTCATATACAAATTGAGCAAATTTGACAGCATGACATGTAAAAGAGAGATTAATACATGGAAGTGAAAATGAGATTATATTACACGTTTTTTAAGAGAGATGGTTGCTCGAGATGTCATCAATTAATTATAGGAGAATGCTTGGTGTTGAAACAAATAATAAAAACAGTAAATAATCAAGAATACATAGGATTTATCGTGATTCAATCAATTTGACTTATGTCTACCAAAACAATTTGTATTTCGCTTATCAATGAATTAAAATTACAATGATGTATATATAGACCTAATTCATAAGTATTGGTAAAATACCAAAATCACATTTTACCGTACCGCGGTGGGCATAGCCCCCCGCACCCCCCACAAGTTAATCGATGCCCCAGCTGGGCCGACAGGGCCTGGGGCAGAAGGCCTCCCCGGGCCTTCGCCCTAGCCCCTTTGGACTCAGGGTCTTCCTTCCTGGATTATGAGCCATAACCCAACACTTAGGTCCTGACCAATGAGGACCAATTTGATCATCACCTCTTACTTGACCAATGGAATTAAGACACATGCCCAATATGAATTAAAAAATAACAATAGGTATTATCCACTATCATGAGTTATACCCGGATCTAAAATAATTTGTTTTGTTTGTTCCCTAATATCTCCATCTTCGACACACCCATCATAAACCTTACACCGCTGGCCATTATCTTCGACAAACCTCAACAACTCGTCGTCCGTCGTCCTCTACAGCTAGTACTCTCGGGTCGTTCTGTTTCTCATCATACCGTCCTCCAATTAATAATCGCATCTATTCTAAAGCCCTAAATATTTGATGATTTTGCATCGCCAATGTAATGAATACGGGAAATAAAAATAAAACCAATTAATCCTTGAAGTCCTGCAATAACCCTATAACACTGAACTTAATATTTATACACAGTAATGAGCTCTTGAATTCAATTTTATTGTGTTCCCCTCTCAATAATCCAATTTTTTTTTGTCTTCTTATTGGTTTATGTTTTTTTTGAGTTTGTCAGTGTTTGTTGACGCAGAACATGTCTTTGAAGCCATGATCTTCGTGGAATTTTATTGATGTTAAATGGAAATTCAAATAATTATTTATAGATATATTTGATGTCGTGGATATATGTAAGTGCAAATTAACAATACATGTGAATTTCAGTAGTAGTTAATGGATTTTTGCAGTGATAACAACCTAAGTCTAGATTAGTTTAGTTTCTAATATTACATTTATTAATTTTTTTCACTCCCGTCCTGCACACCACCACAGTGTTTAGCGTCGCTCTCCTCATCGAAAACTTTTTCTCTCTAAAACAACAGTCCTCACGGTGAATTCGCCGAATTAGGTCCAATTAATTCTGCTACATAAACCCTAGATTTTAGAATGTGTATCGACGATAGAAATATTAGAGAGAAAAAAAGAAAAAGAAAAAAAAACAAATATTTTAGATTCGGGGTTAACCCATAATAATGGGTAATGCCCATTTTTATTTTTTAATTCATATTGGGCATTTATTTTAATTTTATTGGTCCAAATAAAATATAAGGACTTGGTGAGGAACCAAACAATGCCCTTATTATATCTTGTCGTATTAATAAAATTCGACAGGCTCAAATTGTCACGTCACCATCAAGAAACGAGGTAAGAATGAAATTATATAGAAGAAAATTTGAGGGCTGCCAAATAGAGGGATAGGAAATAGAAAATAGAAAAAAAAAATAAAACAAAATAAAAGTTGCACAGTGTCTTGTGCCAATATTCAATAACAGTAACTACAAACATTAAACCAATTCCCAATAAAATGTTGTCAAACATATGTACTAGTTTACATTTCGTACATGCATGGCATCCATGGTGCTCTAGTTTGGATCTAACAAACCTTCTTCCTTGCCTTTTCTCACATTTTGAAAAAACTCCAAAAAAAAAAAAAAAAAGACAGATATACCTCCTCCCATGGTATCTCCCTTAATTAACTTATCCCCTTATTTTACAACACCAGAAAATTGAAAGTAATTTGCTTATCAACCAATTCCAAAATGCCAAAGTCAGAAACTAAATTCTCATCTCCATTGTCATGACCATCTTCAGTGGCAATATTCAAGTCTAGTGAGACAAATGCTTTCCTCTCCATCCCATGTTCATCGTGATCCTCTTTCGCTTCATCGTCACTGCTGCTCTTTTGCCTAGTGGGAGGAGAACAAGCTCTTGGCATGGAGCTGAAGCTTTCACAGCTGAAAATAACAATGGCATCCTTAAGAGGGACCAATTCACCACTAGGAAGTGTGATACTCCCACTTTCAATAGCTTTCTGAACACCCTTTTGAGAGAAGTAATCAACTTGATCAAAATCTTCCATGAAGAACACTTGGCTTGGATTCTCTTGCATTGCTTCACCAAACCTCTCAAGATAACTTGACCCCAACTCTTCTCTTGCTCTTTTCTTACTCACACACTCATCACTTGAATCAGCTCTTGGCCTTGAGAAGCTGCTGAGACCAATTGTCACAAAGGGTGTGTGAGACCCAAACACGAGTCTCGCTAACTCCTTAGCAATCTTCTCTTTTCCTTCTGAATCAACACCTGAGAAAAACAACCATGTTTCTTCTTTGTCTTGATCTGCCTGTCTCAGCTTGCCTTTTCGCCTTTTTTTCCCGGACCTGCATTCAAGGACTGTGCTTGCAATTTCAGGAATAATGTCCACTTGCCATGGAACTTTTTCTTCTAATGCATTGCATAGAATCTTCATATTTTCAGAATTCATCTCCTTGAAGTTATGCAAACACTCCATATCTTCCATTGCCTCACTAGACGAAGCCGAGTTTGGACTAGAGTTAGGATTGGACAAAAGGTCTGGTTTTGGCTCAATTGTCAATGGCATGTACATTTTCAAATTGGGCTCAAAGCCTTCTTTGCCTTCATCATTAGATGCTAAAAATTGATGCTCTTTGGGCGACCGGCTTTTTTCAAACATTGCTGGCCAGCTTAAGAGTGTGTGGTGCAAATTAGGTTTATGCTGGTCAGATGAAGTGATTGAATTAGAGAGAGGAGGTGAAGATGACGAAAATTTGAAGTCTTTCTCAAGAAAGTGAGGTTTTTTGTGGAATGAAGTGCAAATTGAGTTCCATTTCTTGGAGAGATCTCTAATTTTGTTGCATTCCTGTTACACACCATACACAGAATAAATGTTAGATTTTTCTTGTTCCATCTTGTATTAGCATAGAAGAAACTAATTATATAACTAGGCTTGTGTCAAAATGAATACCTGATCATTGATACTCTCTTTTCTTTTCTCTTCCTTGTACTGTTGAAGCCATGAAGGCAAGCCTGAGCTGGTGGAAATGGTGGTGGGCTCATTGTTGTGAGTGGTACTAGTTGCTATGCTAAGGGCTTCTCTCTTGAAATTTGCCGAGCAATCGGTACAGCAAGTCAGCTGCTGCTCAACTTCAGTTTTGACAAGTGACCAGCTAGAACCATAACTGAAAAAAGTAAAACTAGAAAGATTAATGGAAAACTTCAAATAAAAATATATATATATATTTACCTAACCTAGCTATATATATACTTGAAGTACTGTTACACATAAAGGAGTTAACAATTTTAGATACAAACATTAATTCAATAACAAAATGGTAGATAAGTTCATCAAATTAAGTACCTTTCAAGGTTGAGAGTTAGTCCTAAGCTGCCAAGAGGAACTGTAAGAGGATGAAGTTGCCAAAGAGACTCTAGAGAAGGTTGGCCTGTTTTACACCTACTGTAAGTCTGAAAAGTTGCAATCCCCAAAATCCACAACCTTCCACTACCTCCTATAGCACTCAACATTCTACTAAGCTCCATGACCATGAGCTCCCAAGGACAGTAGTAGTATTTGTTATGATCACCACAATTTGACCTAAACTCAGTTACCCATTTGAGATCACCCACATACAAAACTACCCCTCTACTCACTGAGTTTTTTACTGAGGACCAAAGCTCCCCAAGCTTCTGTTCAACCACTTCCTTAGAGAGATTCTTTAAGGAGAAGATAGGAAGGGTTATGAATTGCACATACCTCAAATCTCCAGGAACATCTCCTTTCTTAAACCTATCCATCACTCCTCTAACTACACCCTCAACACTAGCCACACACTCTCCTACAATGACAGTGTTTTTCCTTTTAGTGCTCATAAATGTGTTTAGAACACTTTCGACGTCATCATCATTTGAAACTTGATTATCAGTTGGTTTGTTTAGTGATGATCTAAAGTGAGTCATTGATGGAAATTGAGAGAAATTGGTGGTAGAAGTTGTTGGTTTGATGCTAATCTCCTTGGGCTGGCTATTCACAGGACTTGGAGAACAAATTATCTCCAAAGAGACAGCTTGTTCTACATTGATTTTCACTTGAGGACTAGAGAAGCCAGCTTCTCTCATGACTCTGCTAACACTTGGGTCATCTAGGATTGAGATTATGAGCTGCTCTATCTCTACTTTCAAAGCCAAAATGGGCTGTTGCTGGTTTTCAATGGAGCCACGCCGTTGGTGTGCTTGCGCGCGCTTGAAGGCTGCAACTAGGGCATTGGAGAGAGAAGGGTGGTGGGAGTGGTGCCCTAGAATAGGACTCGATGCAGATGTTGGGAGACGATTGAGCGCCACGTTGAAGCAAAGCTCTAGTGCTTTGCATTGTAGGGGATGAGAATGTGATTGAAGGCAAGCTTTTCGGAGAAGGCCAGTGGAGGAAGAAAGCATAGCTCTAGCTACATGAAGAGGAGTGACTTGGGCATGGCCTTGCCTTTTAGCAAGGCTAATGGCTTGTGTTACCATGCTTGCAGCCTCACTAGTTAGAGAGTGATGAGTAGTATAACCTCCTGTCCTCATCTTCTTTGTTTTGATCTTTTTTTTACACTCCTAACTAGTAATGCACTAGTTGTAGAAGAAAACAAAGACAAATATAGCCTGTGGTTTCATTTGGTTATGAAAAAGAGAGTAGTAGTAGTAGTAGTTGTTGTTGTTGTTCTATGGTTTATAATTTTGTTGTGATGAGGAGATTTTAAAATGATGTAAGCAACACTATGTGAAGTGGATTTATGCTTTTCTTGTTGGCGAGGAAAAATATTTTGTTTTTGTGAAAGTGGAATGCATGTGAAGCAAAGACAAAGCTAAATTCTCTTTCTCAAACACACCTCTAGCTACATACATATAGCTAGGTATGAGATAAAGTTTGTTTGAAGGATATTGGGAAGTTGGACTCTATCTTTAACAAAAAGTATGACATGTATAGATTTATGTACCTAAATTATATATATATATATGGTTTGTAGGCACCAAAGTTGATACATGTGATCTAGCTTCTTAGCATAAATCTATTCAAAAACTATCAAATGGAAGAGTAAATAATACTAATGTGCTGTTTTGTGTATAGAGGTGCTTCACAATAAAAAGCTATGGTGAAAAAGAGAGAAAAAGAGAAAAAAGGAAAAAAGAAGGTGGGAAAAGAAAAAGAGGGAGAGAAATCCACTCATTGCAAAGTGCCTGAAAAGAGAGAGAGATCAGACTGGCTGTCGGTTTGAAGGTATCGGGAACTGTGTACTTGCTATCTTTTATTCTCAAAGACCATAGAATAAAGGGTTTTGATTGATGAATGAATAAAGGGTATGTCGTGAACTCCATTGTGATTGCATGAATTCCATGAAAAACATTCTCCATGGGAATCGTACTGTTGTACCGGGCCCATTGAGAAATTATTCCCAACTTTTTTCCCAATATATATTTTGAGATAGTTTCATAAGTTGATATATATATATATATATATATGTATATATATTGAATAGCATGCGTTTAGACGGTCCAGATGATTCACATAGGATGGTGATTTCACACGTGTGAAAAGATTTAAGTTGTCCGTGCTAGTACCGTATTGTGTTATGAAACTCATGATTCTATTTCATAACATACACACACGCATACAAATAATACTAATCTAATCATACTATGGGTCCGTTTGGATACCCTGTTTTTTGTTTTTATTTTTTTACTGTTCACAAGACTAAAAAAAAAAACACGTTTGGCAAACGCGTTTACTGTTCACTGTTTTTTCCCCAAGAAAACTGTTTTCTGTGAATAGTGTGTAAAAGTGATGAAAACACCAAATACAACTTTTAGTTGTTTTTTGAGTTTTTTCACTGTTTAAGTGGTAAAAACAATGAAAACACCAAATTCATAAAATACAATTTTCATCAAATAAAAGTGGTGAAAATACCTTTATCCAAACGTTTTTTTGTTTTTAGTTTTTTTCTGAAAAAACAAAGACAAATACAAAAACAGTTTTTATATTTGAAGACAGAAAACAAATACAAAAAACAGGCTTTCCAAACGCACCCTATATATAACCGACGCTGAAATTATTCACATGGAGTGACGATGAATGTGATTAGCTGCAATACGAGGCTTTGCACCATATATAATTTTTCTTATATTGAATTACTCTAAAATATATAAAAATATATAATACTTGTCTCAAATCATATAAAAAGACATCTTTTTCAACATGTAATACTATCTTATCTCCGTCCCACAATAGTTGTCCAATTTGGACTTTTTAATATTTAATTGATTTTGGTTGATTAGTGTGCAATTTTCAATTTTGCCCTTAATGATATAGTATTATGGTGAAGTCCGGTATTTGTTTAAAGTTAGTGGAAGAATGGTAGTTAGGGAAAGTGAAAAATTGAAATTCGAACTGGACAAGTATTTTGGGACAAGTAAAGTTGCAATAGTGGACAACTAATATGGGACATATATAATATTACTTTAGAAACAATTAACATGTATTTACGTAAAATATGACCAAACCTGGGGGTATTATTGAAATTTACGATTTTTTATTACTAAGTGAAGGCTATCTCATTTGAAATTTTACTAGAGCCAAGCCCAACAGCGTGGACTTGTAACCAAGCGGGGCATTAAAATGATTGGATGTTGAATTGGGTTCGCACCCAACCCATCATGGGTTTGGTGGCAACCTCCCTCCTCTCTAATTGTTGAATAATATATCTATAGGGGGACATATAGTTGCAAGTGTGATATTGATGCAGGAGGATCAGCGCAAAGATGGTAGGAAATCGTGATCTGCTATTTTCCTTTTCAAATTTTTATTTTTAGTTAATTTTTGTTATTTAGGGTAATTTTATATTTTTCAATTAGGAATTGATTCTGAACCCGATTTGGGCCAGATTTTTGGCAATCTTTTGATTTCTTTCCGTATTTCGTTTTGGTAAGACTTTTAGGGTTTTGCTATTTTTGGCAAAAATCTCATTAGGGGTCGATTTTCAGTTATTTAAACCCGGCTTGTGGGTTGTTTTTTATTCATTCTTGATTATAAATTTTTTTATTGAATTCCAGAGTGTTCTCTGAAATTTTGGGTTGAATTCTCTTGTTCTTTTCCTTGCAAATTACCTATTGCACTAGCCTGTAGAATAATCTCTATTTTGTCTGGCGTCAATTGGTATCAGAGCTCAGCATCTTCCTGAGGTGGTACTTTCATCAGTTTTCAATGGTTGGTGGTCGTGGTCGTGGTGGTCGTCGTGGGCAGGTTCCGATTGAGGAAGTCCCGTACCGTGATCGTAACGTTCAAGATGTTATGATTGAGGATTTGCAGAGGCAAGTGGGAGAGTTAACCCAGCGCCTGACGGCATAAGAAATCGGTAATCATGATGTGGAAGATTCTGATACCGACAATTCCACCTTCGAAAATCCGTATCCACAGTTAGGGCCAATATTTTCGGAAGATTCTGATTCCGAAGATGATTGGTTGAAAACCAATATTTTCGTTGGAGAGCCAGTGTATGACGAAGAAGGAGATGAGGATGTGTTCAATACAAGCACGACGACTGAAGTTCAGTGGACGCTTCCATACCAGTGGCCGGATTATGAATTCAATAACCTCGTTGAAGTTGATCAGTTGGAAGACATTTTCTTGAACTCCTTACTGGAGGACGATATAACTGGCATGAAAAATCTTGAGATCCCATTTAGCAATCCTCCTGAATCTCAGCAGAATGTGATCCCAGCAGCAGGTCCAAAGAAGGAAGCTGTTTTTATGCCTTGTGGAAATAGTGCAGCAGGTGAAGTTTCAGAATTACCCATGGAGGTCCAGCAGCTATTTTCGGAATTCTCTGTTTTGATGCCAGAAGACCTTCCTCCTGGACTGCCGCCAGAATTACCCACGGACCATTTACATCCTAGGGCAGGTGAGTTGGCCCAACATCTTCGAGGCATCCATGAGCAGGTGAAACTGGCCAGTCACGAGTGCAATGTCAAGTACAAAACTCGAACGGACAGTCATCATCGTCAAGTACTTTTTGATGTTGGTGATTTTGTTTGGGTTGTATTAACTCGTGATCGTTTCCCTGTTGGCGAGTATAATAAGCTTAAGGAGCGGAAAATTGGACCCTGTGAAATATTTCAGAAGATTAATGACAACGCATACAAGTTGTGTCTCTCTAGTCACTTGAAAACATCTGATGTCTTTAATGTGAAACACCTGAGTCCTTGTTTTGCGAATTCTGCTGATGCTGCTGTGAACTCGAGGACGAGTTTTTTCCAACCCGGGGTGACTGATACAGGAGGATCAGCGCAAGGATGGCAGGAAATCGTGATCTGCTGTTTTCCTTTTCAAATCTTTATTTTTAGTTAATTTTTGTTATTTAGGGTAATTTTCTATTTGTCAATTAGGAATTGATTCTGAACCCGATTTGGGCCAGATTTTTGGCAATATTTTGATTTCTTTCCATATTTCGTTTTGGTAAGACTTTTAGGGTTTTGCTATTTTTGGCAAAAATCTCATTAAGGGTCGATTTTCAGCTATTTAAATCCGGCTTGTGGGTTGTTTTTTATTCATTCTTGATTATTATTTTTTTTTATTGAATTCCAGAGTGTTCTCTGAAATTTTGGGTCGAATTCTCTTGTTCTTTTCCTTGCAAATTACCTATTGCACTAGTCTGCAGAATAATCTCTATTCTGTCCGGCGTCAGATATATAGCCATTATTACCGCACATACTCACTAAACAAATATTTAACTACTATAACAAATGTCTAATGACCAAGCAGTACCAAGTCCTTACTCCCAAATGGGAGGTCAAGGGTTCGAACTTCCTTGGAGGCAGGGTGTGGAGTATCTTAACATTCAAAAAATATATATTTAACTACTATACATGAAAATGAGTTATATTACTCAATTAGGGTGAGCTAATTCTATTCGAATATTACACTTAATGCCTTTAAGCTTGGGATTTACTTGTTGGAGTCACTTTTTAAAAAAAAATTGTCACTCGTCTGGCAAATGTGGAACAAGAGAATTGCACCAAAGTTTTCTGGGTTTCTATGGCATATAGCTTTTCAAAATTAACTATATGACTTTTCTATCAAGTATTAAGTTTTAACCAAAGTTGTTTGAATCGGTAATTTAAGTAGAATAGTTGGAGGGTTCGTCGAATCGAGATTGTAGAAACGTAAGATTCTACTTAAATGTATTAAATATTTTTAAAAAATATTAATAATTAAATATTTAATTTAAATATTTAAATCATGTTAGAATTTTCAAAATATCTAGGGCCCATACATGTTTTCTCATAATTAGTTTGTGCCATATATTGAAATATTAAACTAAATCATTAAGATTTTGGGACTTTCATTCTCATTCTTTAATTGTAAAATCGTATAGAATTAATGATAAAATTGTAAGATTTTACAAGTTACGATCGCGATTATGACAATCATAGTTTTTATGCATTTTTCATACAAAAGTTTGATTATTGGGCTAAATCTGGGCTGGGCCTAGTATTACCTGAGCCTAACTGCCTAGTAGAACAAACACATTGAAAATTAGGTTGGTTGGGCTATGGACCATACCCATACATGACTAAACTCGTCTACCACAATAAATAAGATTGGTCCAATCCCACAAAAGAACACCGTTGGCGGGTAAATCAAAGCCTTCGTCCAAAAAAAAGGTAACTGTAACCATCCAGCGAGTAAAGGGCTAGGTTTCAGTGGTGGTCCGATGAGGTTAATTCCGTGATACAAAAATGTTACTTTAAAGGCACAGTTGTCAGAATCCCGATTATAAATGACAAAATTTTACGATTCAATTTTAATTTTATACGATAATATAATGATTGGACGGTTAAACCCTCCATATGAAATGCCCAAGAATTTAATGATTTAATCTAATATCTCAATATATGACATAAATTTATGAGAAAACATTTAAGGACCTAATATATTAGAAATTTTAAAAAAATTAATATGATTTAGACTTTTAAATTAAATATTTAATATTTAATATTTTTTAAAAAAATTAATACGTTTAGGTAAAATCTTACGATTCTACTTGCAATTCTACGATTCTGATTCTACGAACCCCAAAATGATTCTAACTAGACTCCCGATTCTGATAGCACAAGGTATACCCACATCAATTCCCCACAAAACCAATCTCTTACTTTCTTTACAATTTTTTTGTGTTACTTTCATAAACTAAACATATATTAATAATCATGAAATGTCAAATTGACATTAATAAAGAATGGTATAGTACATGAGGGTTTTTTTGTTTAAAAAAATACTGGATTTGTTGCACTAGGGAGGATGAAATTCATTCGCTCCAATGATATAGTTCAATAAAATTTGATCATTTTGTTAAAAATTTAAAAGGAAGAGAGGACATAAAATTCATAAAAAGATAAATTGACCTCTTTTTTTTTTTCTTTTAAAAAAAAGATGTATAGTTTTTAATTTTTTTATTTTTTGTAAAAATAATAAAAAATTGCTTTTAAAAAATACAAAAAAAGGTGCCAAAAGTAGAGTTTAAGGTGAGAAATTGCCCATTTTATAAATAAATAAAAATAACTAAAATAACAGTAACAACCGGGCGGTGGGTCACGTGCTTTAACCCAACCCCCAAGTCCGCCCGGACACAGACCACCCTACAATTGTTCTAAGTGGTTATTTGAAAGAAAAAAAAAAATGAAAACTTGTAGTACATAAAATATCTCCAAGATTAGCCTACCAATGTGTACTCTTTACTGATTTATAATTTTGTACTAACCTCACTAAATTATCATATGCATGTTGCTGTCACCACTAGCCAGACGGTTCAGATTCACTTCAGAGAGATTTCCATTCATTTTATAGGAATAATTGATGTAAGAGAAAGAAAAAAATGAGATCAAAACATTATGTCAATTTATAGTACCCTGCATTTGTGACAGGGTCATGTGGTGTAGGCTATAGCCCAGTTTACGCTGGTAGGACAAGGAAAACTAATTATTTTTATGAAGTAGATAATTATTTTTATTATTATTTATAATTTATTTATTTGTGGAAACCAGAATTTAGCATTTATTTAATTAATATAAAATAGATTTTAATATATAAAATTTTATTACTAGTTTAAATGATTTTTTAGACAAAAATATATAATTTATTATATACTATTTTATTTATTAGATATAATACTTTTATGTTAGTATGCAATAAATAAGATACTATAATTATATATAAAAAAATATTCTAGGAAACTTGTAAAACAAAAGTATTTTATTAAGCGTTATTATTTGTTTATTGTTCTCAATATTAAGAGAATAGTAATGATTAATAAATATTATTTTTATTTTAATTCTCAATAAGAGGAATAAAAATATATTTCTATTTCTTAGAAAAACAGAAATAAAAAGCGTTTCAGTGAGCGCACTCAAGTGATCAATATTTCAAACATGTATGTATTCAGTCTTCTCTTCAGCAATGTGATGTATTTGTCAATATAAAAAATATTATAATGCTATTTTTATAATAATAAATAAATAAGTTGATAAGAATATAGAACTTAATAATAATAAATAAATAATAACCTATGATAAAAAGGGGATGCTTGTATATTATTGCTCAAATTAAAAATTCAGTTGCGGAGGATAGGAAAAATTCTAGGGTAAATTACACAAACCTTCCTGAACTTTGACCTAATTATAGAAAGTACCCCCAATGTTTCATTAATATCAATTACCTCCTTCCATAGCATCAGAAAACAGATCCGACCAAATTTACATATAAAATGACCTAAATGTCCTTGAATAAAAAAACATATTTCTAAAATACTCTACAATTAAAAGAAATTACTCCATTGCCTCCTGCACCCTAGCCCAAACCCTAAAACACAAGGTGACGATGTCCTTAGCCGCAAAAAGCACAACCCAAATCAGCATGCCACCACCACCGCTTGGACTCACCGATTCTCCTCGATCTCCAAGATCGCCGAGATTGTTTAGAGAAGCATTTTCACCGAGGAAGAGAGAGAAATTTGAAATCATCCACGTCAATTTCAAGACATAAAGGAACTAGATCTCTATCATCGTTTAGGGTTTCAAATATCTTATTCGATACAAATTCAACAAACAACTCTTTTGTCCCTACTCAAATCAAGAATTCATTGTCATCATCTTCATCCTCGTCGTCTTCGGCTTCGAAAGGCTACCGGAAATGGAGATTGAGGGATTTGCTGTTCAGGAACGCGTCGGAGGGTCGAGCGACGAGCAAAGATCTGTTGAAGAAGTACGCGTTGTTGAAAAAAAATAGTGATATGGGAGTGGAGAAGGATGTGAAGAATTCGAGTTTCCGAATGGGCATGGTGATAGCGGTGAGGTATGAAGGAGGATCTGGCTATGGAGGAGGCGGTGATCAGTGGTGTTGGTGTCCTTCCCAAACACTATATATATATGTTATACAGTAATATATATATATGTATATATATATATATTTTTAAAATAAATCTATATATGGAGATTTTGGAAATCTATCAACTGGTACATGGGTTTTTTCTTCTGTGTAGGATTTTTTGTTAATCTTTCCGGTTCAATTTGAAGAATTGAGGTGGATTTTTGGTGAAAAATGTCGAGCTTTCTAATGGTAGATTATCTAGTAATTTCAAGCTGAAGAAGGCAAAGAACCATATATATTTGTGTATGGAAATGTAAGGGTAATATGGTCAGTTAAATAGGGGTATTCTGGTAATTGTCATTATAAAAGTAAGGGTTGAAATGTAAATACATGGGTAGTAAGGGTAAAATAGGGTTTTTAGCCCAAAAAATTAGTTCATTGACCAAAAATGTTAATTTCCGGCGTTGACTTTGAACGGAAGGGGACAAATGTTACAATGGAGTAAAAGTTAAGAGAGGTAGCTGATATTAAAGAAACATTAAGGGTACTGCTTGTAATTAGGTCAAAGTTCAGTCGAAGTTTGTATAATTTATCCAAAATTCTATACAGGCATATGGAAGATATTAACTTGGGAAAATACCACTGACACCCCCTCAAAGATACCCTAATCTCACACAAACCCCCTCGATATTCACTATTCCCACTCGAACCCCCCACCGTCAGATTTATTAACGTTTTTGTAGGAAATTACCAAAATATCCTTCTTCCTCTTCCCCCTTCCTTCTTCCTCTTCCTCTCTCCTTCTTCCTCCTCTCATTCTTCTTCTTCCTCTCTCCTTATTCCTTTTCTTCCTCTTCCCCTCTCCTTCTTCCTCTTCCCCTCTCCTTTCTCTCAATATAGCAGCATATATACATATATATATATATATGTATATATAGCAGCTATATATATATATACGGGTATATAACAACTATATATATATACGGATATATATATATATATATATATATGTATATATGGGTATATATATCATCATCATATATATATATATATACAGGTATATAACAACTATATATATATACACGGGTATATATACGGGTATATGGGTATATATAGCAGCATATATATATATGTATATATGGGTATGCAATATATACAATCCTCATCTTCAATCTCTCTCCCAATTTCCCACTTCCAATCTCTCTCTATATATAAATTAGGGTTGGGGTTTTGGGATGCCCAAATTGAAGAAGAAGAAGGATATGCAAGTCATTTTATATCATTTTGAGGGCAAAATAGACAATTCACAGGGTGGTTAACGGCACAGTTTAACGGCGTGGAGACGGAGGGGGTCTTTGTGGGACAAAATTCAATTTTGAGGAGGTCCGAGTGAGAATAGTGAATATCGAAGGGGTCTGTGTGGGATTATGATATCTTTGAGGGAGTGTCAGTGGTATTTACCATATTAACTTTCCTTTTTAGCTTCGCTTTGTCAAAATGTTACAAACCATTTTGACTATATAACATGACAATATTTTGGGTTAATTATAGCTAGACCCCTTTGAGATATGTCAAATAACAGGTACATCCCTTGTCATTTGGTAAATTACAGCTAGACTCCCTTAAGTTTGTAAGTTATAACAGATATTCCCTACCGGCGTGGTCAAACTTGGTCAATGCTGATGTCATCACTTTTTCATATGTAAAATATCTTAAATACCCTCGAGTAGATACAAATGACATATGAAAAGACCAAAATACCCTTATTTAAAATTTATAATAGGACCAAAATTACCTTTGTAAATAAGTAATTGACAATATAATAATATTTAAATCTATTAAATGAAATAGGGCATGGGTAAAGATGTAATTTTACATTATCAATCATCGAAAATATACGTCGATCGACTTAAGGGGGTTTAGCTGTAATTTACCAAACGACAGGGGGTCTACATGTAGGGGTGCTCATGGAATCGAAGGAATCGAAGAACCAGATCGGATCAAACTGGAACCGACGGTTTGTTCGGTTCCAAAGGAGTTTGATTTCGGTTCC
Organism: Cornus suecica; assembly: GCA_963922005.1. NCBI lineage: Eukaryota > Viridiplantae > Streptophyta > Magnoliopsida > Cornales > Cornaceae > Cornus > Cornus suecica. The sequence continues at coordinate 5,227,524 of OY998244.1, read as the reverse complement.
GATTCCAAAATTTGAAGAACCGAAATTTTAGATTCAGTTTCAGTTCTTTACCCCGTGGAACCGAACCGTTTTTTTTTTAATATATATTTTTTATTATTGTTAGTTTCTTGCTTATAATTATAAATTATATATATTAACTTTATAATTAAGTTATATGAGAGAGATTATATCATATATATATACAGTATATAGAGTCACAGTTCTGAAATAACAAGGACCGAAGGATTGTAAATTATATATATATATATAAATTAATATTATTGTCATTTTATAGTATATTTTGCTTAGATGCTAACAAGGACCGAAAGGAAGGATTGTAAATTATATATATATATTATTTTTTTAAGTTATATGAGAGATATTGTATGATATATATCATCAGAGAGTCACACGTCATGCCCTAATTCTTCACACCACCCTCTCTCTCGCAAACAGTTCACGCCCTCTCTCTCTCACGGTTACCTCTGAAATCTTTGATTCATAATGACCTAGCTTCTCAGATCGCGACTTGGTTTGCTTCGTTAATTACCTTTACATTTTTTGTTTGATTATTAGATGACGTTTGTAACTTTAGGAAATACAATATTGATATAATTATTTTCATTCCATTAATTATGCATTTTATTTTGGGTTTGTAATAATTAAAATACTCTAGTTTATAATTATATTATTTTTCAATATTTAGTATTTTTATTCTTTCAAAAAGCGATAGTAAGAAATGGAACCGAACAATACTAACTATTCGGATCCGGTTTCTATTATTAAGGAATCGAATAAAATGGTTTGGTTCCGCTTTCGGTCGGAACCGAACCGGATCGTGTTATTTGCATTTGCATGATGAGACTTGTGATTGTCATTAATTCATATCGTTGGCGGAAATGGTCCTATTATATAAGTGCACTGTTGTCATGAATGAGGAGGTGGAAGATGAACCTATATTATCAATCCAGGCTGTCCACTCATCTGTCTCTCTCAACTGGTTGATAATTAAACAAATTGCATATGGTATCATATGGAGAATCATGGCCAATGCTAGAGTATGTATCAATGATGTGTCACACACTAGTCAATAATAGACCATGAAAAACAAATCTCCAAATTCCACTAATACATGCCCAAAGTCAAGATAACGCGATATTTGACATGTGATGTATACACAAATATGTCATATTTTAATGTAACATTTACCGATACATCTACGTATGATATGTCAGATTTTAACGTAACATTTAATTACTTATGCATCTACGTCTAATTCTATGATCCTACTCCATACAATGATTTCTCGATCTCCGCATTGAGTTTTCAATATACAGTCTTTGTAATTCACCATCCAAGACTCATTGTCAATGTTTCAATGAGAATGCCAGCAATTATAAAGAACCATATGCTTGTCTTCCTAAGCAAACATGTACACACACATTGATAGATCTGTTGAAAATAGTTTGGAAAAAAAACAGTAATTAAATTCAACTTTGAGCTTAAATAATTATGGGACTCGAATTTCGAATTTAACGGGACCAAGCACTAATGTATTCTCTTTGGTGTGGAGATCAAGTTGGTATAATTACATGTTCAAAACTATTAATTATTGAATGAGAAATTATCTCTCAAAGTGACACACTTGAACTTGGGTAAGGATGTTTGTCCCACATTGGAAATAAAGTGAAGTGTAAAGGTGTTTATATATGGTTGCATTGAATGAGTGACTTGAATAACTAGAGGCATGAGAGGAGAGTTATGCCATGCATGAACCATGCAAGTCTTAGCCTAACCACACACGCGCGTGCACCGCGCGTCCGGTTCGGGCCGTGGTTGCGGGGTGGGGCGGTCGTCGGTTCTACCCAATTTAGTTTTATTTTTTGCCAAAACTGCAAATGTCTCTTCTGAAGAGATACGTCTACAGTTTTACATAAACAGTTTTAGCACCCATTGAAATGGATACCAATACAATTGTAGTTCATTCATAACACACGCTTTTATTCTCATTCTGCCAGAAAATACTCTCTCTATATTCGCATATACACATATACATATACATAGGTCTGGTTTGAGTTTGAGTACAAACACAGAACTTGAGTTCGCCGGTCTTCACCATTGTAGTGCTGCAACAGTGAAGGCAAAATCCGTTCTATCTTGGGAGACATTTGTTCAGAATCCTTGAGCACCGTAGAGGGAGCAATATTGTCTTAAGGAAACTGTGGTATCACACAAGGCTCGGATTTAATCTGCTCTTTCTTGCAATTTCATATTACGGGTCAGTTTTCCTTTCCATTATTGTAATACTTACATATATATATTTGTATTCATGATATATTTATATATATACATATAAGAGAAGCATATTTATATTAACAGGATTATTAAACAAGAAATAGGTGGTAAAGTGCGCATCAATTAATAATCTGTAACTTCTAATTCTCTTTCTTTCTTTCTTTGAATATCCTAATAATATATATATAAACTAAAGACAATGCAAGCATTTATACACATTTGTCTTCCTAAACAAACATGTACACACAAACAAAAGTGTTTCATTACACAAGAAATAGGTAGTAAAGTGGGCATTAATCTTTCACTTTTAATCCTCTTTTTTTCTTTCTTCGAATATCCTAATAAAATATATATATATATATACAAAAATAAACTAATTAAACACAATTGAATCTTAAAAGATAAGACAACATTACTCTTCTTCCTCAGTAATCTCCTTTTGTGACACCAAAATTGAAGAATGAGGAGGAGGAGAAGAGAAAGAAGCAACAGCAGAGGAATAAGAAGTACTAGACTCAGTAGAATCAGAAGAAGAAGATGAATCCAAGCCCATGAGCAAATCAATGAAAGCACCAACTATAAACCCATGATTGACCTTCCCATTGACCCTCAAATACCACCCCAACAACTCCTCCAAGCACTCCCAATCTCTCACCCCATGACTCTCCACCATCTCCTCCATTGACCTCCTGAAATCCACATAAGGGTCATCAGACTCCATTGCCATCACCACACTCTCCTTGAACACAAACCCTTTGGCCCCCTTAGCCTCCTCCAATATCGAACTCGTCCCACCGGGCTCGAAAAACAGCCGGTCCGATTGCACCCCTCGTATGATCACCTCCACAGACTCTCCTGTGGACTCCTCTGACTCGGTTGAGAAGCTTGGACACTCTGATGTTGATGAGTTCGTGAACCATGATCCGTCCGGCGTGTCGTCGAAAAATACGGAGTTAACGGTCTTGAACATGGTGTCGCCGCCGTGGAACGAGAGGGTCTTGGGGTGGTTGCATGAGTGCCATTGCCACGGATGTCTTGGTTCTTTGTTTTTGGAGACAAATGGGAGCTTCATTTTTTTACCCGTATGGCCTTTAGCTTCAACACCAAATTGTGAACACTAGTTTTTAAGTGTTTGTTTTAGGAGATGTGAGTTTTGAGTGAGTGTTTGTTATGGATTTGGGGTGATACAAGAATGGTGATAGAGGGAATGGAATGGGGGATATAAAGGAGGGGGTGAGAGGAAAGAGGGGAAGGTGGAAAGGAAATGGGGCTGGTAGGACCTATCATGTGTGTATTTAACTGTGTGTTTGAAGAATTTATTGTTCTTTAATGCCCCTTCTACAACACTACCTTTTTGTAACCAGAAACCAATGTTATTTTTTTTTTTATTTTTTTTTTTCTCTCTTTCTTACGTTTATTATGCATGCTTCCAAGTAATGCACCTTTTCCTTGTTGTATCAATATTAGGGCTATGGTTTTCTCTATATGGCTTATTTGGTATTTATTGTTTTGGAAGATAATAATATTGGTAGTAGTACTGAAATTCGTTCGATATTTGATTTAAAATTAATTTTATCATTATAATCGATACAACGACAATGAACCAAGATGATTATATAAAAAAATAGGTGTATATATTCCAAAAAATAGTATTTCATCACATTGTTTATACCTCTCATACTTATAAAAGGGTGATATATTGATATATGATACATGTCAAATACGGGTATTACTTGAATTCTTGTGAATACATGTATTTATATTTAGATTTCGTTTAATGGGCGGAGTTAAAAAATGGAGACTGCTCATGATACGTAAAACTAACCTAGTTGGACCTAGTTATCTGAATATTGCTCAAGGTTTATTCAATTATTGCGTACAATTATTTGTGAGACAAGTCAAATCTTAATCCTATACTGCAGCTCAACAAAATATTGAAATGTTTACTTCATGAGACTTAAATTGCAATAGTAGTCTAGTTGTACAAGTTTGCATCAAGACTGACTTGACTGAAAAACCCCACCTAATTAAGATCATCTTTGAGATAAACAAGCCACGTTAAGTTTGTTTTAACTTGTGAAAATGCTTACTATAACTTAAGTACCCCATTACTGAGGGTAGTTCAACTGAAAACAACCCTTCATCAATACACATACGATTATGGGTAATTGAAAACTAAGATTAAATTATGTACTAGGAACATTTTTTTGCTAGGCAAAGACTTGTGAACCCTAACAAAAAAAACTTGGGATTAGAATGGTAGAATAGTAGTTCCAACAACATTATTTTGGACTTCCAAGAAATTCTTCCAAAATAGAAAAATTCTACTTCAAAGAAAAGAGTATTTTGGGGAGGTGAAAATTTTGGGATGTCAAAATCAACAGCTTAATAGCATTAATTGCAAAAGTAAAATAAATAAATAAATATTTATGATGTTGTGGCTCGAATTTGGATTCGAGTCACGTTGCGATCCAGTTGATCCGATTTTTTTTAATTCTTTTATTCTTATGGGCAGTGAGTATGTTTAGTCTCTCTTATAACTTAGTATATATAAGGGCATCTAGGGTAGAGTTGAAGAGAAAATTAAAAAAAATCCTAAATTCGTAGAGAGTGAGAGAGGTAGGGTTTGGTGGTTGTAACTTATAATCTTTTATTCTAGCATTATGAAAAATTTCTACCAGATTTCCGCTAAGGACATAGGCACAACTTGTACAGAATCTTGTAAATCTTTGTGTTATTTGTGTGGAGTGATTATTTTTCTATTTTGATTTTGTGTATAACAAGACTAATAAATATAGTATACTATTTTAATAGTGTAAATAGATATTTATGGATGTTGTTTAAACAGACCATATGCCCATACAGGAACCAACAGAGAAACCAGTCATTTCCCAATTCCCATTATGGCAACTTCAGGTTGGCATGGGTGTTACAAGTTTACTATATACAGCACTGATAATATATGCTGTGATTATTCTACAAGTTGGAAAAAGAAAAATATCCAATCCATATTCCAACAAATTTATGCAGGAAAAGGCAAAACAATAAATTGAAATTTTATTTAATAAAAAATATGAAAGAGGCAAAAATCATGTGAGTTATTTATAGAGGAACAGTTGATACACACACTGGTCCTTGCCATTGTATTTAAGAGGTGATATTGGGACCTCAAAGCATTGTCCCCCTATTCAGTACCATTGCACTTGTTTCTCTCTCCCTTATCATTTCCCAATTTATGATCTTAATATACATTAAATAAAGCTATTCTAAGCCCCCAATACTTGGTTCCAAAACCCGGTCGGTGGTGAGATGGAAGAGTTTCTGGATTTTTCATCATGAGGTCCTAAATTTAAATTCTCTCAATTATGTTTTTGTCTGAGTCATTGGAGGTTTACCCGATCGTTAATTTCAGGATCCCGGAAATTAGTCGAGGTACACGTAAGCTGACCCAAATTGGTCACGGAGAAAAAAAAAAATACTTGGTTGTAAATTAATCAAATCTATTTTCATGAAGAATTTTGGCAACTTAATTGATCCTCATAACATGGGATCTACTTATTTTCAGCTAGTGGCATGAACCAAATGTCTCAACATGACCCTAGATATATGACATTCCTTAGACAAGAGGGCCACATATGTACATAAACATTATATTTAAATTTATGCTACCATGTTTGTACCAAATGGACTATAATTAGACTTAAAACTCATGGACCACATCACAAAGGTTACCAATGGTCCAAACTTTTACGGTTATATTTAAGAATCACACATGCGTTATGTTTAAGAGTATCGAATTAATTTAGAATAAAATTTTGAAAATTCTTATTTTTTGCTCTCACACATAACACGTATAAATAAACATTAGAAGGTGCTCACATTTAATATTAATTTCTAGTAATACTTGCACCTTACTTTCTTATATTTTGTTTTTCCTTTCTTGGTGAGTAAATCCCAATTTTTTTTTTTTATTAGATAGGTAAGTGGGGATACTATCCAAATTTACATGAAAACATGAGAGAATAAGGTAGACTCGTAATATACAAGACTCGTCTTGTGTAGTAAACTATTTTGCAAGAAATGTTGTTCTCCTTTAAAAATGAGACTTATAATCAAGGTTCTCAGAATCGGGTGTCTAAATAGAATTGTTTTGGGGTCCGTAGAATCGAAATCGTGAAATCGTAAGTAGAATTTACGATTCTACGCAAATGTATTAATTTTTTAAAAAAATATTAAATATTAAATATTTAATTTAAAAGTATAAATCATATTAGAATTTTCAAAATTTTATAATACATTGGGCCTTTAAATATTTTCTTATAAATTTAGATCATATATTGTGATATAGGATTAAATCATTAAACTTTTGAGAATTTTATATGGAGGATTTAACTGTTCAACTATTATTTTAACATATTAGAATCGTGGTAAAATCGTAAAATCATACAGAATCGTAGAATCGTAAGATTTTACTGATTAGAATCGAAATTCTGATAACTATGCTTATAATGGGTGGACATTCTCACCCTTGAGAATTCAAATTGTTCCCCTACTTTTGCCACATATGAGGCATGCATTGCTGGCATTGTTTCAACTTTAAGCCAATCTGATGGTTTTAATGAACCCATCAAGTTGACTTAAATTTTTTTTTACCATCTTTTAGGTTAGACATGCATGTGTACCTTTAAATGTAATTCATGGCTAGCTAAGAAGGAAGTGACATTAAATATTTTTACATTGTCATGTGTATGATGGCTCTATAAATCCAAATTTTCTGTTGTACAAGAGGAAAATTGTCACCACAAGAATGCCATGAGAGTGGGTCCCGAACTGTTACATCATCATTTTCATGCATGAGAGCTTCATAGGCGATGCCAATTGATGGTAGGGTGTTAATACATTATGTCATAGACAATTAAACAGAGCACACTTGCCACTTCTTAGCCACATTGGTGAAATATAAAAGTTGGTGCTTGATTATGCATTCATTTGTTTCTAACCTAAAGACAATATATATATATATATATATATATATATACTATAACTTAGAAGCTTTGGTTTTTGACTTCTTGTTATCAAACTCTGCATGCAATAGAAGTACACATACCATTTTATTGCAAGTGGTTAATGATCAAACAATGAAGGTGACAAAAAGATAGCAGAGATTGATCATGAATCTTGTTATCAAATCTTTGGCTAGGGTTGAGTTACTCCTTTTGTCATGGACTTAGGCTTGAAAAACAAAGAAGAAGAGAAATTCAAATGTTTCACGTGGTTATAGGTTGTTAGACTCTCCACAGTCAAAATTAAGAAGAAAATATGTCATATATATGTTTATGTTACCATTTTATTTTGAATGAAAAAGAAAGGAGCCTCTTTTATTTGCTATAGTAATTTTTATTGTCACGCTGAATAATTATTTGTCACAATCTATATAGCATGTCATTAATCCAATCAAACAATAAGAGCACTACAATATAGCAAAGTGGTTTATTTAATAAAAAAAAAATTATATCAAAAGTGGTTGACCTTGTAATAAATTATTGCGGACAATTTTTGGATCCTCCCCGTGGGATAAAGTTGGTCTTTATTTGGCCCAATAAATATAAGACACGTGGTTAAAATTAATTAATTAGTATAATGGGTATTACCCATTTTTTTATGGGTTTTGACATATCTAATTAAAGAATATGGATAGATATTATCCATTATTGTATTTATTAATTATAATTAAGATCTAATTTCCTTTTTCCTTTCCCCCTCCAATCTCTTCATTGTCACGAACCACCATGATGGATAAAAGTATTATTTTATCAATTATATCTAATTTCTATTTTTTTGTACAATGAATTTTTTCAAAAGGAACATATGGTATAATCATTGTTAAAATATCATAGTATAGTTAATATTAGTTTCGTTTTCAATTCTTTATATATGATATATATATCCTAATCATTGTCAACAAAGAAAATTGTGGAAGAAGAGACCAATCGCTTGTGGACTATTCTGATCTAGTTCATTAGGGTGAGAAAATTAAATAACTGTTTCACATTAAATTCCAATATCTTCTATTATAACGTGTCATGTATGTAAAAAGTTACATGTATGTATATTTATATATATATATATATAAACAGTAGTGTTCTCTTGCTTCCAGGGGAGCAAGACAACATTTACTCACTTTTAATATGAGTCTTTAGATTTAATCCAAGGACTTATATTTAAAACCACTTTATTAAACTAAAACCACTATCCTTATACCAAAATCACTAATACTATATTTAATTATCCTAATACAACCATATTATTTTTAAATGTTATCTTGCTCCCTTGGGAAGTTGGGAGCAAGAGAACACTAGTATATATAAATATTAGCTAAGTATGATTAGAAGAGATAGAAATAAATATAAGAGATTACAATTAGTTAAATATGGTAAAAGGAAGTAACAAGGAAAGAGAATAAAAAAATAAACTGAAATGGGAAATAAAATAAAAGAAGAAACTTGAGGCTATGGTTTAAAATAGAGATTAGTAAGAGATTAGAATAGAAAAGGAATTTTTTTTTAGACAAGGGTAAAAATCCATTAAAAAAGTGGGTAATACCCATTTATACTCATTAATTAATTTTAACCACGTGTCTTGAATTTATTGGGTCAAATAAGAAGAAATGACCAACTACATCCTTTCCGGGGATGACCCAAGTTTTGTCCAATTATTGCACACTTGTAACGGATAAATTTTAGGACAATACTTGTGTTCTTTTCGGGGAGGATGAAATTGGTCTTCCCCTCTTACATGGTTCAATAGAATTAAGACATGTGGCAAAAATAAATTAAAGAATATAGATAGGTATTATCCATTTTTAGGTTTTAATCCGAATGTGTTTTCTCTTATTTTTTTTTTTTCTCTTATTCACGTGGCTAAAATATATACATACATATATATACATAGAGCGATCGAGCAAGAATAATCTAAATTTCTTTTGTAAGTACAATTTAAATTTGACCCCCAATATTTAAACCCCCAATATTTAAAGGGAAGCGAAAATGTGTTTTTACAACTTTTGCAACTTTTTTTCTTTTAGTATTACTATTTTTACTTTTAACCTCAACTCTTGTAATTGGGTAATTTGAAAGAAAAAAAAAAGGTGATTTGAAATACTAGTAACAAATAAACATTAATGCACTTAACAAAGTATAAGATAAGTATTAAAACAGATTTCAACAAATCTAAATTTGGATTTGTTTGAATTGCCTCCAGATTTCTTTTTCCTTTTCCCATGATTTTCTTCTTCTGCAATTTCTCTGTCACTAAGCAAGAACTTTAGTATCAAATACATTCCACAGACTTTAGTTTCGATTATTCTTGCTCTATCGCTCTATGTGAATATATATATATATATATATATATGTATATATATATATATGTATATATTTTAGCCACGTGAATAAGAGAAAAAATTAAAAGTAATGAATAAATAAGAGAAAAATGTTAAAACCTAAAAATGGGTAATACCCATCATATTCTTTAATTTATTTTCGCTACCTATTTTAATTATATTGGACCATGTAAAAGGAGAGTACCAAAGGAATGACAATGGGGCGGGTTGGGGCGGAGATCCTCAACCTCATTCCCGAACCCACCTCGACCCCCGAATTTTTTTTTAATTTTTTGCCCCGCCCCTCTCCCCCCCACCCCGCCCCGTCCCGTCCCGCCCCGCCCCGTGCCCCGGTATTACATTTTTATATAAAAAAACTATATTATATATATTATAATATATATTACAATAATATATATGTAAAATATATATATATATATATATATATATATATGTTTAAGATATAATTTTTTATATAAAAAGGTAAAAAATATATATATATTTTACATATATATTATTGTAATATATATTATAATATATAAATAATATAAGTGCGGGGGTACCCCCGAACCTGCCCCCGCCCCGAACCCGACGGGAATTTTTTTTTTGCCTCCATCCCCGCCCCCATTTATGTAATCGGATCCCCATATCCGGGCTAAACGGGGCGGTGCGGGGCAATTCCCCATCGGGACGGGTATTATTATCATCCCTAGTACCAACTTCATAATCCAAGGAAAGGACCAATCACTGTCCTAAATTTTATGTTAACAACTCTCTGATATAAGCCTCCAAGTTTTGTTTTAATGGCTTCTAGTGGATGTTATATATTAATTCCCTTTTGGATAACAGAGTGAATTCAGCAAACCATGATGGCAAACATAAAGTAATATTGATAAATAAAATAAAATAAATCATGTAATACAATTTACATTGTCGAGAAGATATTGGGTATCTCGGGAATAAATCTACGTGGTACCCCAAATCAATAATAAATTGAGTGTAATACACACAGTGATAGATATAAAATAGATTCTAGCACTTGCGCGTGGTATCCACCAAATATTTTGGTTCGGGATGCCACTTTATAGTTATCCCCGGAGTAATAAATAATTTTCCTTACATTGTCATGCTACCTCTGTCCAAATTTAACTTTTCAAAGTTTTTTTTGTTTATTTTGTGTTGCCAGTTTTTCCCTTTGACATTATAGTATAATTGTAATTTTTAGTGGGACCCATTATTTTTTGAAGTTAATAAAAATGGATAATTTAGAAAAATAAAATATTATATTGTATTGGAATCTAAAACTTGACAAATATTTTGGGACAAGTAGAAAAAATAGACAACTAATATGGGATGGAGCATAAAAGTTAAAAGTTACGAATCTAAGACTCTGAACCACTGGACAAAATCAACACAACCCGAGAAAAAAATAAAATTTATAGCAAAATATAAATAAAATTCATAGCACTTGCAAATTCCTACGTACCGTTGGTAACATGGTATGCTGAATTATCCAGTGTTCCTCAAGAAATAATGTTCTCAAAAAGTAGTTAATTTTTCCCTAGCTAAAAGCTGCATTAGTGAAGAATGTTTAGGGAAACAATATCTACACAACCTTTAAATTATGTTTGATATTAATTTTTCTTAATGAAATATATGTTAATCCTTTTGCTGATCATGTGATTATATAAGGGATTCTTTGTGTTGGAATCTTGAAATCATTGTCTTCAATTGACAGGTTTTTGTAGAGACAACTAGGTGTGGATGAACTGGTATGTCTACTCTTTGCAAATATATGTATATAAATATATACACACACACAGTCATGTTTGGTTGAACTGCACATGCACATGCTACTTTACCTTCTATGATTGCAACTTAAATCAGAATATGTGTGTGGTCCAAATTGGGATACCAATTTTAGAGAACACAATTAAATAAATGGTTAATTTCAGTAAACCCCTTATACTTATACTGCACAATTTATTCAACTAATTCCTACTGTATTCACTTTGTCCTCTATACTATTTAATTTCATCAAGATGCCCCCTCAACTCACATTTTGAGTCAAAATGCCTAAACTACCCTCAATAGTATAAGGGAGTTTAGTGAAATAGACCATTTAATAAATTCGGAAATATATATTTTCGGAAATAATTCATATTTCTCAAAAACAAAAAATTGAATATATATTATATTTTCGGAAATAATTCATATTTATAAATTTTCAGAAATTATAATATATTTTTCATATTTTCGGAATTTTCGGAAAATATGGAAATTCTAATATGAAAATATACATTCGGAAATTATAAATTCAGAAATATATATATATTTTTCGCAAAAAAAATATTTTTCGGAGGGAGCATATTATTTTCCAAAATATGAATTATTTTGGAAAAAATAATATATACTTTTTGCAAAAAAATTATTTTTCGAAAAAAAAATCATGTTTTGGAACATAATAGTATATATTTTTCGCAAAAAAAATTATTTTTCGGAAAAGATCATATTTTGGAACATAATAGTGTATATTTTTCAAAAAAGATCATATTTTGGAACATAATATATATTTTTCGCAAAAAAAAATCATATTTTAGAAAATAATAAATACTTTTTCGCAAAAAAAAAATCATATTTTGGAACATAAAATATATTTTTCGGAGAAAAAATCATATTTTGGAACATAATACTATATATTTTTTGCAAAAAAAATATTTTTCGGAAAAGAACATATTTTGAAACATAATAGTATATATTTTTTGCAAAAAAATTATATATTACACAAAATATTTACCAAAAAAAGTATTTTTACCAAAATATTACTTTTTACCAAAAAAATCATATTACACAGAATATGTTTTTTGTGAAAAAGTATATATTATGTTCCAAAATATGAATGTTTTCCGAAAAATAATTATTTTGCGAAAAATATATCTTATGTTCTAAAATATGATTTTTTTTCCGAAAAATATATTTTATGTTCCAAAATATGATTTTTTTTACGAATTATTTTTTTTTGCGAAAAATATATATTATGTTCCAAAATATGATCTTTTTTGAAAAATAATTTTTTTGAGTATGATTTTTTTTTCGAAAAATAATTTTTTTGCAAAAAGTATATATTATTTTTTCCGAAATTATTTTGGAAAATAATATACCCCCTCCGAAAAATATTTTTTCTTGCGAAAAATATATATATTTCTGAATTTATAATTTCCGAATATATATTTTCATATTATAATTCCATATTTTTCGAAAATTCCGAAAATATGAAAAATATATTATAATTAAAGAAAATTCATAAATATCAAAATATGAATTATTTCCGAAAATATATTATATATTCAAATTTTTTTTTTTTTGAGAAATATGAAATATTTCTGAAAATATATATTTCTGAATTTATTAAATGATCTATTTCACTAAACCCCCTTATACTATTGAGAGTAGTTTAGATATTTTGACTCAAAATGTGAGGTGAGGGTGATGAAATTGAATAGTATATGTGGTAAAGTGGACACAGTAGGGATTAATTGATTAAATTGGATAGTATAGGGGGATTTACTAAAATTAACCCTTAAATAAAATATAATGAAAAATTAAATAATAATGAAAAATGAATCAACTACCCCGATAAAATATCAAATTAATTAAGTTGGTTCAAAACTAAAACTTACAAACATGCAGACCTATTAGTGCTGATGAGGGACCTAAATCGACCCTAACTTCCGAGTTAATTTTTTATTTGAAATGTTAGAAATTCATAGACATTGCCTCCATTGAAGCTCGAACTATTGACATCACATTCAGGAATAAGGACAAATATAACTGGACTATTGGGCCTTTGGTTTGATTTAATTAAATTGTTTGAACTGCAAGCAACATTTTAAATAAGATGTTACATAAATTCATTGGAGTTGAGATTAAACATGACGATTAGTTGTAATTAGAGTTGTTGAAAAGTTTGAACCCAAATCACTAAGGTATAATCCGGTAATATGTTTATAACTCCAATGCATGATGGAAAATAAAAATAGGAATTAATGTCAATTTGCCCGGTCCCGCTCTTACTGAGTGGAATCAAGGACCATTTAGGGCCCGTTTGGTAGGTGGTCCGGTCTGGTTTTATCTAGTTTGGTCTGGTCTTATCTGAGTGGTGTTCTAAAAGTCTGTTTGGTAAAGATATCTGGTCTTATGGTCTTATTCAAGCTGTTTGGTCTTATGTTTGGAAAATAATACAAAAAATAAAAAAATAATATATAAAATTCAAAAAATATATTAACTATGAAAAATATATAAAATTTGAAAAAATATAAAAAATTTGAAAATAATATAAGAAATTCAAAAATAATATATATTTCAAATTTTATAAATTATTTCAAATTTTTATATTATTTTTTGAATTTTATATATTATTTTTGATTTTTTATATTATTTTCAAATTTTTTATATTTTCTCAAATATATATATATATCTAATTTTGTATATTATTTTTGAATTTTATATTTTTTTCAAATTTTATACATTATTTCAAATTTTTTATATTATTTTTCAAAACTTATATATTATTTTTTAAATTATATATATATTTAAATTTTTATATATTAATTTTGATTTTTATATATATTTTTTCGAATTTAATACATTATTTTAAAATATATATATTATTTTTCAAATTTTATATATTATTTTTGAATTTTATACATTATTTTTTATTTTCCCAAATTTTAAATATATTTTTTGCATTTTATATATTAATTTTGAATTATATATATATATTTCAAATTTTATACATTATTTCAAATTTTTTATATTATTTTTTTAATTTTATATATTATTTTCAAATTTATGGTCCCATTTGTTAAGAGAATTGTATATAAGACCACTTGAGACCATCATTTTTTGTTGTCTCAAATTACCTCTTTTGGTCCCAAGTGGTCCTTGTTTTTTTGGAACCGTGTTGCCAAACAGTGTCCGGTCCCAAAAAAACCATTATGAAACCGGACCACATGGAACCGGACCGCGAACCAAACAGGGTCTTAGATTTTAGTGTTGGTCCACTTTTGAACTTGAAATGTAAGAGGTTTTTTTTTTTTTTGAAGGTTTATATTTCAACTATTTTACTTGAGAATAGAATGATCATTTCCTAAATTTATTAGTGAAAATTCCGAAAAAAAATAGTCATTCTAAATTTTATATCAAATAAAAGAATGATTGGAATCTATATTTTCTACATTCTATTCCTACTTATCAAGGTATTTTTTCTCCCACGTAAATTTTGTCATTAAGTCCAGGATTCTACACGCAAAATATATTGAGTATACCCGAATGGATTGGCCCAGTTGAAAAGTACTTAGGATTTAGTGCCTCGGGAACCATTATGTCCCATGTTCAATTCATACCAAGTGCAAACAATTCATTGGAACCACGACTGCAAATATTGTCCGAACTTTACCATATCCGTGTGGAGGGGTTGCACTGATACCATGATTAGTCGGGGCAAAAAATCCCGGACACCCGATTATGAAAAATATATATATATATATTGAGTAAGTTGTGACATACATGAAATATTTTAACAAATTTGTTCTGGAAACTGGAAAGAACGTGGAAGAATCCAATAAGCCGTTAGTTGAAAGAGCAAGAATCAGCCTGGGGATTCTTCTGTCTTATAAACTTATATAATAAGAATGCTGCTAATTCCTAGCCATGGAACACTATATCATCATTGTAAGATATGTGTATATAAATAATTAGTTATGTACCTACTATATACTTTCTTCTTCTAATGACAAGATAATAGCAATAGTGGAAAATATATATATATATACACACACACTATGGTATGTATGAACGATTAGGTAGATTATCCCTTCTTGATGATACCAAAACAAGAGTCCTTGAGACGAGACCACAAGAAGCTGAGTCCCAACAGATCAACAAAACTGAATAAGGCAAATCTATTAGGCCCTGTTTGGTAGGTGGTCTGGTCTGGTCTTGCGTTTTATGGGACCAGACCGTGTTTGGTAGCATTGGTCCCAAATTTTTGGTTAGACCAAGTAAGACCAAATCAGACCAAAATGGCCTCATTTCAGACAAAAAAAAAAGGTGGTTCCTGGTGGTCCGGTCTGGTCTTATTAATAAAATATATTTATAAATAATTAAAAATGAATAAATAATAATAATAATAATAAATTAAATAAAACATATTTTAAAAATAAAATATAAATAATAAATAATAAACAAAATAAAATAAATAATACCTAATAATAATAAATAAATAAATATAATAATAATAAATAAATGAATAAATAATAAAATATATTTATAAATAATTAAAAAATAATAAATAATAATATAAATAATAAATTAAATAAAACATAATAATAATAAAAAAATGAATACAATAATAATAAATAAATATAATAATAAATAAAAAATGGACTAAATAATAAATAATAATAATAAATTACATAAAACATATTCAAAAATATAATAAAAATAATAAATAATAAACAAAATGAAATAAATATAATAATAAATAATAAATAGATATAATAATAAATAAATATAATAATACATAATAAGTAAATATAATAATGAATAAATACTTCATAATAATAATAAAAAATGAGTATAATAATAATAAATTAATATTAAATTAATAAAATATATTTTTAAATAATTAAAAATGAATAAATAATTTATAAATAAAATGAATTAAATAATAAAATAATAATAAATAAATAGAATATATTTATAAATTAATATATAAATTAATAAATAATAATTTAATAATATAAATAATAAAATAATAAAGTGAAGAAATAATAAATAAATAAATAAATAGTAAGACCAGACCGCTTACCAAACAGACTTTTCCATATCAGATTAGACCAGACCAGACCGGACCAGACCAAACCAGACCAGACCAGACCAGACCAGAAAGACCGCCTACCAAACATGGCCTTAGCTTCCAGATTCATTTCAAATTTACATCTCTAAGTTCAAATATAAAATGCCCATTCCATAACTTACAAATAGATGTCAAACAAAAATTTTACAAAAGGAAAAAATAATAAAATGGAAGAAAAGGAAAAGAAAAAGATTTCCGGTTAGAGATACTTGAAGCTCAGTGAAGCTATATACAAATGCAGGAGGTTGTAGAGTTGCTATAAACCAGACCCCATAGGGAAAACTATGAGAACTTACTCAATTCTAAGACTCCCTACGTAATGGTTTAAGACTGTAATCTGCGGTCAAAACTTGTGTTGTTGCCATGATCAGTGTCGCTGTCTTCGTCATCAGTATCATGATATAGATCATCATTGTCAGAATCAGTTTCTAATTGATCATCATCCTTTACATCAGAAATCACACTAAGAGTGTCATATGAATTCCATTCAGGAGGGAAAGTCTTCTGCAAAGCTTCTGTGATCTCCCCGCCTGTCCTCTCAATCTTACGTAAACACTTGGACCAGTGAACTGCAGTCCCCATATCAACAGTCAGCCCAAATTGCACCATCTCTCCACAAATGCAGAGGATTTGCGAGTATAGGTACTCTTCGGCAACAATAGCCCTTGACAACAATGATGTCATCAAACAATGATAAACAGCTTTGTCAGGCTTCAACCCAGCCAATTTCATATTTTCAAAGCATCTTATAGCCTTCTCCGGGTGAGAAGCACGTGCCCATCCATGTATTAATGTGGTATAGGTCTTGACATTCGGCTTTACTCCAACAGCTTCCATTTCTTCAATTGTTTTTGTTGCTCTCTGTAAGCAAATACTAATCTTAAGCATCTAGATGGAAATCAACATTGTTGAATTTGTTAATTCACATAAAGTAATTTATTCGAGACGAGAAGATGAACTAGTAACAGTAGAGAGATGGAAGTTGTTATGAAGGCATTTCTACGAGACCAAATGTTTAAGATTAAAAAAAAAAAAAAAAAAAAAAACCTCATTCCTCTTATCAGGAGCATTTGAAGATATAACTACTTCAAGACTAACTCTAAAAACATAAAGAAAAAATAAAGAGCTAAAGGATATAACCATTGCAAATAACAAACATATGATGGTTGAGCTAGGTAGTTTTGACAGCCAGCATAGAATTTTTGTCAAGAGTCAAGACCATACAAGCAAGGTAGATAAACATCTATTACATAAAAATCATTCAAGTCGTACCAGCATGTCTCCAGCTTTGCAGCAAGCATTTATGAAAGAAGTATATGTGTGGATGTCTGGTTGAACCCCTTCTTTTTTCATTTGTTGCATCAGGTCAGCAGCCTCCCAAACATCACCTCTTCGAGCCCATCTACGAGGGAAAAATAAATACAAAATAAAGCAGCAAAATAATCAAAAACAAAGTCACTTACAGAAAGACGAGAAAATCAAAATAAAGTAAACCTCAATTAAGAGTATTCATCCTCCCTAGCACTAGTCCAATGCTGATTAAAAAAAAAACTTCATGAAGTATTGGACATATTTGCGAATATCCGATGAATGTCGATGCCCAATACAAACACAATATGAATACATCACCTAAGTAAGAGTATTCATGCTTCCAGCACTAGTCCCATTTATAACCAAAAAAAAAAATCCCTGTAGAGTGAAAACCGGTATTAGGATGAGACAAGAAGTAATCCATACCCATCTATTAAAATGTTGTAGACAAAAGTGTTTCTTGGAATTTTTTGAGTACTCATTTCTTTTGTCACTAATAAAGCAGTTTGCATCCTGCCCGACTTGCAACATGCCTTGAGTAATGCCTCATATGTATACACATCGAGCTCCAGCCCCTCATTTTTCAGTTTAGTAAAATACTCGAAAGCTTTTCCAGTATCGCCCAATGATGCATAACCATGCATAATGGTCGTGTAAGTATGTTCATTGGGACTAATGCCTGCCAGCAGCATCTCATCTAATATTTCAACAGCCTTTGCCATCTGCAGTAAACAGGACAAATCAAATTATCTTTTTACAAAAAAAACAAAAAGGTAAATATGGGTAAAAAATATACTGAGAAACAAATCAAAAGGGTTGGCTCAAGTGGGTAAGTGTTACAAGTCCCACATCGGACCCGGATGGAAATAATGATGGGTATAAAGGGATTGAATGTTAGTGTCACCTACCAGCTTAAACTTTTTTTGGTCGCACCACAGAGCATCCGACCCATTACAATTGGTATCACAGCCGGAACCAGTACTCGATACAATGTCACAACAAGCGCCCGGCCCACAGGTGTCTGGGTTCGCCACCCAAATAGGCAGGACGACCCAATTGCAATAAAGGCATTGCGAGTTCGACCGGGGGAAAATGTTACAAGTCCCACATCGGATCCAGATGGGCATAGTGATGGCTATTATGGGGTTGGATGTTAGCCTTGTCTAACGACTTAAGCTTTTGCGGCGAACCACGAAGAATCCGACCCGTTACAATAAGTCATTTGGTCATGAAGCATACGTCTAATATTCGACTCCTCTTGGTTATAAACAATACCGAGAAAGGGGGAAGAAAATGTACTGAGAACCATAACATCAACTTCAGAATAGTTAAAGACCCAGCAACCTAGGTTTGCCTAGCTGGCAGCCTAACAGCCCAAGTAAACAATCCAACTGCTCATTGAAAGTAAATCTAACATTATTTGAACAAAGTAATTGCATTGGGTAACTTGGACATCATTGATTAAGGTTGCATATGAAGAGTGTAGACTTGCATAAAACCTATAATAGAAAATCATTTTCTATCAGAGAGCATACAGGCTTAGTTGACCCATCCAGTTTTCTGATCAGGAAACTTTGTTTTTACATGAAGACAGGCTGGAGAAAGAAGAAAGGAACTTACTCTATGATTTTCTTCTTCTCTCATCAACTTTCACTTATTGTGTTCTTTTGCATGTGTTGAAGGTGTACTGGTTCGCAAAGGAGATCAGCAGATTCAGGACTAAAAATGTGTGAATAAAAAATCTAACGTAGACAATAATGTATAAACACTCAAAGCAGTAATTGCACCGACATATCAAGCTTTTAATTTTTCTTGTTCTCTAGAACTTTTTTAAACTCAGCAGTTGTTTTATGAATCAAGGGCACAAGAGTGGCTGCGAAACATGCCATTTTCCACCTTGTAAAGTGGTTACCAAGGCAAACAGAAGATAACTAAGCCTCCTCTTTGACTACTTTAGTCCAGATGCAAACCTAGATATGGGATGCCAAAATTATTTATCGAGCACAATATACCTGACGCTTTTCTGTGAGGCCGAGAATCAGAGCATTGAATGTGTGCACACTTGGAATGCATCCACTTCTCCTCATCATATTAAAAACTTCCAAGGCTCTTCTCATTTCTCCAGCTCTTGCAAAACCATGTATAATGGGCATAAATGTCCGTGTGGTAGGCCTATGTCTTTCCCTTTGCATTTCCTCTACAGTACGAATTGCACGATCCATGTTACCCATGCCACAGAATGCTCTGATGATGTTATTGTAGAGAACAACATCAGGCTTTAAACCCTCCCGGACAATATCTTCAAAAATAGCAAATGCATTCGCCCAATCCTTTAGTTTTATGAACCCATTAATCAACATGGAATAAGTCTTTATGTTATGCTTTATGCCATCCAATTTCATCAATTTGCAGACTTCCAAAGCTTTTGAAACTTTTCCCATCTGAAAAGACGCAGTTTTTGCTTAGCGCATCAATTGGAAAGAGAGAGAGGTATCACGACAGTAGTTTAAAGCATGATATCATTGATATGCAGTGGCCATACATGATTAGTACAAAATCAAAGTTTACTAACCATCATTACCATGTATGCTTTATAATAAGCCAGACCCTCCTAGTTGTTTATGCTTTTCCTAATTTTCATGCCAGTCATATAAATCAAGATAATATAATGACTACAAGGAAATGAAACTGCATGGCATATAGATTACTTCTACAAAGTCGATAAAATCTTTAGAAAGAGGGAATCACTGAATGAGTAAAATTACTGAAGATGGGCTGAAGGAGAGGAGATTATGAGGGTTATCAAAAGCATGTGACACAGATAAGGTAATGACAAAATGATATGTTGTTCCCAAATACGGCATTCTTTTTCTCTTCAGCAAATGTATATCAAATGAAAAGAAAAAAGGTAAAGAATGATTGTTACTAGGTGTCAGTGCCAGCAAAGCAGGGTGCTGGAAGGAGTAAAGTAGATAGGCCTCACTTTTGAATTATTTATATGAAGTAGTTAGTCACAAACTCAAACCAATATTTCATAATTCTCACAGCCCAAGCTGTTGATACTACTACATAATGAAATTACTGTAGTAGAAGAAATTTACCTAGAAAGAGAAATGGTTACTAGAAAAAAAATTCTGTAAAAAGGAATTAGAACATCCAGAATAAAGAAATTGATGTGCAACTAAAAAAAAGGACTCATAGATCAGTCCAGCGAGCCCCTCCTCGAGTGAGCACCATGATCAGACTTCTCAAGCATAGGATAAATTTCAAAATAAGGATTTATTCCATTTGGCAATGGAAGAAAATCCCCAAAAGAAACATCCAAAGAATACCTTACAGAAATTTTCTATAGGATAGGTCTGAAATGTGGGAAATGAATGATGAAGGAACGCATGAGTGGGGATGATATGGTACTTTTTTAGCCAAAAGCAATTACGAGAGTTTCATGCCCTGCCAATCTCATCATACAGTTCAGTGTTTAACCACCTCTGTTTGATTGATTATAAATTCCAATGTCAACAGTTTTATAAGCCACTATGGAGCAGGAGAAACAGAGTTGAACAATCATGGCATTTTAAAATGTCATGTATATATTACACATATAGGACGAGAAGAGACTTGTGTATGCTACATGTATATATTGGTACATTACACAACAAGGATGGCTTGACCAAAGGTTTAATGTCCAAGCGGTACCGGACCTTAACTCTCAAATGGGAGGTCCAAGGTTCAACCCTCGGTGAGGTAGGGTGTGTGACTAATACTTAACTTTCAAAAAATGATAAATAAAAATAGAACAAGGATGACTTGCCATATCTTAACAGTCCAAAATATCTGAAACTAAGGCCAACGCCCAAGTGCCAATATAATAGTGAAGCAATTTTTTTCTTTACCTTGGTGTAAAGATTAATAAGACATCCATAACTGATCACTGAAGGCATAAAGCCACATTCCTACAACAATAATAAAATCATATTAGGTCGCTATATTGCATCATATAGTGTAGATAAAATGTCATGTACATAGAAGACATGAAAGGTAAAAGACCTTTTCCTTATAATAAACTAAAATACAGCTTCATTTATTAGTTATCGCTTAATAATTTAAAAATTAAGTAAACAAAGAAACTACAAGAAAACTTTGAAACCCCTAAGGTAAAAAAAAAATGATCATGATATATAAATGATCAGATGTGTCACATTTTTTTAGGCTAAAATTTTCAGGTTTCTAAAAGACCTCGTTCACTAAAAATCTTTTAAAAAAAAAAAAGGTACCTTAAGTCTGTCAAACACAACAAGACATTTATCAGCATTTCCAATCATTGTGTAGCCATCCATCATGGTATGATATATGTCAATTGAAGCATCAATACCTCCCTCTTCCATCTCTCTCACCAAGGATTCAGCTCGATCCATATTTAAGCTTTGGCTGCGTTGATTTAATAAAATAGAAAGGAAAAAAATTAAATCCTGTATTAGAAAACCTTCCATGCATTGGTATAATACGTACTGCACGTAAAAAACAAAAATGGAAAAAGGTCAGCAAATTTATAGATTATTTACATAATGAAATAGAAGATAAAATGTACAATTTACTTCGTCGAATCGATAATTACATATTTCAGAGACGGGAAAGAAAGATAACTTTATCCACATAAAAAAGTCTACATCTCTGGTCTAAGCCAAAGCATCTAGGTAATGTGTAGGTAATAGTCCTCCCTAGATATACCATGGAACCACCTAAGAGAGAAACGGTGTCTAGGCAGGATCACAAAAATGGACTTTCATGACTTCCACTATACTGTATTTACGTACTCAAAACCTCAATAGGAAATATGAAATAGTACAAGCAAGTAAAACAGTGCATCACCTCCTGTGTTGCAAGGGTGAGTTAGTTATAATAAAATTAAAACTCTATGGTAAATGGACATGTGTGCGGTGTGAGTGCAAGGCTGTGTGCTGAAACATGAAAGGTCTGCATGCACCGCCCAATATGGCAATTTGCGGCACTAAGGTACTTCTTTTTTGGATTATCAGCTAAAATGGATTTAACAAATTCTTTACCCTAAAAGGGTATAATAATCTAGCACTATAGACGTTTTAGAGAGAAAATTAATACAGGTTCGATAGTTAGTGCATCTTTAATCTGCTAAAGCAATTACTAACATGAATCAGAAACAAACTATGGGCTTGAAAATTCAACTCATCCAGAGAATAACGCACCAATGAGCATAAATTATGCTCCCATATATGATTGCATTTAAGCTTGTATGTCTCTCTTTGGCCTCCTTAAACCATTCATCTGCACCTCTTACAAAATAACAAGAGATATTGGATATTAGTGATACAAATCGTTCATCTATTAAAAAATTTACAAATATATATATATATACACACACAAAACAATTGATGTCATTGAACCACAAAATGTCAAAAGCTTTATTGTAAGGTATAAGTGATAGACTATTGTTAGGAGAATTCAAGGTTATGAAGTTTACACAAATTAGAAAACCTTTGTTATCTAATTTACATGGTAATTTGGACCATGCTGTTGTTTTAATTTTTCGCCCAGGTTGCTGGAGATTCTTTTTTCTAGATTATGATTTTAAGTAGAAAAAGATCAAGTTGTCACAGTGTACTCCAATGAAATACACAAACAGGTAGAGCAGATGATAAAGTAGTGACTTCTGTAACATGTCAATTTTTTATCAATAAAGAACATGTCAACGTTACTTTGAAGTGAAGTGAGTGCCCAAAAAATATAAACTGATAATTTTTTTTGGTAATAAACTCACACACCACCTAAGAGGCTCGAACCCTTCACCTCCCCAATTGGAGCATGAGGTTATACCATTGCAACACATGTGCGCTGGTTTTTAAGGAACTCACACCCACACACCCCCACATGAGCCCTATAGGGCTCGAACCCCAAACATTTCCCAATTTGGGGAGGAATGAAAATACCATCAAATCACAAGGCCATTGGTTAACTGATAATTTTTTGAGAACCAAAATTTTGTATGTTCTTGATTAGGTTTTTAATAATTTCTTAGAACCTCCATAAACTCACAAAACATATATCAGTATCCAGGAAATGAAAACTTTAACCAAAATTGCTATCCCAATTTTTCAAAAATAAAAAATAACGGAGCCCAGATGAGATACCTATAAATAAAACTAATTGTGACAATAATAACGATAACAAGAATAATAACAGTTGATAAAAAAAATAAAATAAAATAAAGCCTTGCTTAAATATGATACTGAAAGTGAAGGAAAAAAACAAAGATTTGTGAATGTGTGTAGTGGTATCTAAGCAATAGTTCTTCTAAAATTCAAAAGAGAAAAAAATGATGGTACAGGATGCCAAATCTATCCTGTGCTTACTTAGTGTTGCCAACTTTAGCAAATCCCCCAACAAGAATACTGTAAGTAACCAAACTCATTTCGATGCCTTCATCCTTCATCTTCCTCACACAAGATAGCGCTTCCTCCATGTCTCTACCAACTGTGTAAGCATGAATTAGGCTGCATAAAATGAACTGCATTAATGATGGCAAAAAGATATATTCTTGTAAACATATATATGTGTGTGAGTGTGTGTGGGTGTGTAACTAGAAAGAAACAAGAAATCAGTCACACACACACTCATGAAAACAAAATCCAGAATACCTAAGCATTACATACCTGCAACTATATAGTCACATATTTAAATTGATATCAAGTATTATGAACAAAATTATGGATTCCAGAAATGATCTAAGAATATCAGTGTTAGCAACTGAATAAAGCAAAAATGACCTTGAAACGCAAAGACGAAGGCAAAATAGAAGTACAATGTAAACAAAAACTGGCATAGATTTTTACTTTGTATAAACATGTGAGCTTGGCTCTATTCCTCGGGCCCGCATGCTCTCAAAAGCTTCACGTGCACGATGCATATCTCCCCGCCTTGCATAATAGTTCACAATCAACCCAAACTCTTTTCTAGAAGGCTACAAGTATTAATAATAAGAAAAGTATATAAATAAATATCATTCATGTCATTTACTTGACTAAAAAAAATCAGATTTCTTATTACTACATTCCACATTACATGATCAAAACATTAAAAAAAAAAAAAAGGAACAAAAAAAAAAAATAGTTGTGATAAAAAATAAATAAATAAGGTAAAAGAAAGTTAAAGCATTATTTTGAATGAAATTAATACATACACTACATATTGTTCCTCCTGAGATGATAGACAAGTACTATAGGTATCCAAGACAAAAGAGAAGTGAAGCATTGTTGTCCCACAGGTACAGCTTATCTTCTACTATGAAAAGGAAACGATCTGTCCACAAGTTTATAGCATTTTTAGACCAAGGAATTTCCATTGAGAAAATTTTCATGACTGAAAAATATAGAACATCTATATTTTACTATATATGATTGGCTGATCTCAATACTAAATTTTGTGGTAATAAATAAAAACAAACAAATTGTATACAAGAAATTAAAGACAAGTAAACAAGATAAAAGAAAAAACCAACACTTCTCCGTTAATATATATAAAAACCCAAAAAAATTGAGAGGTTTCCACTAGTTACAGTAAACATAAGGGTTATGTGGTGGCACCTTCATCATAGATTATTTGGTATTATCTAGCACTCATTCAAACCAACATCAAGGTAAGTTTACTAAAACCAGAAAATCTATGACTTTTAGTGAAAATGTAAATGCAATGGTATAACCTCGGACTGTAGTCGGATAATCTATGACTTTTAGTGAAAATGTAAATGCAATGGTATAACCTCGGACTGTAGTCGGATAATCTATGACTTTTAGTGAAAATGTAAATGCAATGGTATAACCTCACCCCCCAATTTACATTGGTATAACCTCACCCCCCAATTGGGGGGTGAGGGGTTCGAGCCTCCTAGGAGGCATTGTGAGTGTGGTGTGTGAGTTTCTTACTATTCAAAAAAAAAGAAGAGAAAAAGTCATAGATTATTTGATATTATCGAGCACTCATTCAAATTAACACCAGGGTAATTTTACTAAAACCAGAAAAGGTGCATTTATATTTCCACTATGGAACTGTTTTAGCAGGACAAAAATTTATTTAAATCAAGTGCAACCCAACCCTGAAACTAGAACTGAAGATCAATTTTCAATTGCAAGACCATATACCAAATGCACTGAAAAGTGTGAAATATCTACATGTAATATATATATATGTTTGTGTATGTATGCATACCTTATTGATTTTCTCGAAAGCTCTAACAACAGCTTGCCAATTCTCCGGCTGGGTCTCCAAAACCCTCCTAAATTCCCTCCGGGAGCCATCCCTCTCTTCGTGCCATTTCGACCTATACTCCACTCTATCCTCCCCCTCCACCCACCGCGTCCTTTCCTCCGACCTCCCCTTCATCCTCCTCCCATCGTCCAGCTTCACCGTCAGCACCCTCCCATGGAACTCCACTCCGTCGAACTCCACCGCCTTCATGGCGGAATTGGCCGCAATCGGACCGCCGTATATCACAAACCCAAACCCCACATTCCTCTCACCGTCCTCGTGACCCTTTATCAGAATCACATCCTTTATCGGCCCGAATTGCCGGAAAAACTCAGCAACCTCGTTTTTCTTGATCCAGAGGGGTAAATTCCCCACGAAGATTTTGCCCTCTTGCCTGAATTCCACTCTCGGCGATTCGTCCGAACCCAAATCGTCCAAAACCCTAATTTCAGATTTTTTTGGCGGGAGAGGCGGCGGAGGCGGAGGTAGTTGTGGTGGAGGAGGGGGAGAGAGTTTACTGGTTAGCCGGAGCTTGTTGGTGAGGGTTTGGGGGCTGTTAGTGGTGAGGTTTTTGAGGGGGTTTGAGCGGATTTTAGGGTTTTGAGGAGTGGGATTGGAGGAGGAGGTTTTGAGGGGTTTGTGGGTGTTGGGGCGGCGGAAGTTGCCGGAGAAGGGAGAGGAGGTGGCGGGTTTGTCAGAATCCGGCGGTGTTGATTTTAGAGAAAGAGAGAGAGGGGTTGCGGTAGTGGTGGTGGTGGTGGGGTGGTTTTTTCCGGCTAGTATGAAGGGCGGGGAGTGAGAGTGGTGAGGTGAGTAGCGAGAGAAAATATCCATTATCACAAATCAGTTCGAGTGGACACAACATTGGTTATCTGGTGATTTTCAAAATCTTGGCGCATATATATGTATATATATATATTTGGTGTGGTCCGTGTGGATCCGAATATTCCACCCGTTTTGCTGCTTACCCGAACCTTTTTTTAGTATTTAATTTGAGTCTTCTTTTTTTTTCTTTTCTTTGAGAGGCAAATATTTTCTTTTTCTTTTTTTTTTTTGGGTGGGAAGACTCAAATACTAATTCTTGTTTTGTGAATTTTATATTTATTTTTTAAATTTATTTATTTATTTACGTGTTCAAATTATATTCGATCATACTAATAAAATAGACTAACAATTATTTATATTAATTAAATAACAAAATGACCTTCACTATTTAAATATTTGAGCATTTATTTTTGAATTGAACAAGCATGGAGTATCATACACACCTGCACCTCGTGAAATGATGTTCAGCTGTTAACACTAAATTTAGAATACTATTTTTTTTATTAAATACGGATTGGTATGTTTGGAATGTATGTATACTTTTTTATAATGAATAAAAAAAAATGAATGTTTTGGGAGAGAGTATAAAAATCAGAGATTCAGAGGGCAAAGATAAAAAAAAATTAAAAAAAAAAACGAGAATTATTTTTATGAAAGATGTTATTTTTAGCTTTCTTTAATCGAATATAATTTTTTTAATCAAGCAAATTAAAAATAATAATGAATCAAACAAAAGGTTAATGAGTGTAGTTATACCTAGCGGGATATGCATGATTTAAGAAAAAGAACCTATGATAAATGTGTGAAAGACGTGGTGCTTCTCATGTTCCTTTACAAAAGTTAAAAAAATATTTCTCTTTTTCTATCGCTGCAGAAGATAAACATTCTCACAAATGTTACCACATATACATTATTCATTTCGATCAAACTTTACATATATATTATTAATATTAATTAATATATTATTAAAAGATTAGCTTAAATATGTTATATAATAATAATATACTTTTAATTAATATAAAATAAATTTTAATATATGAATAACTTTTAATAATTTTTTAGACAAAAGTATATAATTTACTATATATATATACATATATATCTTCATTTATTATATATAATACTTTTATGTTAGTATGCAATAGATATCTACTATATCATTTTATCATTTATTTTTTTAGCTAATATAAAATATGAATATATTACATACAAATTTTTTATAAAAAATTTGTGAAACAAATATTTTATTAAACATTATTATTTTATTAAACAAATATTATTATCATTTCTGGTTTTTTTTTCCCAATCAGAGGAACAAAAATATATTTATATTTTCCAAGAGATTAAAAGATATATATATATATATATATATATATATCTTTCTCTCTTTGTTTTGGCACCAGCAGCAGAACCTCGGCCCCCTTTCTTCTTATGTGTGGCTGCAGAACCTCCTTTTCCTCTGCCCGATGGTGTCTTCTTGGCACTAGTACTTCCAGCATCTACATCTACTTGAATTCCTGCAGGAGTTTTGTAA
The DNA here is from genome assembly GCA_963922005.1 of Cornus suecica. NCBI lineage: Eukaryota > Viridiplantae > Streptophyta > Magnoliopsida > Cornales > Cornaceae > Cornus > Cornus suecica. The sequence goes on along the minus strand of OY998244.1, from coordinate 5,199,006 downwards.
TAAACATAATAGCAACCCATCAATCATGACAGAATACAGCTGAAGAGAGAAGCTGTACAAGTTGCTAGAGATTTATAACATTTAGTAGATACAAAGTAAGCACGTACGTTTTGAATTAAGACTCTTGAGATCCAGTTGTAGCTTTTTCTCACCATCAATGGTGCCTCCTGACACAATTCACAAGCAACAAATATTATCACCAGGAACCAACAAAAAATTAAATTTCTAAATCATAATGGTGTTGAAGTTAGATACCAATTTACCGAGAAAGACATGAAGATGATTGTAGCAATTAAAGGTTCTTCCAAGGTAAAAACATGTTACATTCTGTGCTAATATGTACTAAATTATGGCTATTCCCAAGTTGGAAAAACTTCTTTTTTTTTTTTTTTTGGAATGGTAAGAAACTCATACACCATACCTACATCGAACCCAATTATACCATTGCAACACATGTGTTCTAGAAAATTTACGCTTTGGGGAAGAAATGTACCGAAGTCTTCTGTGTCTGAAGACGTTGTCTTGTTCATTTTCTGCCAATGTGTCACCAAGTCTCCTCTGCTAACCCATCGTCCACTGGTTCTAGCATCGCTGCAATCCGCTTCTTGGAGGCCTTCTTCTTGTATGCCTTTGTCAAAGCAGCTTTGACAGCTGGTCGGATGCCCACCATTGGATTTGGGTGGCCCTGAAAAAAAATTTAACCAATAAGTAGGAAGTTTAAAGAACTGTCACTAGATACAGGATGAGTGTTCGTGGCATACCTGAAACTTCGAGAACTCCACAATGGTATCAAAGTCCTCCTGGTTTATAGAGTAAGAATCCATAAACTCCACAACCTTCTCCACAGCTTGATCCTAATGATTAAATCCACAGATTATTATGTGTGCTCTAAACAAAAACAATACTATTCTAAAATCACAAATGATAATTTTCAAACCTTAGGCAGCATTCGAAGTGTGAGGTAATCAATGCGCAAGGTTGTCCTGCAACAAACAGAATAATTTAGCAATTTGCAAGAAAATTGAAACGAGGAAGCGATTAAGCTGGCAAAAGATACGAATACAAATCTCAAAATTGCAACAAGAGCAAATAAAAATGGAAAATCACAAAAAAGAATCACAAGTTCGCAATTCAGTTGCATAGGGAGAAACACATCAAAGAACCATCATTTTCTTTCCAACACTAGAATATGCAAAATAGACCGAGTCTCTATTGGTAAAATGAAACAGTTTCAGTATAAAGAAAATAAATCAAACAAAACAAAACAAAACTACGATAAGAATCATACGTTCATAGTGAAGCTACAATAGGAGAAACACATCAAAGCGCCATCATTTCTGGATTCTTTCAAACACTAAAAGTTGACAATTATAATGAGTCTCCATAAGTGAATTGAACCTTTTCTAGGGAGGGTCATACCCACGCAGTCTTAGCTCCACATAAGGAGAGGCTGTTTCCGTGTTTCAACCAATGACTTACACAGGTCACAATGGACCAACCTTACTATTGCACCAAGGCTCGCCCTCAAACAAACACTATCCTGTATAACCTTTTCCTTTTCAAGCCTCTTCCGTATAACTATCTTCTCCACAAATTCTGCTGACCAGGGGAGAACCTACATATAAAAGATTGTGCACATTGTTCCTTACATCATCAAAGACCTCCATGGATTTCAAAAGACTATGGATCTTAACCAAGTAATTTGACTACCTTAGTTTCATATGGGTTCATTTCTCTAATACAAACATAAGAAATGTTTATCAGAAACTTATATATAACTTACTTATGCGACAAAGCTAGACCATAATCTGCATCAACAGGAATGCAAAGATTGAGACAATTCGCATTGTTAGTTTTGTCAAGGTGACTTCAGGAAAGAGTGAAGTGGGCAAAATCCAACTCATGCTATTCAAAACATTGCAACATTCCCATCAAAGAGAAGTACAGCAAAACCGATCTTTCAATTATAGGGGTAATATGGTGCTACTCAATTATTCAATCCAGATACAAAGTATAACAAGACCTAATAGGGCAGAGATGCTCCCCAAAACTTTTATCTTTATTATTATTTTTTCCTAGGTGATATCAAAGATGCCTAGATGGGATAACATGGTGTCACTCCATTATACAAAAAGAATAAGTACAACAAAAAGAAGAAGTACAGCAAAACCAACAGAAAAGGTAGGGATTTTCTTTTCAAAGAAGATGACTAAAAGAGGTAGCAGTTTGGGTATACTCTAGACTTTTAAGCCTAATTACATGCCAAAGCAAAAGGTCAAATATTGGCAAGTAAATGAGAAATTAAAATACTCTTTTGTCTCAAACTCTGAATTCAAGCCTTTTGCTTCATGGTTCAAGCTTTTGAACAAAGGTTGACTTCATAGTTCATTCATTCCAAATGCTTTTAATTTTAATACATATGACCACTACCTCACTTCCTTTATGAGGTTACTAAAATGGCAACTTTTACACACAATTATTTTCTTCACTAATTTCTTTTCATTATATCAACACCATTCTCCATCTTCAAACAAAATATGAAGCAGTATTCTGTCTCTTCTTTTCTTCCTTCCTATGAAGTTGAAAAGAAGACAGTAAGGTTTTATCTTTCTTCCTATGAAATTAAAATAAGAAGACATCCATTCTTGTTTCTATATTTAGACCATCTAGCAATTTTAGAAATAGTAATTATTTTTTAACCATCAAGACCAACTTGGTTTGATTGTGATAACAATAGGTTTGTTGCTTAAAAGTTTTTTTTTTCAAAATCACATCATAATGTAGATCATGGAAATACAAGTTTGGAAGCATACATATTAAAAATCAGGAACGCCACAATCTACATTCTACCCCATTGCATAGCCAACAAATTCTTACACACTGTTTTCATGAATTTTGTTGCTCATCTTAGCACCATTTAGGTCAACAAGAAATCAACCAACAATATGCCAATGTCCTTTTTCGTGCAGTGTAGACAAACTAATTAGTTTATGTCCAAAATAAAATAAAATGAATTGAATATCAATGGTAAAAACCTCTCCTCCCTCAAGCGAGGTGAGGGGTTTGGGCCCCGTAATGGGCAATTTGTGAATTGTGTATGAGGACTTATCGGCCAGATAAAAATAAAAATAATATTTGAAAACGTTAAAATTATCCTTTACAAGAAATAAAGAACATTATTATCTTTGAGTAACTTATATACTTTGTAAAAAAGTGTGTAGTTATTGATCTATTAAAACAAAATGCGTGTCTCGTCATAATTATTCCTAAATCATCAAAGTTAGCTTATGATAATACAACTAGTATGTGGTTACAAACACTCTTCTTCTCCTCCAACATAGCAAGGAATCATTGGTGGATTATCAACACACCACCCTCCTTTCTTTCCATCCATCTCCCCCAAACGCACATTCCCTCCTCCAACCCAAGACAACAATAGAATTCAACACATGTTTTCCCTTTTTCTGGTGGTCATTTATGTTTTATTTTTTGTATTTCTCATTCATGTGCTCTTCTTTTCCCCAGAAATTTGCAATGTCAGAACAATTTGTGTTGACGTATTCAACACTTGTGTTACACAACACCTCATCTGACATTACAGGCAGAATTTAATTGATTGAACACATGCACAGATCGAGCTTTGTTTGGCTATTCATGTTTGCTGTGGAATGCAATGTTGAATTTTGTGACTAAAAGTTGCAAGAACTCAGAAACTTGTACTTGATACACCGCGTAGAAAAAACAAAAGAAAACCAATAAAATACCTAAATCTCTATCTGATTAATGATGGGAGCTTTGAAAATTAACAACACGAACATTAAATAAGACATGCCCATCAAAATCCTTGAGAAATATCCAGAAACTAGAATGAGAATACCTCCTCAAGTTATATTCACGAGAAGCAAGAAGATGAACATGCAGATCCTCCAAAAGCCTAAAATTCCTTTCCATTGTTGAGTTTTTTCCCAGCCACCCTCCAAATCTATTATAATTTCGTTCTCCCTGCAAAAACAAAACGATAGCCTTAAGGATAATAGTTCAAATCAAGCAAACAAAAAAAAAATTTGAGTTAAACTGATTAACAATGTTCTACGTCAAAATTTCAAACTACCTTCCAAAATACATAACATCCCTATTCTATGTCTAAATTAAATCTTTAAAGATCACAGAGAAAAAAAAAATTCAAGAAAAAACAACCACACTATATAAACTATAAGTCTAGAACTTAGAAACTGAATCCTCAACAGAACAGCTGGGAAATCTAAAAGAAAAGTTTTGCCACTCATAGTACTTTTTATTAGCAATGTAGTAAATAACACGAGAAACAGAGCATCTGGTGGAAGACAACATATTGAGAGGTGATGGAGATAGTGATGTGTTCCGCACATATGTCAAGCGTAGGCGCAGGATTATGTTATTAGGGATATTTTAGACTTCAGTGATAGTTTAGTACTTTTACTTTCAATATATTGGTTATTATTTTTATTTGTTATTTGAGTGCCTACATTGAGACTTCTCTTTTTTTTTTTTCTCTTCTTCTTCTTATTCTCGCTCCTCACCCCATCTCATGTTCTATCTCACACCTCTTTCTCCCTTCTATTTCTTTTTATTGGGTTCTGCATCAAGAGGTATGTTTATTTAATGACAAGAAAAAAGAAATGCAGCATGGAAAATACATATATACAAGCTGCACAAAATTGGCTCCATCACCTGTTCAAATATCTCTCTTTGCCCATGTAATAAAGCCACACTGTTATCAGGAAAAAATGCATATGAAAACAAAACCAAAAATAAAATCAACGCCTGCTAATAGGTAAACCAAATTGATAACACCAAAATTGAAGTTATAAATTGATCTCGGAATTCAGCATCTTTCAGATCTAGATAACACTTACGGAATTATACAAGACGCTAGGGTGCCAGTCTGAGAGAGCTGCCACTGTCAATATCTTCGTATCAGAGAAAAGAATAATGAAAGTAGTAGAGCAAATATAGTGTTTTCTTTATATAAACAGTGAGTGCAATGTGCTCATAGAGATAACTACCAAAACATGTGCGCTGTGTGTGTGTCAAACTATGCTCATAAAGGTTGTATCAAGGAATAAAATCCTACTTTTTGCAATGAGATGAGAGATTGTGTAAGTTGAAAGAATAAAGATCAGTTCAACAAAAAGGGTAACCATACCCCATCCAGATGGACTGATCATTTAGCAAGCTTATGTCAATTATATAAATAATTAATGCTTTGGTTCAAAAAACCGAAAGCCCTACTTTTAAATTCCTCCCAGATACATGGGTTACATACCCGGCTCAAAACAATCAGTTCAAGCAGACTACATAACCATAAAGGCAATTTTAACCAACACCACTAATAAGTTACCCGACAAAAATATAATAGTGGAGCGGAGCAATTGCTGACATTTCAAAGAAGTATGCAGAAAGATTACAGAAAAACACGCAACGAATGTGCATTGGACACAGGAAACAACAAGCAGCAACCCTTCAGTGGTGAAATTTGTGATAAAAAATTAAATAAAATAAAAATCAGTACTTATCAACAGCTGTGAAGGGTGATATATCTTCATCCTTTGCACTTCTCAGAAGATGTTATCTTATATCATCGCCATTAATTATTGATGTTGAGAGGCTCATATACTGCAACTGATTCAGGGCCATGCGTATATCTCCATCAACTCTTTCTGCAAGTTCCTCGAGCGCAATCTAGACAACAAAAACCAATCATAACAATAGATCTAGAATGGGTTATGCTTGAAAAATAATACATTAAATTGTCATTACATTTACAAACCTACGCCTGTTCCCAGGTAAAATCAGAATGAAGAAATAAAAAAAAAGATGCTGGAAAAGGGAGACCAGTTTTCAAGAACTGCTCATTCCAACCCATCAGCCAATCATGAAGCTGCTTCACCTGTGCATCAATATAATAGGATATCTCATTTACACAGCTTCCAAATATAGATACGGCGTAACAAGAATTTCAACCTGGAAGTAAATGCTGGCAAGATAGTGACACACATACCAGTGACTGATTTCCTATGATGTCCTTTGTAACCTTTGGCCTATATTTCTCTGGCCATGGCAACAATGCTTGCTCCATAATTTGATTGTTCTGCTGAGCAGGAGAGACACCAGAGTTCTGACCTTTGCGAGGTACACCTTTTGCTGGGGATTTACCAACTAGATTTCCTAGAAGAATAAAATTATACTCAGAAACTAAGAGATCCAAAAACTGAACATAACTTATTAAAATTGGTTTTTGTATGCATGTGGATTACAGAGCATTTCTTCAAGCCGCAATGTTAACAGACAAAACCGTCACCGTGAATTAATTAGCATACACTGCCTACCATCACATACCCTGTTGGGTCCAAACCAAGATCAAATGCAAACACACTCACAATGGACACCAAATATATAGTGGTTCCCCAAAAATATGGGTACGTCCACTTTGAGAGGCTTCACTATCTTCGGTTCGAAACTAAACCGAGAACGAGGGAGTATACAATCGTTTTCACTCAACCTCACAACTCTCTCTCACAACATCACAGAGAAACTCTCTGTGGTTTTCCATAGTGTATCACTCTCTGTTATCTCTCTTATATCTGCACTTCACATACCATACACAGGCTATATATATACATAATGATATCAGATGAAATAAACACCACTTGCACAGGCGTGCTTGCCAAAATCATTTCACGCGTGGGCTGCGCAGCCATGCTTGACTTTGTGTGGTTGGTTTATTTCTATACGGCTGTGGTTGTTGGTTTGTTTGAGGCGGTTGTGGAGGTTGATGGTTGTTGTTGAAGAGCAGACTTGCATGCGGCAGAGAGTTGGTGTAGGATATGGAACTTACAATTCTCCCTCTTCCATATCAATCAGAAGAGAACGTCTTCACCTGATCTCCCCCTCACTGCCAATTTGGGGCTGGTGTTAAACCAGCTTCTTCTTTGCAAACTTCTAGCTTGTCTCTGGACAGGCTCTTGGTCATCATATCTGATCCATTATCATCTGTGTGAATCTTCTCTAGCTATAGAAGTTTGTCTTCGAGCACGTCACGGATCCAGTGATACCTGACATCGATGTGCTTAGACCTTGAGTGGAAGGTTGAATTTTTGCTAAGATGAATAGCACTTTGACTGTCACAGTATATGACATACTTTTCCTGCTCTTGTCCCAATTCTTGAAGAAACTTCTTCATCCACAAGATCTCTTTGCATCCTTCTGTTACTGCAATGTATTCAGCTTCTGTGGTGGATAAGGCAACACACTTTTGTAATCGGGATTGCCATGAAATTGTTCCCCCTGCAAAAGTGATTATGTATCCTGATGTGGATTTTCTGGAGTCACTGTCTCCGGCCATGTCTGCATCTGTGCAACCTTCCAATAAAGGTTTACCACTACCAAAGCATAAACAAATATTGATAGTTCCTCTAAGATACCTGAGGATCCATTTCACTACTGCCCAATGGTCCTTTCCAGGATTTGAAAGATACCGACTGATAACTCCAACTGCATGAGCAATATCAGGCCTCGTGCATACCATGGCGTACATCAAACTGCCAACTGCTGAAGCATAAGGCACTTTCTTCATTTCTGTTTTTTCCGTCTCACTTGAAGGACACTGCTTCATATTCAGCTTGAAGTGGCTTGCAAGTGGAGCACTGACTGGTTTTGCTTTGCTCATGTTGAATCTTTCAAGAACTTTGCCGATATACCTTTCTTGAGATAACCAGAGCTTGTGTTTCAGTCTGTCTCGAGAGATCTGCATTCCCAAGATTTGTTTTGCCGGTCCCAACTCCTTCATAGCAAATGACTTGCTCAATTCCTTCTTCAACTTATTGATCTTGCTGCTGTCATGGCCAACGATCAACATATCATCGACATATAGCAAGAGGATGATAAAATCTCCATCAGGAAATTTCTTGACAAATACACAATGATTTGCAGTGGTTCTGTTATACCCATTCTGGTCCATGAATGAATCAAACTTTTTGTACCACTGTCTTGGTGCTTGTTTGAGCCCATAAAGACTCTTCCTCAATCTGCACACAAGATTTTCTTTTCCTCTGGTTCTGAATCCTTCAGGTTGCTCCATGTAGATTTCTTCATCCAGATCACCATGTAAAAATGCGATCTTTACATCCAGTTGTTCGATCTCCAGGTTTAAGTTGGCTGCCAAGCCAAGAACAACTCGGATGGAGGACATTTTCACCATAGGTGAAAATATTTCTTCAAAATCAATGCCATTCTTCTGACCGAATCCCTTCACAACCAGTCTTGCCTTGTACCTTGGTTGTGGATTGTTTTCTTCAGACTTCAGTTTGAATACCCAGGTGGATCTAATTTCTTCTGTTTTTCAAGATCTTCAATGGTCTGATCTTCGAAAAATACCACATCTCTGCTTCTGATGACCTTTTTGTTGATAGGATCCCAGAGTATGTAACCAAACTCTTCATGGGCATATCCCAAGAAGATGCACTGTTTGGCATTTCCGTCAAGCTTGGATCTTTCATCTTTGGGGATGTGGACAAATGCTCTGCAGCCAAACACCTTCAAGTGTTTGTAGGAAACATCTTTCCCTCTCCATACTTTCTCTAGAACATCACAGTTTAATGGAACTGAGGGAGATATGTTGATTAAGTCAACCACTGTTCTCATTGCTTCACCCCAGAACGGAGTTGACAACTTGGCATTAGATAACATGCACCGGATTCTTTCGCAGATGGTTCTGTTCATTCTTTCTACAAGGCCATTATGTTGAGGAGTTTTTGGCACTGATTTTTCAAGTCTGATGCCGAATCTTCTGCAATACTCCTCGAATGGTCCTATGTACTCGCCACCATTGTCTGCACGTACGCACTTCAGCCTTTTCCAGTTTCTCTTTCAACCTTTACATGAAACTCCTTGAACACTTCCAGCACCTGGTATTTAGTTTTCAAGGCAAAGGTCCATAATTTCATGGAATGATCATCAATGAATGTGACAAAATAGAGGGCACCTCCATGAGTTCTGGTTTGCATGGTGCAAACATCCGTGTGTACGATATCTAGAATGTTTGGTCTTCTAGATGGAGGGGAACTGCGGAATGCAACTCTGTGTTGTTTCCCCATGATGCAGTCGACACAGGTGTGTAATGGAGTACCTTTCATTCCAGGTAAGATTTTTTTTCTAGCAAGGATCTCGAGTCCTTTCTCACTCATATGAATGAGTCTTTTGTGCCATAACTCGGTGGGGATTTCTTTCTCCATCGTATTCACCTCAACTCTGCACAGCTTTGCTTGCGTTGTGTAGAGAGAGCTGATCTTCTTTCCTCTGGCCACCACAAGATTGCATTTGGTGAGCTTCCACTTGCCATCACCAAAATGACTGTTGTAGCCTTCATCATCGAGCTTGACGGTGGAGATCAGGTTGAGACGAATATCTGGAACATGTCTCACATCTTTGAGGAGTAGTTTGCATCCATTGCTGCTTTCCAAAAGAATATCGCCTCTGCCGGTAATTTTGGATGCTCCTTGGTTCCCCATCTTCATAAGTCCGAAGTCACCACTGGTGTAGGATGTGAACATATCCTTCCTTGAGGTGATGTGACAGGAAGCACCTGAGTCAATAACCCAGGTAGAATATTCGGATGTGAAGTTGACACACTCATCATCTTAAACGATGACGAGCCCTTCTCCGGCTGTTGCTGCTGCTTCTGAGGTACTTTCTTCACCTCTATTTCTGGTATGTTGTCCAAACTGTTCGGCTTTTAGCTTCCTACATTCTCTGATAAAATGGCCTGGCTTGCCGCAGTGATGACAGGTTTTGTCTCTTCTGAAAGTAGACTTTGATCGCCCACGATGCTATGTCTGATTGCGATGGTTTCTGTTTTTGCTTCTACCGCGCCATTCTTTTCTTTCTCGTCTTTCAGTGACAAGAGCTTCTGACTCCGGATGATAACCTTCTTCCTTTCTTCTTGCTTCCTCGTTCAACATTATGTCTTTCGCCATTTCCATGTTAATTATTCCATCTGGAGCTGAGTTGCTTACAGAGACAACTAGCGTATCCCAACTTTTCGGAAGGGAGTGTAATAGGAATACTGTTTGCATCTCATCTTCTATAGTCATTTTCATAGAGTTGAATTAATCCAACAGCCCCTGGAATTCGCTCATGTGTTCTGACACACTTTTGTCGTCTTTGTATTTAAGATTCACCATACGGCTCAAAAGATTTACCTTGTTCTGAGATGTCTTCCGTGCGTACATCTTCTCCAATTTTTGCCAAAGAGCATAAGCATCATTGTCTTTGGCAAAATTTTGGTAAATGCTTTTGTCGATCCATTGTCTGATTTGGGCGACACATTTTCGGTTGAGTACCATCCAGTCTCCGTCGGTCATGTCCTTCGGTTTGCCAGCAGGTGCATCGTCGGTCCTTTTGATCGGCTTCCACAGATCTTTAATATACAAAAGATTTTCCATCTTTGACTTCCACAATGAATAGTTGGCAGCGGTCAATCTGATCATCGCTCCGGATCCTGAATCGTCCATCGAAAATGGAATCTTTAAGCCCTCCTGGCTTGTTTGATATATTCGGAGTGGCATCACGCAAAACGGAGTGTACCGTTGTGTCCGAAATGGTCGAAAACCTTAAGATCGCCTCTGACTGAGCTCAATTCCGACTTCGGATGAGTCCGGAATGGTCAAAACAACGTTGAGGGGCAAAACTATAATTTTGCAAAGTTGCTGATGACGTGGCAGCAGCAGAGAGTGATACGTGGCAGTACACGTGGCAAGGTGTCAGTGGTGACACGTGGCGAGTGATGTGGCTGAATGGTGGGCTGACACGTGGCATGACACGTGGCAGTGTATGGGGATGACACGTGGCAAGCTGTGACGTCAGCAGTGGCGTGGCAACCTTGCTGACGTCATCAATGACGTGTAGCGCGTGAGGCACTTGGGTGCGCGTGGTCCTCACGCGCGGCTGAGCTTGGAGGCACGTGGGCCTCACGCGCGCTGGAGATAGACGACGCGTGAGGCGCGTGACACCGAGGATGTTGACGCGCCGAGCATTGGGCGGCGCGTGGAGGCGCGTGCGGCGTCTATTGCGGCGGCGGTTGAAGGGAAATACTTCCTTGGTTGATGGGTCGTCTGAAAATGTGGGTGGTGGGATGATTTGGTCGCTGGAATGGTTTGAAATAGAGCTTGAAGTTTCAACTCTGTTGAGCTTTAATGGCTCTGATACCACTTTGTTGGGTCCAAACCAAGATCAAATGCAAACACACACACACAATGGACACCAAATATATAGTGGTTCCCCAAAAATATGGGTACGTCCACTTTGAGAGGCTTCACTATCTTCGGTTCGAAACTAAACCGAGAACGAGGGAGTATACAATCGTTTTCACTCAACCTTACAACTCTCTCTCTCACAACATCACAGAGAAACTCTCTGTGGTTTTCCCTCGTGTATCACTCTCTGTTTTTCACTCTCTGCTATCTCTCTTATATCTGCACTTCACATACCATACACATGCTATATATATACATAATGATATCAAATGAAACAAACACCACTTGCACAGGCGTGCTTGCCAAAATCATTTCACGTGTGGACTGCGCAGCCATGCTTGACTTTGTGTGGTTGGTTTGTTTCTATACGACTGTGGTTGTTGGTTTGTTTGAGGCGGCTGTGGAGGTTGATGGTTGTTGTTGAAGAGCAGACTTGCATGCGGCAGAGAGCTGGTGTAGGATATGGAACTTACATACCCAACACCAAGCATGCACGTACGGGTTATGGAATAATGCATAAAAGTTATTTTGAAATATAAGACAGATAAAACTAGGTTCAAGATACCTTCGTCTAAGTTTGACAGATTGTAAGTTTTACGAATTGATACTACATTTTGGAAAGACAGTTCACTTTTAAACCTAAACTTTTCAGCCTCCAAGGTCTACAAAAACGGACCTCACCAATTCTAAAACAATTGGTGCTCATGTGTGTGTGTGTGTTTTTATGCAGTCAAAAACACAGATTGAAAGTTCAGAATTTACGGGATAAACTGATGCCGCCTTACCAAGAGGAGACGGTCAAAACATCTTCACAGCAATACAGGTAACGAAATAAAAGTAAGAGTTGCAAGAGAGAAGGAGAATTGCAAAAGAAAATATTATTGCTGAAGTATAAAATACTCAGAACTCCCCTAAACCCTAGCCATGCCATCAAAGGCTCTATATAGAGTTCCTTTCTCTCCAAGCCTAACCTAGATGTTAACTACCAAATAGGGATTAAAAAACAAAATAGGTAACTTGCTGAAAATAAAAAAAGCTCCTGAACTGTATATGGAAATTTTATTTTATTTTTCCTAACTGTATATGGAAATTGAGTACCGGAAAAAATATATATATATATATATATAATTATACAACACTGTCTTCATATTAGTTATTAAAAATTGCACATAGTGGTTTTGATCATGAAAATAAATGGGAGGAAAAGTATATAATACAGGTTACTAAGAAAATCAACAGACACTGTAATGAAGTAGAGTATATCACAACCCCGAATTGCCGTAAAAACTCAGCAACCTCGTTTTTCTTGATCCAGAGGGGTAAATTCCCCACAAAGATTTTGCCCTCTTGATTGAATTCCACTCTCGGCGATTGGTCAAAAACCCTAATTTCAGAATTTTTTGGCGGGAGAGGCGGTGGTGGTTGAGGTGGAGGAGGGGGAGAGAGTTTACTGGTTAGCCAGACCTTGATGGTGAGGGTTTGGGGGCTGTTAGTGGAGAGGTTTTTGAGGGGATTTTAAGGGTTTGGAGGGGAGGAATTGGAGGAGGAGGTGTTGGGGCGGCGGAAGTTGCCGGAGAAGAGAGAGGAGGTGGCGGGTTTGTCAGAGTCCGGCGGGGTGGATTTCAGAGAAAGAGAGAGAGGGGAATGGTGGCAGAGGTGAAGGTGGTGGTTTCCGGCGAGTAAGAAGGGCGAGGAGTGAGAGTGATGAGGTGAGTAGATAGCGAAAATATCCATTTTTCACAAATCAGTTCCGGTGGACACAACATTGGTTCGGTGAATCTGGTGATTTCAAAATCTTTGGCGCGCATGTATATATATATATATATACTAGTTAAAGAGCAGACAAATCAAGATTAACGATGAATTTATAAATTAATAGAAATATTTTTTTTACACACTTTTTGTTTTTGAAAGGAAAAAAAAAAATTATATATATATATATATATATATATATGTTATTAGTTGAATTTCATAGGTTGGCTTCCTCGCTTAATAAGTGAAAGGGTCTCACGAGGATGATCCTTCAAAGACTTAGGAGGTGAGGGATAATGGTGTACACGGTTCGGTTTTGTTTCGATCGAAACTGAAATTGAACCAATATTTTTGATTTTTTTAAAATGAGAATCAAAACCGAATCATTAATGCAAGGAACCAAACCAAACCAAACCGTTTTTTCAGTTAGGTTTCGGTTCCTACCGTTTTTTAAAATAAAAAATGTCAAAATATACTATAATTATAAATTAAATTATATAGAGTATTTCAACATGATATATATGATTTTTTTAGTGATTATAGTCATTTACCATTTATTTTGTAGTTGGAGATTGTTGGAGCATGGTGCTATCCATTTTTAGAGAGGATTTATTTTGTGTGCTCGACATTATATAATAGTAGAATATTTCGAGAAGTTGATACTTGTATATAACTATGTAACATGCATACATACTGTTTTATTTGTGTTTACATAGCTTTATGTGATTTGCTTTTGTCACATTTTCTGAATAGGCACAGCCTGTGTCAACATGCCTATATATGTTTTGTCTTACACATTTCCTGAATACATAAACTTATTAAAATAAAAAATTTGTTTCATTTACGGTTTGAGATATGAAGAAGCAAAAGACATGTTTCCACTGAATGCAAACTCAATTATTTATAATTTTTCTATTATATATAAGTTATAATTTTTAAACTATATTTATATATAAATATAAATATTATACTACTTAACAATATATATATATATAATGGTTCCATTCGGTTCAGTTTTAGGTGGTTAAGAACCGAAACCGAACTGAATTATCTTGAAACCGAACTGAACTATCGGTTTTTGTTCGGTCCAATTCTTCAATTTTTTCGATTTTATGTGCAGCTCTAGTGAGGGAGAGATAGGTTATAACGTGCATGACTATTTCTTACTCGAATCCCTCACCTTCCCTTTGACGGGAGAGAAAATATTATTGGGCCATTAGATCATTTTGTAGGAATAATTTTTTATGTGAAAAAATATAGATTATTTACTAAACAAATATATATAAAATAACGCATAACTTTTTCAGTAAAACATGAAAGTCAAAAATCAATTGAATTGGTTATTCTATGATATCAAATTAAAGGAACATACCGTTAAAGGTTGGAAAATGGAAGAAAGAGAGGTGGAAACACAGTACAACAATTGACCAAAGAGTTGTTAACAAGGATAGCAAATCGAATTAATTGAATTCAAATAATTAAAAGAAGGGAACGGAATCACTATTTGTTGACTGAGTAAAGGATGCAGATGGAGATGAGTTGATAGTAAGGTTTTGCAGGGAGAGGCATTGTTTTGTAGAGAGGGATGCATTTCATAAAGGGTTTATAATTAGGTTAGTGTCGAAAATTATTAGAATTAGGATTATTAATTATAATTGTAAATGTGATTTCGTATTTTTTTTTATTCAATTAGGATTAAGAGTATTAATTATAATTAAATTATAATAATTTTTAATAACATTACAATTAGATTTATATGTCCAAAGTTACCTATACAATTAAGATTAGAATTATTAATTACAATCGTACATGGGAAAGAAAAGTACATTTAGGGCCCGTTTGGTAGGTGATCCGGTCCGGTCTTATCTGGTCTGGTCTTATTAGGTCCGGTCTGGTCTGATCTTATCTGAGTGGTGTTCTCAAAGTCTGTTTGATAAAACTGTCTGGTCTTATGATCTTATTCAAGCTATTTGGTCTTATGTTTGGAAAATAATACAAAAAATAATAAAATAATTTATAAAATTCAAAAAATATATTAAGTATGAAAAATATATAAAATTTGAAAAAATATAAAAAATTTTAAAATAATATAAGAAATTCAAAAATAATATATCTTTCAAATTTTATAAATTATTTCAAATTTTTATATTATTTTTTGAATTATATATATAATATTTGATTTTTTATATTTTCTCAAATATATATATCTAATTTTGTATATTATTTTTGAATTTTATATTTTTTTCAAAATTTATACATTATTTCAAATTTTTATATTATTTTTCAAAACTTATATATTATTTTTTAAATTATATATATATTTAAAATTTTATATATTAATTTTGATTTTTATATATTTTTTTCGAATTTAATACATTATTTTAAAAAAATTATATTATTTTTCAAAATTTATATATTATTTTCGAATTTTATACATTATTTTTTATTTTTTCTATTATTTTGGAATTTTTTTATTTTCCCAAATTTTAAATATATTTTTTGCATTTTATATATTAATTTTGAATTTTATATATATTACAAATTTTATACATTATTTCAAATTTTTATATTATTTTTTTAGTTTTATATATTATTTTCAAATTATATATATTTTTTAATTTTATATATATATTTCAAATTTTATGGTCCCATGTGTTAAGACAATTGTATATAAGACCACTTGAGACCATCATTTTTTGTTGTCTCAAATTAGCCTTTTTGGTCCCAAGTGGTCCTTGTTTTTTTGGAACCATTTTTTTGGAACCGTGTTGTCAAACAGTGTCCAGTCCCAAAAAAATCATTATGAGACCGGATCACATGGGACCAGACCGCGAACCAAACAGGGCCTTACTATCTAAACATACAAACCCCTATTTGATAATAGCATGAAGTTTTGGGAAAGAGTATATAAATCAGAAATTCATAGGCTATAAATCAAAAAATTAAAATAATTATTATGAAAGATATTGTTTTTAGCTCTCTATAAACCCAAGGTTATTAAAATCAGGAGTTTAAGGAGGATGGTTGAGGGATCCGTTCGGAATTGTAAAATCGTAAGTTATAACACTTGATAAATAGTAATTTTGATTAATTTTTAAAATATAATATATTTATAATACAACCAAAAATATATTCAAAATATAAAATATGAACAAAAATATGGAAATTTTGGACCTTTAATTATTTTCTCACAAATTTGAGTCATATATTGTGATATTGGGATAAAATCATTAAGATTTTGGGTCTTTTATATGGAAGACCTAATATTCAAATAATTATTTTAGCTCGAAAAATTCAAAAACACGTGTGAATAGAATCGTGGTAAAATCGTAAACTCATACAAAATTATAGTAAAATTGTAAAATTTTACGAGTTAGAATCTCGATTTTAACAACCATTCTTAAACCGAATATACATTTTTTAATCAAACAAAATAATAATGGCTAAAATAAACAAAAGATTTGAGATTGTTATAAAAAAAAAAAAAAAGTGTTACTTAACAAGACGAGACGAAAATAAATATAAGCTCTGGCACGTGTCCTGTTGCCATTCCTAAATTTTGATTTTAGTTGTATCAATCATCCACAACTCTAAAAAGGGCAAATTGAATGTAACTATGTTTTATTGACACTTTCCTTCTTGCGAAAAATCATTCGTAGAAATTAGAGTTGGCAAAATAAGACACGACACAATAACACGACAAGAACATATCACGAATTAAAAGGGTTAGAGTTTCATAAATGGGTTCAAGTTGTATAAGGATCGACCCGAACACGACACGAAAATATTAATGTTATGTTTGTTTCAAACCCGAATAACTGGAATAACCCATTTGACCCGATTATATTAAATTTTATTTTTACTTTTATTTTCTTTCTCTTTTCAAATTGATTATGGGTTAAAATATATCAAAAGATTATAATTGAATCGTGTCGACTTCAATTTGATTTTGCCAATAAACAAGTTAAATAGTAATAAATAGTTAAACGTGTTACATAGGTTGGGTCGGATTATCCATTTAAATCATATGTTGAGTTAGTGTTTGAGCTTTTTGACAAATATATCAATGATCCATCTCAATACCACCGTTAGATAATCTACACCTATATAAAAAGCAGAAATATAAATATATATATACATACATACGTGTGTGAGAGAGAGTATTTGTTAATATAAAAGGCCTTTGACATTTGGGTTGCTTAGTGCCTTGAACTCGCGCCAATGTCCCATGGTCGAGTTTTGGTAAATGGTAACAACCAAGCATACACTGCACCATGCCATATTATCCAAGTCTAACCTTCATATCAGTGCGACTGTGTCTTTCTCATAATGTCATGTATCATGAACTATACATACTGCACGAGTCTTCACTTGGGCACACAATTCCAGAAGAAACACAATTCCAGAAGAAAAAAAATACACGTCCAACATCATGAACTGGTTTCGATCACAATCGCAAAAAATTCATTCCCATCTCCAGTGAGAGTGCTCTCCTATTTTAACTTCCCCAAGCGCTTTTTTCAGTAGCTCAGTTAAAAGAGTTCATACAAGACTAGCAGCTAATCGTGTACGCATCATATGTGACATTTTGATTGATGTCGTGAAGCTGATATCACGATTCTCCCTTTTTGTTCTCTCTCTCGTACTAAAAATGAAGAAACAAAGACAAAATTGATGCTGCCTGGGTATTATAGATGAACTTCCTTGTGGGCATACCATGGTCAAATGATTGCAAAAACTGATCTTTACGAGAAAATATGATGCACATCGAAGATGCCTTGCATCCCAAACAAGCAAAACAGGAGGAATGTTCAAAAAGACCAAACACTACTTACAAAGGGTTTTTGACCAAAATATAATCCACATCACAGATGATTTCAAACGATGAAACCCATATTACCACCATCACTTCTTTATCGCTTTCTTTTGGAAGCAGAACCAGAACCTCGGCCCCCTTTCTTATTATCTGTCGCTGCAGAACCACCTTTTCCTCTGCCCGATGGTGTCTTCTTGGCACTAGTACTTCCAGCACCCTTTGTATCTACATCTACTTGAATTCCTACAGGAATTTTGTAAAAAACATAATAGCAACCTATCAATCATGACAGAATACAGATGAAGAGAGAAGCTGTAAAAGTTGCTAGTGATTTATAACATTTAGTAGATAGAAAGTAGCGCGTACCTTTTAAATTAAGACTCTTGAGATCCAGTTGCAGCTTTTGCTCACCATCAATGGTGCCTTCTGACACAATTCACAAGCAACAAATATTATCACCAGGAACAAACAAAATTAATTTTCCATATCATAATGGTGTTAACGTTAAATACCAATTTACCAAGAAGACATGAACATGGTTGTAGCAATTAAAGGTTCTTCCAAGGTAAAACATGCTACTTTCTGTGCTAACATGTACTAAATTTATGGCTATTCCGCAAGTTGGAAAAACTTTAGTCCTGCACTGGGCATGATATTTTTTAACTGCCCCTCTCCATCACTGTTCCAATCTACAATGCAATAAAATATCTAATAATTACAATAGGTGAGTTTTAGTCCAACAAGATGCCGGCAACAATTCACCAAGAATGGACCTAACATACTGTACTATCTGCATGAAGTGGCTTGCCCTCAAACTCAATCTGAATCAAAAGCTTGATATCCTGAGCTCTAAAAACTAAATGGTATTCAGTTACATTAAGGGGTAAACCTTGCCATGAAAAAATAAGGATCACATCTAGCCAAACATAATCAAGCTTAAAATAAGCAAATGGCACAGAGAGGAATTAAAATCAAAAACCAAAACAAAAACGACGCCTAGAAACAAATATAAATATAAGCTGTTCGAAAGGACAACCCTTAAACAAAGGGTAAAGAAACTGGCTGCAAATAACTATGAGAAGAACAGAAAGGAGAGAGAGAAGGGGATGGGGGTGGGGGTGGGGGAGTGTCAAAAACAAAACATATGGCCATAACCGTCCAGTTCATAACCTTTTCTGGAACTAATAAATAATAACCATCCAAGTTCATAACCTTTCCAAAATTAGGAAAACAACCATCAGAGGAGAACTTGGCAGCATAGAATAGCCAACAATGTGAATTCAAACAGCAAAATGGTCATCACTCAAAGTTCAAGAGAAAAAGAAAGCTTCAAAAAGTGTTCCAGAAAAATTAGGCTTTGGGGAAAAAATGTACCCAAGTCTTCTGAGTCTGAAGAGTTGTCTTCTTCATTTTCTGCCAATGTGCCACCAGTCTCCTCTGCTAACCCATCGTCCACTGGTTCTAGCATCGCTGCAATCCGCTTCTTGGGGACCTTCTTCATTCCAGGAAGCGTAATTAAATCTGCTGTTCGAACCACACGTGAGCTGCTGCCCTTATTGTATGCCTTTGTCAACGCAGCTTTGACAGCTGGTTGGATGCCCTCCATTGGATTTGGGTGGCCCTGGAAAAAAATATTAATCAATAAGTAGGAAGTTTCAAGAATTGTCACTAGATACAGGATGAGTGTTCATGGCATACCTGAAACTTCGATAACTCCACAATGGTATCGAAGTCGTCCTGGTTTATAGAGTAAGAATCCATAAACTCCACAACCTTCTCCACAGCTTCATCCTATTGATTAAATCCACAGATATTATGTGTGCTATAAACAAAAACAATACTATGCAAAAATCACAAATGATAAATTTCAAACCTTAGGCAGCATTCGAAGTGGACAAGTCAACTGTTTCAGAAGAAGTGTGAGGTAATCAATGCGCAAGGTTGTCCTGCAACAAACAGAATAATTTAGCAATTTCCAAGAAAAATGAAACAAGGAAGTGTTTAAGCTGCAAAAAGATACGAATACAAATCCCAAAATTGAAACAAGAGCAAATAAAGAATGGAAAATCACAAAAAAGAATTACAAGTTTGCAATCCAGCTACATGGGGAGAAACATATCAAGGAGCCCTCATAATGGTGTGACTCCATTATACAAAAAGAAGAAGTACAGCAAAACCAATCTCCCATAACCAACAGAAAAGGTAGGGATTTTCTTTAGAAAGAAGATGACTAAAAGGAGTAGCAGTTAGGGTATACTCTAGACTTTTAAGCCTAATTACAAGCCAAACCAAAAGGTCAAATATTGGCAAGTAAATGAGAAAGATGGGATTCAGTCAACAAAGGGAGAATTTTTTATTTATTTTTGATAAGTATGATATAAAAAAGGCACCCAAATGGGGAGTGCGTCCCAATTACAAAAAAACCCTACGAGCCAAGGGAACCCAAAAACTCTATCTTCTCCTCTATGGATTTACAATTACGACCTTTCACCCAACAGAATAAAGTAAAAATGATAGAGAAAATTAAAATACTCTTTTGTCTAAAACTCTGAATTCAAGCCTTTTGCTTCATGGTTCAAGCTTTTGAACAAAGGCTGACTTCATAGTTCATTCATTCCAAATGCTTTTAATTTCAATACATAGGACCACTACCTCACTTCCTTTATAGCTACCACCACTAGTTATGCTGGCTGCTGCTTGTGTACAATTTGGGCTTTTTCTCACTGAGAGATTAGACATCACTTGGTGGCTTGCTCCTTTAAAAATGAGGTTACTAAGATGGTAACTTTTACACAATTATTCTCTTCACTAATTTCTTTCTATTATATGAACACCATTCTCCATCTTCAAACAAAATAACCAGAGCAGTATTCTTTGTCTTCTTTTTCTTCCTTCCTATGAAATTAAAAAGAAGACAGTAAGGTTTTATCTTTCTTCCTCTGAAATTAAAAAAAAAAAAGACATCCATTCTTGTTTCTATATTTAGACCATCAAGCAATTTTAAAAAAAGTAATTAATTTATAACCATAAAGACCAACTTGGTTTAATTGTGATAGCATTAGGTTTGTTGCTTAAAACTTTTTTTCAAAATCACATGTAAATGTAGATCATGAGAATACAAGCTTGGAAGCATACATATTAACAATCAGTAACGCCACAATCTACAGTCTACCCCATTGCATAGCCAACAAAATCTCACACACTGTTTTCATGCATTTTGTTGCTCATCTTAGCACCATTCAGGTCAATAAGAGATCAACCAACAAGATGCCAGTGTGCATGGAACCTGAAAGCTATGGCAGTTAGGCAGCTTAACTATAGAATGTGTGACCCTTTTCGTGTAGTGTAAACAAACTAATGATAAAACCTCTCCTCCCTCAAGCCGGTGAGGAGTTTGGGCCCCGTCGTGGGCAATTTGTGAATTGTGTATGAGGACTTATCGGCCAGATAAAAATAAAAATAATATTTGAAAACAATAAAATTATCCTTTACAAAAATTAAAGAACATTATTATCTTTTAGTAACTTATATACTTTGTACAAAAGTGTCTAGTTATTGATCAATTGAAACAAAATTCGTGTCTCATCATAATTATTCCTAAATCATCAACTTTAGCTTATGATAATACAATTAGTATGTGGTTACAAACACTCTTCTTCTCCTCCAACATAGTAAGGAATCATTGACGGAGTATAAACACACCACCGTCCTTTCTTCCCATCCACCTCCCCCTAACACACATTACCTCCCCCCAACCCAAGACCATAATAGAATTCAACCCATGTTTTCCCTTTTTATGGCGGTCATTTATGTTTTCTTTGTTGTATTTCTCATTCATGTGCTCTTCCTTTCCCCATAAATTTGCCATGTCAAAACAATTTGTGTTGACGTATTCAACACGTGTAATACACATCACCTCATCTGACATTACAGACATGATTTGATTGATTGAACACGTATGAACAGAGCGACGAGCTTTGCTAGGCTATTTCATGTTTGCTGTGGAATGCAATGTTGAATTTCTGACTAAAAGTTGCAAAAACTCAGAAACTTGTACTTGAAACACTGCCTAGAATAAAAATAAAAAAAACCCAATAAAATACCTAAATTTCTATCTAATTAATTATGGGAGCTTTGAAAATTAACAACACGAACATTAAATGCTCATCAAAATCATAGAGTTATAACCAGAAAATAGAACGAGAATACCTCCCCAAGTTAGATTCACGAGAAGCAAGAAGATGAACATGCAGATCCTCCAAAAGCCTAAAATTCTTTCCCATTGTTGAGTTTTTTCCCAGCCACCCACCAAATCTATTATAGTTACGTTCTCCCTGCAAAAACAAAATGATAGTCTTATGGATAATTGTTCATATTAAAAAAAAAAAAAAAAAATTTGAGTTAAACTGATTAACAATGTTCTACGTCAAAATTTCAAACTACCTTCCAAAATAAATATTACATCCCTATTCTATGTCTAACTTAAATCTTTAAAGATCACAGAGAAAAGAAAATTTCATGAAAAAACACCCATCGTATATAAAACTATAAGTCTAGAACATAAAAAATGAATCCCCAACATAACAGCTAGGAAATCTAAAAGACAAGTTTTGCCACTTATTGTATATTTTATTACCAATATAGTAAATAACACGAGAAACAGAGCATCTAGTGGAGGACAACATATTGAGAGGTTATGGAGATCATTATGTGTTCCGCACATATGTCAGGTGTAGGCGCAGGGATATATTATTAGCGATATTTTCGACTTTACTGATATTTTAGTTTGTTTACTTTCGGTATATTGGTTATTACTTTTATTTATTATTTGAGTTGTCTATAAAAGGCTTTGATGTTACAAACATCGAGATTTCTCTTCTTCTCTCTCTTCTTCTTCTTATTCTTGCTCCTCACCCCGTCTGAAGTTCTATCTCTCAACTCTTTCTCCCTTCTATTTCTTTTTATTGGGTTCTGCATCAAGAGGTATGTTCATTTACTGACAAAAAAAAAGAAGAAATGTAGCATAGAAAATACATAGATACAAGCTACACAAAAATTGGCTCCATCACCTGTTCAAGTATCTCTCTTTGCCCATGTAACAAAGCCGCACTGTTATCAGAAAAGGAAAATCAAAAATTAAAAATCAAATCAACACCTTATAATAGGTAAACCAAACTGATAACACCAAAATTGAAGTTATAAATTTATCTCGGAATTTAGCACCTTTCAGATCTAGATAACACTTACGGAATTATACAAGACGCTAGGGTGCCAGTCTGAGAAAGCTGCCACTGTCGATATCTTCGTATCTGTACATTAACAATATCCCCATCCCCAATGGACTCAGCAGCACGAGCAATCTGGCTCAACCTTTTCATCCCATTATCATCTTTGCCAACAGAACTTGGTCTATAGTTGATATAGTTTTCCTGCAATGTTAAAACAGAATTATGACAATAAATGGTATGAATAATAAGGATCTCCACTGAATTAATTTACTAACATGAGCAGTAGGTATTAAGTTCAGCAATGAAGGCCAAGAAAGGATTTTCTTCTATTTCCACATCTAAATTGATATATTTACTGGAAAATTATGGTAACAATATACTGAAAAAGCAAAGAAAAATGAAGTTGTAACATAAGGTCCTATAAAAACCGATGAAAGAGATGAAAATTAGCTGACTAAACCCACAAACAACTCATGAAAGATTAAGGACAATCTGACTAAGAACCGTAGAAAGTAATTTCAACCTGCAGCAGGTTTAAAATTAGATTAAGTCTGGCTTTTTCAATATCGTAAATCTAACATTCAAGAACAGGCAAGGAAATACCTGGATAAGAAGGGGGACAAGATCAGGGTCACTCATGCTTAGGTTAATCCGCTCATCCATTCTCAATTTCCCAGCATTAAAGCCAAACAGCCTGCATAAGCAAAAAGAAAGTCAGCGTAGCGTAAACTTCAATAAATTAACCAAGCCATTATAGGTGATTCTGTTTCGCAGATGGCATAAAAAAAATTGAGGGGAAGGGAAGGGAAGGCACTAGTGAGTGAAAATGATAGTTCCCAAAAGAAACCCACACTTCTGTCTGTCTGATTAAGCAGGAAAGAAGAGGTCAAGGAAGGGAGTGTTAGTTCTATTTATCCTTATGCATTTAAAGCATAAAGGTGTTGTTTAAACGTTAAAATGTAAAGGCTACTCTTTTTCCTTCCCATCCATCCTCTTCTGGGTAAAAAGGAGATGGACAAGCAAAAGCCCATTTTGCCTTTTCCCTTTCTTCCTTTTCCTTCTTCCACACACTCTTCCATCTTAACGAACACGGAATAACTCCAAATAGGGAAGAACAGTAGAACCATAGTTGAAGCTTCAACAGTTCTTCAAGAACCATTATTGACTCCATACTGAATATTACAATCATGAATTATTTTTACACGGGATGCAAGTGAATATATCTTTAAGCATTGGTGATATTTCTCACACTTATTAAAAATAAAAATGAAGCGCTAATGCAAGATGCAGTAAAACTGGCCAATTGCAGTTTGTATTGGATAACCTTTTCTATAAATTTAGGTAAATGTCCAACCAATAGTGTTGCACACGTATCCATATCCGTGTCCGACTAATATGTGGTGGACGTGCGTAGTTCAACTACTTTTAAAGAGTCCATGTAACATAACATCCAATGTGCAGATCACCTTTGACACATCCCCGAATCCCGTAACATAGCCTAATAGCATTGCCCGATGACGCAAACTCACAAACAAGTCAGGGGCTCACTACTATCACAAATACCCCACTCAACAAAATTCCCTGAACGCGAGTCTCTTTGCATGTGCATTTTTTTTGACAAGAAGAGGAAATATGATTTACCGATTACCAAAGAAAATAATAATGAAAGTAGTGGTGCAAATATAGTGTTTCTTTATATAAACAGTGAGTGCAATGTACTCTTAGAGATAACCACCAAAACATGTGTGTCTGTCTGTCAAACTATGCTCATAAAGGTTGTCTCAAGGAATAAAATAGCAAGTTGAAAGCTCAGTTCAACAAAAAGGGTAACCATACCCCCACCTAGATGGACTGATCAAATAGCAAGCTTATGACAATTAAATAAATAGTCAATGCTTTGGTTAAAAAAAACAAAAGCCCTTCTTTTAAATTCTTTCCAGATACACGGGTTACATACCCGGCTCAACACAATAAGTTCAAGCAGACTATACACAACCTTAAAGACAATTTAAACCAACAACCCTAATAAGTTATCCGAACACTATATAATAGTGGAGTGGAGCAATTGCTGACACTTCAAAGAAGTATGCAGAAAGATTATAGAAAAGCACGCAACGAATGTGCAATGGATACAGAAGCAACAACCAGCAACACTTCAGTGGTGAAATTTGTGATTTAAAAATAAATAACATAAAAATCCGTACTTATCAACAGCTGTGAAGGGTGATATATCTTCATCCTTTGCACTGCTAAGAAGGCGTTGTCTTATATCGTCGTAATTAATTATTGTTTTTGAGAGGCTCATATACTGCAACTGGTTCAGGGCCATGCGAATATCTCCATTAACTCTTTCTGCAAGTTCCTCGAGCGCAATCTAAACAACAAAAACCAATCATAACAATAGATCTAGAAACGGTAATGCTTGAAAAAGAATATATTATATTGTCATTACACTTACAAACCAACGTCTGTTCCCAGGTAAAATTCGAATGAAGGGGAAAAAAAAAACGATGCTGGAAAAGGGAGACAGCCTCTTGACTAACAGATTTAACCAATAAGTAAACATCTATCAGACATGCCAATACAAACTAATTCTTACAAAATGAACAGCTGTTACCTCATTAACTTGAAGGCCTTCTGAAGTTGCAACTTGCATTAACCTCTTCGCCATCTGTAATTTACCAAACATATACATCAGTCCCACCATATTTCACATTAATCATCTCAAAATGCAATATGAAACAGAGAGATGTTGCTCATAACTCCATCATCGTGATGTTAATTACATTCATACAAAATACCCATGGTGTTTGCTAAAAATAACCTTGGGTATAAATTGAATTTAGCAGGTCACAGAATCTAGCCAAGACAACAAAAATACCAATCAAAGCCTTTTCAGCAACCACTTGGGTCGGCTACATGATTACTATGTTTTTATTATGCTCTATCTTACCCTCAACTGGATATATCAATCTTCCTAGTGCACTTAGATCTTCCTTCCACATACCGAAACCATCTTAAACATTTTGTCTCAGTTCATCTCAAGTGGTGATACTCCAACCATCACAGGACTGTGATTATTTCTAATTCTATCACAACAAAGAGTTGAAATTTCAAAGTTCTGATTGCAACAAATGAAAATAATAACCATAAAGCAGAAATAGATCGAACAGGTGCAAGTAACAAAAAAAATAGATAAATTAAAGGAAAACAACCTGCTGTTTTGTAGGTTTCCGGTAGTTAAGTAGCAAACAGTGGTTCACGAGACTTTTCAGTTTCTGACTGTAGCGATCATTACAGATGCAGATGATAGGAATTTTGGAGATCTTAATGCTAGCAATAAGATCAGCCACTCCACCTCTATCTCCAGCAGACATGCCATCAACCTCATCCATGATAAGAACAGCCTTTGCATGCTTTGACCTAAAATATTAGATGATCATTAAGTAAAAATAACATAGACACTGATTGACAGATGCAAGCAATAAACAACAAAAAAGACCAACCGATCTGTGCTCACACACAGAGCTTCGTTACGAACAAGCTCCTTTACGGAGTTTGCAGTACTTCCACCTATTCCCTTCTCAATTTTGGCATCAGCCTTTCCGCGATTATCACTAGCATTAACCTAAATGACAAATGGAATACACATCAAAAAGTCAGGATAAAGAAAGTAGTGATCAAGAAGATTTTGTGCCAAAGAGGAAATAATTTGAGAAACACTACCTCAATCGTCTGGAAACCAAGCATCTGACTAACCAACTTTGCTGATGTAGTCTTCCCTATACCAGGTGTACCACTCAATAAAACAGCTTTCTTAGTGGCAGAATCATTCTGCTTTTTCCCCTTCCCCTTACTGCCAGTATTCAGGAACTGCTCATTCCAACCCTTCAGCCAATCATGAAGCTGCTTCACCTGTGCATCAATATAATAGGATATCTCATTTACACAGCTTCCAAATATAGATACCGGCGTATGAAGAATTTCAACCAGGAAAGGAGAGCTGGCAAGTTAGTGGCATTCATACCAGTGACTGATTTCCTACAATGTCATTTGTAACCTTTGGCCTATATTTCTCTGGCCATGGCAACAAGGCTGGCTTCATAATTTGATTGTTCTGCTGAGCAGGAGAGACACCAGAGTTCTGACCTTTGGGAGGTACACCTTTTACTGGAGATTTACCAACTTGATTTTCTAGAAGAACAAAATTATACTCAGAAACCAAGAGAGCCAAAAACTGAACATAACTCCTTAAAAATGTTTTTTGTAACAGATATGTTATATATAGTTTCTGTATGCATGTGGATTACAGAGCATTTCTTCAAGCCGCAATGTTAACAGACAAAACAACCATGATGAATTAGCATACACTCGGTACCATCACATAACACCACCAAGCATGCACGTATGGGTTATGGAATAATGCATAAAACTGATTTTGAAAAATAAGACAGAGCTACAACTACGTTCAAGATACCTTCGTCTAAGTTCGACAGATTGTAAGTTTTACCTATTGATACTAAATTTTGGAAAAACAGTTCACTTTTAAACCTAAATTTTTCAGCCTCCAAGGTCTATAAAAATGTACCTCACTTCAGAAAACTAAACCCAAGAGAACACAAGTCTTAAACAATTGGTGCTCATGTGTGTCTGTGTTTTCGATGCAGTCAAAAACACAGATTGAAAATACTATTGCTATTATAACACAGATTGCAAATACTATTGCTATTATAATACTCAGAACTCCCCTAAACCCTAGCCATCAAAGGCTTTATAGAGAGTTCCTTTCTCTCCAAGTCTAACCTAGAAGTTAACTACAAAATAGGAATTAAAAACAAAACATGTAACTTGCTGAAAATAAAGAAAGCTGCCAAAATAAGTAACTTGCTGAAAAAAAAAAACTGCTGAAAATGAAAACAAAATTAAAATTCCTATAATTCTTGCCTTGTGACTGCATCAGTTTTATGCCATATATTTCTCCACCCTTCCTACTTTTGCATGCTTATCAATTGATAACTAAACTTTTGTGATACTTCATTAACTATTAAGACTCGTTTTACCCCCCCCCCCCCCCCCCTTTATCCACTTCTAGGTCTAGACAATAAGGCTTTCGTAAACTACTAAACTGTATATGGAATTTGAGTGCCGGGAGAAAAAAAAGAGTTCAACAAAAATAGAAAATTATACAATATTGTCTTCATCTTCTTTATTAAAAATTTCACATAGTGGTTTTAATCATAAAAACAAATGGGAGGAAAAATATATAAAACAGGTTACTAAGAATATCATCAGAAACTAATATGAAGTAGAGTTATTTTCTGCATACTCTTCACTTCTACTTTCGGTGAGCTTTTCGTAGGTGGAGATACAACTACTTTATCAACAGGTTTCTTAGCTGCTTCTCGTCCAGATGCTTTTTCTTGTTTTGACGAGCGAATCTTATCAAACAATCCGTCCTCGCTTAGAGAGGCAGTACTATTGAAGCAAATGAAAACATGAATAAATTACGAGAAAAAAGAAAATGAATGTAAAGAACATGTCGCAATGAACTCCACAAACCCCAGCTCTTTCGCTTTCTCGGATTTCCGGCCCCCAATATCTTCATCACATAATAGATAATTCTGTGAAGGTACAAATTAATATGTTAATTACATCCCTAATAGGCCAAATATATGCAAAGAAAGGGACATGTATAAAAATGACCGTCTTTTTGCTGATGGATCCAGTCACGCGACCACCATGGCGTTTAATTAAATCTTCAGCTTCTTCTCTTTCCAAACTGTACAAAATTTATAGATGAACTCAAGGCTTAAGATCATTTGAGAATATCTTTAACAGACCAACAGGTTATAAGATGGCAATAGGTCATTGTTGGAGGTCCTCATGTTACATAGCACAACAAATTACAAGCATCCTTATTAAGATGACTGAAAATACCTGTCAAGTGTTCCACTGATTACAAAAGTCAAACCAGCTAAACAATCAGGAGCACCTTCAGGGATTTCCTGAAATGCAAAATAATACTTTAACGCAAAAATTATCGATTAAAATATAATTATAATTAACAATCGTAGAGGTTGTAACCTTTTCTCCTTTATGAGGAGGATCTTTTCTTTCACCAAAATTCATAAATCCACCCCGTCCTCCACCACCTCTGCCTCTTCCACCAGTTGATGCCGCTGAAGCACCTCTTCCACTACTTGATGCGGCTGAAGCGCCTCTTCCACCACGGCCCCGCCCACTGGATTTAACAGGAGATTTGGTGTCTTCAGTTTCACCAATATTTACACTCATGGGCACAAAGTCGCCATCATCATCATCATCATCATCAACAACAACTTTGTGAAGTTTCTTTCTAGGCGGAGGTTTGACGTCGCTGGGTAAATCCTCGCCACTCCTTCCAGACTTTCTTTTTCCGGAGCGATCCTCCTTGTCCTTTTCATCTTTCTGCATTTGTTTATCTGTATCAAAATACTTGCTAGTTTTCCTTCTGCCTGAACTTTCTTGGCCCCCATGCACCTGAGTTCCCTCAAAGAGTAAAAAATAAATAAATAAATTAAGATTACAGTAGCATGTATAAATAGGCCTAAGCAAACCTTTAAAAATAGAAAATCCTAAACAAATAAGAATAGGAAAAGTAAATGGAAACTTCATAAAATAATATTCCTAACAAGAATATGAATATAAAATAAAAAAATAAAAAAAACCAATGATCTCCCTTTTGTACTACATCAGACAATACCTAAAGGCATAAGCCCCCAAAAACATTGGGTGCCTTCAGATCTCCCTCAATTGCCTAAAACTAAAAGAGTAGGCAAAGTTCAACGAAAATTACAATTTTTTACTCTGAGTTCACTATCAAATGAACTATAGGACCTGCTAAAATCCAAATAACTAGTGTTTCTCATGTCTTTCTGAGAAAAATAAAAATACAATTAAAATTTCACATGGGTCTCTGAGAAAATTGATGGGAAGCAAAGGAAGTCAATTTATAAGTGGCTTCATTCACAAGAATTAATTTTTTGGGAATTTTACATAACCCTTATGTCCCCTGATTTCGAAAGAGTCATCCTGACATTGCCCAGAAACAAATTACAAGAACAAGGCAATTTTGATATGCAAAAGCCAAAACATAAAAAAAAATTGAAAAATTAAAAATTAAACTAAGAATTAAATAAATTGTATTTCTTGAAAATAGATAGCAGAAAAATGAAGGAAAGGACTCACTGGTTTGTTTGGTGGCTGTGGGGGGGCTTGTGAAGGCGGCTTCTCTGGTGTTGCAGGTTTGGCATTGCCATTGCCCTTGTCATGTTGTTTCATGAACCACTTCCTTATATCTGACTGACGAATGTAAACACAATATAATCGAAACAATTATTTATATATATATATATAGACTAAATCGTAGAATGATAAGCATAAACCCTAACTCACCATGTTTGAATTTGGCAATCGATTTGGTACAGATTGAGCCCTAAACAAGAAGTGAAAACATTAATTTCAAAGTCGAGAGAGAGAGGGTTTATAGCGCTAGTTGAAGAGGACAAATATAGCGAGAGAGAGAGACAAACAGACAGAGACAGAGAGAGTCCCCTCCTGGGTTCTTAAACGGGTCGGGTTTAGGCCCGTTAATCAAATTCTCCTATTTTTACCATATATATCTACATATATATATATATATTTATAAAATAGGGTAAATTGCTTAAAACCTCCCTCAAGTTTACTCTCTTTCTCTACTATACCCTCTCAACTAATTATACCCCCCTAAACTTTCATTTTCTTGCACCATGAACTTGCTCTCAAAAATTTTTACCCTTTTACCCTCCAAACATTTTGTATTTCCACATTACCTTTAATCTTATCCTTACTATTATATTTCTTAATTCTTTAAATTACAAAAATATTATTTCTTTTAGTTAGAATATTAATTATGTCATTTACCTTTAATATATTAGACTAAATATACTCTCAAATATTAGTTTTTTTTTATAAGTTCTAATTATTTTATTTGTAAATCAATTAACTTGGTTTTAAATTTTAGTTTCATTTAAATCATAAAACTTAATCCTAATTAATATATTCATAAATAAATCACAATTTATGAAAATAATATATATATTTCGAACAAAATATATATATATATTGGAAAATGATATATATTTCGGAATATATATATAATTCGTCAAAAATATATATTTTCCGAATTCTTTTTAAAAAATATGAATTTTTTCGAAAAATAATTTTTTTGGAAAAATATATATTGGGTCCGTTTAGATACCCTGTTTTCTGTTTTTGTTTTTTTACTGTTCACCAGACCAAAAAAAAAAAACACATTTGGCAAACGCGTTTACTGTTCACTTTTTTTTCCCCAAGAAAACTGTTTTCTGTGAATAGTGTGTAAAAGTGGTGAAAACACCAAATAAAACTTTTAGTTGTTTTTTGAGTTTTTTCACTGTTTAGGTGGTAAAAACAGTGAAAACACCAAATCCATAAAATACAACTTTCACCAAATAAAAGTGGTGAAAACACCTTCATCCAAACGCTTTTTTGTTTTTAGTTTTTTGCTGAAAAAAACAGAGACAAATACAAAAAACAGGCTTTCCAAACGTACCCATTATGTTTCAAAATATGATTTTTTCCGAAAAATAATTTTTATTGAGAAAAAAAAATATTATTTTCAAAAATATGAATTTTTTCCGAAAAATAATTTTTTTTCGAAAAATATATATTATGTTCCAAAATATGATTTTGAGTCATAATACCTAAACTACCATCAATAGTATAGGAGGGTTTAGTGAAGTCAAATCTTCAAAAAAATTATTTTTCGAAAAAATATGTATATTTTGGAATATATATATATATATTGGAAAATGATATATATTTTGGAATATATATTTATATATATGATTCGTCAAAAGTATATATTTTTCGAATTGTTTTAAAAAATATGAATTTTTTCTGAAAAATATACATTATTTTCTAAAATATAAAAAATATATATATTTCGGAAAAAAATTATATTATTTTAGGAAAAAAATCATATTTTGGAAAATAATATATATTTTTCTCAAAAAAAATTATTTTTTGGAAAAAAATCATATTTTTTAAAAATAATTCAAAAAATATATATTTTTGACGAATTATATATATATATTCCAAAATATATATCATTTTCCAATAAAACTTAATTTGATTTAAATCATAAAACTCATTATCCTAATTATTATTATTTTTGCCAAATGAAACTTTCTTTTCATAAAAATATATTCATAAATTGTGATTTATTTATGACTATATTAATTAGGATTGAATTTTATGATTTAAATCAAACTAAAATTTAATAACAAGTTAATTGATTTACAAATAAAATAATTAAAACTTACAAAAAAAAAAATTTAACATTTGAGAGTATATTTAGTCTAATACATTAAAGGTAAATGGCATAATTAATATTCTAACTAAAAGAAATAATATTTTTGTAATTTAAAGAATTAAGAAATATAATAGTAAGAATAGGATTAAAGGTAAGGTGGAAATACAAAAAATTTACAGGTAAAAGGGTAAAAACATTTGAGGACAAGCCCATGGTGCAACCTTTTATGAAATTTTAGGGGTTCTAAGCTCATTTCATAGTTGAGGGGGTATAGTAGGGAAAGAGAGTAAACTTGAGAGGGGTTTTAAGCAATTTACCCTATAAAATATGAAAACTAAGGAAGTCAATTGATGAACATACTCGATTCTGCAATAGAAAAAATTTGGTGGTTTTCACGGCAAATAATAGGGAAATAGAAGAGAAAAGTAGGAAAAGTAGGGTTTTATAAACGCTCGTTAGTATGTATTTAAAACATTTGTTTTTTTTTCTCACCGATATTTTAGAATGTAGTATTAAATAAGAAAGAAAAACAATAGCGGAGTCAACTTATGCAGCATTTGGGTGCAAATTTTAATTAATTTTGTACAGCTAAAATGAAAAGTGCTAAGCTGGGACAAGAGTGTTATATAAGATACAATATATTGTACTATAATTAAAAATATGAGTTAGAAATAATTATATTTATCCTTCCTTATATATATATGTGTGTGTGTGAGTCTTTTCCTAAATGGAATATGATTTTTTTACATATTTGGACCTAGGTTATATTTGTGTTTGAGACGGATTGGGCATTGTAATTGTATACCATCGAAGTTTGATACATTATCTAGAGTCCGCTTCATTAGTAAAATTTATGTTAAAACTCGACAATTCCTTAATTACATGACATAATATATTGACAAAATACCGTTTTAACTATGTACTAAAAGCGGATTTGATGTTATTGTGGGATAAAAGGGGTGGGTACTTATGGCAATAAACATCAATTATAGTCATTATGTGTAATTGACCCAAACCACAGAGGAGGTTAGTATATTTTATCCTTCATCTTCAAAAAATTAAGATTTAATAAAAACAATCCTCCGGAGTAATAGAGATTTTTTTCATTTGAATTGGATCGTGTTTTTTTAAAAAATACTGAGACCGGGTTTTATTTTGTGTGCTTTTAATATTAATATATTTTCTGCTTTTATAATCTCATTTTAATTAAAAATTTCGCACTCCTATAATATATTTTGGTCATATAATATTTTGGATCATGTGTAAAGTTATTTGTTAAAGAGAAGTGGAAACCCAATAAATCCTCTTCTTTCCCCAAGTTTTCTAGACGGAAGAAATGGCGATTCTTTCGCAAAAAACCTATTCGTGGCAAGCGCAAATCTGACAGATGTTACATTTGTAGACAACCAGGCCACTATGCCAGACAATGCCCAAACAAAGCTGCTAGAGAAAAATTGGTCCACTCTATTTCCAAGATCCTCCCGCATGATGAAGAAGATGCAGACATTGAATCCCTCTTTTCTATTGATGATGAAGCCAGTGCTGACACTATCATGGCTTTCTCTGCTGCCTCATCAGAATCTGAGGATACTTCTTCAGACGATTCTGAGTCTGGAGCTGATTATCCTCATAACCTTTTCTCTGTGGAATTTTCTTTAGCCCATCCTTGCTAGTCCAACCCCTTGCCCAAATCCATATTCTTCCGGACAAATATGTCAAACCTATCCCTGTTATAGCCTTCTTTGATACTGGAGCAGCCTCGACTATTATTAATCCATCTATCCTTCCTAGGTCTTACTGGCAAAAATGTTACTACCCTTTCACTGCCGTCAATGGTGAAACTTTTGTCATTACCCTCAAGAGTAAGCACATCATCCTCCAGTTGTTTCTTGGATATACTGTCAAACATCAAGTCCTTGGTTCTGAACTTCCAAACAAAGATATTCTTATCGGGTTTGACATTCTCCAAAAACTCACCAAAATCTCTTGGATGACAAAAGGATTGAAGTTTCGTAATTACTTCCTTCCTTGGACTACTAGACCTAACCTGTTCTCCCTTGACACTGTATCCTCCTTCAGAGAGTCTATTATCCAAACTTCCTGTGCTGATTCCCATTCCCATTTCCTTACCAAATGTAACCATCCTCTGTGGAAAAACCCAGAGTTCTTCATCACCCTTCCCTTCAAGAAAAATGAAGACCTCAACCCTACCAAAGCCACCCACCATGGTATGAACCCAGAACATGGCTATCAAACGCAGTATTGAAAATTTTGAATTCCATTTGATAGGTCATCATTTCCTGATCGAGACTGACCTTAGCAGTTTTCCTAACATGCTTGGGAATATGGGAACAAGTTGCTTGATGGGTAGTGTTTATGTCGAGCAGGAACGCATCATTGGAGGCAGAGGATGGTAAGTACATATCCATGACATGATTTTGCAGTCGGTATGCCATATGATAGTGGAGGGTAGCAGCATAGGTGGTAGAGACAGTGACATAATGAAGGCCATAGTAATCAAGCTAGTTCACAGTATCTCCCCCAATTTGCTTACCCTATATCAGCTTCACCTGCATATATTCACACAGACCTCATTCAAAAATCATGTTTAAGTTAGAAATATTACAAACAAAACTTCCAACTAAGTAATTTTAAACTTTGGTTTTTATACACTTGCCATGGACTACATTCCAGGACACCTCTGAGCTTAAGCAAACCACCTAAAGTATTGTCATTCCTGCATTCTCTTTCAAAATAAGGGTCGAACTCTTTTAGCGTAAAGACGGGTTAGTGGATAATGAAAATGTGGATCCGGACCTAGAGCAAAGAGGTGGAATGTGTCATCTGTGAAATGAGATCAAGCTACCAGAACTCCCCGCAAGAGCAGAAACCATTTTTAAAATGGTGGAAACGATTCGTATCTCTAACGATGATTTCCCTCCAGGTGATAGTGGAAGCAAGCTTCATAAAAGAATGGCAATCTCCACAGATTCTCAGATTCTTCATAATCCTTATAGGTGCGCTAGAAGGTAAGCACATTAGCGCAAACGTAAGTGCTAGCTTCTCACTATGGTGCATCAAAAGTTCCTGTTTTTGGTTCTCTTCCACATCATGGAGGTCGTGTTCAGTCTCACTTCTGTAACCCAGCTTCTTCATTTCCTCCACTAAATCCCCCAACTTCAGATAAACCTCAGCGATTCTAGGATGGTTTCTCTCTCCAACCATAAACGTGTGTACCTTGTCCTTAACTGTAATCCAACTTTTTCCCCTTTCCTTCTTTGCCTCGCTATCTTTAAGAAGCTTCCTGGACTTAGCAACGAACTCCCACTTTCGGTTCGCAGCATATATGTTTGAAAGCAAGACATGGTTTCCCGCATTATTGGGTTCGATCTGAAACAACTTTTTGGCAGCAACTTCAGCAAACTCAAGTTTCCGATGGGTCCTGCAAGAGGCCAAGAGTGATCCCCACATGGAAGGAGTAGGATCACATGGCATTGTATCTATCATTTCCTTAGCTTCACGAATCAACCCTGCTCGACCAAGAATATCAACCATGCATGAATAGTGAAACACATTAGGTGACAAATTATGATCTTTTGTCATCATTTCAAAATATTTCCGACCCTTTTCGACCAATCCCATATGACCGCATGCAGACAGTACCGAAACAAAAGTTACTTCATTTGGGCGCACACCCATCTGCTGCATCTTCTCAAAGGAAATCATAGCCTCTATAGAGCGAGCATGTCTAGAAAACCCCGAAACCAATGCATTCCATACGACAACATTCTTCTCTTCTACGCATGAGAAAACGAGGTAAGCTTCTTTAATCGTTCCACATTTTGCATACATATCTATCAGAGAAGAAGCTACAAAAATGTTTGCATCAAAACCAATTTTCTGTATTACAGCATGCAACTGTTCCCCTTCAATCAGAGCGGCCAAACATGAACAAGCAGAGAGAAGAGACGAAATAGTAAACTGGGTATTTTCCAAACCTATCATTTGTGCTCTCCGAAACAATCCCAAAGCCTCCTCATAAAGCTCATTTTGCACATACCCTGCCACCATTGAACTCCACGTGACCGCATTCCTATCCGGCATGCTCTCAAAAACCCGAATGGCATCCTCAACTACATTGCACTTTGCATACACATCAAGCAAAGCAGTACCCACGAACACATTCGAATCCATCGACACCTTAAGCGCAAAACCATGCAACTGCTTGCACTCAAACATGGCGAATTTCGCAGCACAAGCGCAAACCACGCTCGAAATAGTGAATTCACTGAACTGGGTTTCTTCCCTTCGCATTTTCATGAAAAGATGAAGACCCTCTTCTTCACTCCAATTCTGGGTATACGAACCAATCATGGTATTCCAAGAAACAATGCTTCGTTCAGGCATTTCATCAAACACCTTGCGAGCACAGTCAACGAGCCCACATTTTGAGTACATGTTGATGAGCATGTTTGATATCAGAGTGTCATCTTGAAAACCAGCACAAATTATTTGGCCATGGCAAGCCATTCCTTCCATTGATGCCCTTTCCCTTGCACATTGTTGCAAAAGGTTTTGCAAAATTGGTATTTCAATTGTGTTTGTACCAACCCAAACAAGGTCTTGTGAGGTGGGTGTGTCAAGTTCAACACTGGGTATGGCTGAGAAATTTCTGTAATGTAAATCAAAACCATGGCATATATTCCTACACCTCCGTAGAGCTTTCATGTCATCGTCTACAATATGCTAAAAGCTCATGCATGTGTGAAGACTCTGAACCCAATGTTGTAAATGCAAGTTTATTGTTGTATTGAGTTGGGTTGGGCTCTAGAGAGATTTTATTTTTTCTATTGTAGGATGTGGTAAAATAATGAACTAGAAAAGGCTGAAAAGCACATTTATTTTATTGTTTTAATTTTTATATTGTGCAATAAATTCGATAAAGAAAAAATAAAATAAGGTTTTGTAAGTGTGGAAATTGTCTTAGCCCACCAGAGTCTTCCAAGGTCAAGGTCATCAGGCTACTAACCCAATAAGATTTCTGTAAGCCCAATGATTAGGCCCATTGTATTTGTGTATTTCTTTAGAAAATAAAAATGATGATGTAATCAAGCCCATTAAGAAAATGCATAAAAGGAAAATCAAAAATTTAATAAAGTCATTCTCTTATGTTGTGCAAATTTAAGCATTTACACATTGGCGCCGTCTGTGGGAAACGTAACGAGGAGTTCCTGATTTTTCAAATCTGCCCTTCGGGATCTGAAAAATCACCTCCTTCTTCCCATCTCAAAAAGCTGAGTCTGTTTGTTAAACAAAAATAAACTATCATTTTCAAAAACCTTCACTCACTACCCCCCCGGACAGAGATGCCAATCACACGTTCACAGGCAGAAGTTCAACCCAATGCAGGCAATCGTGCAGAGGGTTCCATGGAGCAAATTCTTCAACGCTTGGTAGCTGCTGAGGAACGTAGCATGACCTTGGAAAGACAGAATGCGTAACTCATGGCGAGGTTGGCTCCACAGCCTGCTGCCCCACCGTTGGTTGCAGATGACCCTCCGGTGGCGGCGATCGACCATTCCTTGAACCAGCAAGGCAACGACAAACCTGAAGAGCATGCCGAGTCTTCTCAGCGCTCAGGAAAGGCTCCAGCGGCCGACGAGTCTATAACCCCCCAGAAACTTCAAGCAATGATGGATGAATTCCAAAGGAAAGTTCTCGGGGACTTGAGGTCCCAATCTACTGATGACATGGCCATCCAGGCGTCCACTGAATTGATATAGTCACCCTTCGTTCACGAAATAACCCAAGAGCCTTTCCCAAAGAAGTTCGTTATGCCCCAATTCACCCTTTATGATGGCACAAGGGACCCCGAATAACACATATACCAGATCCATCAGAAGATGACCATGTACGCTGAGAACGAGTCCCTGCTTTGCAAAGTGTTCTCCACAAGCCTTGTTGAGGCCGCCCTATTATGGTTTAGGAAGCAGCCACCCCGATCCATTGGCAGCTGGCAGCAGTTGACCAGGCTCTTCATCTCCAGTATTATGGAAACAAGAGACAGAAGAAGACTATATCCTGCCTCTTCACCATGATCCAGGAGAAATGAGAGTCATTGAAAAGTTTTCTATCCCGATTCCACATCGAATCCTCTTATATGGATAATTGTGACCAGCACTCTGCAGTTGAGGCATTCAGGATGGCCCTCATTCCAGGAACTAAGTTCCATCAGTCTTTGGTCAAGCGCCCTCCAACGGGCATTAGGGAGCTAAACTCCAGGGCCCAGGGATACTTGAGAATTGAAGAAGAGGAAACTATCAGGCAAAGGAGATCAACCTTTGTCGGTCTTGAGATTCAGTCCAAGGATCGGTTGACCGATCGGAAGCGATCAGCCCCACCGGGATCGTCAGCCCCACCAGGATTATCAGTCCCAAAACCGTTCAAACGCCCCAGGTTCGAAGAAAGGTTGACACCCCTGAAGGTTAGCCTTGCAAAAATTTACCAGGAGAACAAAGCCAAAGGAATTTTTCACCAACCCCCCACCATGAGACAGCCACTTGACCAGAGGGACAAGTCAAAACACTGCGCTTTCCACGGTGATTTCGGGCACATCACAAACGAATGCCGCAATCTAAGGCAACATGTGGAGACGTTACTGCTTCGCAGGGAACTCCGAGATTACGTCCAACGAGACAGACCAAGGACCGATCAACGTGCCCTCGGCGCCCCTCGGAACCCCTCAGATGCACAGCCGGTCAGGGTCATCAATATGATTCATGGTGGCCCCCCATCCAAAGCGACCGAAGGATCACGCCGGAACTATCTGCGGAAAGCTCACAAGATGAGAAGAGTCAACGAGATCAGTGAGATCCACCACAAAGCAGGGGAAACGGTCCCTCAATTGTGGTTGAACCACTACAGCCGGTCTGTGTTGTGCCCGACAACCCGAAAAAAGTTACTTTTGTAGGTACAAACCTCACCGATCCTGAATTTAAGGAACTAACACAATTACTGCAGGACAACTTTGATGTCTTCGCATGGGGGCATACAGACATGCCAGGGATCGATCCCGATGTTTCGCATCACTCATTGCATGTTGACCCAAATGTCAGACCAATCAGGCAAAATCAAAGGCGCATGGGGGCACATCGGAACCAAATTATAGCATATGAGGTATCCAGATTGCTCCAGGCTGGCTTCATCAGGGAGGTCAGATATCCCGAATGGCTTGCCAACGTAGTGGTCGTGCAGAAGAAGAACGACAAATGGAGGGTTTGCGTTGACTTTACCGACCTGAACAAGGCATGCCCGAATGACAGCTTTCCACTGCCAAAGATCGACCAGATGGTTGATGTTACCGCTGGCTATGATCGTCTAACTTTTCTGGATGCCTATTCAGGTTACAACCAAATAAAAATAAACCCGACGGATGAGGAAAAGACCTCCTTCATTACTGAAACAGGTACATACTGCTTTAAAGTTATGCCTTTCGGACTGAAAAATGCAGGTGCTACTTTCCAGAGATTGGTCAACAAGATCTTTAAAGGTATGATGAATACAGTAATCAAAGCCTACATCGATGACACTGTGGTCAAGAGCAGAAAGAAGGAGGGCCATCTCACCCACCTGGCCAAGTGTTTGCCACCCTCAGGTCACATGGTATGAAGCTTAACCCAGCGAAATGTTATTTTGGTGTATCATCTGGACAGTTCCTGGGGCATATCGTGGACCGAACCGGGATCCAGGCTAGCCCGACACAAGTCAAGGCCCTGATAGAAATGAAGGAGCCCCGGACACATAAAGACGTTCAAGTCTTGATGGGAAGAGTGGTTGCACTTAGCAGATTCATTTCACGACTCACTGATCGATGCCGACCATTCTTTCAGGCAATAAAGGCGAAGAAGGGAGAAATCTGGGGTCCTGAATAATCGGAGGCCCTGGCGAGGTTAAAAGAGTACTTGACCATGCCCCCCATCCTGTCCACACCAACTCCCGATGAAGTCTTATACCTGTATTTAGCAGTATCTTCTGTGTCAACCAGCGCCACCCTCATCAGAGAGGACGGGAACCTTCAAATGCCAATATTCTACACCAACAAATCCTTGGCTGAGGCAGAAACCAGATACAACAGGCAAGAAAAACTGATTCTGTCACTGGTGAATGCCAAGAGAAGGTTAAGGCATTACTTTGAAGCCCACCCGATCGTCGTCCCAACAACTACACCCCTACGGGTTATTATGTCGAAGCCTGACCTCTTAGGGCGAATCTCTAAATGGGCCATCGAGTTGGGCATATACGATTTGACATACATACCCCGGGTTTCCATCAAAGGACAGGCAGTAGCGGACTTTTTGCTTGAAAGTGAAACTGAAGAGCCATACCAGAAAAGTGAACTGGACACATGGAAGATTTTTATGGATGGATCAGCCAGCTCTTCCTAATCAGGAATTGGTTTGGAAATCTTAACACCTGATGGGACACGCCTTCATATGTCAGTGCAACTACAGTTCCCAGCCACAAACAATGAGGCAGAGTATGAGGCCGTCGTATCCGGATTGAGGATAGCCTGAAGCCTCCAGATTTAATCCTTAGCAGTACACAGTGATTCTCAGCTAGTTGTCCGTCAGATCAACGGGGAGTACGAAACAAAGGATCCGAAAATGGAGTCGTATCGGGCACTCATTTTGAAAGAGACAGAAAATTTTCAAATAATAACCTTCACCCAAATCCCTAGGAGTGAAAACTCTGAAGCTGACCACCTGGCCAATTAGGCATCCTCAGCCGTAGAAGACCTGACCCTGGTTGCACTGATGGATTTTATTCAGAGGCCCAGTATTCAGGAGCCCGAACGAGTAATGCTCATCCCATGGGAGCCCAGCTGGATGGATCTCCTGATGGATTACCTGCGAAATGGAACTCTTCCCGAAGACAAAGCTGAAGTTTACAAGATCAGGAGGAATTCAGCCCGGTACTCAATCATAAAAGGGTAACTCTACCGAAAGTCCTTTTCCGGTCCTTACCTGAGACGTATTACACCGTCAGAATCTAGAGCAGTGATGCAGGAAGTTCACAGTGGGGCTTGTGGAAACCAATCCGGCGGCAGATCCCTTGCCCATAAGATACTATCTCAAGGGTACTTCTGGCCCTACTTGTCACGGGATGCCGAAGGGTACGTCCGAAGGTGCAAGCCCTGTCAAATGCACGGGGATGCTATCCATCGGCCACTTAAGTTATTGCATCCCACTATAGTACCACACCCATTCGCCCGATGGGGAATGGATATAGTGGGACCCCTCCCGAAAGCAATCCGGTCGAATGCGTACGTCCTTCTGGCAACTGACTATTTCACCAAATGGGTGGAAGCGGAAGCCTATCCCACCGTCAAAGGTAGCCACATCATCAAATTCATATGAACCCACATAATATGCAGATTCAGGCTACCGAGGACGATCATGATGGATAACGAAACAAATTTGGACAACAAGGGGGTTAGAGCATTCTTTGCCAAGCATGGTATCAACCAGAACACGTCTTCCGTCGGCTAACCGCAATGGAACGGGCAGGCGGAAAGGACAAATCGAACTATATTCAACACCCTGGCCAAAAAACTTGAAAAAGCCAAAGGGGCCTGGCTAGAGAAACTGCTTGAAGTTCTCTGGTCATACAGAACGACTCCCAGACAACCCACTAGAGAGACCCTCTTTGCCATGGCGTACGGTGCTGAAGCTGTGATTCCGACAGAGATCAGGGTTCCAACCCTCCGGAGCAAGGCCTGGATTGAATGACCAAATAACCAGCACTTGGCTCAGAATCTTGATCTTCTGGATGAAAGAAGAGAGGCTGCCAGGATCAGGCTGGCCGCCTACCAACAGCAAGTCCGGAACCACTTCAATCAAAGAGTCAAAAGAAGAGAGTTCCAGGTCGGAGACATGGTCCTTAGGCATAAAATCGGGCTCGTAGGCAAGCTCAGGGAGCCTTGGGAGGGCCCGTACACCATCACCGAAGTCATCGGTCGTGGAGCATACTGAGTCCGAAGGAATATTGATGGCGGAATGGAACCAAACTCCCAGAACGCCTCTCGCCTGAAGAGGTACTACCCTTAATGGGCCAAGTCCTATTTTGAC
Source organism: Cornus suecica (assembly GCA_963922005.1). Taxonomy (NCBI): domain Eukaryota; kingdom Viridiplantae; phylum Streptophyta; class Magnoliopsida; order Cornales; family Cornaceae; genus Cornus; species Cornus suecica. The sequence goes on along the minus strand of OY998244.1, from coordinate 5,156,419 downwards.
TTTGATCTTTTTGTAAAAAGGCTATAGTACCTGATCAGTAAAAATCATTATTATGGCAAAATAAATCATAGAAATCTACTGAAATAAAAAGAGATCAAAGTTCCAAAAACAAACTAAGTGTTGCATTGTCCTTCGCATGGCCTGAAGTGCCCGAAGACACAACATAGATCCTGAAGAGATCAAAGTTCCAAAAACAAACTAAGTGTTGCATTGTCCTTCGCATGGCCTGAAGTGCCCGAAGACACAACACATATCCTGAAGAGATCAAAGTTCCAAAAACAAACCAAGTGTTGCATTGCCTTTCGCATGGCCTGAAGTGCCCGAAAAACACAACACAGATCCTGAAGAGATCAGAGTTCCAAAAGCAAATCAAGTGTTGCATTGTCTACCGCATGGCATGAAGTGCTCGAAGACAAAACATTGATCCTGAATTTATCACAAAATTTGCAAAAATAAACTAAGTGGACAAAAACTGTGATCCTTCATTCAAAATGGGCCCCAGTGCCCAAGGCTTACAATATGTTTTATAAACACAAAAATCCTAAGGGCCAACACTGGTGCCTGACTCATTGGGATTCATTGGAATAATGGTCCCATCAGGAACTGGAGGATCAGAGGGGGCGGTGATGCTTGTCCCTAGGAGAGGCTTGGTGAGGAACTCGCAGAAACGAATGTCATCTGGACCACCGACCGGATCGTCGAACGAATAAGCGATGCCCAAACTCTCATCCAGTTCCTCCACCGAGGCGAGAGTCCTTTCTTCAACGGGTTTCTACATATCATTGAAACATGACCTCCAACCGAACCCGATTCGGTACTGAGAAGTTTCACAGAAACGCTTGTACATTTCGTTTCCACCCCGGTGGCACATATCCACCACCGACCTCTCCATGGCAAGGAGATTCTCGATCTCTGCCCTCTCCTCTAAAAGCCTCGAATTGGAGGCCGACAAGCTCTCATTGTTAGCTTTCAAGCTCTCATTCTCAGCCTTTAAAGCCTCCGTTTCAGCAAAAACGGCCCGCCGGACTGCCTCCATCTCTTTAATCTTATCTTGAGTAGCCCGAAGCTGCTGCTCTGCAGAGATAGCCCTCTGAGTCTGAACATCCAACTTTTCATTGGATATGGACAGCAGGTTGGCAACCTTCATCCAGGAGTCCTCTTTCAGCCTCAGAAGCTCATTAGATTTCTGGAGCAACTTGGTATCCTCCTCCATCTTTGCGTTGTAGGCCTGGGTCAAATAAATCATCTGCCAAAAAGACAAGTGTTAGCCCGATAAAGAAATAAATAAATGTTGAAGTACGACTGAGGAAGCAATAGGTTGAAGCGGTACCTTCATCACTACCTCTTGACCTGTCAAGGCCAATTCCTCCCGGTCGATTGTCCTCAGCCTCCTTCGGTCAACGGGCATCCATATCTGTGAGCCCATTGCCCGAAGAGCAACATCATTGTCAATGGTTGCGTGCCCTGCAACCAGAAAGTCACCGCCCGGGAGTGTAATTTTCGGCACCCATGGCACGAGTCGCTCCACTTCAGTTGCAACCCCACTGTCATCCAGTACGATGGGAGACGACTGTGCGGTCGTACGGGTCCTGACAGACCGGTCGGGTAGATTCTCCTCTGATCGGGGATGTCGTGTCCCCGTCAGGCTCGTTTCCCCTTCAACCAGCCGAAATTCAGGAGTGGGAACGTCCCCTGAAGGTCGAATAACCTCCTCTGATCTTAGAAGAGGAATCTGACCGATTTGAACATTTCCCATCGGTGGAGGTGGAGTTACCGGGGTATTTTCCACCGGTGGCAGGAGAATAGGCCCAGATGGGGGAGTTGGAACACTTTGTGACCCCTGCCCGCTTTGGCTCTCACCAGGAGTTGGAGTTGTCACTTGAGGGCCAATTGCCCGCTTGGACTTCTGTTTCAACACTGCCTGCGGGATTCTCAACATTTATGTTGATAGGGCCTGCAAATTAGAACCCATCAGGAAACTATTACACATCTTCAAAGGCTGTCCCCAAATTTTTTATTTAAGCAGTTCAAAGCGGGTTCTGATATAATTTGAAGTTTTAAATTCATCAGGTGCTCCCAGAAACTCAAGCACATGGAGGCCTAACTTATCATTGCACTGATCGCAGTAGCATTAACCCCCTATAGAATGGCTTGAAGGAAGGGAATACGGGTCGGTCAAACTCGCTGGGGACTTTGAATCTTGATGAGCTTGGAAGTCTCCAATTCCCGCTCACCAAGACCATTCTTTCCTTCCACCCTTTGTTGGACTTTTCAGTGCCATCACAAATCTTCCTCCCACTCAAAGGGAAAAGATTGTACCGGCCTCTGCAGTCCTTCTGGGCCTGTATTTTGTAACAGAGCAGAAGTTCCGCAAGTCCAAGGTCTAGGCCCAAATCCCAGTTGATCATCAGGATCATAACCAAGACCCTGAAGAAGTTAGGCCCCACCTGAAGCGGGGCCAGACCCAGGGTAGTTAAGGTATAAAGGAAAAAGGGTTGTATCGAGAATCTAAGGACCTGAAGGTGAAAGACCGACTACAGAATCTGGTGGTCCAAAACCCCCTCACCCTTCCTGAAATCATATTTTTTAGGATAGTTTTTAATAATTACCCCATCGGGTATCCCACATTTCACCCTTAACCTTTTTAGCACTGTCTCTACCCTATGTGTGGGAGGGAGGGGGTCAGCATAAAATTGGTCTCCCAAACCCCTTGCAGCCGGATCCCCAGTTGTTGCGACGTTTTGGTTGACTTCCGGTGGACTAGGCACAACTGTCCTAACTACCTCTACTGAGGGCGAACTAAGAGAGGCGTCCGGATCCACAGAAGAGGGCAAGCGGTCGCTACCCAACCGGGTATCATCACTATCAGACATTTTGAAAAGAAAGACACGAAGTTGAAAGGAGAGAACTTACTCTAAGATGAATCCCGAAAAGGTTTCGGATGTTTTCTAGAGAAAGGAGATAGACTCTAGCAATGATTAGTAAAAAGCTCAGGTGCCATCACATTAATTGGATGAGCCACGTCACCCCGACAGGGGCGATGTATTCATTTTTCCACCCTTCCTTCTCCCTTATGGGCTTGGTCGCCCTACAACCCATCAAGAAGAAGTGGGCCTGTGTAGGGCTGCAAACGAGCCGAGCCTAGCCGAGTAGTTGGTTGTTTGAGCTCGGCTCGACTAGTTTTCAAGAGTGTTCGAGCTCGGTTCGAACTCGAACTCGAGCCGAGCTCACATGTTGTTGTTCGAGCTCGGCTCGAAAGTGAAATAGCAAACTCGAGCTCTGTTCGCGAGCTCGACGAGCCAAGCTCGAACTTGACATCGAGCTCGAGCTTGTTATCAAGCTCGGCTCGAAACTAAAATAGGAAACTCGAGCTCGGTTCGCGAGCTCGAAATTGAAATCAAGCTCGAGCTCGTTATCAAGCTCGGCTCGTTTTCAAGCATCAACATACAACAAAAAAGATGAACAATTCTCAGGCAAAAATACTGAAGAACAAAGATAGATGATCTATCAATGGCGGCAACTAGAATAGAACAATAGATAAAAGCACAAAGCATAACTCATAAAACATACAAAACACAAGTCCAATAACTATTACAAAACTTCGTATTAGAAACTCCCCTAAACATTTTAAAACTGCACACCTAGAACAAAACAGCAAAAACATTAGAACAAAGGTCGGCGAGTTGCATAGATGACACAGTGTTCTGTCTGTAAGCCTGATAACCATAAGGAATATTAGGAGGGTAATTGCAGCATTGAACCGGAATTAGTCAGCAATTTCCTTGACTCAACTTTGCAGGTGGTGGCAGTGGTGGAGCTTCATACGAAGGAAATCCAGAAGATGCCGATGGTGGTGGATTCAACCAAGCTTGAGTAAAGTTTAATTATGTTTAACAAAATAAGAAAAAAAAAAAAAAAGCAAAAACCAGCAAAAAAATCTACATTTGCTTTAAAATTAAATTTTCACCATTAAGCCAAAAATTACAGATTCTAAATCAACATCTTTTCAACAAGTGTTAACTGAGGTTCACCTATTTGTTTCCAAAAGGTTGACAAATATATAGATTATATATGAGCCCATCCCTACCCTAGAGGTATTGAAAAATTAGATAAAATCAGAATATATATGTATATATAGAGAGAGGTACCTGTAGGAAGGTCGGACGAGAAATAACTGCTAGAAGAAGAAGATATGTTGTGCCTCTTTCTAGCATATTATCTGAACCATAACTAACACCTTCTCTTTGATAATCTTTCTAAAAGGTTCCTAAATAGAAGGCAGATCACCAAAGCATTCTCTTGCAGAAACATCAAAATCGACAAAAAAAACTTTAGAAAGAAATTCAATTATGTAATTATTTCAAATAAATATATATAGGTGTGTATCTATATATTACACATAGCTCAATAAAGAAATGGTTGCAAACACGTCCTCCCACCTATCTCTATGGCAAAGATTACACTTTCTCTCTAATGAAATGCTCTATGATATATGATATATATAGGTGAGTATCTATATAATACACTGGCTTTTAGTTTTTATTCCAAAAGAATTCCAAAATAGCAAAATCCAATAAAGAGAAATCAGAAATCAAAACAACTATCCCTTATAAGTTTGTGAAATATATACATCAATATATATATGTATAAATTTATAAACGAGTAAACAACATTTACTCTTAAATTTATATATATAACGGTACTTTTATAAAAAGTACCCTAATCATACACAGACACGAAATTTTTGGAAATGCCTAAAATTTTATAAATAAATAAACATGTAATCATACATTAAACTCTAATCAATACCGATAATACACATGCAATCAAACTAAATGAAAACCCTAAGATAAAGTATGAGTAACATACCAATGTCTTCGAAATCCACACTCGGTTGATCTTCAAATCTCCTTTCACAAAAATAAACATACAATTTCAGTTTATAACAATATTACATGGAAAAAATTTAACTAAATGAAAGAATAAACTCAAAAACATCAGATCCTACTTATAAAAGACCAAGTGCATGCAAATCAGATCCGAACAAAAACAATAGAACCTTGAATCAGCCACCTAGTTGTTAACGAAATCAAGGATTACTTTAGAAAATAAAATCCTAAAACCAGTAGATCGCACAAAATAAACCCCAACGTCATGTGTATGAGAGACGAGGGAGAGAAACGAATAAATTGATCGGTCAAAAGGATGATAATATGGGTATGAGAGGAAATCGAGTGTTGAATTAGAGTAGAAACCCTAAATCTCACTCAGATCTTGAAGTAAAACCAACATAGATTTGAAAGAGGCAAAGTCGAACCCTAAATCTCATTCATGTGGATGTGAATGAATGTGATATGACGAAGAGATAAAGATAAGATATAGAGTATTAAAAGGACATTTCACATTTGATATTTATATGATATATAGTGTATTAAAATAATGGTGGTTTAGTTTTTGTGTATAAATAAATACATATATATATATATATATATATATATATATATAAATAGATATAATTATAAGTTGATAACTCAATATTTAATAAAATTATAAAATAAATTGTTAATTATTTTTTTGTTTAAAAATTTTATTTAAATTTTTTTAAATATAATATAAAGGATTCACACTTTTATAATTAATTGAACTAAAATCATATTTTGATTTTAAAAATAAAATACATCAAATGAGTTCAATTGAGTGAAATTAATAAAATTCTCAATTCAATCAATGTAGTATAATTGATTAATTAAGTTCAATTGAGTAAATCATCAATTCAAAGTATTGAAATTGACTTTTATTGAGAGAAATTGAGTAAATCCCCAATTCAAAGTAGTGAAATTAAATTCAATTGACAAAATTCTCAATTCAAAGTATTAAAATTGACTTCAATTAAGTGAAATTGAGTAAATTATCAATTCAAAGTAGAAAAATTGACTTCAATAAGTGAATTCAATAAATCCCCAATTCAAAGTAGTTTAATTGAGTTTAATTGAGTGCAATTTATAAAATTCTCAATTCAATGTAGTGAAATTGAATGAAATTAAGTTCAATTGAGGGGGAAAGGAGCATAATTTCAAAAACCAATACTCAAAAAAAGGAAAAACCTATAAAGTAGTTTAAGCTTTGATTATTGAAGAAAAATTATTCTAAATTAATAATAAAATGTTAAATGAATCATACGTTGAATTCTTAAAAATTGTACTAAATTGTACCCATTGACTATTATATACATATAAATTAAATTGTTAATTATATACATACTTTGTGTATAAATTAATACATATATATATATATATAAATAGATATAATTATGAGTTGATAGATCAATATTTAATAAAATTATAAAATAAATTATTAATTATTTTTTTGTTTAATTATTTAATTATTATTTTTGTGTATTAATTATTAATTATAAAATAAGTAGTTTAATTGAGTGGAATTGATAAAATTCCCAATTCAATGTAGTGAAATTGAGTTCAATTGAGTAAATCTCAAATTTAAAGCAGTTTAATTGAATTAAATTGAGTGAAATTTATAAAATTCTAAATTCAAAATAGTAAAATTGAGTGAATTTAAGTTCAATTGACAAAATTTCCAATTCAAAGTAGTGAAATTGAGTTCAATTGAGTAAATCTATAATTCAAAATAGTTTAATAAAATTCAATTGAGTTGAATTGATAAAATCCTCAATAGAATGATTTAATTTCATAATTATTTACTGTAAAGTAAGATATTATGACCATAAGAGGACCTTTAGATGTATGGATTTGAGCTTAACTTGGTGATGGACGGATGGGGCAAAAAAAAAAAAAAAAAAAACCAAAATTTTAGGAGGAGAAAAGGAGCATAATTCCAAAAATCAATACTCAAAATAATGAAAAGTAATTTATGAATTTTTGGAATAATGTGAAGGTTAATATTTTTTGGACAATACTTGCCTCCTACCTTAATTGGAGAAACTTCCTCCTGCTCCATGGGGTGACTCAATAAAGGTTAAACACATGTTCTATATTTAAATATCAATCATCTCTCTTTTTAAAAGTTAATTGATTAATTATACTATATTCACTTCCCTTATTTAAATTCAATACAAATATGTATAACATACCTTAACTGACAAAACTGTCCTCCATAATTTCTTTTCCTTTTAATTATTTGCACTCACTTTGATTCAAACATAAAACTCTAAAAAATAAAAATAAAAATAAAAAAAAATAAAAAATTAATGACATAACTTTTCAAACATTAAACTAGCAATTTTTTAAAATTTTATTTATTTATTTTAAAATTTGATCAATTTTAAAATAAATTGATCGAATTAAATTTTATATTGAATTTAAAATTTAATATAAAATTTTAATAGGCAAAGTAAATATACAATAATAATCCAATTTACCTTTAAAAAGCTATCTCATTCAAATTTAAATATAGGAACATGTGTACACATTTCATTAAACCACATCATGAGGTAGGAGGAAGTTCCTCCAATTAGGGTATGAGGCAATATTCTATTTATTTTTTAAACATTTTTTATCTAATAAATTAATATTAAAAGTCTGTTCGCGAACATAATTACGAGTATGTTCGCGAGTATACTCATGAACATGTTCACAAACATAAGTTGGTGAACATGTTCGTGAACGTGTTCGCGAGTATGCTCGTGAACATATGTTCGCGAACAAACGAGCCGAGCTCATGGATGTTTGAGCTCGGTTCGTTTAATAAACGAGCCTATAAATCAAGCTCGAGCTCGGCTCGTTTAGCTGTCAAACGAACACGAGCCGAGCTCTTAGTGAGTCGAGCCTCGAATAGCTTGTCGAGCGCTCTGTTCGTTTGCAGCCCTAGGCCTGTGTAAGTGTGGAAATTGTCTTAGCCCACCAGAGCCTTCCAAGGTCAAGGCCATCGGGCTACTGACCCAATAAGATTTCTGTAAGCCCAATGATTAGGTCCATTGTATTTGTGTATTTCTTTAGTAATCAAAGCATTATTGTCTCAATGGGCTTCAAGCCCATTAAGAAAATGTATAAAAGGAAAATCAAAAATTTAATAAAGTCATTCTCTTGTGTTGTGCAAATTTGAGCATTTACAAGTTTACTAACAATTTTTCACATCAAGGGTTGGAATTAGTTGTTTGCAAGTCTCTGTTTGTTTGAACGTAAAATATTTTCTTGCTAAAATATAATTTATTTAATTTTTTGGTATGCTTTCTTATTTATTTATTTTTTTTTAATTCTCATTTTTTCTCAACACGTGTTTGTGTAAGTGTTACAAATATTTTGGGGAAAATCCTTCATCGTACCAAACACCGAAAACTCCTAAAATATTTTTTCCTTATTATTTTGCATTACAAGTTACTAAAATGGGATTAAATTTCATGATTTTCAACTAATACACATGAAATTGCAAAAATAAATATACATCGTTTATTTTCTAACTGGATTCACTAATATTTGGAAATTTTTGGTTGACAAATGCAACACCCGATGGCTTTCTTTTACTCTTTAGTAGTGGTTTGTTCTGTGGTAAAATATTGATTTTGCAAAGAAAAAGCTTGTGTTATATAATCATTACTGATAAATAATATAATAGTTTGTTTAACTGTTTAATTCGTGTGCACGCAATAACTATAATATTTTTTCAACATGCGTTACAATTTTAATATATACTAATGCTAACTCACTCACTTTCTAAATGACATTGTCAATTACATATTGTTAGGTGCTAAATGAGCTCCATTATTTTTTTCTTCATAAATGCACTTAGCTTTTAATGTAAATTAACATTACTACCCTTTGACCAATTGGTGAGAATCAAGTACTTTTATAAAAAGTAGAATGTATTAGTCATTATGCTTAACTTTTTCATTGTGTATTTACTCATATAATCACAATATATATCAATTTTCCTAAAAAGGAAAAGAACCCAACAAACACAAGATTTTCCCACTTCATGAAATTCCCCCTCTTATATCCTTTTCTTTTATACTCCCTCCATCCAAAATTATAGGTCCATTTTGAGGAACTCAACTTTTTAAGATGATGACTTTTATTGTAGTGTTAGTAAATGAAATACCAACTTTATCCATGGTCCCACCATAGTGATGTGATGATTTATAATGTATATGTTTTATAACTTTAGGGCCCGTTTGGTAGGCGGTCTGGTCCGGTCTTATCTGGTCTGGTCTGGTCTTATCTGGTCCCGTCTGGTCTGGTCTTATATGGGTGGTGTTCTGAAAGTCTGTTTGGTAAAGCTGTCTGGTCTTATGATCTTATTCAAGCTGTTTGGTCTTATGTTTGGAAAATAATACGAAAAATAAAAAAATAATATATAAAATTCAAAAAATATATTAAGTATGAAAAACATATAAAATTTGAAAAAATATAAAAAAATTTGAAAATAATATAAGAAATTCAAAAATAATATATATTTCAAATTTTATAAATTATTTCGAATTTTTATATTATTTTTTGAATTTTGATATATTATTTTTGATTTTTTATATTATTTTCAATTTTTTTATATTTTCTCAAATATATATATATATATATATATATCTAATTTTGTATATTATTTTTGAATTTTATAATTTTTTCAAATTTTATACATTATTTCAAATTTTTTATATTATTTTTCAAAACTTATATATTATTTTTTAAATTATATATATATATATATATATATATTAATATTAATTTTTATATATTTGTTTCGAATTTAATACATTATTTTAAAAATATTATATTATTTTCGAATTTTATACATTATTTTTTAGTTTTTCTATTATTTTGGAATTTTTTTATTTTCCCAAATTTTAAATATATTTTTTGCATTTTATATATATATTTCAAAATTTATACATTATTTCAAATTTTTTATATTATTTTTTTAATTTTATATATTATTTTCAAATTATATATATTTTTTAATTTTATATATATTTTTCAAAATTTATGGTCTCATATGCTAAGACAATTGTATATAAGATCACTTAAGACCATTTGAGACCATCATTTTTGGTTTCTCAAATTACCTCTTTTGGTCCCAAGTGGTCCTTGTTTTTTTGGAACCGTTTTTTTGGAACCGTGTTGCCAAACAGTGTCTGATTCCAAAAAAACCATTATGAGACCGGACCACATGGAACCGGACCGCGAACCAAACATGGCTTTAATGATTGAAGGTTAAATTGGTAAATTGATCAAATAAAGTGTTTTGACTTTTCAAAAGTGGACACTTATTTTGGGACAAGTAGGGTTGTTCAGGACCGGTTCCGGTTCCGGTTCTGTCTGGAACCGGAACCGAACCAATTTTTTCGGTTATTGAAAAATCAGAACCGGAACCGGAACCGAAAGGGGAAGGAACCGAACCGAAAAATTGGTTCGGTTCCGGTTCCTTCTATATTTATTTATTTTTTAAAAAAATCTTAATTTTATAAAATAATATAATTATAAACTAGAGTATTTGAATTAAAGCAAACCCAAAACCAAATATATAATTAGTGGAATGAAAAAAGTAGCTTGGATTTGTATTGTTATTGAAATTAGTGGAAGTTTATTGCTAGTTTTTTTGGTTAATAATAAAAAATATATATTAAAAAAAAAAAATCGGTTCCAGTTCCGCAGGACCGAAACCGAGTCAAAATTTTCAATTCTTGTAATTTTGGAATCGGAACCGAACTACTATGGAACCGAACCAAATCACAAATTTTGGTTCATTTCCGGTTCCGATTCGACTCCTGAACACCCTAGCGACGAGGTACCATCAAATTGTGGGTGATTGCAAATTTTTGTAGATAAATACCAAGAAACTTTATATGATGGGCTTAACACAAGGCCACAATGGTGGGTCCACTTATGGACACAAGTTGTCTCTATTTGTCTTGTCATGTTAGCCAAACACAACTTTATACATAGACATCACAAAAGAAACATCCTTATACATGTATGTATGTATGTATGCGTGTGTCCGTCACTTCATATTAAATCCAAGACCCATTGACATAAGTTAGTGTACAATCATCGTCCACCACAAACTGGTACAAGACAAGCCAATTATTTTGAGGTTTTTCACATGAAATGTCAATAAAGATACTAACCTTTGTATTGTATTGATGACAAAGGGCACAAGGGGAATTTTAAACAATATAATTACAAGAGGAATTTTTTATAGTATTTGCCACCATATTATTAGGGTTATGTTTGCCATTTACTTTTGTCTACTAAAAGCATTTATCAGGCTTAGAGGTAATAAAAAATAAAAAATAAATTAATATTATTGTTTTCAATGATAAATTGCTTTCATTAGGATGCAAATTCACATATTTGAATTGTGTAAACAACCTCATCACATCTAGAAGCAATGTTGGAAATAAGATTAAATGAGTTATTAATGATAACTTTAAAATTTTAATTCTAGTAAAAACTAAAAATTACTAATAAAATTTATAGCCAATGCACCCAATATAAATTTTTTTTTGAAATTCAATTAACAGAAGTTAACATTTTATTAGATCATATCAACGGTCAAAGACAATTTCTTGTTATACAACATGTAATAAGCATTATACAATATTTCTGTTACAGAGTCCAATATTTTTCTTAACCTTTATCAAATAAATAATTTATTAACACTATTTCAGTCTTTTTACTTATTTCTTTCAAGAAATTGTAAGAACCATTATTGGATGACAAAAAAAAAAAGAAAAGGAACCAACAAATAAAGGAGCATAAAAGCAGAATACACCTTGAATATAATTTTGATCAGTTTGCTCATAGCTTTTCTCAATTTGACTTGGATTTTAGTGGAACCACCCAATTGCAACTCCACTTGTGGGTATCCAATGTCCTTCATTTTTCAAGATGCTTGTGACCATTTTTTTTTAAAAAAAATCCAGCATTCCCCAAAAATCTTAATTTAAAGTTTGAAGATATAGAATCATTGACCGAATCACAATTTCTTCTTTTGGTCATGTAATAAAATAATAATTTGAAGTTTAAGATACGATATCATTACACAAATCACAAACTTATATATATAAAGATACTTACCATAAAAGAAAATGATGCTATTTGTTTGATAAAAATAAAAGTAACCAAGGAAATTGTATAAATCCGTTTTGTTGAAATAAAGTGTTACATGAAATCTTCCCAATCTTCTTAAGGAAATTTTGTTAGAATATGGATTCTAAATTATGGCAAATTTTGATGAGTGAACAACCAATTTTGCCATCTTTCTTCATACATATATAGAAGAGAAGGAATTTTTATTTTTATTTTTTGCAAATTTTGGATAGAATTTTCCAAAGGGTGCGTTTGGAAAGCTTGTTTTTTGTATTTGTTTTCTGTCTTCAAATATAAAAACTGTTTTTGTATTTGTCTTTGTTTTTTCAGGAAAAAATTAAAAACAAAAATGCGTTTAGATGAAGGTGTTTTCACTACTTTTATTTGGTGAAAATTGTATTTTATGAATTTGGTATTTTCATTGTTTTTACCACCTAAACAGTGAAAAAACTCAAAAAACAACTAAAAGTTGTATTTGGTGTTTTCATCACTTTTACACACTATTCACAGAAAACAGTTTTCTTGGGGAAAAAACAGTGAACAGTAAACGCGTTTGCCAAACGTGTTTTTTTTTTAGTTTTGTGAATAGTAAAAAAACAAAAATAAAAAACAGGGTATCCAAACGGACCCAAAATATTTGGATTTTAGTGATTTTTGTGTTAGGAAACAACAAAATCACAATATTTAATTACAATTGATTTGGATTAAATAGATGTGACAAATACTTGGTAGATGGATTACAATTGTTAGAATATGAATTACAAATTTTGGCAAAAATGATGAGTGGACATCCAATTTTGCCATCTTTCTTTATACATATAAAAGAGAGAAAAAAATAAAGTTTGTAAAATTGTGTTTAAATTTTCCCAAAAGGATTGGCTTTTAGTGATTAGATGTGTTGTGAAACAACTTAATCACAATATGATTGCCTAGAATTACTTTGGATTAAAGAGATGTGACGAGTACTTTGTAGATGGGTCCCACTCAACTAAGAAGAATAAATGAAAATGGGGACACAAGAATCCAAATCCATTGAGACTAAAATCAATTGACTTAATCCTATTAAACAAAAATAAAGGACTTAATTAGAGTGGAGAAAGGAGTGATGGAACCCAACAGGATAACCCGATACTCTTTTGTCCCAATATTCATCTTTGTCAACAAGTCTATTATTCATGTCTCTTTTGTGCTCAAAAGTGAGATAAGGTATGATTTTTTTTATTTTTTATTTTTATGATTCTGATTTTATTTTCTTTATTTTTCTACATAAATTCTTTCAAGATCTTGGCTATTTACCCTTTAAACAAAATTCAATCTTACTTTTATCTTAACACTCTCCCTGTGTCGAAATACCGTCATATCATTAGGTTCGCAATTATTTTAAGAAGTATTGTTACCATTAAACCGATATTCATTTGATATTCACTTTTAAAATTAATATTGTCTAGTACACCTTTACCGCCACCACAACCACATATGTCCAACCATGATTCCCTCCATTATCTCCAATGAGAGAGTGAGAGAGGGATTGGAGAGGATTTGAGTAAACAAATACTCCATCCGTTCCAAAATAAGTGTCAATTTTTATTCTTTTTTTCGTACTAAAATAAATGTCTCATTTAAAAAGACAAAACATTTTATCATACCACTTTATTAATTTACCCTTAATGCATTAAAATTGTAAATAATCTACATAATAAATCATTACATCATTATGGTGAAATCAAAAATAAAATTAGTATTTCTTTCATTACCAATACAATATCTTAAAAAATTAGATTTCCCAAAAAAACACATAGGGAGTAATAGTCATCTAAAAGAACTTTGACAAACAGAGCTAACAAGATATTCCTCCGCCTTGAATACTTTCTACTTTAGTTTTCAACTATGCTTTCATTCATTTTTTAACTGTCAAACATCAACAGCAGAATGCAAAAGCTATTCTCATATTTTCTCTTTCTTTTTCACCCCTATGCTAAGTCATTCCTTACAAGAAAAGCTGAACAGGAAAAAAAGAAGAAAAAGAAAAAAACTTTTTACACTTTGTTGAGACTATGGTCCTCACTTTCATTTGATTCCTTCATGATATCACCACCATTCTTTTGACTCAGACTCCCATCTCCTTCAGCATCAAAGCTAGCATGAACACTGTACAGAACATATGCAAGCACTGCCAGGGCCGAAAAGAATCCGAACCGCACATAGGATGGCCTATCAAGTGACCCCAACAAGAATATGTTGAGGAAGATTGACATTGAGGGTATCCATGGCATCAGAGGGACCCCCCAGAACTCGGGCTTCCGAGCTTGTGGGACCACGAAATGGAACAATTGGAGAACAGCAATGGCGATCAGGATGGTGGTGCCGAGCATGAAGCCTCTGGCCTTCCCTGGTGGCATGAACTGCCAAATGAGGGTGAATATGATGGAAGTGATGGAGAAGCAAATGAGGAAGGACAGTGTAGGCCATGGATTGATCGTCTCTAACGACACGTAGCGTCTGTATATCACAGCATTGGCCACCATGTAGAACACAAAGAGTGTTCCAATGGATACAAGATTGAGAAGGATGTTCAGATCAGTGAAAAGGGCAATTGCAGCTGTGCATAGGCCTGAAAGAAAAAATATATATATAGATTGATCTTTAGTCCGGGGCCAGAAAGCAAAACACCAAGTACATCTTATGCAAACAGAGATGATATATAGATATAGATTAAGATGTCAAAAAGCAACAAATGAGCAATTGGAGGGTGTCCTTTACTGATTCTTACATATACAAGTGAATTGGAGAAGTCAAAGGCAACATTGGAAGCATATCTAAGGTCTAATCCCTAGATAATTCCTCACTTGGTAGCAACTCATACAGAAATATTAGAAAGTCAAGTTTCGTGGCGGTGACATTGTTTATTTGTCTAGAGGACTATTGTTAGAGGTTCTTGTCCACATTGGATCTGTTGAGTATGTCGCACTACCCACAACTTAACCTGTGAGTATGCAACATTAACAATAACTTGAGCTTTTGGGTCAAAAGACCAACGCTTTGACACACGGACGATAAATTTTATTTATGCAACACTACCCCCCACAACTTATATGTCAGAGGAGCACGGGCGATGAATTTGCCCAATAATCATATTTTAAATAATTCAAGTATAGGGTTGAATGCTTGCAATTCGATTCAAAAAAAATTCATAATATCCAGAGTTTTAGTATCTACGTCCCGTTGTAAAGGCCAAATTTTCTCATCCAAATTCGAAGTGGAACGACCCTACCACAACTGTATTCTATTTTCCTCTTTCCATCTAGGATAGAAATTGGACTTTCCAGTCAGTGGAGTTAAAGGTCAGATGCAATCTTTACATCAATGACAAATTCATTTGACAAGACTATACTAGACCACCCTTCTAATTTGAATATAGTTAACTTAAACGATTTTTTACATTTGCTTAATTTTAAATATTTCACACCTAAATGATTTAAATTAATCTGCAACCTACAAATAGTATAAAATTGCCAGCATCAGTGATCAACCATGTACAAATTAAGCTGAAGATGCCCAAATAAGACCATTTCTTATCAATGCAAAATATCAATCTTTTTCTTCTCACCTTCCTAAAAGATTAGACCAAATCTTTAAATTGATTTGTCAAAAAACATTTAACATCACCAAATGGATTAGGTCTAATCAAACTCATTAGTGCGGTGGCTAGCATATTTGTAACGACTCACCACCAAAAGCCAATTCCAAATGTGGCTCAAACTCAATGGGCCCACAAACAGATTTTGATGGTCCACGCCAACACAAAATGCCAAGCGGTGGACCTCTTTATAGTTTGCCAAACAATATATATATATATATATATATATATATATATATATATTTTGTCAACATTTTCAAATGGGACCCACAAGCCACAAAACCTTCAATGGCTATGGTTGGTGATAGACTCGAACCATAGTCATAACATTTATGGTTACTAGTAATGCTTTCAACAGTTTTATTTCCCTCTCTTACCTTTTGTTTCAATGGTTTAAAAAGTCCTTATTTATTGAGGAAGATAAAAATATGTCAAAATTCTATAATGAAATCACGTTCTAGAAATCATATTATGAATAAGATTATACAACAATGACATGAGATTGTCAAAATCTTGTTAAGAAGTAAAAATCAGATTACACAACCGTTACTATCCAATTATATATCTTAAATAAATCATAATATATAATTCCCTTCATTCAAAATGAAATCAAATACTCAAATACTCCTCATAGTAGTCAACTTTCTTAATTTTATTTATCCCAAAATACATGTCCAGTTTTGAATTCTAATACAATATAATTTTATACTTTTTTCAATTATCTCTCTTCATTATTTTCAAAAAATAATGCCCCACCAAAAATTACAATTATATTATATTATAGGAAGACAAAATTGAAAACACAAACTAACCCAAATTTGTTTTGAAAAAGTCAACTTGTACACTATTTCATTTAAATGAAAAAGTAATATATTTATAAAATTTTACACAGTGGATACTTTTGAATCAAGAAACTTTATCCCAATTTAATCTCATCTAGAGAATTTATCGGAATTAATTTCATTTAAAGAAGGCTCAAAAAAATTACCAACTTAAAGATTATATTCCTTGAATGAAGCAAGACTCCTAAATTGTACTTCACCAAATCAAACATTTCTCGTGACACTATGATAAACAAACAGTATGAGTAGAGCCTTTACTCAAATAACTGAAACGGTTCGAAGTGGGTCCCTAAATCACAACGGCCTCAGTCCCAAACTTCAAAAAGAAACAACCAAATCGAATTGAAAATGCCAACACACGAACACACAATATATATATATACCCACATATATTACATTACATGATTACATCTTGGTCTTAGAAAACGTACCAAGGAAAGCGGAGGCGTTGACAGGCGTTGATGTCCTCGGGTGGACCTTAGCAAACCACGCAGGGACCACTTTGGACCGTCCGATCACGCACATGTACCGAGCCTGCCCCAGCATGGCCACCATCATAGACGTCAATATCCCAAAACTGGCCCCCACACCTATCACATTCGACACCCATCTCCAGCCGTTGGATTCCCCCCTAAACGCCCCCGAAAACGGCGCATCCGTATCAATCTACAATGCCATCACCCACACACAATCATAACCCAAAACACCTCAAACTCAAGGACAATTACGTCATTTCAATTCTAAAAATTAATTACTACTATTAATTAAGATTAAATAGGTTCTTACTCAATCACCACACCCAAAAAAAAATATATTACTTCCACCGAATTATTACACAAAATTAGGAAAATGAATACGTATTAAAGATAATTAGATTAAAACCCACACATGGCTCGTGATAATTAGGCTACAAAATTTTTGGTATGTATAGCAATTTGGTGCAAGTATCGTTACTAAAACATAAAACACACCAAACTCAAGGGCAATTAGGTCATTTCAAATCCAGTAATTAATTACCACAATTAATTAAGATTAAATAGGTTATTACCATATCATAAGGGAGGAGTTTGGACATTGAAGCAGACATTAAGCAGTAGATAACGGTAACGAGGATAACGGAGCCCGAGACACCGATAGGGATATCCTTGACCGGGTTTCGGACTTCCTCAGCCATGGTCGAAACGGCGTCGTACCCAATATAACTCAAGTACACCATCGC
Source organism: Cornus suecica (assembly GCA_963922005.1). NCBI lineage: Eukaryota > Viridiplantae > Streptophyta > Magnoliopsida > Cornales > Cornaceae > Cornus > Cornus suecica. Next base: position 5,138,665 of record OY998244.1, on the reverse strand, counting down.
AGCACCATTGAACACACCCGAAGCTCCGAACGGAAAAAACCCACCCGGGTGTTTCGGGTCGGACGGCTCCGTGAAATTCTTCCACTCACCCCTCGAAAACCCAATCACTATCACGAAGACGATGAACAACAGGTGTAGCGCCGTCAACACCAAATTCAACACCGAACTCTCTTTCGTGCTGAAAATCATTTTTTCAAAATGGGTCAGATAATATAGATATACGTATAATTATATATGTATTGGGTTTTGGGATGGAGTCTGAAATTACCTCCAACAGATAGATTTCTCGAAATGGGTTATACATACATATATATGGGTGTATTGGGTTTTGGGATTGTGTGTAAAATTACCTGTAACAGATAATGAGAGTGAGAATTAAGACGACAATGACGGCGACGATGTCGATTTCGTTGAACCCATCTGGGAGTCCGGAGACGGTGACCCTCCATTTGGTTTCGGTGGATACACCAATCGCGGTGCCTAAATACGCCGTGAAACTCCTCGCCACGGCGGCATTCGACAGCACATAGTCTATAATTATATTCGCTCCGGTCAAAAATGCCGCAAATTCCCCTGAAAATTTTGCATTAATTCAAAATTAATACAATTACAGAGACATCTGTATACATATGTGTATATGTTTAAATGGGTTTGCGAACCAAAAGTGATTCTGATGTAGCTGAAGGCGCCGCCGGCTACGGGCATTTCGACGGCGAATTCTGTGTAGCAGAAAGCGGAGAGGAGAGCGCCGAGGCCGGCAATGGCGTAGGAGAGGACGATGGCGGGACCGGCGTAGAGGCGGCTGGCGCGGCCGGTGGTGACGAAGACGCCGGCGCCGACCATTCCGCCGACACCGAAGCCGACGAGGTCGAACCACCTGAGGCTCTTGCGCATGTCGGAGCCGGACCGGGCCTTGACCTGGCTCATCTCCTCGAAACAGGTGGAGACCGAACCGGCGCGGCGGGCGAGCCGGTGGGGGGTGTCGGCTATGGCGCGAACATAGGACTTGAAGGAAGAGAAAGAGGAGGAGCCATGAGCGTCCATAGAGCTCACTCAGTGTTTCTCTCTCTAAATAAGCTCTGTTTACTCTGTCTGTCTCTCTCTAAAGAGATGAGGATGGAGTGAAAGAGAGAACGGTATATATAAAGACGGAGTGGGAGATAAGTGGTGGATACACACAGTCACGGTGTATTTACACACACAGAGTCTGACATTGGACGGTAAGTAAACGGCCAAAATTGTATAACGGAGAAGCGCAACTTTGGGGCAGCTTTTGGAGGTCCCAATAAATTTCTAGATTTATATACATATATAAGTATACATATATGTATATATATTGGATAAAGTCACGGTAAACCCACTCTATACCAGCCGGTAGTTTGGTTTCACCAACTGTGTGTGGATCAAAAAAATAACTTTAAATTTAATGGGTTTTTTTTTATTTATAATAAAATTTAATGGTTTGGGCTACCCTTTAAATGTGTTGTACATTTTTCTAAAAAAATTATATAATGTATTTATTTGTCTGTTGTAGTTTAAAAATGCCCCTCTGAAATTTCTCTTCCCCTAAAATCTCTCTAATTCTTCTTATATTTTCTTATTTGCTCTTCTTTTTTAGTTTTCAAAGAAATAGTCCATAAAAGAAAAAAGAAAGGAAAAAATGGTACCATGGTTTATTCATTTGTCATTCCATTTTGGGGCTAAATTGCGTTTTATAAAATTATACGTGTAATTCTCTTTTATTGTGATTTGTTAAGCAAATTTATAATATGCAAATCATATTGGATTGGATTAATTGAAAAAGACTTCAAACTTTTTAATAGTTATGCTAATTTTGTATAAATCATTAAAAAATAATATTGTGCCACAAAAATTAGAGAGGATTTTATGTTTGATTGAAATCAATCCAATTATTAATTTGTTTAGTAACTAATACAATAAATGACACAATTAAAGTGATAAAAATAAAAAATCTCACCAGTTTTGTAGCGTCAATAATTTTAAAAAGTGATTGGAGAATGTACTACAAATATATTATCTCATCACGAAGAGCCTGATTTGCCGGGTGTTTACCCCAAAATTGAAGGGCAATGATTGTTTCAGGCCATGTAAGTAGGAATTTCCTACTTACATATGGTGTGGTACAACGAAAAATTTACACATCTCCTAAAACTTTAAAATATTACCATAAATTTGAGAATCTCTTCATAATCATTGATTTGATTGGTTTTTTAACTTTAAAAAATAATCTACTTATAGTAATGTTTTAAAGTTTTAGGATGCGTATAATTTTTTCATTGGACCACACCACATGTAAGTACGAAGTTCCTACTTACATGGCCTGGGGAAGTATTGCCCAATAAATTAAAATAACAATGTGTATCAATACCAAAGAAAAAATATATTTCAATTTTGAGAGAACCAGTTTCACAAAAGTAAACCAAAACCACAATACCAAATTTAATCAAAACCACACCAACAAATTAAAATAGATATGAAAAAATATTTAAAAATCGAGTCACTCCGCCATTTTTGCATAGTTGTCAGAATCACGATTCTAATTATAAAATCTTACGATTTTACAAATCCACTATGATTTTGTACGATTTTATCATGATTCTATGTGTTTTAGAAATTTTTCGACTGAAATAATGATTTGATGGTTAGATTCTCCATATGAAAGACTCAAAATCACCTTTTATTTTTTTTTGGAAAAAGATTTAATCACCATTATGTCATTTTTGTTTGGATACTATCTAACAATAATTAATGTTTGGATTTAATCACCTTTTATTTATTTTTCTTGCAAAAAAGATTTAATCACCATTATATCATTTTTGTTTGCATACTATCTAACAATATTTAATGTTGTGATTTAATCATCTTTATGTCATTTCTGTTTGCATACTATCTAGAATCTACCACCAGTATTGTTAGGGTTGGAGTGATTTCATCTTATGTTCACCCGTTTAATTCATTTATGATGTTAAAAAAAAAAAAAAAAAAAAAAAAGGATCGAGTTTGAAAACAAGCCAAATAGTTTGAGAAATAAAGATATACTAGTTGATGAATAATTAGTTTGTGTGTTGAGAATTTATCCATACATTTTCCCCCAATGATGCATGTTAAAATAAGTAATATATATGTAGGTAAATAAGAAATTTTTAATGGATAGAGGAGACTTTTTAAGATATCTCTAACAATTAAACGGAAATACAACGTAATGCATGAAGGAGAATTCTATATTGATTATAAAACAGAAAGGGTTAATTATAACGACACTCCATGAGGTTTGCAATAATTATAGGCATATTCAACATTTGGCAAGTACACTCCACTTGCACCCATAGATTTGATAAATTGAACAAAGAACATCCGAATACCTAACTTTGACTATATTACCCTTCTCTCAATATGTATAAATATTTGCTTTGATTTAATTACTTGGGTGAATTATAATTTGCCAAAATATATAAAATTAAAAAAAAATATTTAAAATTCGGTAAAAAATATAAATTCGAAAAAAATATATAAATTTTGAAAAAAACATATAAAATTCAAAACAAATATATAAAAATCGTAAAAAAAATATATAAAATTTTGAAATATATATATAACTTTTGAAAAACACATACTATAAACTTCAAAAATAATATATAGTGCCAAGAAAAAATAATATAATTCAAAAATAATATAATTTCAAAAAAATATAAATTTATGTGAAGATTAAAACATCATTGTAATGAAAAATTGGAACTTGGTGTCATTGATAAAGGTTGGGGTCCACAACAACTGTAGCACTTACCCAAAAGGTCATGGCATTTCACCATTTATTTAGTCTAAAACTTTATTAGTAAACTCCGTTTATTTAGTCTAAAATATTATTATTAAGCTCCGATTTAAATTTATGTAAAGATTTATGTGAAGATTAAAACCTTATTATTAAGCTCAATTTATTTAGTCTCAAACCTTGGAGCTTAATAATAAGGTTTTAGACTAAATAAATGGAACTTACTAATAAGGTTTTAGACTAAATAAATGGTGAAATGTCATGACCTTTTGGGTAAGTGCTACAGTTGTTGTGGACCCTAACCTTTATCAATGGCACCAAGTTCCAATTTTTCATTACAATGATGTTTTAATCTTCACATAAATTTATATTTTTTCAAAATTATATTATTTTTGAATTTTATATTTTTTTCTTGGCACTATATATTATTTTTGAATTTTATAGTATATGTTTTTCAAAAGTTATATTTTTTTGACATTTATATTTGTTTTAGAATTTTATATTTTTTTCAAAATTTTATATATATTTTTTTAAAATTTATATATATTTTTTGAAAATTTATATATATTTTTTCGAATTTTATATTTATTTTTGAAATTTATAATATTTTTAAAATTTTAATATATATTTTTTCGAATTTTATATTTTTTGCCAAATTTTAAATATTTGTTTTTGAATTTTATATATTTTGGCAAATTATAACTCACCCAACTAATTAAATCAAATAATAAAATCAAATATTTATACATATTGAGAGAAGGGTAATATAGTCAAAGTTAGACATTTGGGTGTTCTTTGTTCAATTTATCAAACCTCAAGGAACAAGTGGAGTGCATTTGCCAAATGTTGAGCCTGCATGTAATTGTTGCAAATCTCAGGGGGTGTCGTTGTAATTAACCCTAAAAACAATTGCAATTTTTTTAAAAAACAATAACTTTTGGAGTCTATATTAAAAAAGGACAACATTCAAAAAATAATTTTAAGGAAAATGTCACTTTTCAAAAACAATTACAAAAGGACAACTTTTAGGAAAATAATAAAAAATTTGACAAGTTTGGATAATTGCATGACTAAAACACTCTTAACTAATTTATAATTATTTTACTTATTTACTTATTTAATTTTTATAATAACAATTATATCTTTAATAAATAAATCTCTTTAATACCATTAATAACATATTTCTTCTCACTTAGGGTTTTCATTATTTAGTCTTTCTAATCAGTTCACACCTTCATGACTGAGAACCGCTCATTGACCGCTGAAATCAGGGCAGAAACCGGTATTCCGTATTGATTATAGGAGTGAGAAAGAGATTGAAACGTTTTTCAAGCTTGGCGATGAAAATCATTCATGTGAGTCGATGATATACATATATATACATGATATATATGTGTGTGTGTGTGTGTGTGTGTTTGTATATATTGGATTCATCTTAATGATGATTTGGTGACAATTTGATATATAATTTATATTATTTTGTTGAGATATGGGTGTAATTAAATGTTATTTAAAACACTTTTTATGATATTTATGACTCTTTGAAATTTGATGAGTGCTCACTATCGATAGATTTTAAGTGAAACAGATTATATAACACTAAAACAAATCAAGTTACATTTACCGAGTTAAAAGTTCTACGCAGTGAAATATAAGTTTTACTTAATGAAACAAAAGTTATTTTTGAAAAACTTGTATTTTCTGGAAATTGAGAAGTGCGTACTCTCGATATAATTTAGGTGAAACAAAACATTTTACATATAGAGTAAAAAAAATTCATATTTTGGGTCAAAAGTTTTACCTAATGAAATATAAGTTTTACAGTAAGAATTAAAAGTTGTACACAATGAAACAAAAAGTTTACATGAAATTTTGGAAGTGTGTATATTCTGTAAATTAAGAAGTGCTCATACTTTGTACCTTTTAACTTTGACAAAATATTTTACCTATTGCGTCAAAAAAATTTAAAAATTACATTAACAGTTTTACCTTATAAAATAAAAGTTTTACAGTAACATTCTTGAATTTGTTTTTTACCTAATGATATACTCGATGAATATGACGATTGTGTTATGGAGGGTTGTTTGAGATGAAAGAGTATTTATGTTGGTTCATAAAAATTAATTTATTAGAATTTTTTTAGTGAAATACAAGATAAGAACATTAAGGAAAATGACTGCAAGTGGGTTAAGGGTATTATAGATCAAAATTGTGTTTTTCCTTTTTTAATAATTGTTTTTTAAAATTGAGTTTTTTCTTAAATTACTTTTTAAATGTTGTCGTTTTTTTAATATAGGGTCCAAATGTTGTCGTTTTTTAATTTGTTAATAAAAAGAAAGACAATAAAAGGGTAATACTAATTGAGAATAGACAAGTGCACTCACTCTATTTCACCACTCAACTTTAAAAATTTAACATAAACTACCACAAGGATCCCTTGATGAAAAACTCGAAATTTTAAAAATAAAATAATAATTACAATTATATCAAAAAAAAATTAAAAGGTCATAATAATAATTAATAATAATAAGGCAAATGTGCAAATACCGTGCTGAACTTTCACCAAGTGAGTAAAATACTCCTCTCAATTTCAAAAGTGAGCAAATCACTTCCATTAGTTTCAAAAGTGAGCAAATTGCCCCCCTCAAATTGAGCAAAAACCATTTTTCGTCTAGCACGATTGTTCATTTACCTATTTGCCCACGATAATTAACTTTTCTGAAAACATATACTCCCTCTATCCCAAATTATAAGTCCATTTTAGGGAATCCAACTTTTTAAGATGATGACTTTTATTGGTGTGATAGTGAATGAAAAACCAATTTTACTCTTGGTCTCACCAAGTGATGTGATATTTGTAGTTTAAATATTTTATAATTTGAATAATTGAAAGGTAAATTGATAATTTGTCAAATAAAATAGCATTGACTTTATTTATTTTATAATAAATTAAATAGTGAATGTGAACACTTAAATTGTGACAAAGGGAGTACATATTAACAAACTAAAGTGGCAAATTACCCTCAATGTACTTTATCTTTATACAAAGTCGGACAAATTTTTATTCTCAAATACACTTAGCTTCAATGTTTGTAGAGACTAAACAAAGCTAAGAAGTACAATACGGTTTCAGATTATTGTGAGCACAACGATATTGGATATTTGACTTATGGTGTTCGATTTATTTGATTATTTTTGTTGTAGATTAAGAACGGTTGGGTCTATCACGGAGAATAGAAACATAATTTTACGTTGTCATTACAACCACCTAATAAAAATTTCTCTTTCAATGCCTATTATCTAACAATAATTAATGTTAGGATTTAATCATCTTTATGTCATTTTGTTTGCATACCGTCTAACCACCATTTATTACGTTGTCATTACAACCACCTAATAAAAATTTCTCTTTCAATGCCTATTATCTAACAATAATTAATGTTAGGATTTAATCATCTTTATGTCACCTTACGTTCTGCGGTTCAATTCATGTCTAAGATATGGTCATGAGCATTATAGTATGACGCTATTGATTACATCTGACAGTTACAAGTTCCATACACATGCATGCAATCACTGCCATGCAACTCTCTACGCCGTATGAAAACAATCAACTTGCAACATCACGCATGCTACTACAGTGAAGTCAAGAATGGTTGCGATCACGCTTGGAGTTTTGGCCGGTTGTGATCACACGTGAATAAACTTAGCCCACGCCTGTGCAAGTTGAAGCTTGTCTTTGGTTCGTTTCTCTGCCTATATATATGGCATGTTGTAAGGATGGTAAATACAAGCCACAAGTGTAAGACACAACAGAGAGCAAAATATAGAGAGAGTAAACCAGAGAGTGTTTCTGTGAAGTTGAGTGAGAGTGTGAGGTTGAGTAGAGCGATTGTATCCTCCTCCCCATTCTCGGTTTTATTTCAAAGCCAAGATAGTGAAACCTCTCAAAGTGGATGTCGGTTCCAATTGGACCGAACCACTATAAATTTGGTGTGTATTGTGTGTTTGTGTTTGTGTTTGATATTGGTTTGGACCCAACAAAGTGGTATCAGAGCAAATATTCGAAAAAAAGAGCCGTACATTCAAATTCTATTTCGAACCATTCCAGTGATCAAATCACCACACCACCCTTGTTTTCAGACGACCCATCAAACAAGGAAGAGTATCCCGTCGAGAACCGCCGCTGCACGCCGCTGCACGCGCCGCCACGCGCCACCTGAAGATCGGCGCGTCACAAGCCTCGGCGTCACGTGCCACACGCGCCTTCAACATCCAGTGCGAGTGAAGGCCACGCACAGCACGCGCCTCCAAGCTCAGCCGCGCGTGAGGACCACGCGCATCCACGCGCCATACATCAGCGATGATGTCATCCAGGGTGCCACGTCACTACTGACGTCACACCCCCTACCACGTGTCACCCTCCTGCTGTGCCACGTGTCACCCACGTCCACTACCACATCACCCTCCACGTGTCACCACTGACACCCTGCCACGTGTCATTCTCTGTTGTTGTCACGTCATCACATACTTTGCAAAATTACAGTTTTTCCCCTCGCCGTTGTTTTGACTATTCCAGACTCATCCTAAGTTGGATTTGAGCTCAGTAAGAGGCGATCTTAAGGTTTTTGACCGTTCTGGACGTAATGGTATACTCCGTTTTGCATGATTCCACTTTGAACATATCAAACAAGCCAGGGAAAGCTTAAAGATTCTGATTCGATGGAAGATTCAGGATCCGGAGCCATGATTAGATTGACCGCAATAAACTATTCATTGTGGAAGTCAAAGATGGAGGATCTTTTGTATATTAAAGATCTGTGGAAGCCGATCAAAAGGACCGACTATGCACCTGACGGCAAACCGAAGGACATGACCGACGGAGACTGGACGGTACTCAACCGAAAATGTGCCACCCAAATCAGACAATGGATCGACAAAAGCATTGATCAAAATTTTGCCAACGACAATGATGCTTATGCTTTTTGGCAAAAATTGGAGAAGATGTACGCACGAAAAACATCTCAGAACAAGGTAAATCTTTTGAGCCGTATTGTAAACCTTAAATACAAAGACGACAAAAGTGTGTCAGAACACATGAGCGAATTCCAGGGGCTGTTGGATCAATTCAACTCTATGAAAATGACTATAAAAGATGAGATGCAAGCAGTATTCCTATTACACTCTCTTCTGAAAAGTTGGGATACGCTAGTTGTCTCTTTAAGCAACTCAGCTCCAGATGGAATAATTAATATGGAAATGGCGAAAGATAGAGTGTTAAACGAGGAAGCAAGAAGAAAGGAATAATGATATAATCCGGAGTCAGAAGCTTTTGTCACTAAAAGACGAGAAATGAAAGAATGGCGTGATAGAAGCAAAAGCAGAAACCATCGCAATCAGACACAGCATTGTGGGCGATCAAAGTCCACTTTCAGAAGAGACAAAACCTGTCATCACAGTGGCAAGCCAGACCATTTTATCAGAGAATGCAGGAAGCTAAAAGCCAAACAGTCTGGACAACATACTAGAAATAGAGGTGAAGAAAGTACCTCAGAAGCAGCAGCAACAGCCGGAGAAGGGATCGTCATCGTTCAAGATGATGATTGTGTCCACTTCACATCCGAAGATTCTACCTGGGTTACTGACTCTGGAGCTTTCTGTCACGTCACTTCAAGGAAGGATATGTTCACATCCTACACCAGTGGTGACTTCGGACTTATGAAGATGGGGAACCAAGGAGCATCCAAAATTACCGGCAAGGGTGATATTCTTTTGGAAAACAGCAATGGATGCAAACTACTCCTCAAAGATGTGAGACATGTCCCAGATATTCGTCTCAACTTGATCTCCACCGGCAAGCTCGATGATGAAGGCTACAACAGTCACTTTGGTGATGGTAAGTGGATGCTCACCAAAAACAATCTTGTGGTGGCCAGAGGAAAGAAGACCAGCTCTCTCTACACAACGCAAGAAAAACTGTGTAGAGTTGAGGTGAATACGATGTAGAAAGAAGTCCCCACCGAGTTATGGCACAAAAGACTTGGTCATATGAGTGAGAAAGGGCTCAAGATCCTTACCAGAAAAGAACTCTTACCTGGAATGAAAGGTACTCCATTACACACCTGTGTCGACTGCATCATGGGGAAACAACACAGAGTTGCATTCCGTAGTTCCCCTCCATCTAGAAAACCATACATTCTAGATCTCGTACACACGGATGTTTGCACCATGCAAAGCAGAACTCATGGAGGTGCCCTCTATTTTGTCACATTCATTGATGATCATTCCAGAAAAATTATGGACCTTTGCCTTGAAAACTAAAGACCAGGTGCTGGAAGTGTTCAAGCAGTTCCATGTAAAGGTTGAAAGAGAAACTGGGAAAAGGCTGAAGTGTGTACGTGCAGACAATGGTGGCGTGTACAGAGGACCATTAGAGGAGTATTGCAGAAGCTTTGGCATCAGACTGGAAAAATCTGTGCCAAAAACTCCTCAACATAACGGCCTTGCAGAAAAAATGAACAGAACCATCTGCGAAAGAATCATGTGCATGTTATCTAATGCCAAGTTGTCAACTCCTTTCTGGGGTGAAGCAATGAGAACAGCGGTTGACTTAATCAACCTATCTCCCTCAGTTCCATTAAACGGTGATGTTCCAGAGAAAGTATGGAGAGGGAAAGATGTTTCCTACAAATACTTGAAGGTGTTTGGTTGCAGAACATTTGTCCACATCCCCAGAGATGAAAGATCCAAGCTTGACGGAAAGGCCAAATAGTGCATCTTCCTGGGATATGCCCATGAAGAGTTTGGTTACAGACTCCGGGATCCTATCAACAAAAAGGTCATCAGAAGCAGAGATGTGGTATTTTTCGAAGATTAGACCATTGAAGATCTTGAAAAACAGAAGAAATCAGATTCACCTGAAGAGTTACTAGCTAATCTAGACCCAGTTCCTTTACCGAGAGCACAAAATGATGGGGGAGCTATTCAAGGAGATCCAGCTGATGACGGTGCAGAACCAGAACCAGTTGTAGAAGAAAATCCTGTTGATCCTCAAACAAGGAGATCTTCCAGAGAGCGAAAACCGAATCGTAAATATTCCTCCGCAGAGTACGTGATGCTTAGTGACGGGGGAGAACCAGAGAGCTATCAGGAAGTTGTTGCAGACAGTAAAAAGGCGGAGTGAATGAAAGCCATGCAGGAAGAGATGAAATCGCCGCAGGAGAACCACACATATGACTTGGTCAAGCTACCGCAGGGAATGAAAGCTCTCAAGAATAAATGGGTATTCAAACTGAAGACTGAAGAAAATAATCCACAACCAAGGTACAAGGCTGGTTGTGAAGGGATTCGGTCAGAAGAAGGGCATTGATTTTGAAGAAATATTTTCACCTGTGGTGAAAATGTCCTCCATCCGAGTTGTTCTTGGCTTGGCAGCTAGCTTAAACCTAGAGATCGAACAACTGGATGTAAAGACCGCATTTCTACATGGTGATCTGGATGAAGAAATCTACATGGAGCAACCTGAAGGATTCATAACCAGAGGAAAAGAAAATCTTGTGTGCAGATTGAGGAAAAGTCTCTATGGGCTCAAACAAGCACCAAGACAGTGGTACAAAAAGTTCGATTCATTCATGGACCAGAATGGGTACAACAGAACCACTGCAGATCACTGTGTATTTGTCAAGAAATTTTCTGACGAAGATTTTATCATCCTCTTGCTATATGTCGATGATACGTTCATCGTTGGCCATGACAGTAGTAAGATTACCAAGTTGAAGAAGGAATTGAGCAAGTCATTTGCTATGAAAGACTTGGGACCGGCAAAACAAATCTTGGGAATGTAAATCTCTCGAGACAGACAGAAACACAAGCTCTGGTTATCTCAAGAAAGATATATCGACAAAGTTCTTGAAAGATTCAACATGAGCAAAGCAAAACCAGTCAGTGTTCCACTTGCAAGCCATTTCAAGCTGAATATGAAGCAGTGTCCTTCAAGTGAGACGAAAAAAGCAGAAATGAAGAAAGTGCCTTATGCTTCAGCGGTTGGCAGCTTAATTTACACTATGGTATGTACGAGGCCAGATATTGCTCATGTCGTAGGAGTTGTCAATCGGTATCTGTCAAATCCTGGAAAGGATCATTGGGCAGCAGTAAAATGGATTCTCAGGTATCTTAGAGGAACTACCAATATTTGTTTATGCTTTGGTAGTGGTAAACCTTTATTGGAAGGTTGCACAGATGCAGACATGGCCGGAGACAGTGACTCAAGAAAATCCACATCAGGATACCTAATCACTTTTGCAGGGGGAGCAGTCTCATGGCAATCCCGATTACAAAAGTGTGTTGCTTTATCCACCACAGAAGCTGAATACATTGCAGTAACAAAAGGATGCAAAGAGATCTTGTGGATGAAGAAATTCCTTCAAGAATTGGGGTAATAACAGGAAAAATATGTCATATATTGTGACAGTCAAAGTGCTATTCACCTTAGCAAAAATTCAACCTTTCACTCAAGGTCCAAACACATCGACGTCAGGTATCACTGGATCCGTGATGTGCTAGAAAATAAATTTCTACAGCTAGAGAAGATCCACACAGATGATAATGGATCAGATTTGATGACCAAGAGCTTGTCCATAGAAAAACTAGAGGTTTGCAAAGAAGAAGCTGGTTTAACACCAGCCCCAAATTGGCACTGAGGGGGAGATCAGCTGAAGACGTTCTCCTCAGATTGGTATGGAAGGGGGAGAATTGACAGTTACGGGTTCCATACACATGCATGCAATCACTACCATGCAACTCTCTACGCCGTATGAAAACAATCAACTTGCAACATCACGCATGCTACTACAGTGAAGTCAAGAATGGTTGCGATCACGCTTGGAGTCTTGGTCGGTTGTGATCACGCGTGAAGAAACTTAGCCCACGCCTGTGCAAGTTGAAGCTTGTCTTTGGTTCGTTTCTCTGCCTATATATATGGCATGTTGTAAGGATGGTAAATACAAGCCACAAGTGTAAGACACAACAGAGAGCAAAATATAGAGAGAGTAAACCACATAGTGTTTCTGTGAAGTTGAGTGAGAGTGTGAGGTTGAGTAGAGCGATTGTATCCTCCTCCCCATTCTCAGTTTTGTTTCAAACCGAAGATAGTGAAATCTCTCAAAGTGGACGTCGGTTCCAATTGGACCGAACCACTATAAATTTGGTGTCTATTGTGTGTGTGTGTTTGTGTTTGATATTGGTTTGGACCCAACAACATCATATAAGATCAACAAGTATAGAATTGATATTTGTAATTTGTTAGTATGTTGGTTATGATATTACAGTAACTTTTTTTCTTGATTATAAAAAATCATTGCTCTTTTTTTCTTGATTATAAAAAATCATTGTTGATTTGCTCAAATTATGTCCAACACATATTGTTTAAGTTCACAAAGCCATATCTACGTTATACGGAAGGTGCATTGTCCTTAATACATGAACCTTGTGGATCAGTCTTCTTATCAATATTTGGGAATTCTTGAAGAATAAAATACGAGTAGACCTCCTAAAGTTTGATTTGTACCATTAATGTCATTGAAGTTCATTTTGTGCATAAATATATAAGTGCATTTATTATTTATAGACGTTACAAATTAGTCCCTAGTTATTGCCGTTGATTTGTTATAAATGGATAAATTACATTTTAGTGCCCTGTTGTTAATATAAATTACACTCCACACCCTATATGATTTTGTTAATTACACTTTCACCTCTTATTTGTTTCAATTATACCCCTCAGTACAACCGCCGGCAAGGTCAAACCCAGTCAACGATAGCATCACTCAATTTTGAGATGTGAAATAACTAAATTACCCCTAAATATGTGTAAAGACCTATTTCCCCTCATAGAGATGTGAAAAGACTAACCTACCCTCCTTTTATAAATTGCATGGACCAAACTACCCTTTTTGCATGTATAAGACTCATCTCTCACATAAATCATATTCTCTCTCTATATATATATATTATTTATGTGTCTATATATATATATATTATATGTATGTGTATATATTAGAATTGAAAAATAAAAAGAAAAAAAAAGTTCCTTTATTTTATAAATTACAGAACATATATATACTATATATATACAGACGTGTATATATATGTGTGTGTGCGCGCGTGTAACTTCCATTGCATATGTATATTATACATATAGATCGACGTGCAAATATTTATATATATAATTTTCACTATCTTTCTCATCTTCTCAACTATCTTCTCCTCCAAATCCGTTACAATTTAGGGTTTAGTTTATCGATTTTTAGGGTTAATTAGGGTGTTGAGAGGAAGGGGTGGGAAGAAAATGGGTTTTGGCGGTAGAGCAAGGAGGGTGACATTTCCGGCGAGAGGTGGTGGCGACAACGGACTTGAGGAAGAGAGAGAGGTGTTTCTCCATTTATTCAAAACCCTAAAATATATAAAAAGGTAAATGGGTAATTTAAATATAAAAAATATTTTACAATTAAAAAGGAATTAAAAATCATTGGCATAATGGTTATTTCCATTCTCCGGTCTGAACGTTGATGGGTTCTAAGGGAGGAAAATGTAATTAGTGAAATTATAGGGGTTGCGAGTGTAATTTACATTAACAATAGTGGATGAAAATGTAATTCATTCGTTATAAATTGATGGTAAGGTGTGTTGCACATGAGTAGAATAGGGATGATAATAATACCCGCTCCAATGGGGAACCGCCCCGCCTCGTTTAGCCCGGGTATGGGGACCCAATTACATAAATGGGGGCGGGGATGGGGGCAAAAAAAAAAATCCCCATCGGGTTCGGGGGTACCCCCGCCCCGCCCCGAACCCGCCCCGGTTATATATATTATAATATATATTACAATAATATATATGTAAAATATATATATATATATATATGTTTAAGATATAATTTTTTATATAAAAAGGTAAAATATATATATATATATATATATATTTTTTACATATATATTATTGTAATATATATATATATATATATATAATATAGTTTTTTTATATAAAAATGTAATACCGGGGCACGGGGCGGGGCGGGGGCGGGTTCGGGGATGGGGTTGGGGATCCCCGCCCCGACCCGCCCCATTGCCATTCCTACACATGAGTCACATGACCTTTATTGGACAATATACTTTGGCCTTGTTTGGTAGGCTGTTTTATTTGGTATGGTCTGATCTGGTCTTTGTTTTCAGCGACCAGACCATATTTGTTTGGATTTGGTCTCAAAATTTGGAACCAAATCAAATGAGACTAAATTAAACCAAATGGAGTCTTTTTGGAACCAGATTTTTTTATGGTTGAACCTGGTCTGGTCTGGTCTTATTAATAAAATATATCTATAAATAATTAAAAATGAATAAATAATAATAATAAATTAAATAAAACATATTTTAAGAATAAAATATAAATAATAAATAATAAACAAAATGAAATAAATAATACCTAATAATAATAAAAAATGAATATAATAATAATAAATGAATGAATAAATAATAAAATATATTTATAAATAATAAATTAAATAAAACATATTTAAAAATAAATAATAAATAATAAACAAATAGAATTAAATAATACATTATAATAATAATAAATGAATACAATAATAATAAATAAATATAATAATAAAAAATGGACTAAATAATAAATTAATAAAATATAATCGTAAATAATTAAAAATTAATAAATAATAATAATAAATTAATAAAATAAATAATAAATTACATAAAAATATATTTAAAAATATAATAAAAATAATAAATAATAAACAAATTGAAAAAAGTAATAATAAAAAAATAAATATAATAAATAAATACTTCATAATAATAACAAAAAATGAGTATAATAATAATAAATTAATATAAATTAATAAAATATATATTTAAATAATTAAAAATGAATAAATAATTTATAAATAAAATGAATTAAATAATGAAATAATAATAAATAAATAGAATATATTTTGAAATTAATATATAAATGAATAAATAATATAAATAATAAATTAATAAAATATATTATAAAGTGAAGAAATAATAGATAAAAGAAATAAATAATACATAATTAAATATTATAATAAATAAAAAATAAATAGTAAGACCAAACCGCTTACCAAACAGACTTTTAAATTCAGGATCTAGACAAGCCAGACCAGATTAGACCAAATAAAATCGCCTACCAAACATGACCTTAGTCTCTATTTAGAATGAAGTCCAATATAATTGAAAAAAAATCGCAAATGTTAACTTATAAATTAAATAATTATAATTAGATAGGTTACGAAGTGTTATTAGTCGTCCAATATTTGTATTTTTAAGATCGTATAAGTTTAACGTGATTGTAAACTATAATTACAACATATATCTACAATCTGTATGCATATTAACCATAAATTTATAGCATAATGCTTGTTAGGAGAAGGTAAGGATGAAAAAACAAGTTGTGACTAAAATCAAAGCAAAGCAAAACAAAACATGGGTATGTCCAAGTTATTGCAAAAAGTCAAAGACCAAGCTCTGTCCTCTGTGTTTGCATCTGTTTACACTCTGCAATCTTATCCTTCTTCCTTTCCTCTCCTTTCCTCTCGCCCTCACTCTCCTTTCCCTTTCAGAATGGATAAATTTTGTCTGCAAAAATTCTGAGCTACTATGGTCAGACCTTGTAATGGTTTCTGCAGCTATATATAGGTCACAGTATGGGCACAAATGTATAGTCTCATCAGTTCCATGGCCAATCAAACATTTCTTATCAATTATATTTATTTTTATTGATGTGGTCCCGCCAAAATTTCATAAAGAGGGTTGCATTTTGAGGCCCCCAATGCAGCTCATGCTGGCATCCTTTCCTCTCTTGCTGGAATATTGAATAATGGCGCCCTAATTTGGTCAGGTTCATCTAACTCTGTCTATATTGCTTCTCCACTTGGGATATGGACTTGAAGAAGGCTAAACTTATTACATTAAGAGGTAAATTTAATTAGGGTTTTAAATCAAACGACTCCAGCTGAGTTTTAAAATGTTCAAATTTAATTCATTTATTAAATAAATTTAAAAATTATATTAGGTTTTGTTTCATGTGTTAAACAAATGAGTCTAACAAATTGAGTTCCAACATGCTCACAAATGGTTCGGTTCAGTTGCAACATATATTATGCTCATATATGCTTGTTATTAAAATGTTTTCATTTTTCTAATATCATGTTCTTTGGTTTTGTTTATTTTATTTTCTCCATATTCTTTTTTCACTGGTATAGATTAATTTGAAGCATTTTTTACAAAATGAACATATCTATCTTATAATTTTAAACAACTTTTTTTGCAATTTTTTCAAATCCGGCACCTTATCTTGGAGATTATTAAATTATTTTACTATTTTACTAAGACCAGTCTGTTCACGAGTTTGCAACCAAACTCAACAATGTTCAAACTTGACTCATTTATTAAATGAGCCTAAAAAATGTGCTCAATCTCGACTAATTTGTTAGACGAACGAGCCCGAGCCGATCTCTTCACGAGTCGAACCTACTTACGAAGAACTCGATTCATTTTCAACCCTAGGTTAATTACACCAACCTCCCTTGAGGTTTGAGTAAATTATACTCACATAGAGCATTTAGCCTTCATTCCTGTAACCAAAATGCGGTTGGGATTTTTCCATTTACTAGAGATCCATACAAATGAATCCATTGTTTTTCATTTGTCATAACATAATTCAATGCTGGATTGACTATATCAATATGTTTAGGACCTTTAATTCATACAAACAATTCATACATCATCATCCAATTAGTGGTGGTGGTATCGAAATGATCCACTTGATTTATATAATCGTATATGTGTTACAACATAGCCATGTTGGTTCCATTATTTTCCTTACATGTCACAGTTCACTTGTAAAATAATTAGGTCTTGACAGAGTTCAATTCCCATTTCTAAAAATTTCAAAGGTATTAGTTTGAAGTTGAGTATGAACATAATCTAACCGAAAATCTATAAGTGCAAGGTGTGTTTTCAACTTTGCATATATGGCCATTCAAATATGTAACAAACTCTCTCTCTCTCCATTTTCATGCCACATGGTCTTCATAACTAAACTAGAATTAAAATACCAAACATTATAAGATATTTAATTACCCTCCAAGCCTAACAACCTTAAAAATTGTTTTGACCATCCTTTTTGACAATCTCAATGATAAATTGACTTGCCTAACAATATATACATTATTTACTTCTCTATTGCTCCTTATTGTTAATTCAACACAAGCCTAGGTTATTATGTCTTGAGGTGTGGTTTAGATTATGCTCTCAAGCACATATGGACGCCTAGTCAAAGGACATGAGAAAATGGGGTTTTGGGTATTAATTAAAAAAATACATAAGCATGCCTACATCATCTAATTAACAATGTTAGTCCTAATAATGTTAGGCATAACAAATCTTATTCCTAGATCATGATATATATATATGTGTGTACACATGGTGATCACTTGTACTTTGATTCTTGGTAGTGATATATTTTAACCATTCAAAAAGTTCATGTCCTTTTTTAGAGGCTTATTTTAGGGTTTGAGGGTGATAATTGAAGTACATTTTTTTGGTCCAATTTAGTGCATTTGGTAGAGGGAGTTGATACCAAATATATGATTTTGGACTGAAATTTGTGGTCCAACCCATGTTTGGTAATCTTGGTGTTGATGCAACAGTATCAAACCATTGGTACCAAATGCCCCATTTTTCATACCAACTCAATAAGATGGTTTTGTGTGGTTTGGTTTTGTTTTGTTTTCTCACACCAAAATCATTCTTTAACCCAAACCAATTCAATTTGGTGTACCATTGTTTAACTCAAACCAATTCATTTATAATATTATATATATAAATTTGAAAAATAAAATATTTATGAAAAAATTAAATATTTCAAAAAAATCAAACGAAAAAATATATTTCGTAAAAAATAAAATATTTTGGGGAAACAAATATTTCTGGAAAAAATAAAATATAATAAAAATATATTTATTATTTTTTAAAAAATATACAAATTATATGTATTTTTACTGAAATCTTTTATTTTTTCAAAATATTTTATTTTTTTGAAATATCTTATATAAAATATTTTATCTATAAATATTTCAAAAAAATTAAATATTTATGAAAAATTAAATATTTTGAAAAAATTAAATATTTATATATTTTATTTTTTAAAACATATATATTTACAAAATATTATTTTAAATAAATAAAATGTCAAACTATTCCAAGTTACCAAATATGATTGGTTTCAGAATTTCAGTTCATATACCAACTCTACCAAACATGTTTCAGTTCAGAAAAAAATCACACCAAACCTAACACAACCCAACCCAACCCAAAATCAACACCGTACCGCACCGGTTCCCAAACAGGCACTTGAAGTGCATAACATGAGAAGAGCATTGCCAATAATAATAAAAAAGGATCGCATGCGTTAAACCCCCTTATAGTATGAATATAGTGCGTATAACACCCTTCTGGTTTGATTTCACCCTAATCGTTTCATTTGTGTGCGAATTGACCCCATTTCGTGTTAAATGACATATATACCCTTTGTATAATTCGAAAAACATATATAAATTTGAAATATTCTATAAAATTTGTAAATATATATATATAATTTAAAAAATATCTAAAATTCAAAAAATATATATTAAATTTCAAAAAAATATAAAATTCGAAAAAATATAAATTTTGAAAAAAAAAATATAAATTTCAAAAAATTATATAAAATTGGGAAAAACATATATAAATTCAATATATATATATAAATTTCAAAAAAATATATAAAATTCGGGAAAAATATTAAATTTGAAAAAAATATATTAAATTTTGAAAATAAAATATAAAATTTGAAAACATATATAAATTTCGGAAAAAATATATAAAATTCGGGGAAAATATACTTATATTTTCTACTTTCTTGGACTTTAAATGTTGTTTTGGTGTATTGTACTTTGGTCACTTGTATTTTTTATACTTCTATTTGCACAACTATTTGAATTTTATATATTTTTTACGAGTTTTATATATTTGTTTCAAATTTTATATATTTTTTTGAATTATATATATATTGTTTCAAATTTTATATATTTGTTTTGAATTTTATATATATATTTTGAATTTTAATATTTATTTTTCGAAATTAATATATATTTTTTGAAATTTATTTTTTTTTTTACGAATTTTATATATTGGTTTCAAATTTTATATATATAAATTTCAAAAAATTTATTTTATATATATATATATTGGTTTCGAATTTTATATATATAAATTTTGAATTTGAATTTTATATATTGGCTTCGAAATTTATTTTTCAAAATTTATATATATATTTTGAAGAAAATGATAAAATGGGTATTTAAGAGAGTATAAAAGTCATGTGAGCCGCACATGACCGGAAAGAAGGGAGTATTCGCACGTTTTCGAAACTTGTAAGGGGATATTCGCACTTTTTCAAAACTTGCAGGGGTATGAATACACACATTTTTAAAGTATAGGATGTTATACGCACCATATCTATACTACAAAAGTGTTTTCTGTACTTCCCTAAAAAAAAAGTTAAAAGTGCAAATGATAGGAAGAGATTGGGTTCACAAGTCTCAGCAAAGCCAGACCTTAATTTGGGCTTTCCAAACCCTTGTTCTAAAAGGCCCATTGTGAGGATGGGTCTATGGACGCCTGTATTTGGGCTCACATTGGGTAACATCTATTGTTCGGGTCAATCTAACCTTTGGGCTACCCAAACCCATTTATTTCTAAAGGGCCCAAAATAGCAATGCTAACTAGTCAACCCAGCCCAATTTAACATTATGATCCAAGTCCACTTATTTGTATTTGCGTTGGGCTGGACTCGTGTTGGCCTATAAATATGACTTATCGTACCAATTCATAGGTGTGCACCAACTAAACTAATACACAATATTCACATTGTAGCATATGCTGCTGTAACTCTTTATTTATTTTTTCCGATAATTGGAGTGTTCAGATTACACGGGTAAGGGTCCAACTATATTCGCGGTTGAGACCTAATGAATATTGAACATGGGACCGAATGTTTTCTGAGACAATCCCAAGTCTTTTTCAAATGAGACAACACGTTTGGATTAAATCTTTAAATTTAATTTATCAATGAAAAAAACTTTATATTTCACCCTAGAATTTTATATATATGTAATTATATCGATAAATTTATTAAATCTCATATTCTCACTTATTTTGGGCTATACTCAGGTTGGCCAGTTAATAGGCCTTAATCTTGATTTGTGAAATACGTGTTTAAATTTCATTACTTGTATTTACTTTAACAACTTAACATTTGTTGCATAAAATGTTCTTATGTGATCCTCAATTTGCTCCAACAATTATAAGATTTATGTTTATCTAAGGTGGACTCGGATGGGATGACTGAGAAATGAAATCGATGTAAGCTTTCCTCATTTTTAAGACTGAAGATCAAGTTTTGATAGGTATTATAATTACCCTACTTTTTGCAACCTTATGATATTTGTAATATTGAATTGTAAATATATTGGATTCTCTAAATTTTTTGTCATATATCACTATTAATGTGCATAATTACTACTATTGTAAAATTCCATTTTTTGCCTCTATAAAAAGTGCCTAACAATAAAATGAATATTTACTCTCACCACGCATCTTCACTTTCTATAGATTCTATTAAAACTTTAGAGCTTGATTAGTACCCTTATATATATATATTTTTCGATATTCCGGGTGTTCGGGACAAAATTCACAGGACCTGTGTAAAATAACCCCTCCACATGAATCGGGTAAAGCTTGAACAATGTTCGCGATTGTGGTTGTAACAAATTGTTTGCACCTGGTAAGAATCGAATATGAGATCTAATATTTTTTAAGACACCATGTCCCAAGCCTTTTTCAGCTGGGCCAACCCGTTTGGATTACTAACCCTTATATTTGTTACAATCCTAACAATAGTTAAACCAATTTATCATAGAAAAACCTAAGGGCGCGTTTGGAAACTAGTGTTTTCGTTTTCGTTTTTTATCTCTTGAGAACAAAAAAGTTTCTTGTTCTTGTCCTAAGGGTAATCCGGAAACAAAAACATGTTTGGTTGAAAATTTTGTCTAAAAAATTTTCGGGAACAAAAAAAAAAAAAAAATTTGTTTGGAGGTTAGGATTTGGAGGTTGAAGATGGAGGTTAGGGTTTGGATGTTGAAGATAGAGGTTAGGGAATCTGCAACAAATTTTTTTTTTTTTGTTGAGAACAAACAGTGCCGAAAAAAAAAAAAAAAAACACCATTTTGGTGTTCTCAAATTTTGAACTAAGGTGAGAAAACGTTTTTTTACTGTTCATGAAAACAAAAACCATCAAAGGCTCCCAAACGTGTTTTTATTTTCGTGAACAGTGAAAAAAACAAGAACAAAAACGAAAACACCCCATCCAAACGCAGCCTAAATTGGAAAAATAAACCACATTCTAAACACGGGTTGATTGAACTATTTTTTAACGACTTTGTGGCCAAGTAGCTAGGGTCACCACCAGATTTTGTAGGCCTGTAAGATCTAATCCAATCCAAAGCAGCTAAAGCTGCTTTGTACACGCACACAATATATCATTATTTTGATATTCTTCAAAAAAACCAAAAAATATATATATACTTTATGTAATATTGAAATATATATATATATATACTTTAATATTGTTATTTTCTCTTTTAGTTTTTCTCAAAGTGTCTATAATGATCCAAAAAATTGGGCCTAATCCTCCATTGTTTTCTTCTTCTTCCTACACTAGCAAGCAAGTTTCACATTTTCAAGCTCAATAGTTTTCAACACAAGCTAATATTATCCAATATTAAAATGGTTTGATGAGGTGGCAAACAACCTTATCCAAAACTTAGTTGGACTCCTTTTAACCAAAAACAGCATATGCGTTGCACGTGTCACTACATGGACTCACCACGTAATATAATAAAAAAATATAATAGAAAATTTGAAGTGGTCTTCCTAACACTTTCCTTGAATTTTATAATAGAAAACTATAAAAAACAGATTGGATGAGCAGCCTTTTAAAATGACAGCTATGCCCACCCATCTGTGCTAAACGACAACGTTTTTCCGGCTGCCGACATTCCACGGTTCGCAGCATCTATTCATTTTAAATATTATATATATATATATATATATATCATACATTGAATAATATATACTCAATATATAATACTTATTTATGCGCATAGTTGTATTATAAATAAAGTGAACCCCCTAAACAATGAATTTGTGTTCACATTACTTACCCAAAAAAAAAAAAAAAAAATTGTGTTCACATTAATTCCATAATTTTCTTGTTTGCTTAACTTTAAATTTTTTATAAAAATAATTATTGAGTACAGAGCTACGATGAGTAAGTGAAACATAAGTTTTAGCCTTAGGGGACTCTTGTTTATATTATAACGTTGCTTTCACTGTAGAAATAGTATATAGAATATTTATTGTAAGGATTTACTTAAAAATATCAGTAATATTAGTTAATATATTAATTTGAATATATGTGATGAAAAATATATAAGAAGGATTATATTGCACGCAAACAGCCGCTGCCCGACTTGAAAAGAACTCTACTAGAGAGTAGTTAAATGCTTTGACTATGTTAATTTTATGTATTAAATGATTCATCAACTTTATTGAAATCATAATCATTAAGCTTTGAATAGACTACTAATGCACTAGTACTATCCCAGGATATATAGTGGATGCTAATAACTCAGTAATTGAAGATTAAAAGTTCAGAATTGAAATTAAAGGGGGCCTTCTCTCTCCTCTCTCTCTCTCTCTCTCTCTCTCTCTCTCTCTCACACACACACACAGTAATTTAAGTAGGCTGGCGAGTGGCGACAAGGTGTGCTAGCTAACTCGTCCATTCCAAGGTGATGAATTGAATCATTCTAAAACTCCACCCATAACCTCACACTAATAATTATGAACATGAAGATTTTAGACAATTAAAATGTTAAATTAGCAAATCCACCAATTTTTATTTTTTTTGGGTAACCATGGTATCCCGTGTAAACCTCCAGTGCCCAAACAAAATTGTAGCAAACAGGAATGGAACCTGGAACCTAATACCTCAATCATTAGGTCTCTGTCTTTTACCAATTGTGTCACTTGTTCGGATTACCCACCAAAATTAATTCCTATATTTAACTATCACATTGGTTAATATATAAGCATACAAAATTTAAATACAACGATGTTACCATCTTAATTAAATACAACGGTGTTACTATTTCCATCCCAAATTAGTGATGGGTGTCAGATGTGTGTAAAATACGTGGTTAAAAACAATACATTAACGTCACTTTCGATTTTACCCTTTTGCAAGCGCACAAATCAATTATGTATAATTTTGCTTGAGTAAGGGAATATCGATCTCACATAGATAAGGATTGTTCACTTTAATAATCTAAAAACAATGAATTATAGTTTTTCAAAAAGAGTTGATTTTTGTAAATTATCTAATATTAATTAATCTAAACAACAAAGTAAATTGGTTTGTGATTCAGAGGGAGAGAAAATTAGGGTTTCCTCACTCCACCATTAACTGCATAATATAGTTCAAATTCTAATTTCAATTGCATGATGGCGATTCATTGACTGTGAATCAGGTCGTACCGCGCCAACAGTTTGACTCTAAAAATGATTATTCTCAACCGGATCGCAACAACCTATCTCAAGACTAAACTGATTAGTGCATGCCGACTACTAACAGGTAAGTAAATTAAAGCATGAAAATAAACTAAGGCATGTCTATATCAGTTTATCAGGGCATGACCTGTGTCAACCTAGGGTTTTGAGTTTTATGACCACCATTGTGTAGAAAATAACAGATTAAGCATCCAAGTTCCAGCCCATAGTGAATAATTGTGATTGTGTAAGATAAATATATTCGAAAAGTCTAAGACAAGAATCAATTCAAATATATAAACTTGTATCACGAATAAAAACGGTCTCTCGTCTAACACAATCATTACAGTATAGTCACAGTTTTTCCTCTCTACAATTGAAAACAAAATTAGAACTACATTACTTGGCTAGGGTTTTGCGAGAAAACCCTAGATACCAAATTAGTTGATCATAGTTGAGGGAGTTTGTATTGTTGGTGTAGAAACGCTCTACATGACCTTCTTCTCTCAATCTCTAATGGTGTTTCTCTTCAATGGAAGAAAACTCTATGAATAAACGTGTATCTCCAAAACAGAACTAAAAATAACCCTAAGAGCATATCCCTTTCTAAAACCTAATCCTCTCATATTTATAGACAAGTGAAGGAAACCCTAATGGTTGTCATTTCTTGTAATTTCATAATACATCAATAATCTCATAAAATCAGATGTAAATATGTGTATAAGCTTGTACGTATAGGTCTGGAATCACAGATCACATGAAATATCGAAGTAGGGACAAAACTGGAAAATTCTGAAATAACTCCGAAACAACTTCAGCATGTCGAGGGATCACGTGACCATCATGTGGGACCTACGCTCCTGACCTATGCTTGGGCGTAGGTCTAGAGCATAGGGTCCAAAACCACATCGTACCTTAGGAACGTAGGTTGAGTCCAATTTGCCCATTTTTTTCTTTGGTGACGTAGGTAAAATGCACTTTTGATGTAAAAACCCGTCTTTTTGTATTTGAGCTAAATTGGTCGTCTTTGACTTCCGATACTTTTTGGTGAAGTAATAATGTTTGAAAATTACATTTTTGCCCTTCCGTTGAGATAATGATGTCGTGAAATGTCCATGTTGCTCTCCGGTAGCTCTTCTTTGCTCTGGCGCACCTTTTGATTCCTTTCTCGAGATAGAAACGAACACGAACTCAGTTAATTCACCGAGATTAGCTTTGTTTCTTTATTAAGATCCTGAAACATGCTTACACACACAAACGAGATAAAAATACCAAGTAATGGAATGCAAAGACATAACAAACGCAAGATAGGGACGAAAAATGACCAATATTGAGTACCTATCAATTAGTTGTCCACATTTGACTTTTTAACAATTTTTTTGATATTTTGTATTTTGTATTTTGTCCTTTGATAATATAGTATAATTGTAGTTTTTAATGGGCTCCCATTATTTTTTGAAGTTAATGAGTAGGGATAACAATTTGCCCCTCTCCACCCTGTTTATAGCAGTGTTGGGTGCCCCGTTTATACTTTATGCGTGGGGATGGGGTTGGGGAAAAAACCCCGCACATAAACGGGGTGTTTAGACATATTATAATATATATTATTAATATATATATATATATAATAAGTGTGACCCAATAACCCTCAATTCTAATTTTGTTGTTGTCTAGATTGAAGTGAATTTAATATCAGACAATCTTTTTTTTTGTTATTAATTTAAGTAGAATGTATTGTAATTTGGATTGTTGGATAATTTGGTCGTTTATTTAGTTTTTATAATGTTGAATTTCATGTTTTAAGTATATGATTTTGTGGAGTTGTTTAATTTTAAAATGACATATTTGAAAATTTTGACTGTAAACGAATACCTGCGGGCACCCAACGGTTTTAAAAAGTCGACGGGGACAGGGACGAGGTGACCTCTCACCCCGTTTTCACCCTCCGTTTAGCCGGTTTTGGGAGGGGATGGGGTGGGAGTTTCTTAACGGTTGTGGGGCGGGGAAGGGTACACCCGCCCAGAACTGTACCTGTTGCCATTTCTAATGAAGATGGATAATTTGGGAAAATAGTGTATTGGGATCCGAGACTTGAAAACTAATTTGGAACAAATAAGTAGACAAAGTGGATAACTAATTTGGGAGGAAGGGAGTATCATTTTTTTTTTTACTTGTTAGTTGTTAAATTCATTTAATGTTAGGTGATGTTTAATAATTCAACTTTTACATAAAAAAAAATAGGGAGATAAAACTTCAAAGGTCAGTAACATTCTTTATCACTTAACTGAAGATTATGATTATAAATTTCAAAAATTTATTTTTAAATCACCACTTATTGCTTAAAATTTAGTCCTTACATTTTCAAAGTTCAATTTCGAAATCTACGAAAATAACACCTGATGTTGATGTCACTATTGCCGGGAAAAAGAGAGCGAAAAAGCTAACAATTCCCACAAAATAAAGATCAAATTAAACAGAATCTAAGGGTAGGTTTGGAAAATTTATTTTTTGTATTTATTTTCTGTATTCAAATATAAAAATTATATTTTTATTTATTTTTATTTTTTTCAGCAAAAAATTAAAAATAAAAAAGTTTTTGGATCAAAATTTATATTGAAAAATAAAATGGTATTGGTAGCCGGCGGTGACCGACGGCGGCAGTGGGTGACTGGCGGCGGGCGGAGGCGGCGACGGTGGCCGGCGGCGATGGGCCCAACAACGACCGAAGGTGGTGGGGGCCGGCGGCGGGGGGTGGTGGTGGTTGGTGGCGGCGGCGGCGGCGATGGGGGCAGTGGCGGAGGTGATACCCTAAACAGAAACTCAAAAAATAAATAAAAGTTGTATTTGGTGTTTTCACCACTTTTATCCATTATTCACGTAGAAAATATTTTTTTTGGAAAAAAAAAAATAAACAGTAAACGCGTTTGCCAAACGTATTTTTATTTTTGAAATAGATGAAAAGTAAAAAAAAAAAACTATTCTCTAGTGAACCAAACCGACCCTAAGTAATTGTCAATCAAGTGGACCAGTGGATTTTAGGTTTGTGAAAATATCACAACTGAAAATATCATAAATTGGATTGGAAAAGACAAAAATATCACAATTAAAGTGTTTTGACCTTTTGACTCTAGAAAAATTTACAGCCAATCATATTTGATAGGACATTCAGTTCCTGTGGGCTCTCTCTTCTCTGACCCACACATTTCCAATGTTTCTTTTCTATATGGATATGTATGAAATAACTTTCGGCCGAAATATATATAATTTCACAACTATAGAGATTCAGCCATTTTTTATATTATTTTTTGATTTTTCATATTGTTAAATTGAAAAGATAATTATTCATATACTATACAAATCTCAAAGACTGCTAATGTTTACCTTATTTAAGTCAGTGTAATTTCATTTACTTCATGTTTTAGTTTAAATAATTATTTTTTAACAAAATATGAATTTATACAAATGTAAGGTGATCAAAAGTTTGAAAATGATTTTTTTATATTATAATTTAGTTCAATAAAATAAAAAGTCTATCGAATGTAATTCAATAATAAACTGAAAGATTATTCTAAAAACAGAAGTAATATAATTCGAAAAGGCTATTTCATACATATATATATATATGTGTGTGTTTGTGGTTGATTTGGTTAATGTAGAAGTGTACCTGAGAGTACTTCCCAACTCCTAAAGTTAAAAATAGAGAATTGAGTCTTTTTTTGTTTGTTTGTTTGTTACTGAAGTGTGAGAATGTTGGTGCAAATGTGTGTTATTGTCAAAGGTTACAAGAAATATAAATAAATAAATAAGACCAGTTATTTATTTAAACACGTCAGACACTGCTATTTCTACTCTAATTTGATTTCATTGCATGCAATTGCTAATTTTTTGTTACATTAATGGTTTTGGAATCCTTTGAGAGCTAGAGGGTTTGAAACGGAAGTGCAAGATACGAAAGAAGTAAGACCATATATGTTTTGTATAATATATATATATATATATATATATATATATATATTTGTATATAAGTTGGTAACAAATTGCAAGATAGGAAAGAAGTAAGACAATATATGCTTGTATAAGTATAATCTATATTTGTATATATATTTATGTACTTCACATTTGTACTGTCCACGCATGCATGAACTTTTCATTACTCAATAAAGCACACGTCCCTAAGAATTTAGTGTATGTTTGGGAACCGATGTTATGTTAGTTTTTAGTTTTGGTTTGGTTTGAGTTGGATTTGATGTGATTTTATTCTGAATTGAAATTATGTTTGATGCAGATAATTTTGGTGTGAGAAAAAGTAAAGCTGAAAAATCAAACCATGTTTGATAGAGTTGATATGGGTTGAAATTCTGAATTGGTAACTTAAAATGATTTGACACTTTATTTATTTATAATAACATTTTCTAAATATATATGTTTTAAAAAATAAAAATACATTAAGGATAATTTTTTTTTTTACAAAAAATATTAATATCGGATAATAATATTTCACTATATTACAAGAATTATTCAATTGGTTCGTATATGTAGTTTGAAAATTTATAATTTTTTTTCATTTGAAATTTCAATGTTCTTTTACCAATTTATTATTTTTAAATATTTATTACTCAATTTTTATTAATTTATTATTAATTATTTATTCATTTTATTTTTGTTTATTATTTATTCGGTTTTAATTTATTTATTATTTAAAAATATTTATTACTCAATATTTATTTATTTATTTATTATTAATTAATTATTAATTCTATTCTATTTATCATTTTTATTTATTTATTATTTTTAAATATTTATTACTCAATATTTATTTATTTATTATTAATTATTTCTATATTATTTATTTAATATTTTACTCAATTTTTATTTATTTATTATTAATTACTAAAAATTTATTAATTATTATTTTTATTTATTATTTATTTAATAAAATGACAAACATGACAATGTTGACTTTTATTGAGAATAAAATAGTACACCAATGATGAATTTAGGATTGTGAGTTAATTTAAATTTGATGGTTATGTGTTGTGAATAGTAACCACACCATCCAAAATCATGTCGATTCCTAATTTGCTTCAATTGGTGCCAATGAATTGACACTATTAGATCAGAACCAAAGCTATCAAATATAAGTTGGACTAACTTTTTCACCTAAAACCAAAAATTTGTCACCTTACCCTTATGTCAAATACGGACTTAAAGTAACGAACAGGTAAAAAACAGAAATTTTTTTAATTGACAGCAGTAGATTTTGTGAGACAGCCAAGAGTGTTCATAAATATTGTATCATTCTTGAATGAAGTAAATCTCTCCCTCGTGACTTTAAGAACATCACTTTTCACAAGCATGCTAGTGACTAATAGCCCTCCTGATTTGTTTGGTTTTTACGAGTCTATTTTTTTTCCCACATATCATTCTTTGGCCATGTCCCGATCCTTGAACCTCTCTCCTCGGTTTTGGCAAAACAAGCCTCTAGAAAATGTGGTCATCCCAACGAACAAATTCGAGCCGAACGTAATATTTAATAAAATTGAGCCCGAATTTACTCATAAATGATTCGATTCAATTGCAATATATATTATTCTTATCAAAATTCATTTAAATTAAATTATTGCATATTTGTTTTAACATAATTTTTATTTTTTAAATACCATATTCATTGATTCTTATTTATTAACCTTTAATCTATATATATTCTTTTTTCACTTGTACAAACTTTTCGCAAGTGATTCTTATGCATTAATCGCATTCCTATAATTCTCCAACACATTTTTTATAATTTTTTTAATTTGAACGCCCTCTTTTATCGAATATGAAATAATTTTACTATTTAACTTAAACGAGCATGTTCATGAGCTAGCCGAGCCGAGCTCAGAGAAAGTTCAAGTTCAGCTCGTTTATTAAACGAGCCTAAAAAAATGTGCTCAAACTCGATTCATGAGTCGAGCCGAACATGCTCACAAACGGCTCAGTTTATTTGCAGTCTTAATAGTGTGTATATATATACATATCTTATACTCAATTTACAGCTCCCTACAAAAAAACAATTCTGAATTCAACCATTTTGAATTCTATTTTGTCATCTCGCTCTACCTTAAAACATCAATTTTTTCTTTTTCTTTTTCTTTCTATGTAAAATCCTTATCATCTTAATCTAACGACATACTATCAAAATTTGCTAATTATATTTTGGCTTCCCTTTTCATCCAATATCTAACACACAAATACACAATCTTGTATTAATATCACTTATTTTTGGAAATACATTGATTCTTAATCCTCCAACATTATAACCTACAAATTAGGTATGTCCATATAAAAATTGATTGGAAAATCTAGTAGAATTTTCATTTTAGAGTTACAAGTGTGTATCACGGGAAAAATTTAGGGTTAATTACAACGACGTCCTCTGAGATTTGCAACAATTACATGCAGATTCAATCCTTGGCAAGTGCACTCCACTTGTCCCATGAGGTTTGATAAATTGAACAAAGAACACCCAAATGCCTAACTTTGACTATATTACCATTCTCTCAATATGTATAAATATTTGATTTGATTTAATTAGTTGGGTGAATTATAATTTGCCAAAATATATAAAGTTCGAAAAAATATATTTAAAATTTGGCAAAAAATATAAATTCAACAAAAAAATATATATTAAAATTTGAAAAATATTATAAAATTCAAAAATAAATATAAAATTCGAAAAAAATATTTAAAATTCTAAAACAAATATAAATTTCGAAAAAAATATAAAATTTGAAAAATATATACTATAAAATTCAAAAATAATATATAGTGCCAAGAAAAAAATATAAAATTTGAAAAAACTAATTTTGAAAAAATATATATTTATGTGAAGATTAAAACATCATTGTAATGCAAAATTAAAACTTGGTGTCATTGATAAAAGTTAGGGCCACAACAACGGTAACACTTACCCAAAAGGTCATGGCATTTCACCATTTATTTAGTCTAAAACCTTATTATTAAGCTCTATTTATTTAGTCTAAAACTTTATTATTAAGCTCCAAGGTTTTAGACTAAATAAATGGAGCTTACTAATAAGGTTTTAGACTAAATAAATGATGAAATACCATGACCTTTTGGGTAAGTGCTACCGTTGATGTGGACCATAACCTTTATCAATGACACCAAGTTCTAATTTTTCATTACAATGATGTTTTAATCTTCACATAAATTTATATTTTTTTGAAATTATATATTTTCGAATTATATATTTTTTTCTTGGCACTATATATTATTTTTGAAGTTTATAGTATATGTTTTTCAAAAGTTATATATATTTCTTGAAATATATATATTTTTTACGATTTTTATATATTTGTTTTGAATTTTATAGATTTTGGCAAATTATAATTCACCCAGCTAATTAAATCAAATAATAAAATAAAATCAAATATTTATACATATTGAGAGAAGGGTAATATAATCAAAGTTAGGCATTTGAGTGTTCTTTGTTCAATTTATCAAACCTCGGGGGACAAGTAGAGTGCACTTGCCAAAGGTTGAATATGTCTGTAATTGTTGCAAACTTTAGGGGGTGTCGTTATAGTTAACCCAAAAATTTATTATCCAATTTGTCTGTACGAGGAAAAGAAGAACAGAACATCAACCATTTTTAGAAGTTATGGTAATTAATCTACCTAAGTAATGGGACTTTTCGAAAATTTTGATGTCCAATGGAGAACTCATGCTCAACCCCTAACTTTAATTTTAGCATATTTTTCTTCTAACTTTCATTGAATTTCATTCTAATTTTTTTTAAGAGAACACAATATTTCATCAAGTAATATTGAATTCGAAATTTTCATTTATTCGTGCCAACAATTGTGAAGCCTACTTATATCGATATATGATTCACACTAGCGGGGCGGATGCACTCACTGATTGTTTTGGTTATTCTTTTATACACCTATAAATTTAACATATTTTTATTTTTGTCTCTGTTGATTTTTTTTTTTAATAGCTATAAGTTCAGTATTTTTTTTAATAATGCCCCCACTAAATATTTTATATCACTTTATTAAATTTATTCGCCCCTCTAAAACTTTTTGTTATAAGAAGAGAAAGTAGTGATCTAACTTTCTCAATTTAAGCTTGTTAATGGTCAAATTATACTCCCTCATTTGTTTTTTTATTTTTTTGCTATTATAGATGTTCATAGAAAATCATAAAAATATCATTAATCTTAAAAGTTAAAACCCAACATAAGGACAAAAAAGAGGAGGGAGAAAAAAATCATGTTCACTAATTAACTTTAGTGAGTAAATTCATCTAATAATTTGTGGTTCTTGTTAATTAGTGTATATTTTCTTAAAAAGAATAAAGAAGAATTGGTAACTTTTTCAATATATATATATATATATACTACTATTAAACGTGTGAAGAATTTCACTATTTCAATGTTTCAGTGTTTCAGTATTTCAGTATTTCAAGGTATTTTATATTTAAAATTTTAATTAAAATAGAATTTTATCTCCAAAATTTAGACCAATTAGAATCATAATTCTAACTTAGTCTTAATCTAGGGTAATATTAATCCAATTCATTCATTTTTACATCCTAAATCACACCAACATTATATTATTACCGTTGACTTGTAACATTTCTAATCGTATTGAAACTCCAATTGCACTTAAAGTCAATAAAATTAATATTTCACCTAAATTTTACTGTTAAAAGTAAAAATATAAAATTTATATATCTACCTATACTATTGCAATGGGTTTCCACCCCTAATTATTTGCATTTTTAATTTTTATATTTTATTTTTAACTATTTTAGTTGAAACAAACTAATTTACATTTATAACTATTTAATTAAAATTCAATTATAATTGTTTAATTAATTTCTTTCATATACATTATTATTTATGTTTTAAGATACCTATGTCATACAACAATTGTCATTTATTTTAACAAATTAGTATTTAATTTTTGCAATCAACAAAGATTTATTTTATTAGTTGTGATACATAATTACTTGGTGTAAAACCCTTTCAAATCATAACAGTGTAATGAATTTTAATGTTTATGTTATTAGTTTTCAACTTATTTCAGTTACAATTTTACTTTATTTAAAACTCTTTCTATTGTTGTAATATTAAAAGTTTTTAACTCATAATGCAATATTTTATATTTGCAATCTATTTTTAAAATAATTTTACTCTTTTTATAAATTTATATTTTTTAAGTTGTTATACATAATTAGTTTTCAACTTATTTTAGTTACAATACTATTTTGTTTAAAACTATTTCCATTATTATAATATATTTTAATCATAATCACTGTTGACTATTGGAAGATTCCTAAATTTTGGAATGTTGGGAAATTTAAAAATCATAGCTCATTTATATGTAATTTTTTTGTGTATTGTGAAGCAGAAGATAATAATCATATGATTAAACGCAAGAATTCAGTGCCTAATTTTTAGTTTTTAAATTATATATTAATTTTAACATAGTTATATCTAAACTCTACCTTTACAAGATAAGATAGATTAAGCAACAATTAATCCAAGAATTATCCAATAAATAATATAAAGTTGATTATACGTTATAATAAAAAGAGAGAGAAATGAGGGATCTAGATGACTCTAAACATAACATGGTAACTAGAAAAATAAGAATTAGAATTACCTCATGAAACCATTGCCGGGATTATTCATCAACTCTGCAAATTGGTTTAAAGTTAATAGCTCATCTTGAGAAAATGAATAAAGTTGCACACATTTGTTAAGGTACGCATATTACTTGCACTATATTTTTATATTTGTTTGAAAACTTATTTTCTATCTATATGTATTTGTGTAGTTTGGGTTTTAGGAATTGACTCTAACAACATAATTTATGTGCTTTCTCCTTTTTCTTTTCTTTTTTTATATTCTGTGTTGGTTTTTAATATAGTATTATTATTTTTGTTTTTATTTTTAATTTTTATAGTGTTGAGTTTGGGAGACTGAATTCCTAATATAATTAAAGGAATTATTTTCTTTTGTTTCCAATTTGATACACACATCTATTTATTTATATTAATTTTTAATATATTCTTTTTTATTTGTGACAATTTATTTTGTTTTTTGCTTTCACTTTTTATGATTTTTAATTCATTTTTGTTTGACTTTATATATATATATATTTTACGATTTATGAATATATATTAGTTTGAGTTTGATGATTTTTTGTTTTATCTTTTTTGGATTTTTGATGTATTTGTTTATTATATATTTTATCTTTATAACTATCTGTATTAGTTTATTCATATCCTTTTTCCTCATTTCCTATTATATTTATTATTATTATTTTTGTAATATTTATTAGTTTAAGTTGAAGGAACTGAATTGCAATGGAACTGATATTGCTATTGGATTACATGTTTAGATTATATTTTCTAAAGTTCTTTTTTTGGTTATGATATGTTTAATTATTAATTTTATTTTTTTAATTATAATAGTTGTAATTGTAAAACTTTTTTATATTTTATAATTTTTGATACTTTAGTTTTATGATTATTTATTTATATTTGAGTTTGAGGAAATAAATTAATAACATAATTTATATTCTTTTTTTTTGTTTGTTTCAAAAATATTATTTGGGGTTTATTATTCTCTTTTTCTGTTACAATAAGTTTCTAATTCTAAGCAACTAATATTTTTCCTTTTTTATTTTTGACATGACAAAATATAAAAAAGTTCCATTTACTCTAATAAATCTATGCATATATATATATATATATATAAATACTTGGTTTATTTTTCTTTTTTATACTTTTTGATATTTTAATTGTGTAAAAATAATTATTTATATTGTAGAATTATATTATTTTTATGTGTCCTTACTAAATTAGTTCCTTATTTAGTATCAATTTAATTTTTAAGATTTAAATTATAAAATTATTTTTATTTATGAATACTAAAAAAATATATATCATAAATTTTTATCACGTGCATTTTACTAGTATTTATATATGTATATGTGTGTATTATGAGAAGTGTATTTAATGACATTGAAAAGTGATAAAATATATTAAAATATAGACCTAGTTATAAAACTATATATATATATTATAATAATTTTATACTATTTTTATAATTCTTATTTAAATAATAATAATTACATTGTTATTCATCATACGTGCCCACCACCGCGAAATTCATTTATATTCTTATATGATTCACATTTTAGAACTTGAGTGAACAAGTACTCGAAAATCATTTCATTTTAATATAAAAACAGAAAATGCTCTCTATCCCATGTATAGTATTTAAAGAACTCAATCACTGAAAAATTATTTTATTATAATTTGAAAACAAAAGAAATGCGATATATTAAAAGGGCAAATAGTATTCTTTAGTCATGAACATCTAAATTCGTTATCATATACTAAAAATAAAAATTAGCAAATAAAAAGATCATAACCTTTATGAATTTATTATTGCAAAATATATTATACAAATATATATATATATAAGAAAAAGCAAACAAAGAGGTCGGCAATATGCGGGCTAAAGTGTACATGCAGCTTCACTTTTTCACCCAATAGGAAAAACCAACAAATAATAGCAAAAACGTTCTGTAATTGACCTCTATATAAAGTTGGATTGTATGAGAAAACAACAAATACACTCCTTCCTTCATAAATAACAGTCAAAACCCGTTTTTTATTTTTTCATTATATATATATATATATCTATATACTCTCTCTCTCTCTCTCTATAAATACATATACAATATACTATATATTTATCTAATACATGATTACATTTACTATTATATTCTGTACAACTCATACATCCCTCTATATAAATACAACTCAATTATAAAAACCCCAAAATCCCTCACCAAACCCCCTCCAAAATCTCTAGAGTGAGAGAATAAAAAAATTCCAGAGAGAGAAAGCAAGAAACCACTCCAGATTCAAATCGACGACGGACTATGTTTCAGGACAACAACCGGTGGATGATCGGCAATCCGGCGCCGGCGAACCAGTCGGTGGCGGCGTGGAGCAAGCTCGAGGACAAGATGTTCGAGAAGGCTCTGGTGATGTTCCCGGAAGAAATGGCCGATCGGTGGCAGCGAATCGCCGATCTACTCCCCGGGAAGTCGCTGGAGGAGCTGATGGCGCACTACGACGCTCTGGTCCACGACGTGCACGAGATCGACGCCGGCAGAGTCGAGTTGCCGAGTTACTCAGAGGACTTGTTTGGGTGGGAGTCCGATTCGAGAGCGAGCCAGATTTCGTTTGGGTCCGGGAAGAAACACGGTGAAATGGAGCGGAAGAAGGGGACTCCATGGACCGAAGAAGAGCACCGGTACGTATATATATATATATACCTGTATCTATGTATCTTTTATATCTATGTTTATTTTCTTGGGTACCAAACAGGGTATGTATGTGATGAAATACTAGGGTTTTTATTTTTTATTTTTTTAACATATGAGTTGAAATCAGTTTTGGGTTTGATTTATTAATTTGAGCTTCTTGATCATTTCTAGTCAATTTAGTTAATTGGAACTTATTAGGATTTTGTTTTGGGAGATAGGGTTTTTTCATTAGAAGTACAAGATTGCTTCTTTTTTTATGTCCTCTGTTTGTTTGTTGAGGAAACAGAGTATTTGGGCAAGAAAATGAAAATAGATGATTTATTTTTGTGATTTGGTATAAAAATTGTAATCCTGTTACTGAATGAAGTAAGCCAGTACTTATTTGGAATCTCAATTACCAGTTTTTGAATTCTGGTCACCCTCTCATTCAATATTTTGAAGGAGGATTATAGATACAATACACACACACACACACACACACATTTAAATAAATAAAAAACGCTTTGTTTTATTTTATTTTATTATTATTATGTTTTTCTGCTTTTTGAAATGAAGGCAAATGAAAATAAAATGAGTTTGTGTTACAATTTGGTATTTTTAGAGAAACTCATGCTGTCTTTGAATGTAGTCTGAAACTGGTTTCAGAAAATGGGTAAAGGTCAACAATTTGTGAGGCCATGTTGTGCATAAAGACATGCCATAACTCTTAAATAGTAAATTGATGACTTCACCAAGTTTGAATAGTTCATCTCAAACACTTTTGCCTTATCAAGGTTCTGTTCTTTAGGCACTTGCTACATTTCAAAAAATCACTCACGTGCCACTTGAACAAGTCCTCTTTATAGCTAGGGTTTGTATTCTTGTGCCATTAAATGATTATAATTTCTTCACAAAATTTTCATTAACATCACCTGCCAA
Source organism: Cornus suecica (assembly GCA_963922005.1). Classification (NCBI taxonomy): domain Eukaryota; kingdom Viridiplantae; phylum Streptophyta; class Magnoliopsida; order Cornales; family Cornaceae; genus Cornus; species Cornus suecica. The sequence goes on along the minus strand of OY998244.1, from coordinate 5,100,860 downwards.
AAGCATCCTTAGTTTGAGAATTTGGAATGCAGAAGTAATAATATGTTACTACACCATAATCGCCATTCGAAATCGCCATTGGTAACTAACTGTGGTTTGTTATACCACAGGCTCTTTCTAGCTGGACTTCATAAATATGGCAAGGGTGACTGGAGGAGCATTTCGAGGAATGTGGTGATAACGAGAACACCGACCCAAGTGGCGAGCCATGCGCAGAAGTACTACCTCCGACAGAACTCGGCGAAAAAAGAGAGGAAGAGATCAAGCATTCATGACATCACCACCAGTGCGGAGAGCGAGCTGGTGCCTCCACCGGGGCATTTCCCTGATCAAGGAGGAGCTCCTATGGGGTACCAGAACTTTAACTATCCCATGTAAAGATAAGAAGACAGAAGATACATATACTCTGTATATGAAATAGTTACCTGCAATTAACAGTATGAAATGTAAAGTTATATTCTTTGTTAGCTGATAGTTGTTTAGAGGGTTAGAAAAATCACACATAGCACAGAGTGTGGGTTTTGGTCCTTTTGTGAACCAAATGAGTGTTTAGTTAGAGGGTACAGTTGGGTCACGTAAGGCTATTTAGGCGTTGACACATATAACAAAATGAAATGGTTCCTCATATTTTGATCATAGAAATATCTGTTGCTGGATTCCTATGTTTTCTATTTGGTTATATTTTCCACGGTATAAGTGTATAAAGTACTATCATTGTATTAGTCTTGTGATAAACATTTGCTTTCTGTTCTTCCCTGCATTTGATTTTTGGAAGCTTTAAGCTCACTCTGGAGAAACTGTGGTTTACATTGTACAAGTGATATAGTATTCTCATTGTATTGGTCTTGTGATTAACATTTACTTTCTGTTCTTTCCTGCATTTGATTTAGAAGCTTTAAGCTCACTCTGGAGAAACATTTGGACAATTTCTCAAATTTTTTTTTTTTCAAAGTAACTTTTTTTTTCTTCTGAATGGTAAGAAACTCACACACCACACCCACAATACCTTATAGGAGTCTCGAAAATTTCTCAATTTTGTGTGTCACTGTCATCCTAGAGCAGAGACAATAAAGGTTTTGCCTTCTGGAAGTCACTTTCACCGGGTCCTTAAAGCAGCCATGGAAGTTGGGAGCTCCAGCACTAGCTAAATTTTCTGTGTGACTTTGTTGTGATTAGTTCAATGATTGAACTGTGCTCATGTTAGTGTATTGAATATGTGATTATTGCAATGATTGATTTTTGCTGTCATTGTATGTTATGTGGAATTCTGGGTGGTGACTCATATTTTCTTAATAGTGATGTTTCAGATCAATCCACTAAATACTCTGCCCTGTGATGCATGTTTATAACAAAAATTATAGAATCATTGATAGTGCCAAATCACCAGCACGCACACACACACACACATATATATATATATATATATCCATATATTTTCTTGATCTTGGTATGATGTTCTTTGACTTTGTTAGCACTTACCAATTAAAATAGGAACTTGATGGTGTAGAAGCATGGCTTGATAGGCTCATTTCAGGACTGCATGTAATGTCAGTCTATATGCTACTATGAAAAAGTCCTCCAAATCACCTTTCTTGTTGATAAGATTGAACATTATATTTTATTTCCATGTGTCTATGAAAGTTTAATGTGCATTAATTATTTTAGATTTGGGGGACCTGCTAGTAGGCAGAATAACGATGAAATATTCTCTCATCTATTTCTGTCCCACCCATGGCTAATGTTTGGAACACCTGCAACATATTCTATATATGGAAGTGGGTATCGAATACCTTCTCCTATTGTGATCATGGTTCCGTGGCGTATCGGTTATAAGATGAATATCGGTTCTAAATTAAGCTATTGATATTTTTTAAAAATTATTAGATGAATATCGGTTCTAAATTAAGCTATTGATATTTTTAAAAAATTATTAGATGAATATCGGTTCTAAATTAAGCTATTGACACTTTCTAAAAACATTACGAACCGGATGATACGTAACATATCGGAAAATACGGCGATGAGTATCGGTGCTAAATTACGATATCGGCACTTTCCAAAAGCATTACGAACCGGGTGATACGTAACATATCGGAAAATACGGCGATGAGTATCGGTACTAAATTACGATATCGACACTTTCCAAAAGCATTGCGAACCGGGTGATATGTAACGTATCGGAAGATACGACGATGAGTATCGGTGCTAAATTACGATATCGACACTTTCCAAAAATATTACGAATCGGGTGATATGTAACGTATCGGAAGATACGGCGATGAGTATCGGTGCTAAATTACGATATTGGCACTTTCCAAAAACATTACGAACCGGGTGATATGTAACGTATTGGAAGATACGGCGATGAATATCGGTGCTAAATTACAATATCGGCACAAAACATTACGAATCGAGTGATACGTAACGTATTGGACGAGACGGCAATACCGTGAACCATGATTGTTATATATTTATCATCTCTGATTGATTTTAGTTGTTTTCAATTTTGATCAACAATTAAACTCTTTCTCTTTCCATTTGTTTTCAAGACCCTTACTATTGTTTGCATGGGAAGTATGGGGTATTTAGAAAATTTATAAGTCCCATTTTCAAAAAATATTTGACATTGATCCTATTTCTAATATTTGTTGTTAGTAAACTAGTTGTCAAAGTTAACCTTAAATAATTTCCTTTATACATTTCAAAACTGCCCCTAATATTTTTGTATCAATTTACCATATGTTTTCCCCATTTTTTTGCCCAACCGTGTTCAGTATACACGGATTATAGGGTCGGTTCATGTAACACCCACAAAGAACGATCTCTTTGGGATCTAGGTTACAGGGAGATTGTCCTCGGGAATTAAAACTTTCTGTTCTTTTTAAGTTTCATTGCCACTCTCTCTCTACAACTAATTGCGAGAGATGAAATTCGAATTAGAGGATCGTGTTGTTGGGAAATTATGGGTCGAAACTGGCTCTCAACTAAAGTGAAATTGAGAAAAGTGAAGATAAAATGGACACAAATATTTTTCGTGGAAACACTAACAAATTTAGAGAAATCACAGGCTAACGGTAGAAGGATTTTATTATTGTAAAATGAGGATTACAATAACTTCTCTCTTACAAATGAAAGAACACAAGTATTTAGGAGAAACTTTTCTCTCTATAAAATCTCTTTTTATTTCTAAAATGGGATACTTATTACAACACATAACTAGCTCTATTTATAGAGCTTAAGAAGAAGTTTCAAGAACAAAGAAACCTTAATCGTGTCCAAACCGTGTGCTACTATTCAAGGTTAAACCCAACTTTTGAAGCTTCTCTTCTTATTCCATTTACAGCTCCTGACTTCTTTGCAACCTTCAGGTATGGTATAGATGCTTATTGATTCTTCCAATTTCTTCAGGGTGATTCTTGAGCCACAATTCTAACAAATCTCCCACTTGGAGACTTGATTTTAATCATGTCTCCACATCATCCTTTCTACCTCGCCATTTCATGCTGCTTACGTTTCTGTTAGGCCATACAAGGATCTACACCATATAAACTTGTCAGTGTTAATTGGCTTGGTCATAATATCTGCTAGGTTATCGTCGGTGTGAATCTTTAGCATATCCACACTTCCATCTTCCACAACTTCTCGAACAAAGTGATATTGAACTCCTATGTGCTTCGTCCTGGAATGAAAAGCTGGATTCCTTGCAATGTGCAAGGCACTCTGACTGTCACAAAATAATGGAATCCTCCCTTGTTTGTGCCCGAGCTTCTCCAATAACCTTTGAATCCAAATTGTTTCGTTACAAGCTTGTGTAGCTGCCATGTATTCTGCTTCCATCGTAGATAAAGCCACAACTGTCCGCAGTCTTGAAACGTAGCTTACAGCTCATCCTGTAAGTGTAAACACATAGCCTGTAGTGGATTTTCTTTTATCTGGATCACCTGCATAATCTAAATCCACATAATCCCTGGCAGTAAACTTCGATCCTCCATAACATAATGCAACATCTGAGGTACCTTTGATGTATCTCAGAATCCTTTTAATAGTATTCCAATGCTCTTTACTTAGGATTCGTCATGTATCGACTAACCGCTCCCACTGCCTGCGCAATGTCTGATCTTGTACAAATCATAGCGAACATCAAACTACCCACTGCCGATGCATACGGTACTCGAGACATCTCCTTCATCTTTGCTTCATTGCCAGGACACATACTTGAGGATAACTTGAAATTAATAAGAAGTGGGGTAGAAATTGGCTTACAATCTTGCATGTTGAAGCGCCGCAAGATTTTCCTTAAGTAGTTCTTCTGAGAAAGCCAAATCTTCTTGTTATTTCTGTCTCAGTGAATTTGCATCCCTATAATCTTGTTTGCCGATCCCAAGTCCTTCATATCAAACTCCCTAGCCAACTGTGCCTTCAATTCTTGGATTCGATCTTTGTTGGGGCCTACCACCAACATGTCATCCATGTACAACAACAAACTAATAAAAACTTCATCACTAAACCTCTTGAAATACGCACAAGGGTCTGCATTGAGTCTGTTGTACCCAAGGCTCATGATATAGGAATCAAATCTCTTGTACCAACACATCAGCGCCTGTTTGAGACAATACATAGATTTGTTCAACCTGTAAACCAAGTTCTCTTTGCCTTCTTCTGCAAAACCTTCTGGTTGGAGCATATAAATTTATTTTTCAAGATCTCCATGAAGAAAAATAGTTTTCACATCTACGTTGATGACAACCTTATGGGCAGTGGGATCCCACAGGCGATACCCCTTGACACCATCAGCATACCCCAAAAATATATATTTTCTGGATTTTGGATCCAACTTCGATCTTTCTTGGTCATTGTACATCACGTACACAGGACTTCCAAATATATGTAAATGAGAATAATTAGCTGGCTTACCAGTCTACATCTCCATCGGCATCTTCAGATCAATTGCAGTTGATGGAGACCGATTGACCACATAACAGGCAGTTTTGACTGCTTCTGCCCAAAATGAATTGATTAGACCTGCAGTCCTCAACATCGCTCTCGTTCTTTCCAACAAGGTTTTGTTCATCCGCTCTGCCACTCCGTTTTGTTGAGGAGTGTAAGCCGTCATGAACTGCCTCTTGATGCCTTCTTGTTGACAGTATGCATCAAATTCATCGCTTGTATATTCTCCTTTATTGTCAGTCCTCAGACACTTGATCTTCTTTTCAGATTCAAGTTCTATCCGCACTTTGAAAACTTTGAAGACTGGAAAAACATCCGCATTTCTCTTGATTGGATATACCCAACATCTCCTGGAGAAATCATCAATGAAAGATACAAAATATCTTGCCCCTTTTAGGGATGAAATAGGTGTTTGCCAAACATCAGAGTGAATCAGTTCTAAGATGCCTTTACTCTTAGTCGTTGATGTGCCGAACTTTGGTCTATGCTGCTTACTTATAACACAATGCTCACAAAACGGTAAAGATACCTTTGTAAGCCCAGGTAGTAGCTTCTGTTCAGAGAGAATCTTCAGGCCTCATTCCGACATATGGCTGAGCTTCTGATGCCACAACATCGTTGATTCTTCTCCCGAGCTAGTTGATGCAACAGATAATTCCGCCTCCTGGTGCGTTGCTCCCAAAAGCATGTACAGATTTGCAGCAACCTTTTCCGCCTTCATCACCACAAGCACACCTTTGATTACCTTCATGACCCCATTCTCTATGCAGGTCTTACACCCAACATCATCTAATTGTCCTAAAGACAATAGATTCTTCTTCAGGCCTTTCACACGTCATACTTCCTTGATAGTACGAGTAGTACCATCATACATCTTCAATTTTATGGTGCCAATACCAATAATCTTCAAGGCATGATCGTTCCCCATGAACACATATCCTTTTGAGATAGGTTCATATTGATCGAACCATTCTCTTCAAGAGGTCATGTGCCATGTAGCCCTTGAATCTAGTATCCATACATTAGTGAGTTTCTTTCTGTCTTCAACAACTGTTGTTGCCTCGCTGTATAAAATGTCACCATCATCCGAGGTATTTACCACATTCCCTTAAGCATTTGATGACTTAGGGTCTCGACTCTTCTTTTTGCTCCAACAATCATTTTTTAAGTGCCCTCTCTTGCCACAATTGTAATACTTGATATCCTTCTTACTCCTGGATTTTGATCTACTATGATTCTGACTCCCACTGGAGCCACGTTCCGTTGATCTCCATCTCGTCATTAACAACGCTTCCGCTTGCTGCGAATTTGCATGTCTGTCTTCCTTGTTTCTGCGCCTGCTCTCTTCTTCCAATACAATGGTTGTAATTTTGTCGAAGACTAGATAGTCCAAAAGGACATTGTTCGTCAGGTTGATGATGAGTTAATCATACGAGTCAGGTAGACTTTGAAGTAGAAGCTCCGCATGTTCAATTGTCTCTATATTCTGACCCAAGTTGTAAGTTGCGAAAATAGAGTATTTAGGCTGTTGATATGGTCGGTCACCGATGTGGATTCTGTCATTCAAAGAGTGTAAAGTCTTCTTTTCAAGAAGATCTTATTGTGTAGTGACGTAACCTTGTACAATCTTGTCAGAGTATCCCATATCTCCTTCGCCGTCTTCTTTTCCGCCACACTGGATAACACTCCATCTGCTAGTGCTAAGTGCAGATCGGTAATTGCGTTGCCGTCCATCTCATTCCACTTGCCATCGTCAGTGATCTCCGTGGGCCATTCTCCAATTACTGCCAAGCGATTGTCTTTCCTCAAAATTGTCTTCATCTTCATTTTCCACAACGTGAAATTGCTTCTGTTGAACTTCTTAATTTCGAACTTTGCCGCCATTTTGTTTATGACGATTTGCTTCCTACTAGAACTGGATTTCACTATTCCATATGAATAGTAATCGTGAACAGTAACCGTTTCACTATTCCATGTGAATAGTAACCGTGCAACCAAAACTCTGATACCACTTGTTGGGAAATTATGAGTCGAAACTGGCTCTCAACTAAAGTGAAATTGAGAAAAGTGAAGATAAAATGAATACAAATATTTTCCATGGAAACAGTAACAAATTTAGAGAAACCACAGGCTAACGGTAGAAGGATTTTATTATTGTAAAATAGGGATTACAATAACTTCTCTCTTACAAATGAAAGAACACAAGTATTTAGGAGAAACTTTTTTCTCTCTCTAAATCTCTCTAAACCTCTTTCTATTTCTAAAATGGGATACTTATTACAACACATAACTAGCTCTATTTATAGAGCTTAAGAAGAAGTTTCAAGAACAAAGAAACCTTAACCGTGTCCAAACCGTGTGTTACTATTCAAGGTCAAACCCAACTTTTGAAGCTTCTCTTCTTCTTCCATTTACAGCTCCTGACTCCTCTGCAACCTGCAGGTATGGTATAGATGCTTATTGATTCTTCCAATTTCTTCAGGTTGATTCTTGAGCCACAATTCCAACACGTGTTTGATATTTGAACTTATTTTTTTCCAATTCCAAATCCTTGGTTCAGTGCTCTCAAAAACAACAACATTGTCACATTCCAAATGCCAATTGTGGAATGCAGATCTCCATATCAGTACTATTCTTGTACTAGTTCTAACAAAAGCTTTTGTACTACTTGTATTGGTATAATCACATTTTTGACAAATAGAATAGGTCATGTACATTTCTTGTTCTAGGTTTTGGCTTGGAGCTTGTTTGGCAGTTCCCCACAGAGCCTTCTCTTTGCATTTTAGTGCATATAAAGCACATGCCATTAGCCTCACCTGCACAATTTTGTCTAGTATTGGGAAGGTGAATTTTGGATATTTAATGCCACAACTCCAAGAGAAATGATACACCTCTTACTATTATTGAGTAGGTAAATAAGTTGTAGTTCTTGAAATAAAAAAACTCAATAAACACAATATGAAGACCTTTCATAAGAGAATATGATCCTCATTTCACTTCTTAGTCCTTTAACATTGAAAAACACACACATAAAGATCAATTATAGAGACAAACACACAGGGTTAAAAGGGCAGATAAATTTATGAGATCAATAATGCTACCCTCCAAATTATTAAATCCACTTCTACACATAATACATAGAAAAATGTAATTAGTTTCTTCAGAGGATCGCACAACTTGTTTTGAACTACAAATCTGAATTCGACATTGGCAACATTTGATATAATACAAGTATATCCAAAATCTTTCCAACCAGTTCTGAAAATTGTCTGTGAAGATCAGCAAAACAATATCCCAAATATCGAACCAAAAAACCCGCAATGCCATCATTTTTGCAGCACAATATCTTTACATACTACTCAAGTAAATGAAGAGATTTTTTTTTTTTTTTTAAATGCAATTATAGGTTGGTCCTCCATGCCTTATTCCTTTTTCATCCATACTAACCATTAACTCCAATATCCCATCACAGAGACAAGAAAAAGGAAAGATAATTTAATTTCAAAATATTGCTTTTATTTTTTTCACTTAAAAGACAAGAAGAGTGTAGCAAAGTGAGCAGTTTTTGGCATTGTACCAGATTTAATTCCCTCACAAAAACAACACTCCAAATAAAATCTTGCAAAATAGCCCACTGATTGATATCCTTTAAATCTGTTAATGACATAAATTATTCATGACACAAGTATACGTAAAAAAAAAAAAAAAGAAAAAAAAAAGTGCTGACATATTATCAACCAGTAAGGCCCTTCTAGCTCAAGCTTTGGCTCCAAAGCCAGATTTGATTTTCTCAATAGTAGCAACATCAGTTTTGAAAGACTTTGCCAGTATTGTACTATCAATGCTGGTGTTGAAAACTGAACCAGGAATCGATGCGGTCCCAGCGCTTGCACTGCCAAATGCAGACACTGCTATGGCAACTTTTTTCGCATCATAATTGTATTGGAAGTGAACAAGTCCCTTAGGGAACACAAACATGTCACCAGCTCCGAGTTTCTGCGAAAAGAGCTTGTTGGTGGTGTCGACGATCCCCACTTCAAGGCAGCCATCGAGGAGGAACAAGAGCTCGGCTGCGCGAGGATGGGAGTGAGGCGGATTGACAGAGTCAGCAGGGTACTGAAGAACTGCGAACGAAACACTTTCACCGTTGAGAGCAGGGAATTCAGCCATGCTTGCTTTCGTGACCTTAAAAGTCTTCGGAAAATCTGCCCCGAAAAGATTTCTCATGCCAGTGAAGGTGAAAAAGTTGCCATCAAGGGTTATGGTGTTTGCTGGGATTATGAAATCAGAAGTAATGTCTGCGTCCCCGGTAACTACAACAGAAAGAGTAGCAAATGTAAGTGCTAATGTGATAAAGAACTCAAACTTGCAAGCCATTATAGAGATTCTATGTATGATTTCTGGACTTAAGAGCCTTCAATCACAATCTGTCAATTTATAACCACAACCTAAGAAAAAAAGATTTGTTTCCAGGACCGAGAGACACATCAGCTAGAAACTACAATGCCCTTGTTTTGATGTTTCTTGATATTGTCAATTAGAGCTGTAATCATAACGTGTTTTTTGTGTGCATTATTGCTTAGTAAAGAAAACTCCAGTGTATATACCGACTTCTGGAGTATTTGGATGTTGTTTAGAGGCTCTTATGAAGATTAGAGAATTTTATTTTTGGGATGACCTAAAAGAAGAAAACAGTTGATGATGAAGGTTTCGACGTAGGGTTGTTTACTCATCATGGTTTGTTCTGTCTCGTATCTTTATTGAACTAAATCAACAAAAGCTCTATTCAAATATCCCAATCGCTACAATGTAGAGATCCAAAAGTTGCATGCACCAACCACAACAATTCTCAACATTTAATCTAATAATTAAACTATTATCAAACAATTAGTGTTTTTTTCGAATTTTCTCATAATGATTATTCTATTAGGATTTGATTTAACTAAAGCTACAAAATAATTGATATATTACTAGTACTAGTCTGTTTAAACTCTATCTCCCTCTCAACAATTTGTGGACAACTTCATAACTACTAGTACGTTAGTCTGTTTACGCTTCCCACCTTTAATTTCCCATGAAAACTTTATGTAAGAAAATTATTGAAATGTGATGCACTATTCTAGAAAAATCTAGGAAAAAATTGAAAATCACTAGTTTTCTCTAGAAAGAAATAAGTATCTAGATTAAACATGTGATGTTTATAAGAAAATATCTAGTATCTTGAATAATCTAGACAAGATTTGTCTAGAATAAGCATGTGATGAAAATGCAAGGCAAATACTCTAAGAAAGTAAGGTGCAGGTGGAAGAGGGCTATAAATACCAAGCAAGTTCTCCCATCAATAAAGCTATTTTAAAAGGCAAAGCCTCTGAAAAAACACTTTAGGAGTTGCTTGTGCATCGTCTAAATCTTGAACTAATTTTTCTGCAATTCCAAAACATATTCATGTCTTCTCTTTGCATTTAAGTGCATATAAAGCACATGTCCATTAAATTTAAATATCAAATGACTCAATGAGATTGTAAATCTGTAATGAAGAGTAGGCTTTCATACAGCTGATTGTAAAAGTAAGGGAAAAAAACTTATTTCAAACAACAACGATATTGGCTACCTATATAATATGATACCAGTTTGTTGAAAAAATATTTCCAACCAGTTCACTGATGCTGCAATTATTTTTCTGAAAGTAAACAAAGAATCCAAAATCCGGAAAATAAAATAAAAATAAAAATAACTCAGTCATGTCATCATTTATGAAGTAAAAAGATTTTACTGTTTACATACTAAAATAACTGAAAGTGGTCTGTTTATGAAAACATAGGTTTGCTTTCCCCTTCCATGCCTAATTCATCTCATATTGTGCAAAAACTGAAATACCACATGACAACACAAAAGAAACTGATAAATAAATCACTTGACAGACTAGATTGCTCATTTCTCAAGAGAGTGAAAAGATTGATCTCTTATTCTAAGGCAAGACCATTAAAAATCAGAAGTAACATGAGCAGTTTCTGGAATTGTACCAGATTTCATTTACCCAGAAAAATAGCAGTTGACAGAAATTCTTGCAAAAACAGGCTATTGATTGATACCATTCGAATATGAAGGAAATTATTCATGAAATGCAAAATACATCAGAAACAAATAACAGAAGGCTGGCACATTGTTAACCAGTTCCTTACATTATTGACAAAAAATATATAATTTTTAACTCATAACGCCTTTCAAGCTCAGGCCTTGGCTCCAAAGCCAGCTTTGATTTTCTCAATGGTGGCAACATCAGTCTTGAAAGACTTTACAAGTATCCCACTATCAATGCTGGTGTTGAAGACGGAACCAGGAATCGATGCAGTTCCAGCGCTCGCACTGCCAAATGCAGATACTGCTACGGCAGCATTTTTGGCATCATTGTTGTATTGGTAGTGAATAAGTCCCTTAGGAAACACAAACAAGTCACCAGATTGGAGTGTCTGAGTAAAGAGCTTGTTAGTGGTGTCGACAAACCCCACTTCGAGGTTGCCATTGAGGAGAAACAAGAGCTCGGATGCACGAGGATGGGTGTGAGGTGGGTTGACAATGCCTGCAGGGTACTCGAGAACTGCATAAGAAACACTTTGACCATTTAGAGCGGGAATTCATGTTAGGATCAGAAAATGCTCTGATACCACTTGTTAGGGTTCGCACACCCTATGTACGAAGCCGTGCATACTGTCAACCAAATAAGCCTACGTCCACGGAGAACACCGTTTCACTAAAAAATCACTGAGAGGATTACAAGGGGGTGATTCGCAGATCACACACGCACACACACTGTGTATACTCACGCCTGTATCACCGGAATAATATAAACGTATATTATTCCTAACTCTCTCTCTCTATTTCTGTGTACACAATTCAATAGGAGAAGCCCTATATTTATAGGTGAGGATATAGAGGTGGGTTTCCCAATCTTCCGATGTGGGACAAGTTAATATAACAAAGTAGTCATATTATATATATATGCCAATATATAACAATTCAGCCATGCTTGCTTTCGTGACCTTAAAAGTTGTAGGAAAATCTTTGTTAAGGAGAACTCTAAAGCCAGTATAGGTAAAAAAGTTCCCGTCAAAAACACCATTGACGTTGGGTGGGACTATGAGTAGCGCATACAAGTGCTAGTGTGAGAAACAACTCAAGCTTGAATGCCATGACTGATAGGAAAAAAGTTCTGATGGAAATTCTATGTAAGACCTTTTTTTTTTACTTGAACCTTCAATGAGAAAGTGTCAATTTATAAGCACAACCTAAGTGGTATGAAATAACATATGTAGCCTTGAGGTGGGAACTACAATGCCCTTGTTTTGATGTTTCTTGTTATTGTCAATTGGTACTGTAGTTACAACAAGTTCTTTGTGCTAAAAAAAACAAAGGTATATTAGTATATACTACTGATTAATTTTCAGAAATGTTGTTTAAAGTGGCTTTTAGATGATTGACCAAGTCATTCTGAGGATTGGGAGTATTCCCTTGTCTGCAGTTTCAGGATGAACTAATAGAAGCTTTGTGAACACAACCTAGCTATCATCAAACCTTAAAATATATCTTTAATAAGAAAAAAAAAAAAGCTCACATACTCAACCCTAAAATGTATAATATATTTGAAGAGTACGCGAACCATAGCATCATACTTTCTAAACCAGTAACTCTAATCATAACATCGCGAAAGATTTCATAGGACCACCATCGACAAGTTTTACAGCACTCTCCAATAATGTAGAACGTTTGTGTTTGCATAGGTAGTATTGCATCAGTAATAATATATGCCGGCTCTGTCTAATTGCAGAGCCTTGGTTGAGCTAATGTATCAATGTAGCCATTCCTACATGGGGTCTATCACAGTCATTGATGAGAACAATGATCTTCAGAAGTGACAATGCTTCTATTGAGAAGATCAAGACAACAACCAAAGCCTAGATTGAAGCCCCCTAAAAACGCGCTAAAAGTGATTTGTTGTTGCTTATGCTTGATCTTATTGGTAAGACAAACACTAGAAGTACAAGGTATAGCCAGAGGAACATTCTGCTATATATATATATATATAGCATAATATAGTTTCCATGCCGAAAGTAACAAGACAAAACTGGAACATTTAAAACAAATTAGTTAGGTCCACACGCAGCTAGATCTTTCCAAACTACTGAGTTTTTGAAGTCCATACTGAGCAATCATTATTGAATGTTAATTAAGCCAACATAAGTTCATTTTGTTGAAAGATAAACTTGCATCAGTCATGATCAACCACTTGCATCAGTCATGATTAGACATAGTCATGCATGTCTCACTCAACCACAAATGTCAAAAGAAGTTGCTGATAGCCATGTGTGAAGATAAGATGCTCAAAGTCCATAAAAGCTGCAAAGCTGATTTCAGTTGTTTGTATCTGTATTTCAAATCTATATATAGGTGTGGTGTGTTGTATTGAATAACAAGAAGAAACAAGAAAGAAAAATCAGTGTGAGAGTAGTGTATAAACTTTGTATTCAATTATCTGTTTTTGAAATAAAAGTGTTGTGCTTTATATAAGAGTGTATCCTGGCCTTAACTAAATCACCACAAGTGATTTATAACATGGTATCAGAGCCTGTTGAAGCTTGAGCAAGCCCAGAAGCAAAGAAACAAAACAGAGCCGAAGCTTTCAAAGCTTATTCGTGACTCACAGGTGTTCAAACCACACATTTGACTGTTAGGGTTCGCACACCCTATGTACGAAGCCGTGCACACCTGCAAATCAGAAAACGCACACAAACACACCAAACAATCGACACAAGAATATATACGTGGTTCAGCCAAATAAGCCTACGTCCACGGAGAGCACCGTTTCACTAAAAAATCACTGAGAGGATTACAATGGGGTGATTCGCAGATCACACACGCACACACACTGTGTATACTCACGCCTGTATCACCGGAATAATATAAACGTATATTATTCCTAACTCTCTCTCTCTATTTCTGTGTACACAATTCAATAGGAGAAGCCCTATATTTATAGGTAAGGATATAGAGGTGGGTTTCCCAATCTTCCGATGTGGGACAAGTTAATATAACAAAGTAGTCATATTATATATATATACCAATATATAACATTGACCACATAAAGAGCTTCCTTGTTCCAGCAGGAACACAACCGTGAAAAGAACGCAGCCACTCTTCGCCGCACGCGCCTCCACAAAATCGGCGAGTGAAGCCCACGCGCACCCACGGGCCCAGTCGTCTTCAACCTCCGGACGCGCCTGACGCCCATGTGCCTCACGCGCTGCCACGTCAGCAAATATTTCTGGAAATTACCAAACTGCCCCTAATTGGTATTTTGTATGTTCTGGGCTCATTTTAACTCCGATTTGAGCAAACGAAGAGTCATTTTTGACTAAATGGAACACTCCAGACGCAACCGTGCAGTCGGTTTGACCAGATTCAATACCGATTTTAAGAAATAAGCACCTCAAGTGTTTAAGTAAACCCGATGAGGTCCTCCAGCAATTTCTTCCAACCCCAGCTTCCGCGCTTGAATAAAACCAATTACGAGAATTGGTCTATCCAGATGAAAGTCCTGCTTGCCTCACAAGATTTGTGGGACTTTATCGAGACCGGTTATAAAGAACCAGTTTCAAAAGAAAACGAAGATCGACTGAGCGAGACCCAAAAGGTTGTGCTCAAAGAAGCCCGAAAGAAGGACAATAAGGCGTTGTACCTGCTTTATCAAAGTGTCGATGAAGCAAGTTTTGAAAAGATCTCAACCGTCAACACCGCCAAGCAAGCATGGAAAATTCTTCGAAAAACACATCGAGGAATTGAAAAAACAGTTAAAGTTCGACTCCAAGTTCTAAGGGGTGAATTTGAACTGTTGCAAATGAAAGACACAGAGTCAATTTCTGAGGACTTTACCAGAACATTGACTATTGTGAATCAAATCAGAAGATATGGCGAAAAAATTGAAGATGTTCGTGTGCTTGAAAAGATTATGCGCTCCCTCAACTCAAAGTTCGAGCATGTAGCTGTTGCTATTGAAGAATCAAAGGATCTCGATGCAATGACAGTAGATGAGCTGATGGCCACGCTAGAGATTCACGAACAAAGAATCAACAAGAGGAACACCCCAAGTACTCTAGAGCAAGCTCTTCAGTCAAATTTAACATTTAAAGAAAACAAAGAAGAACGATGGGGAAATTCTCAAAGAGGCCGAGGTAGAGGTCGTGGTTATTGAGGACGAGGTTCTGGATCCAGAGGCGGTGGTGGAAGAACCAACTCCAATACCGAAAGAAATAATCAAGGTGGAAGAAATCAACCTTTCAGAGGACGAGGGCGAGGACGAGGACGAGGCCGTGGAAGCAATTTCAACAATCGCCAGAATTATGACAAAAGCAATGTTCAATGCTACAACTGCAACAAGTATGGACACTACAACAACGAATGCAGAGGAAAGACAGTTGCTGAAGGAGGCGAACAAGTAAACTTTGCTGAGAAAGAAGAAAATGAGCCAAGATCAATGTTGTTGATGGCTCAAAATGAAAATACCGATGACGAAGGTATATGGTATCTAGATTTAGGAGCCAGTAATCACATGTATGGAAACAAACACATGTTTGTCGAGCTTGACGAGACGACATAAGGGCAAGTCTCATTTGGTGATTGTTCAAAAATCGCAGTAAGAGGAAAGGGCGATATTCTGATCAAGCTCAAGAATGGAGACCATGACTTCATATCCAATGTTTACTATGTTCCAGATATGAAGAACAATATTTTGAGTCTCGGACAGCTCCTGGAGAAAGGCTACGACATCAGCATGAAGGATTTGTGTCTAACAATCAAAAATACAAATGAAAATCCCATTGCCCAGATAAAGATGTCAAAGAATAGGATGTTTCCTATGCACATTCAGCACGATGCAACAAAGTGTTTAAATGCAGTTGTTGAAGACAAGGACTGGCTATGGCATTTGAGATACGGACATCTCAACTTTGAAGGCCTGAAGCTGCTCGCAAGCAAACAGATGGTGAAGGGACTTCCCTACATCAACCGTCCTAATGAAGTATGTGAATGTTGTGTACTTGGGAAACATCACAGACTGAGCTTTGCTAAAGAAGTAAAATGGCGATCATCAAAGCTGCTAGAGCTCGTTCACACAGATGTGTGTGGTCCACTGAAGCCAGAATCATATGGAAAGAGCAGGTATTTTCTTACCTTCACAGATGATTATAGCAGAAAGACATGGGTGTACTTCTTGCAAAAGAAATCAGAAGTATTTGACAAGTTCCAGGAGTTTAAAGTTCTTGTTGAGAAGCAAAGCGGCTACAATATCAAGACGTTGCGGTCAGATCAAGGAAGAGAATATATGTCGAATGCATTCCAGAATTACTGCAAAGAGCACGACATCTGACAGCAAACAACACCAACCTATACACCTCAGTTAAATGGTGTTTCTGAAAGGAAGAACCGCACTATCCTGGACATGGTCAGAAGTATACCGAAAGGAAAGACAATGCCCAAGGAATTTTGGGCTGAAGCAGTATCTTGTGCTGTCTATCTGCTGAATAGGTGTCCAACCAGAAGACTCCAGTTCAAGACACCTGAAGAAACCTGGAGTTCATACAAGCCAAGTGTCAATCACCTCAGAATTTTTGGGTGTATTGCTTACACCAAGATTTCAGAAGCCAGAAGAACCAAACTTGACGACAAAGGACAGAAATGTATATTTATCGGCTATGGCGACAGAACAATGGGATATAAGTTGTTTAATCCCATCACCAAGGAAGTAATCATGAGCATAGACGTGATCTTTGAAGAAAATGAAGCTTGGAGCTGGGATCAAAATGAAGATGGAAAAACCAAGGAGCTTGTACTTGAAGAAGATGAAGAAGTAGAAAAAGAAGTTGTAATGGAGCCGCAAATTCTACCACATCAATCGCCTATACCTGCAAGAAATGATCCTTCATCGTCATCATCACCAGATGAAAAATCAAGTGAAAGACCCATAAAAGTGAGAAGCCTGAGAGAACTATACGAAGCCACTGAAGAAGATTAAGACCAGAATTTGCTATGCCTATTTCTGGATAGTGATCCTGTCAACTTCACATAAGCCATCCAAGAGAAGAAGTGGAAGTCAGCAATGGATGAAGAAATCAGGTCCATAGACAAGAATGACACATGGGAGCTGTGTAGTCTACCAAAAGGTCAAAAGCCTATTGGAGTCAAATGGGTCTACAAGACAAAGAAGAATGAAAAAGGCGAAGTTCAGAGATACAAAGTTCGCCTGGTTGCAAAAGGCTACAAACAGAGACAGGGACTCGACTATGGTGAAGTATTTGCTCCTGTTGCCCGATTAGAGACAATCAGGCTGATGATATCTATTGCTGCTCAGAATAGATGGAAGTTGTACCAACTTGATGTGAAGTCAGCATTTCTGAATGGATTTCTAGAAGAATAAATCTATGTCGAACAACCGCTGGGATATACAAATGAAGGACATGAAGACAAGGTGTACAAGTTGAAAAAAGCTCTCTATGAACTGAAGCAAGCTCCACGTGTATGGAATACAAGAATTGACAAGTATTTCCATGATAATGGGTTCGAGAAATGTCTATACGAGCATGAATTGTACCTGAAGAAAGGTCCAGAAGGAAGTGTACTATTTGCAGATCTATATGTTGATGATTTGATCTTCACAGGAAACAACCCAGCCATGTTTGAAGAGTTCAAGAAAACCATGATTCAAGAATTTGAGATGACAGACATAGGTCTGATGTCACACTTTCTTGGAATTGAAGTGAAGCAAAATACTGAAGGAATCTCGATCTGTCAAAGTAGATATGCAAAGGAGATTCTCAAGAAGTTCAGAATGGAATCAAGCAATCCAGTATCAACTCCAGTGGAAAGCAGCGTGGAACTCAGAAAGAATGAAGATGGAGGAAATGTTGATCCAAAATACTTCAAAAGTTTAGTTGGAAGTCTTCGGTACCTAACTTGTACCAGACCAGATATACTCTACGGAGTTGGATTGATCAACAGATACATGGAGGAACCAGATCAATCACACCTGAATGCTGCAAAGAGAATACTCCGCTACATCAAAGGTACGATCAATGATGGTTTGCTATATACCTCAACTGATGAATTAAGATTCACTGGCTATTCAGATAGTGATTGGGGTAGAGATTTGGATGAAAGAAAAAGCACAACTAGATTTGTGTTTTTCATTGGAGATACAACATTTACTTGGTCATCTAAGAAATAACAGATAGTAACTCTATCATCATGCGAAGCTGAATACGTAGTAGCCAGCTCAACTGTGTGTCATGCTATTTGGTTGAGAAATGTGTTGGAGCATTTGTGTTTTTCACAAGAGAAGCCTACAGAGATTTTCATTGATAATCGTTCAGCAATTGCACTTGCAAAGAATCCAGTCTTCCATGAACGAAGCAAGCATATTGATACAAGGTATCATTCTATCAGGGAACATGTGCAGAACAAAGAAGTGGAATTAATATCTTGCAAGACAAATGATCAAATTGCAGATATTTTTACAAAGCCATTGAAGTAAGACATGTTCGACAGACTGAAGATGATGTTAGGAATGCAGAAATGTGGAGAATCAAGTTTAAGGGGGAATGTTGAAAGATAAACTTGCATCAATCATGATCAACCACTTGCATCAGTCATGATCAGACATAGTCATGCATGTCTCACTCAACCACAAATATCAAAAGAAGCTGCTGATAGCCATGCGTGAAGATAAGATGCTCAAAGTCCATAAAAGCTGCAAAGCTGATTTAAGTTGTTTGTATCTATATTTCAAATCTATATATAGGTGTGGTGTGTTGTATTGAATAACAAGAAGAAACAAGAAAGAAAAATCAGTGTGAGAGTAGTGTATAAGCTTTGTGTTCAATTCTCTGTTTTTGAAATAAAAGTGTTGGGTTTTATATAAGAGTGTATCTTGGCCTTAACTAAATCACCATAAGTGATTTACAACACATTTAGCTAGAGAAAAATCATATTTGCAGCATTTTGATATGAAATAGCCCGAGACTGCCCTTGAGCATGAAATTTGCTATCAGTATTCTCTTGTGCCTCGCCTAACCCAACACACCCCGAGAGAGAGAGAGAGAGAGAGAGAGAGAGAGAGAGAGAGAGAGAGAGAGAGAGAGAGAGAGAGAGAGAGAGAGGTCATGCATGGCCAAATCATAAACATGATACATACAAGTGTGCAATAATACTAGTAGAAGAGCAAAAATAAACATGCGTCCCAAGAATAATGCAACAACAGAATGAACTTCGATCAAGATTGAATTATAGAAAAACCATAATTGAGTGGCACAACATAGAACATAAGGTAAGGCCATTACAAACTAAGAGGAAAACTGAAAAAGCATGTCTCGATCACGTTGTGCCATAAGACCCTATACAATATGACCATCTTCCATTAGGAGTTATGTGAAGTCATATACAGTTATATCTCACCCGTACTTCAACAGTATGAGCTTCATTAACCAGTGACAACACCAACTCGAGACCTTATGAGCCCCTCCTCCATCTTTTTGTCAAAAGGACACGTTGAAGGTACCAATGGACGCTAGGGTGCGCTGGCGTTTGCTTCAAAATGAGGAAAATAGATGCATGCA
The DNA here is from genome assembly GCA_963922005.1 of Cornus suecica. Classification (NCBI taxonomy): domain Eukaryota; kingdom Viridiplantae; phylum Streptophyta; class Magnoliopsida; order Cornales; family Cornaceae; genus Cornus; species Cornus suecica. Next base: position 5,081,253 of record OY998244.1, on the reverse strand, counting down.
GCAAGAGATTATCAAAGTAAATGTACAGTTCCAGAGTACTTTGATAACTACTATTACTGGTTGTAGAGGCCATATATATATATATATTCACTTTGATCCTTTTACAATCACATCCGCACTTCCCTCTTGATGTTCAACCGAAAATTGACATAAGTTTCCTTCCAACTGAGAGGTGATGAGCAATATATGCCACAAGTCTAAAGGCTGTTTACACACGTAAGATTTAACATGGCAAAGGGGTCTGGAACACGTTCCTCAAGACGCTACCACATCTCGTATGCAGTTTCTGGCATTGAACCAGAAAAACATTTCCCATAAAAATAGCAGTTGACAAGATAAATTTTGCTAAAAACAACATGTCATTCATTAATACCCTTTAATTGATAAAGGTAAATAATTATTCACAAAAGGAAGAATACATAAAAACAAAGAAACAGAATGCAAAATTTTTGTCAACTAGTATGGGCCATTAAGCTCAGGCAGTGGCTCCAAAGCCAGCTTTGATTTTGTCAATAGTAGCAACATCAGTTTTGAAAGACTTTGCCAGTATTGTACTGTCAATGCTGGTGTTGAAGACAGAACCAGGAATCGATGCTGTTCCAGCATTTGCACTGCCAAATGCAGATAATGCTACGGCACCATTCTTTGCATCGCTGTTGTATTGGTAGTGGATAAGTCCCTTAGGAAACACGAACAAGTCACCAGGTTGGAGTGTTTGAGAAAAGAGCTTGTTAGTGGTATCAACAAACCCCACTTCGAGGTTGCCATTGAGGAGAAACAGGAGCTCGGATGCACGAGGGTGGGTGTGAGGTGGGTTGACAGTGCCTGCAGGGTACTCGAGAACTGCATAAGAAACGCTTTGACCGTTTAGAGAGGGGAATTCAGCCATGCTTGCTTTCGTGACCTTAAAAGTCGCGGGAAAATCTCCGTTAAGGGGAACGCGAAAGCCAGTATAGGTGAAAAAGTTTCCATCAATGATGGTGATGTTGGTTGGGACTATGAAATCAGAAAGAATATCTGGATCCCCAGCAACTGATATGCGGAGACTAGCACATACAAGTGCTACTGTGAGTAACAGTTCAAGCTTCAATGCCATGACTGATAGGAAAAAGGTCTAATGGGAACTCCGTGTAAGGCTTTTTTTACTTGTACCATCTATGAGAGAGTGTCAATTTATATGCACAGCCTAAGTGGTATGGAATAACATATGGTCTTGAGCAGGACATGTGAGCTGGGAACTACAATGCCCTTGTTTTGATGTTCCTTGTTATTGTCAATTATCACTAATTAAGAAGAGAAAAAAAGGTATATTAGTATATACGACTTATTAATATTTTCAGAAATGCTGTTTAAAGGGGCTTGTAGGTGATTATCTAAGTCATTGTGAGGATTGGGAAGTATTCCACTGTCTGCACTTTGAGGATGAGCTAAAAGAGGCTTTGTGAACTCAACCTGGCTGCCATCAAACCCTAGATGTCTTTTTAATAAGAAACAAAGCTCACAAACTCAACCCTACCAAATATGAAGAGCATGCGAATCATGGCATCATTTTAAACCAATAATTCATCGCGAAAGATTTCATAGGACCACATGTATTAGTTTGATCAATGAATTCCTTCGCTTCGAAATTTTTTTTACAAGTACTTCCAAGGGTCATCGTTACAATCGACAAGTTTTACATTACTCTCCAATAGTGTAGAACGTTTGTGTTCGCAAACCTTAGCTGGTCTAAACTTGCACATGTGTTTTAACCATTTTCAGACTGAAGAACCACAGCTCAACAACTGAAACCTACAAAATATGGGGTCAAGTGGTAGTGTGGCACCAATTAAGCATAGCCAGATAACAAAGGAATTAACGGGGGCCTGCACAAGCGTTGGAGCATGTGATTTAATTCGATACAACGCGCAAAACCTTACCAGCTCTTTGACATATGAACAATAAATTTCTCTTCCAACTGTCATCCATATTTGAAGAGAGCGCGAACCACGGCTTAGTTCTTTTTAGACCAATACTTTTAACTATAACATCGTGACAGATTTCATTGGACTACAGATTGTAGTGTCATCGACGAATCCTTCTCCCTAAATTTTATTTTGACAAGAGCCCTATGAGTTTCAGAACATCACCATTGACAAATTTTACGGCCAAATTCTCCAATACAGTGACAGGTTTGTGTTCGTAAAGGAACTAATGCATTGTAGAAACGCCATTGGTGGTGCTATTGCAGCATTGTGCCTTTTCCTACAGGGCGGTCGTTGTAGTCCTTTTTATGATAACATGCTAACGATAATCTTCACAACTGACTGCTACGCTTCAATAACTCAAGAGAAGTCTAGGAACCAAGGCATAAATTATAGGCGACCCAAGCCTTACCCAGCATACCCTTCGCTTGCCATCTCACTGCTACTTGTTCACTAGTTGGTTTTCCAATTTTATTTGGCTTTGTACCCCTAAAGAACGCAGTAATGGAAACGATTCATTGTTGCTTATGCTTAGATTAATGTTTGCTACTAATGTCATTGCTAAGACAATTGCTAAAAGTCCAAATCATAACTAGAGGAGCGTTATGGTATTCTTAGAAATAACAAGACAAATCATAAACAAGAAGAGGGCGAGACCAGAAAAAATAGGCATGCCACAAGCAGAAAAGCAAAACATAAACAACTTTCCATGTACTTCTATTTTCGATAGGTCCATCACAAATCATAAATACTATAGCTACAAATGTGCATATCACAAGTGCGAGAGCCAAATAAGCATCCCAATGACAAATGCAAGATAAAAGTGAACCTAAATCAAGATCAACTCATAAACAACCCAGAGATAACTCCTAGAATTGAGTACCTCAATGTAGAACAGGTAAGGCGATGCAAACCAAGAGAAAAGGCATTTCTGAACAAGTGTTGTCATTAGGAGTTATGTAGAGACATGTACGGTAATTTTAAAGTGTAACAAAACTTTGTACTGAAATTATAAATATTTGACTACTTCAATTTTTCAATGAAGTTTGACAAAAATAAAAAAATCGTATATATATGTGGGGGCACCCAAACGCAAATCCGACACTGATGCAGTTTAGATGCAGATTTGGGAAAAGATTTTGTTTGTTTGACAGATTTGAGAAAAGGGTGCCTCACCTAGAACCCGCCCTGTTGACATCCCTAGCTGCAAGACAGTATCAGACTGTGTCCAGTTCAGGGTAAAGTGTAAAAGCTATTGCGAGGTAGAGAATAAATATAAAAATGTTCTTCAGTTTCCACCAATCTACACAATTTATCTTAATGAATGTGGCCTTTTGCTATCAGATGCTCTCCCCCCTAACGCATATTGCATTTTATATGAAGGACCTAATATTTCAACTACTCTAACCTTCAGGCCCCAAATTCCAAAGCTGCCCAAAACCAAGAAGTAGGGATGACAACCCCACCCCACCCCACACCACCCCGTTTACAGTTTCTGGCATTGGACAAGATTCAATTTCCTCCCAGAAGTACCATTCGCAAAAATATTGGAAAAACAGGCAATTTATTATTGATGTCCTTTAATTTATAAAGGCAATTATTCACAAAATGAAGAATACATTAAAATAAAATAAAAAAAAAAACAGAATTATGACATGCTCTGCGTTTGTGATAGGAAGGCCCTTCAAGCTCAGGCCTTGGCACCAAAGCCAGCTTTGATTTTGTCAATAGTAGCAACATCAGTTTTGAAAGACTTTGCCAGTACTGTACTGTCAATGCTGGTGTTGAAGACAGAACCAGGAATCGATGCCGTTCCAGCATTGGCACTACCAAAGGCAGATATTGCTATGGCACCATTTTTCGCATCACTGTTGTATTGGTAGTGAATAAGTCCCTTAGGAAACACAAACAAGTCACCAGATTGGAGTGTCTGAGTAAAGAGCTTGTTAGTGGTGTCGACAAAGCCCACATCAAGGTTGCCATTGATGAGAAACAAGAGCTCGGATGCACGAGGATGGGTGTGAGGTGGGTTGACAGTGCCAGCAGGATACTCAAGAATTGCATAAGAAACACTCTGACCGTTCAGAGCGGGGAATTCAGCCATGCTTGCTTTAGTGACCTTAAAAGTGGCGGGAAAAACTCCATTAAGGAGAACCCAAAAGCCAGTGTAGGTGAAAAAGTTTCCATCAACGGTGGTGATGTTGGGTGGGACTATAAAATCAGAAAGAATATCTGGATCCCCAGCAACTGAAATATATAGACTAGCAAATGCAAGTGCAAGTGTGAGCAACAATTCAAGCTTCAATGCCATGACTGATAGGAAAAAGGTCTGATGGAAATTCTATGTAAGACTCCTTTTTTACTTGAACTTCAATGAGAAAGTGTCAATTTATAAGAGCAACCTAAGTGGTAACAAAAAAGATATGTACCCTTGAGCAGGACTGAAGAGACGCATCAATTGAGTTGGAAACTACAATGCCCTTATGTTTCTTGTTATTTTCAACAATCAGGTATAGTAGTATATGGTATATACCGACTATAAGATATTTATCAGTAAGCAAGTATGAGGATTACGAGTATTCCCTTGTCTGTAGTTTCAGGATGAGCTAGAGGAAGCTTTGTGAACTCAACCTTAACTGGCTCCAAGCCTGCACATGTGTTTTAACCATTTTCAGATTGAAGAAGAAACAAAGCTCAAAAGCTCAAACCTACAAAATATGGTGTCAAGTGGTTGTGTGGCACCAATTCAGCGTAGCTAGACATGATTTCTCTTTAACTGTCATCCATACTTGAACAGACCTCGAGCCATGGCTTAGTTCTTTTAGACCATTCCTTTTAACCACAAGGCATATATTATACGCGACCCAAGCCTTGCCCACCATAACCTTCACATGCCATCTCATTGCTACTTGTTCACTAGTTGGTTTACAAATTTTTATTTGGTTTTGCACCCCTACAGAACGCGCTAATGGAAATGATCAATTGTTGCTTATGCTTACAATAATGTTATGTTATTGCAAAGACAAGCACAAAAAGTCCAAATTATAATCAGAGGAACATTCTGGTATTCTTAGACGATAGCAGAATATTGCTTCCATGCCCAAATAACAAGACAAACCATAAACATGAACAGGCCAAGAACAGCGAAATAAGCATGCCACAAGGGGAAGAGCAAATCATAAACAACTTCTCTTAACCATCAGTCCATCACTAACCATAAAAATTATAGCTGCAAATGTGCACAACACAAGTGAAAATAAGCATGCACTCACCAATGCAAGATAAAAATGAACCTAATTCAAGATCAAATCATAAAAAAACAGAGATTACTCCTAGAATTGAGTACCTCAATGTAGAACAGGTAAAAAGTGCTATCTTTAGGAGTTACGTAGAGACATATACATATATTTCTCATGAGTAGCAAGAGTTTCATTAGTCAGTGCAAATGCCCACTTAAGATCTCATGAGCCTCGCCTTTATCGTCCTGTCAAAAGGACAATGTTGAAGGTACTAATCAGCACTACCCTAGATTGTATAAGCCCTCCTCCCCAGAAGGGAGGTTGAGTGATCAAGCCCTTGTATGGGAAAAAAATCTGGTGCCGGTGCCCCGATAAGTATGTGTTTGCTTGAACTTTCAAAGGGGAAAGTAAACGAAAGGTATAAAAAAATGGAATTGAAGGAGAAAATAGATGCATGTATGGGAAGAGAGTCTAAAACCCGCAAGCCCAGAACTACCGCAATGAATAATAAGTGTACTTTTTACTTTTTCTTCATTTTCATGGTTATTTTAAATCTTAACGAAAATTGTCCTTAAATTGTATACTTTGACCATACTAAAATTTTCGAGAAAATTGATAAAAGACAAGCATACACGTATGTATATATATATATATATATATATACACATATGGGGGCGGCCCAAACCCACCTCCTACACTGATGCAATTCAAAGCGGCAGACTTGGGTAAAGATTTATGTTTGTGGGACAGAATCAGTCTGTGTACAGTTCAGAGTAAACTGTAAAAGCTACTGCAAAGTAGATAACTACTGTTACCAGTTGTAGAGACCCTATTATAAAAATGTCTAAAATGTTTCTTCAATTGCCACCAATCAACACAACATAGCTTAGAGCAATATGTCCCTTTGCTATCAGATGCTCTCTCCCCTTGTGCATATTGCATTCTATTATAAGTGCATGGAAACATGCATTATAATCTAGAATATAGTTAGGTAGGTTTAAGTCAGAAAATTAGCCCAGAACTACCGCAATGAATAAAAAGTATGAAGGACCTAATATTTCCACCATTCTGGCATTGTACAAGATTTAATTTCGTCCCAGAAGTTCGATTCAGAAAAATAGTTGGAAAAAGAGGCAATTTATTGATATCCTTTAATTGATAAAGGCAATTATTCATTCTGTGAAGAATACATTAAAACACAATGATGTCATGCTGGCATTTGTAATCTAGTAAGGCCCTTCAAGCTCAGGCACCAAAGCCAGCTTTGATTTTGTCAATAGTAGCAACATCAGTTTTGAAAGACTTTGCCAGTATTGTACTGTCAATGCTGGTGTTGAAGACAGAACCAGGAATCGATGCCGTTCCAGCATTGGCACTACCAAAGGCAGATATTGCTATGGCACCATTTTTCGCATCACCGTTGTATTGGTAGTGAATAAGTCCCTTAGGGAACACAAACAAGTCACCAGATTGTAGAGTCTGAGTAAAGAGCTTGTTTGTGGTGTCGACAAACCCCACTTCGAGGTTGCCATTGATGAGAAACAAGAGCTCGGATGCACGAGGATGGGTGTGAGGTGGGTTGACAGTGCCAGCAGGATACTCAAGAACTGCATAAGAAACACTTTGACCGTTCAGAGCAGGGAATTCAGTCATGCTTGCTTTTGTGACCTTAAAAGTAGTGGGAAAAGGTCCGGTAACGAGAGGTCGAAAGCCAGTATAGGTGAAAAAGTTCCCGTCAACACCATTGACGTTGAATGGGACTATGAAATCAGAAAGAATATCTGGATCCCCAGCAACTGAAATGCGGAGACTAGCGCATACAAGTGCTAGCGTGAGAAACAACTCAAGCTTGAATGCCATGACTGAGACTGAGAGTGAGAGGAGAATAGTCTGTTGGAAATTCTATTCAAGACTTGTCTGAGTTTAGCCTTGAATGAGAAGATGTATATATAGGCGCAACGTACACAGTATGAAAAAATATCTGCAGGACAGGTCAAGTAAGGTGGAAACTGCAATGCCCTTGTTTTGATGTTTCTTGTTATTGTCAATGGGAAATGTAATTCCAACAGTGTTTTTTTGTGTTCATTGTCCCTAATGAAGAAAAAAACATATGCAGGTATATTAGTATATACTACATTTTCAGTAAGTCATTCATTATGAGGATTGGAAGTATTCCCTTGTCTTTAGTTTGAGAATGAGTTAAAAGAAGCTTTGTGAACTCAACATTAGCTGGCAATCTGCAGGTGGTCTAATAAGAAACAAGGCTCAACAACCTCAACTATACAAAAATATGTATGTAAAAACTGCAACAAATATGCCATCATGAACCATTGCCTTAAGCAAGAATGTATTAAAGGGGCCTTCCCTATGTTTAAATGCGACAAGTATGTAATGATATTATATTCTAAGGGGGATAGTTACACAAACCTCCCCTAAAATATGGCACCTCCGGTGTAACATTTAACCCCTTTTATTCAAACTCAATGCCGGAAATTTATTTTATTAATCAATGATGGCATATTATGGACCAAACTCCCTATTTTACCCTTGTTATCCTTACAATTATATTTGAACCCCTTATTTTTGCATTCAAAATCACTAAAATATCCCAACTTCTTTTACCAAATTGCCATCATATGTATTCTATATAAACTCATTCGAGTGATTGTTTATACCTACTCTCTCTCTAAAAATCACTCATTCTTTCTCTACAAACCTTCTGTCATGACTTGGGAAATATAAGAAACGCATATGAAATGACAGCTACTTGATACACATAATTCTCGCAAAATATATTTGAGGGTAAGGTAGTAAATTCACCATCCTCAAGAAGATTCTCTAAATACCTCTAAAGATAGAAGGGTATATACATCAATTCACTATTATTTCTTACCGGACCAATATTCCGATAATACTAAAGGAGGTTTCTGATATTATTAAAATGTTAGGGGAACTGAATGCAATTATGCCTTAGTTTAGGAAATGTTTGTGTAATTATCCCTATTCTAAGGTTAAATGGTATTGAAAAATTGCAACACAAATGCAATATGTTGAAAAGTATTTGCATAGTTGATGTAAAAGTTGTATGGGGATAGAATATCTGATAGAGCTGTGTTATACTGCTTATTTGAAAATGGAGAAATGAGTAACATGAGAGAATGCGCCTATCAAAAAGATACTCCGAAGGCTCCGGGATAGAATATCTGATAGAGTTGTCCAGTCAGGTTATACTATTTTTGCTAATTATGAGGTTATCTTGCTCTGTTAATAGAATTTTCATGCTTTGTTTTGTATGACGGAGATTCATGGTATACAGATCTTGCAACTAATAGATAGTGCTTAATTTCCTAGTTTTCCTAGGGATGCATTTGAGACCTTTTCGGTCTCATTGGAATATAAGAACAGAAAAATAATTGATAAATTGAGCTGAATCTAAATCTCTCATGATTTAGATAAGTTTCATCTCAGAGTTCTAAGGAGTGGTTTGGTTCTAATTTAAACCACCCAAATCAGAACTATCGACACCCTAGTGGAAAAAATACAATAGATTTTCACGGACACACCTAAAAGAGGGTAATATTGTCTAATTTGATGACATGACCAAATACTAAAATGAGTAACTGTGATGATTAGTGCAGAAGTAGTTCTTGTAGGTCATGCCAATATCAAGAATGGTCAGCAAAATTTTAAACTGAAGTGTTTGTATTTTTACTAATTGTCAATAGAAGTTGGTGTAACAATCCCTTGTAAATAAGTTCACAATCACTAAAAACATCCAAATTTCCAACCAAGAAGAAATTCCAAGATTCTTATAAGATGACACAATATTCTCCTTGACCAAATAACATGACATATCTGTTAGACCTAAACTCTAATCAAACACACACAAACACATAGACACAATGATTTATACGTGGTTCCCCAAAAAACAGGTACGTCCACGGAGGGGTAGCTCAATATATTTCCTTAAGTATTTCTCTCCACCCTCACAATGCTCTATTATACACAGAATTGAGCTTAACATTTACTTAACATTTACTCATATATGCACCCATATATATATAGGCAGAGAAATGAAAGAAGAGAAAGCAAACTTTGTAACTACAAAGGAGGTGGCAGAGATGGTTATAAAATTTTTCACTCCATGAAAGCTTCTTTCAAGTGGACCTTGAGTCATTCGATGCATCATTATTTCCACTTGCATCATCTTCTTCATTTGCTTGAGTCATAATTCTCACAATATCAAGATGGAACTCAAGAGGTCAACCAAAACTTAACTCTTTCTGCAATTTTCTTGACTGTTAGTAATCATAAATCTGCTGGTGGCAAATGTGTGTAAATCAAATGGAAGAGCAAGAGTAAGATAAAATTTTCTTAACCATCACGAATCATAAAAGATATTGGAAAATCTGCATAACACGTGTAAGAGCTAAATAAGATGCAATTTCTTATAAATAACACTTATAAATCTGATAGTGGGCAATGTGCATAGCTGAAGAATAAGAGAAAAATAAGCATGCCACCAATAAGTGCAATAATAGAATGAACTTGAATCACCATTATATTAAAGGAAGACCAGAAACAACTCCAAGTATTGAGTTCCACCATAAAGCACAAGTAAGGTCATTACCAACTAAAGGATGCACCATCAAGTGCCATAAAAACCCTATATACATAAGATCAGATACATTTATTTCTCACAAGTCCTTCCAAAGCAAGAGCTTCATTAGTCAGTGCAGACGGCCAATTCAGATCTTATGAGCCTCTCCATCTTTCTGTTAAAAGGACAATATTGAAGGTAATATGGTGTGAAAATATAGGAGGAATATAGATGCATATTGCAAGACAGTATCAGACTAAGTGTAAAATTCTAAAGTACATTGTAAAAACTGCAACAAAGTACATCCGTAGAGTTTTGTTCAAGTACTCCCTCGAATGTAGAGGGGAAATGTCCAAGAATCTGTCAATTTATAACCACAACCTAAGAAAAAAATATTTTTTTCCTTGATCAGTGTTGGAAATAGTGGCATAAAGTTTAGGAAGAGAAGTGAATGAAGAAGAATTAGAGAAAATACTTTATTATTCTTATTCAACTTGATTAAAACATGTAAAGTACATAACCTTATATAAACCTCAAAAGATACATATAACTATCATATCTAAATGCAAATAAAGACTCACTAACCCACTAACACAATACTTAATAGAGTAACTCTCACTAACATTTCTATCAATTACCATAACTTTATTGTCTATCACTAGCACTCCCACTAACACAAACATTAAGACACTGAATAAAACTATTGTAACTCCCTGTTATATATTGGCATATATATATAATATGACTATTTTGTTATATTAACTTGTCCCACATCGGAAGATTGGGAAACCCACCTCTATATCCTCACCTATAAATATAGGGATTCTCCTATTGAATTGTGTACACAAAAATAGAGAGAGAGAGTTAGGAATAATATACGTTTATATTATTCTGGTGATACAGGCGTGAGTATACATAGTGTGTGTGTGTGTGTGATCTGCGAATCACCTCTTTGTAATCCTCTCAGTGATTTTTAGTGAAACGGTGATCTTTGTGGACGTAAGCTTATTTGGCTGAACCACGTATATTGTAACACCTCGTGTTATTTTCCTTTTTTCCTGAAATTAATCCTAATTTAATTTCAGTAATGACGTCACTTGTTCATGACGTATTATTTATTCTTGGTATTTAATACCTGTAAATTTTTCGCGTTTAGTTTTAAAGTCGACTGGACGACATTCCGGTTTCTCTTTGACGACTACGCAAGTTATCGTTATCGACTACGCAGTATCGTTTCGACATTTAATGTTTAGTGCTTCGATGAGATGACGACACGTTGTAATTGATCGGACTTGTTAAGTGTTCCGACGTTTGGGTTTCTACCCGGGTGTATTTATTTCGGACTATTCTATTTAATTGGTGTCCCGTGTAATTACCAGTTTGCGTAATCACACTTGGGGTTTGGTCCGTAATAAATTTGGATTTATTGTATATATATATATTTAATTATATATATATATATATATATATATATTGTAGTGGAGGTTATTTCGTGATTATGGATAATTAGAGGGTTGTTTTTGCAATTAGGTCATATATATATATATATGTATATACAGACCTGCTCTCACGTTCTCTTCACGCAACGACCTACTCCATCTTCTTCCTTCTCTTGACGAACGACCACAACTCTGATTCTCTTCCATCTTCACCCTCATTGCAGACGAGATAGAGAGAGAGAGAGACGATCGGGAGAGAGAGGAGTCGGGCGGAAGGGGCGACGCGATTTGGTGGTTGTCGTACATAGCAGGAGGCGACGCAGCTGGAGACGACGGTCGGTGAGCTGGGTGGTCGCGCACGGTGGCGCATGGCAGAGGAGCTAGTTCACGCTGGCGGCAGTCAGCGCAGTGGCTGCGCGAGCAGGGGCTGGTTCGGCGAGCTTCGGCCGACGATTCAGTCAACTTCCGGTGATCGGTTTGAGCCGATTTTTGGTGAGTAGCTTCCTCTCAACCACGTATTCATCATACATTAATTTCGTAATTTTACGTTGAACGATTTTCCCGGAAATCGCGTTTATAGGTTATAGTTTTCGTTTGGGTTAATTTAGATTTACTCAAATTAATTAACCTATTATTAATGGACTTCGTATATATCGTATAGGTTGTCGAGACGGACATTTCGATATATTCGAAATATTTTTCAAACGATTTTGGTCGGCGGGCTTCATATTCGGGCGCCGGTACTGTGCTGGTTCGGGCTATTTGGTAAACGTAAATTAGGTGGAAAATTTTATTTATCACTCCGCATTATTGACGTAGTTTTGGGTGTGCAAACCCTTAATTATATTAATATAGATATATAATTGTGAATTTAAATATATCTATATTTGGGTAGAATCGTCGTAGGATTTAGAAATTAATTTTGAGAAAATTAGTTAAAATGTTTCCTACGAGATTATATTAATTCCTATTTAAATTGAATAGGAATAGGCGGCTTAGAAATTTCCTTGAGAATTAAATGGGCAAGAGAAGTTTGTAAACGTTGGACATGAGAAACTTAGACGTTATGCTAGGTCCCTCTCATTATACGTGGATTATCTGTTTAAATTATTTTAAAAAGGCATGTTAATTGAAATTGAAAATATTTTCTAAGGAATTAAAGAAAATATATTTTGAAAACATGAAATGTATATGAAACTGTTTTCATATGATTTAATTGCTTTATTGTATTTTAGAGCATGAAAATAGATTTTGAGACTTATATTACCATGTGGGTATTTTTATAAATATGATGCATTACATATTTATGATTGAGATATGATTTGATTGTACACCATGTCGTGTGAGCACATGGGTGTTGGTGCATGTAGTGCACGGGTTCACCATTTGCAGAGAAAGGTCATTTGGTGTGGTCTACTTCATTGTGTGTGGTGTGTGAGTAGGATTGTGTCGGATCATCACAACAACTGGCCAGGAGGTATCACACCTACGGAACTAAAAAGCCGGCAAATGTGAGTTAAGAGTCCGGGTGGAGGCTTATTTTATTGACTCAAGAGTAGTCATGGCGTACGGAGTTGCAAGTTGGGCTCTCGTACAACCGCCTTCCCTGTTGAAGTGATAGAGAGAAAAATCACTTGGGAAGGGTCGGTGTGGTAACTCCACACTACTTGATGAGTGGACATAGTATGTATCCGTTACCCTTGGGAAGGGTGTGTTGTGTGTGAATATCACGGGGAGTGTCGAGTCACATTACACTGCATACCATTTATGTGATCTCGTTTGACATGTATATGTGTTATATTACATGTAATGTTGGAGCATGCTATTTATGAATATTGTAAATTAAATTCATATTTGATAAATGCTTAGTTGAAAATGAATAATGTGAAACAAGACTTTAAATGTGGTAATTATTAGTAAGTATAAATGAAACGAATATCTTTATACTTGTTGTTGTATACTTTAGTGCCCTTGGGGGAGGTTATGGGTGTTGGCATAGTGATCTATGTGGCTAGTTGAGACTAATGGTGGACCATAGGCTTAATTTTGAGTTGAGGCCTTAGAGAATGTGGTTAATGGTCTTGTGATTGTGGTTAATAGTTTGGTGATTGTAGTTGACTGTGTGATCTTGTTAGGGATTGGAGGTTAGAGATTGATTTTAGTATCAGTCATGAATTGGGGCCTTCGAGAAGGCGGGTGATGAGATTGTGAGTTGTAGTATGGACCTTTAGGTGTCTTTCACTTTTGAGGAATAGGCTATCAACTGTAGTTGAGATTTGGATTGATGAGACGAGGTTATGGTTGATGTGATTTATTAAGTACTCGAGGTACTGTAGTTTGAAAGACTTGGTTCTAGTGCTTAGTTCATTCCCCTGAGCATTCCTTGTACTGTGTTTTGTACGCTAGTACGTAGTCGTTGACTTCTATGTCATTCCTTGAGTTGTCGGTTACGGCGTGGTGCCGAACCTCTTTCATGTGTTGTCATTTGATTTGGTGGAGTTGGAAGCGGATGGTTGTCTTTCGTGAATCCAACGTGTTGTTCTTCCTTTACTGTCCTTTTGGGCATTATAGGAATCTGTAGAGTTATATTCACTCTTATTTGACTGTTTCGAAAACGGCGTTTTCTAAGTTTTAAAATAAACTCTTTGTATTTAAAAGGAAAAACCCGTTTTCACCTACCCCTGTAGAAATAAAAAGTTTTAACACTTTATAAAATGATCTTAGGATCTTCTTTGGAAAGATTTTTAACTCTAAAAGCCGGTGATGGCAATTGACGGAGACCGGGGGCAAGACGGTCATTTTTACTATGCGGTTTCTAAAAAGGGAAAACTATTTTATTATTTTTCTTGGGATTATGAGATTTCGAGACTTCTTTCTCAATATCTCATACTGTAAAGTTTTGAAAGGTGTTCCATTGTTTCACCTTTGCTTCCTGTCATTTCTAGGTCTCTGTATGAGGCTTTGTGTTGTTCAGTGCACACATATAGTGTTGTCTTTCACTTTCTTTATTGTTGATGTCACCACTTAGGTGATTTGAGTTGTCACACGTGTTAGGGGCATGGATACCGAGTGGATTGGTTTCTTTTGTCCGGGTGTTCTCACTAAACACTTGTGGTGTTTTAACCTTGACATTGTTGTCTCGGTTATCTGTTGGTTTAGCATTGGGAAGTCTTTTCCTTCGCTTTGCTTTGGTGACCCTGAGGTGGTCGTTCTTGTGAGTTGAGTTCGTGTACTCTTAGTGATTTGATTGGGTGGTTTTCCTCGCCTACAGTGAGAGTGTTAGTGATGTGATTGACCCTATTGAGGATAGTATCATGAGTTCGATATGATTTATGGTATGGTGATATGATTGAGGTGATCTAGCCTTTGAGATGTAGATTTTCCTTAGGAATGGGATGAGGTTTGTTATATATATATATTGTACACATATATATATATATAGACGATGATTGTGTTAGTACGCAAAGACGTGAGTATTTTTCCTCCTGTGTTCTCGGGGAGTGAGTTATGAGTATTCCTTGGTACTAGTGGTGGATTTCGATCCTTGTGAATATTAGAGGTGAGTGTGATTCCCTCTATTTGGAGTTTCTTGTTAGCGTCGTGAACGTTTGATGATTGGTTAGGAAAGACTTGGGTGTCGTGTACCTAATGTACGTTGGTTGTGACACCCCCAAATTTTCATGCATAGGTTGGCCAGGCCCATACATAGAAAACTAGGAGCGTTAGTAATTGATAACATAAGCACAGAAGAGAAGACATAAAATAGAAATATAATAATAACAACAATAACAAAATAAGGATACAACTTATACATGAAGAAGACCACTCCCAATACATCCTTAAATAAAATAAGTCCCACACAGTACAATTTGGAAATCCCATAAACATGGACCCCTAGAAACACACTTATAAGAAATACAACATATGACATTTATCGGATCCTACCCTGGAGTGGAAGGAAACTATGATAGAACCGGACAGATAGATATGAAATCCTCAACCCTGCTGGTGAAACTGCCGAGGACCTGAAACAACAAAAATGTGGGTTAAACCCACGAGCAAGAACAACTCTACATGATCCCAAGCAGAGTACCAAAATCCATCCCCTTTCCTAGTGACACCTAATCCCAAAATTAGATTAAAAAAAATAATATATTTAACTATAACTATAGTCACTAATATACCACCATTTAATATAATTATGTTTATAAATTTCTTACATTAATATGATTTTTCCATACAACATCCAATCCATGCCGTACCATAACCACGTACCCGACAACTCACCCATGCCGTGACAACTCACCCATGTCCCGTGGTACTAGTTAGACTGCAGTAATAGTCAGCCTCCTTGTGGTTTCTTATAAATTTCCAAAACATAGTCATTTAATTTAAATCTTAGGATTTTACGAATTTAATAATTCGCTTGTAATATTTATTCGGGAACGTATAACAATTTATAAGGTCGAGCCTGGGGGGTCCAGGGGGGGCGGCGCGACCATTACCTGAGCGCCCCCCTGGCGGGGTTTGGGGCAGCGCCCCAGCGCCAAGGTATACGGTATTTTATACGGTCGAAACTATTCATTTATACGGTCGAAAATACGTAATCCAGTATAATTCGTGATACACATAATAACAATATAAATCAATGTCCAGAGTCTGATAACAAAGAAAATAGAGAAAAACAATTACATAAATATGCAATATTTTTCTAATAACAGTTTTGAAATCTTTGTCAACATTGAAACCTAAAATATTTATGTACTCAGATATTTATACTAAGTTCCAACCATATACACATCATCAGAATCATACCAACAAGACACATAACCACGAATCCATACATGTATAGCTACACATGGTAAAAACAGATTTGTACGTATAGCTAGATATAAACATAGTCTCATGCATATATCAATATATCACCACAAATCTCTATATATATACAAGATCTATACATATAATCATAGATCTGTACATATATGTATAACCAGAATATAAATCATCATATATATATATGAATATAAATATACTCTAACAAATTTGTACATATATGTCTATATAAGACTACTAATCTCTACCTATATACAAGATCTGTACATATGATCATGGATCTATACATATACATATAAACAGAATATATATCATCACATAAATAAACATGAATATGAACATACTCTAACAGATCTATACATATATGCCTATATAGATCCACAAATCTCTACATGTATACAAGATCTATATATATACTTACGGATCTATACATATATGTATAAATAGAATATATAAGTCACATAAATAAACATGAATATGAATATACTCTAACAGATCTATACATATATGCCTATATACAAGATCTATATATATACCTACGGATCTATACATATATGTATAAACAGAATATATAAAAGTCATATATGAACATGATTTACACATACATATACATATATGAAAAATACTATCTAGCAGATTATAGATGCACAAAGTAAAGGCTACGAAATTTTAGTACAAAGAGGAAGAGTAGAACATATGTCTTGCCTGTAATGTAGAGCTGAATCCACCACAAGTACAGATCCAAACCAATTCTAAGCTCTCAACCTCTCAACCCTCACAATTTCGGGTATAATTGATGAAGAAGAAGAAGTAGTAGAAGAAATGAGATGGGGGCTAGATCTGAAGTTAAGGATGCTTATATAGAAGATGTTAGGGTTAGGGAAATGTCCAAACTATCCTTGTATTATGCATAAATCACCAAACTGCCCAAACACTAATGACAACCTTGCCCCCCTTCAGATCACAAAATTTCATTATAACCTACTAGACTTAAAAAGACTAAGATAGCCTCATTCAATAATTTAAACACCCATTATGCCATCCAAAATAATTAAGGAAATAAATATCCATTAAATACGGGGTATTACATTGGTACTGGGAGTATGAGTCTTAGTTGTATCTTATAGGCTCATGTTGTGTATTTATATATATATATGTATATATATATATCCCCTATATACTCACGTACGGTAGTATATGAGCACGTACCTTGGGTTTTTGTGGCTGAGTTATGTTGTGGGCTATGTATCTCACTAGGTGGTTTAGCATTACCTAAACTATTAGAGGATGTGGTAGTTAGAGTATCATTTCCCACTAAGCTTATTTGCTCACATGGGTATTTCATTTGCCCCCTAGTATTCCCACGCCAGGTTGCAGGAAACATACGGCTATGAGCAGGATGCAGTGCAATGGCAGTTTTCTTTAGTTTCTTGTTACAGGTTTTGGAGTTGCGTTGAGTGATGCGGTTACGGTTGCAGGACGACTGGGTTGGGGATGGTAGTATTCTTCTGTCAGCTTCTTTACCCATGTGTTGTGGGATTGTCATGTATTTCTTTTGGGAGCCAGTCTATTGGCATATCCCTGTTGATGTATCTTTTATTTCCTGTATTTATTCTTTCAGTATGTCATTGTATCTGTTCTGCACAGCTAGGTGTTTTCGTGTATTCTTATTCGAGCATTTGTGGCTCTGTTGATTATAGAGGGTTTTGAGAGGTTTTGGTTTCTTTCCATTACCTCGGCCCTAGTAGGATTGATGAATGTGGGGCTTGGAAGCCATTATTATTATCAAATTGCTATTGGCAGGTCTTTGTGTTGTGGTTGGTTGTCTGGATGTTCCATTTACAAATGGAACTCTGCCGGATTTTCGTTAGATTCCGCTACTTAGTTTTATTAGTCATTTAGGTATGAAATATACCATTTCTCTCATTAACCCATATGTTTTCTTGGTTAATGATGTCTTAGTCGGTTATTCGTATTAAGGATCACATCCTGGATTCCTTGGATGTCCCAGTTCGGGAGTCTTAGGAATTTAGGAGCGTGTCTGATGGTATCTGAGGATACTATTGAGTTCTAGTATTCTATCTGGCATGGAGTATAGTTTTCATTGTTACTCCATGTATTTATTCTGGTTATTGTTGACTCTAGTGGTCGA
Organism: Cornus suecica; assembly: GCA_963922005.1. NCBI lineage: Eukaryota > Viridiplantae > Streptophyta > Magnoliopsida > Cornales > Cornaceae > Cornus > Cornus suecica. Next base: position 5,063,026 of record OY998244.1, on the reverse strand, counting down.
TTGACTTATGTCACCCCTTGAAGATTCGTTGATTCTCTAGATTAGAGTTGCGGGAATTCTAGGGGCGTGACAGTAGGGTATCAGAGTGTGTCATTCTTACCCTTTTGTGGGTGTTTGATGACTATATGTTGTTGGTTCTCATTTCTTTTTACTTCCGTTCACCCCACTTAGCTCTTAGACTCGGGTTTCTGAGTTCTAGGAAATTTTGGGGCGTGACATATATATTCTTGTGTTGATTGTTTGGTGTGATTGTGTGCGTTTTTCTTATATACAGGTGTGCACGGCTTCGTACATAGGGTGTGCAAACCCTAACAAGTGGTATTAGAGCCCCAGGTTAGAGCAAATCACGAAGCCCGACGATCTGGTTCAGATCTGATTTTTTCGAGTGCCCTAAATCAGAAACCGACCACACCAAGAGCTTTGGCTCGATGAGACGAAGCCAACAGTGTCAAGCGCGTTGCGGGAAAGTGCCGCACACGCCCCCACGCGCCGCCTGAAGTTCCGGCCAGTTTTTTGGCTCCGTCGAGTAGTAGTTTCGGTTCGGCGTGATTTTCCGGAGCATCGTTTATCGGAACGAGGCTTATAATATATCTACGGAAAGAGAATTCGAAGCCCGACGTTTTGGAGCAAGAATCAGCCCAATCAGAGTAGGGATGCGCCCGAACGCACCCCGAGAAGAAAAAATTGTATTTACCGCTAGGAGGGACGAAGCCAGATTCGATGAAAGAAGAGGAGTGGAATATCCTAGATCGAAAGGCTCTTGGCACGATCAGATTGATGTTGGAAAATATGTTGCCTTCAATATCAGAAAAGAGAAGACTGCAAAGTCTCTCATGAAAGCTCTTTCGAAGATGTACGAACAGCCGTCTGGAGCAAATACATTACATCTTATCAGCAGATTGACGAATCTGAAGATGTCCGAGAATAGGAATGTTGGTGAACATCTCAGTAAACTTAATGACATTTATGGGCAATTGGAATCAATTGAAGTAGTGTTTCAAGACAAGGTGAAATCAGTTTTTCTCTTTAATCAATTACCAGAGAGCTAGAACGCCACAGTGGCTACAATCAGTAATTCTTCAAGCACTAGCACAACATTGAATGTCGACACCAGAGCCAGAGGTTCGAACAGACAGAAAGGCGGAAACCAAAGGCGTGGCCGTTCCAAGTTGAAACAGGGAAGATCACAGTCTCGAGGTCCCAGAAATTCCAAAGCAATCGAATGTTAGAATTGCGGCAAGACTGGTCATTTAAGGAACCAGTGTAGATCCCCGCAAAAGGTAGTGGATGACAAGATAGAGGCAAATATTGTCTTAGAATAAGAAAATGATGCATTGATATCCTCTTTGGAGAGCAAAGCAGAGTCTTGGCTTTTGGACTCTGGAGCATCATTCCATGCCACCTTAAGTTGAGAGCTATACACCTGGAAATCTCGGCAAGGTTTATCTAGGTGACGATCAACCCTGCAGTGTTGTTGGCAAGGGTGAAGTACATATCAGACTCAATGGATCGATATGGAAGCTGAGGGATGTCAGACACATTCCAGACATGAGGAAGAACCTGATCTCAGTAGGCCAGTTGGCGAGTGAATGTTATGTGACCACTTTCAGTGAAGATAAGTGGAAAGTTTCCAAGGGGGCTATGACTATAGCACGAGTAAATAAAACAGGTACGATGTACACTACCACCAAGGCTAGCACATTTATAGCAATTGCAGAAAGCAAGGAGGATCATAATTTGTGGCACCAGAGGCTAGGTCACATAAGTGAAAAGGGACTCAAGGTTATGCTCGCAAAGGGAAAGCTATCAGGTCTAAATTCGATTGATATCAACTTCTATGAGGATTGCGTATTCGGTAAGCAGAAGAGGGTTAGTTTTCAGAAAGGCGACAGAGAACTCAGAAAGGAGAAACTTGAGCTAGTTCACACTGATGTCTGGGGGCCAGCAAATATCTCACCTATTGGCGAAAAGTCCTATTTTGTCACCTTCATCGATGACCATTCCAGAAAGGTATGTCTTTATTTCTTGAAACCTAAATCTGAAGTGTACAGTGTGTTCAAGAGTTAGAAGGCTATGATAGAGAATGAGACGGGTTTGAAGATCAAGAGATTACGATCCGATAATGGTGGAGAGTATCAGGACACCGGGTTTAAGATATTTTGCTATGAGATCGGTATCAAATTAGAGAGAACTGTTCCACGTACACCACAATAGAATGGCGTAGCAGAACGGATGAACCGGACATTGACTGAGAGAGCTAGAAGCATGCGCATTCAGGCAGGGTTGCCGAAACAGTTCTGGGCAGAAGCAGTCAGTACAACAGCATACTTAATCAATTGTGGTCCATCAGTACCATTGGAGCACAGAATACTAGAAGAGGTTTAGAGCGGTAGAGAGGTAACACTTTTACATTTAAAAGTTTTTGGTTGTGTTGCATATGTACATGTTAGTGACACTATAAGGGGTAAGCTTGATCCCAAGTCACAAAAGTGTATTTTCATTGGCTATGGCGGTGACGAGTATGGTTACCGCATGTGGGATGATCAGAACCGAAAACTAATCCGAAGTAGAGATGTAGTGTTTAATGAAAAGGTTATGTACAAGGACAGACACACAACAACCTCAGAGCCTACAGCACAGAGTGATCCCGTGTGTGTTGAGTTAGATGATATTCAAGACAGTGAGAGTACTCAGTCAGACGAACATATTAAAGATGGAAATACTCAACAGGTTGATACACCGTAGTCTCTGACTCCTATTCTTGTACCTAGGAGGTCTTCACGGCAGCATGTGCCGAATCGGAGATACATGAATTATTTGTTGCTCACAGATGGAGGTGAACCAGAGTATTTTGATGAAGCATGCAGTGTAGCAGATGCGAGCCAGTGGGAACTTACGATGGAAGATGAGATGAAGTCCTTTATTTCCAATAAGACATGGAAGCTAATCGAGCTGCCGGTAGGAAAGAAAGCTCTCCATAATAAATGGGTCTACAGAGTCAAAGAAGAACATGATGGTTCTAAGAGGTACAAGGCGAGACTTGTAGTAAAAGGCTTTCAACAAAAAGCAGGAATCGACTACACCAACGTATTTTCTCCGGTTGTGAAACTGATTTCCATTCGTTTAGTTCTTAGCATTGTTGCATCACAGGGTTTGCACCTAGAGCAGTTAGATGTCAAAACTGTTTTCCTCCATGGTGACCTAATAGAGGAGATTTATATGCAGCAACCGGAAAGTTTCTTAGAGAAAGGGAAAGAGAAACTTGTGTGTAAGTTGGAAAAGAGCTTGTATGGTTTGAAACAAGCTCCAAGACAGTGGTACAAGAAATTCGATGGATTTATGCAGAGACATGGTTATAACAAGTGCAACGCTGACCATTGTTGCTACTTCAAGAGGTTTGACACGAGTTACATTATCCTCCGACTTTATGTTGATGACATGTTAGTAGTTGGATCTGATTTTGTGGAAATCAGTAAGTTGAAGAAACAGTTGGCAAAAGAGTTTGAGATGAAGGACTTAGGCACAGCGAAACAGATTCTTGGTATGAGAATCATCAGAGACAAACATAAGGGAATTTTGCAGTTGTCTCAGGCTGACTACGTTGAACGGGTTTTGAAGTGATTCAACATGAGTGATGCTAAGTCAGTTAACACACCTTTGGCTAGTCATTTTTTATTATCCAAAAAGCAGTCTCCCAAGACAGAAGCAGAGAGGAACAACATGGCCAGTATTCCATACGCTTCAGCTATTGGTAGCTTGATGTATGTGATGGTTTGTACAAGACCAGATATTGCATATGCAGTAGGAGCAGTCAGTAGGTTCATGTCCAATCCAGGAAAGACTCACTAGGAAGCAGTGAAGTGGATATTGTGATATCTACGAGGTACCACAAACAGATGCCTTTATTTTGGAAAAGGTGAAGTGAATTTACATGGGTATGTAGATTCAGATTTTGCTGGTGAGATAGACCACAGAAGAAGCACTACTGGTTATGTCTTTATAGTAGGTACTACAACAGTCAGTTGGATTTCGCAGATACAGAGGATTGTAGCGTTATCTACTACAGAGGCTGAGTATGTAACCGTGATAGGGGCTAGCAAAGAGATGATTTGGTTACAGGGTTTGTTGGCAAAGTTGGGATTCGAGCAAGGGAAGAGTGTTTTGCATAGTGATAGTCAGAGTGCTATACATCTGGCAAAAAATTCAGCATTTCATTCGAGAACCAAGCATATGGATCTTCGTTATCACTTTATCAGATCTCTATTAGAGGATGAAGTATTAACACTTAAGAAGATTCAAGGAAGCGAGAATCCGGCAGACATGTTGACCAAAGTGGTGACAACATATAAATTGAAGTTGTGCGCAACTTTAGTTGGTCTTCAAGCTTGAAGACAGAAATGAGGGCACCGTGTAAGAAAAATATGTCCCACATGAATTGGGCTATATTTATTTTTTTATTTACATTTGTGATAAAGTGATATATACAAATCAGTTTAAAATATTTATTGGTTGTAATTGATAAGGAAAAGAATTCCTACTATTTATCCAACTCTGATGGAGAGAGGGAATTATAGTGATAGTGGAGAACCGGTCCTCTCTCTACCTATTTATTTACGTAAGTTCCATCATTTATGTATATCACCGATATAACACATATTAAGTGTACGTAAAAGGCAAGAGAGAAAAAGTAATTCCCAGTACACGGTTCTAAGAGATTTGGAACGAATTGTTAATTTTACGGATTGCAAACCTACACACGCCATGACCATCAATCGAGGTATTTCGATTAACCTCTCTCAATATTTGTATATAATGAGCATGAATAGAGTTTTACGATTCCTGGATCATAGGTTATTTATGCCTGATTATTATAGCATGAATACATATATTAATATTTACATGTGGTATCAGAACAATGGTTGAAAAAACTCATTATGCTTCATTAAGATTATTCGTGTACCTTATATATGATTTTCGTATGCATCTGAAAAGAAATTTTAAAGGTACAATCTGTTAGTGACAAGTTTTGATTTGTGAAAATTAAATATAATATAATAATAGATGATAGGAACGATTATACATATCTGTGCTATTATAGTTTCATTATGGGTACTGGGAGTCGGATGTATCCCTTGGTCTTCGTGCGTATATATATGAATTTGTATGCCATATATTTCTATATGAGATGAATATAAGTGATTGAATAAAGTTTGATTTTAGGCATGAACCGTGTTTATATATATATATGATATTAGTGTAAAAAGGTTTGAGGGTTTTTTGAAAGTCTTTCTTTCACTATATAAGTATATATGGGTGAAAGGCACAAAATCCTTATATTATTAGAAATATGCAAATAATTCCCCTATAGTTTAATTTGGGTAATTAAGTCCCTATAGTTTGGCAAAAATGTGCATAAAGACCCCCTGCGACATTGTTCAGGGAACTTTTCCGGCAAAAAAAAAGGCATGTGCGTTTCACATATTGTTTAGTTTTATAAATACCCAAAATGTCCTTGTATTGTTACCAAAATACCCTTTTATTCTCAGTTTCTCTCTACATACACACAGACCTATACATATACATATATGTATATATATATATATATATCAAAGGACTTTGTTCCTCCCTCTCAATTAGCCCAATTTTCTCTCCCTCTCAATTTTCTCTCTACATACACACAGACCTATACATATACATATATATATATATATCAAAGGACTCTCTCAATTTCTCTCCCTCTCAATCAACCCAATTTTCAAATTCCCAATCTTCAAGCTCTGAAAATTCCAACAATTTCGAATTCGATTTCACCACCAATTTGGATTCAGTATGTATTAAATTGGATTACTATCCAAAGGTACCATATACAATATCAATAACATTATCCTGTAATTTTATAAATAAATTGCTTAGATTTTGAGATTTACATAATTTCCCCAACTCGAAGATTCAAAGAATTCAAACCCCAAAACTGAACAAATTCCATCAAAAACCCACCACCAATTTAGATTTAGTAGTTATTCAAATTATTTCACTACCCCTAGGTACTATATACAATATCAATAAGCATTACGTTATCATATTCTCACTACATTTTCTAATATTTTTAATATTCACATAGTTTCCCAAACTCAAAGATTCAAAAATCATCAAACCCCAAAACTAAACAAAATTCAAAATTGATCAAAAATCCACCACCAAATCACCGGACTCGAACCGGCGAGCATAATCCTCCGCCACCAGCGACACGGTCACCGCCTTCCTCTGCATCGCGGCCCGCTTCGTCTGCGTCGAAGGCAACTCCTCCCCATCCCCTCCACCGCCTCCACTCCCTCCATCTCCCACCGCCTACAACCGCCGTCCCCGACGGCGGTGCCGGCACCACAACCTTGGGAACCGCGACCTGAACGGTGTCGCTCTCCCTAGCCTTAATCAGCCACGGGTCCTCCAAGAATGCCTCAACACATCGAGAGAGAAAATAACACAGTAGAGACTATTATAAAACGTGCACTTTGACCCCTCTAAGTTATTTTTCGGTGATGGACTTGTGTTTTTACTATTATATCCTTATTATTTTAGTTTTTAATTAAATATAATAAATGGAATAAATATGAAATGACGAAAAAAGCCATATATAAAACGGTACCATTTTGTAACTCTCTTCTCTGTCTACCTTTCTCTCATGTAGCTCAGTTCTCTGTAATGATATGTGTAATGAAAGCTTCTATTGAGGTTTCTGAATCAGGGACAAAATTTAACACTACCATCAACAATAATTTAGAAACCTGGGTCATGAACTTTTAAGATGGGGTTTTTGAATCAAGGACAAAATTTGTGAAGTAATTTCTCAACAGAGAGCGAATTGATTAAACTCAATTCAGAAACCATATTGCATAAAACCATATCTGTGAAGAAAAATCATGGTATTTTTTTTTTCATTTACAGAATAAAAAACTACAATTATTACTCTCCTCCGGTGCCGCCTCTGCCGCTGCGGCACTGTCGGTTTCGTCCGCTGCTGCGGCCACAGTCGGTCTTTGCATTCATTAGCTTAATTCCCTGAAATTCACTGTTTTTCTTCTCATCTGCTTCACCTTCCTCCCAATCTAATGGATACTTAGAAGTCTCTAGCTCTGAGGCTCTTCAGAGACAGCTACAACAACTTTTCAATCTTCATGACTCTGGTCTGGATCAAGCTTTTATAGATGCTCTGCCTGTTTTTATGTACAAAGAAATCATGCTTTTCATATCAGTTGTATAGATACTTGGCTACTGTCAAACTCAACTTGTCCATTTTGTAGAAGAAGATGGTTTTCATGGTAGTAGAGAAAATGGGTTCGTCTCGAGGCAAAAGATGGTAGAGATTGAGGAAACTGTGGTGGACAAGGGGGTTTTCCCTGTGAGGCTTGGTAAGTTCAGGAAATTAAATAATGGGGCAGGGGAGGTCGGAGGAGAAGAGACCAGTATAATGCGTTTTCTTTGTATATATATATATATATATATATATATATGTAATATGTGTGTATATTTCAGGAAGGGGATGAAGAAGAAGAAGGTTAGGTTAGGTTATTTTAATTTGGTTTAGGTTAGGTTAGGTTATTTTAATTTGGGTTAATTTCACAAACCCCCTAATTTAAATGAAGGGTATTTTGGTAACAATACAAGGGCATTTTGGGTATTTATTAAATTAAACAGCATGTGAAACGCACATGCCATTTTTTTTGCCGGAACAGTTCCCTGAACAGTGTCGCAGGGGGTCTTTTTGCACATTTTTGTCATAGTATAGGGACTTAATTGCCCAAATTAAACTACATGGGAGTTATTTGCACATTTCTGATAATATAGGGTTTTGTACCTTTCACCCTATGAATATTAGGGCTTCATGTTTTGGTTGAATTGATGGACTTGAGAATCCAATTGTTCTCTGTATCTATATACATATATACATATACATATAGATGTATACATGTATATTTATATGTATACATACATATATATATGTATACATACATATATATATATATATATTGCGTCTCTGTAAAATGAGGAGTTGTCTACTGTTGTACATATGAACCGACGAATATGCTTCTTTACCGTGTGACAATTTATGACCGAGACTGTAATTAATATTTGATTTAATAAATTATTTATTTTGCTGTATAGACATAATTTTATATACATGAAAGAAAAGAATTGATTGTATGGTTTTATTATGAGAATATTAAGTTTCTAATTAAATCATATAATATTCGTAAAAAGAAAAAAAAAATCTTGACCCACTAAATACATACATCATGATTTAATTACGGAAATTCAATTTAGGAATTTAATAATATATTTATGCATTGATATTTATTTATGGAATTTAAATATTTATTATTGTCATAATATTTTGCATAAATATATATATTAATTATTGTTTTACTTCCTAAATTATTTATGGTGTGTATGTGGGTATTTGATGAGTCACTATTTAATTTAATATTTATATAATAGGGTTAGTTAGCCGCCAAAGTGACCTAGCTAGAAATAAATAAATATTAAATTAGTACGACACTAATAGCAATAACTAGTGAATTATTGATGCTTATTAATTTATAAATTCATAGTTATTTAGTTAATTTAATCATAAAAAGGAATTTAATTTTAGTAATTGAATTAACATAAAGGGGTTATTTGTATATTTAATTGACTAGGTATAGGATGTCCAAAGACAACTTACTTAGTTTAATTAAATAATACAATACCCATTAAAGTATAAATATAAATACAGCTTAAGCATCATTACTTATATTTTATGATAGCTCCAAAGTAGTATCATAGTTATATGTTGTATTTATATTGTTGATTGGTTAAATGATGTGTTGTAAACTCGAAGCATTTTGTTGTAAGCATTTTTTTCTTATTACGTTATTTTATTGCAGTATCTCTTCCTATGTCACTTAACTTGCATGCTACATCTATTCCGATGCTCACTGGGACTAACTTTCCAAAATGGAGTGAGCAAGTTCAGTTCCACTTAGGAGTGTATGATCTTGATCTGGCACTAAATCTTGAGAAACCCGCTGCTATTATTGATGCAAGCAGTAAGGATGATAAGAGTCTCTTTCAAGCATGGGAATGATCGAACAGGTTGAACATCATGTTTATGCGAACGCATGTTGCACCTAATATCAGAACTACCCTCCCGCACACTGAAAATGCCTTGGAATACCTAAATAATATTAGAGAACGTTTTCGCATCGCTGATAAGTCTCTAGCGGAGAAGTTGATGGCTGATCTCACTAGCATGCGTTTCGATGGTACTCGTACCATGCATGAGCATGTTCTTGAGATGACAAACCTTGCTGCGAAACTGAAAGGTTTAGGATTGACTGTGGATGAGACTTTTCTTGTCCAATTTATCCTAAACTCATTGCCTCCTCAGTATGGGCCATTTCAAATTCACTACAACACTATTAAGGACAAGTGGGATGTGAATGAATTGGCTAGTATATTAATTCAAGAGGAGGGAAGGCTTAAGCAGAAAAATAATGTTGTTCATCTCATGACTCAAAAAGCTGGGAACAAGTTTGGGAAAGGGCAATAAGCGAGTTGCACCCAAAATGAGCGACTCCGATCAATCTAGACCAAAGAAGGAAAGAAAGAATGATAGGTGTCATTTCTGCAAGAAAACTGGACACTATCAGAAAGACTGCATAAAGTGTAAGCAGTGGTTCGAAAAGAAGGGTAAGCATTTGGCTTTCGTATGTTTCGAATCTAATTTAATTGAAGTTCCTTCTAACACTTGGTGGATTGATTCTGGATCTAATGTGCATATTTCCAATACGATGCAGGGATTTCTTACGACCCAAACTACAAATTCAAGAAATAATGTCATTTATACGGGGAATAGAAAAAGAGTATCAGTTGCAGCCATCGGGACATTTTGTTTAATTTTAGATAGTGGTTTTCATTTGGATTTGTTTCAAACACTTTATGTTCCTTTGCTTTCTCATAATTTGATTTCTATGTCCAAACTTGATATTGATGGCTACTCTTTTAAATTTGGGAATAAATGTTTTAGTTTGTTTAAAAAATTCTCAATTGATTGGTTCTGGTATTCTTATGGATGGGTTATATAAATTAAATCTTAATACTGTTTTTGTTGAGACCCTTTTAACTGTGCATCATAATGTTGGAACTAAACGCGTCTTAGTAAATGAAAGTTCATCTTTCTTGTGACATAAAAGATTAGGTCATATATCTAATGAAAGAATGAATGAATTAGTAAAGGATGAGATTCTTCCGAAACTAGACTTTACTGATTTTAATGTGTGTGTTGATTGCATTAAGGGTAAGCAAACTAAACACACAAAGAAATGAGCCACAAGAAGTACAAAGCTTCTTGAAATAATTCATACAGACATTTGTGGGCCTTTTGATGTTCCATCTTTTGGTGGAGAAAAATACTTTATCACCTTTATAGATGATTTTTCACGTTATGGTTTTATCTATTTATTGCATGAAAAATCTCAAGTTGTTGATGTATTTGAGATATATAAAACCGAAGTTGAAAGGCAATTAGATAAAAAGGTGAAAATTGTAAGGTCTGATAGGGGTGGTGAGTATTTTGGAAAATATGATGAAATGGGACAATACCCAGGTCCATTTACAAAACTCCTAGAAAAGTATAGTATTTATGCCCAATACACTATGCCAGGTATGCCACAACAAAATGGTATAGCTAAGAGGCGTAATCGTACTCTTATGGAAATGGTTAGGTGTATGTTAAGTAATTCTTCATTACCCGTATCGTTGTGGATGTACGCTTTACGAACCGCAATATACTTATTAAACAGGGTTCCTAGTAAGGCAGTTCCAAAGACTCTTTTTGAACTGTGGACAGTGATAAGTCCATTTTACATACATATTTTATCCCCAAATATATATTTGTTAGTAGGTAAAACTATTTATTTTAACTAATTTAGAAGTATAATAATGATAAATGCACAAAACTTAATTTATGTAATAAAATTGTTGAATAAATCATTTTCAATGTCATTAAATTACATCTACATGTGTGTCTTTCATTTATAGGTGTAAAGTGAGAAATGAATCAAATGCACATGGATAAAAGTTGAAAGAATCAAATGCACGTGGATGAAAGTTGGAAGATTCAAATGCACATGGAGAAAGAACAAAATGTGATGGAAAGTTATGTATATTCAAATAAAAAGAAAAGAAAAGAATATTTTATTTCTCTTTACAAGTTGTAATTTGATTCCAATATTTCTCTATAAATATGGATACATTTTGAGAGAGGAGGAAAAGAAGAGGAAGAAGAAGGAGGAGATAAAGAAGGACATCAAAGAGGAGAAGAATTTATCTTCAATTCCGGGTTTTATTGTTCTTACTTTAATATTTTATTTTTAAGCATGTGTAACTAAATCCTCAACTAAGGTTGAGGATGAAACCACCATTTATGAAATAAATTCCTTTTAGTCTTTTATCAATTTCCATGTGTATGGTTTAAATGCTTATGATTTTCGCTTCATAGTATTAATTGTTTTAAATTCCTTTCACTATAAATATCATGTATTTATAGTAGTTAAGAATTCTTATCACAATTAATCAAGCTTGGATTTGATGAGTTTATAAGTAAAAATCTTTGATCTTATGTGATCCATTAAATTGCATACATAGGATGCTTAGAATTTTACACTTTAAAGCGAATGAAAATCTATTTCTTGAAAATATATTTCATTAGTATGTTATTGTTAAATCTTGAAAAAGTAATAAGATTTATTTCTAAATTACTACTCTAAAATTGGAATTGATAAAGGAATAATTAGAAGTTTATGGATTAGTGGTGGTGGATTCCGATACCTTAGTATTTTTTCCCTATTATTCTCGCTTTAATTATTTGTATTTCGATATTGCATGTTTAGTATAAAAATCACTTCAACAAACAAACTTTGAGAAACTAAGTTAGTTTTAGATTAATTTGGGTTTAATTAAGTTATCTTTAAAGCATTCCATTGGGTTCTACCTCGTTCTTGCATAACCTAAACTATAATTGATTTGTGCACTTGCGAGTAATATTTTAAAACACACCAGACAGGAAGGAAACCTAGTTTAAGGCACTTGCATGTGTGGGGTTGCCCAGCGGAAGTTAGGCTTTATAATCCACATGAAAAGAAGTTGGATTTTAGAACAGTTAGTGGGTACTTTATCGATTACCCAGAAAAATCCAAAGGGTATAGATTTTACTGTCTTAACCATAGTACAAGGATTGTTGAAACCGAAAATGCCAGGTTTATTGAGAACGACGACATTAGTAGGAGTGATAAAAATAAAGATGTGATCATTCAAGAAGTTAAGGTACAAATCCCTTTACCCAAAACTTCTGAAAGGATAATTGTTCCTCAAGATGATGTTCCGCATAACAATGAAGAACAATTAAATTATCAACAAACCCATGTGGAACTCCATAATGAAATTGTCGAACAAGTTGTAGAAGAACCACAAGAAGTAGTATTACGACGATCTCAAAGAGAAATGAGGTTTGTTATTTCGAATGACTATGTGGTTTATCTATACGAATATTATTATGATATAGGGATGTGTAAGGATCCGGTTTCTTATTCACAAGCCGTAAGTAATAATGATTCTAATAAATGGATCAATGCTATGAATGAAGAGTTAAAATCAATGAAACATAATGAAGTCTGGGAAATTGTTGGATTGCCAGAAGGTTTTAAACAAGTCAAGTGTAAGTGGGTCTTTAAGACCAAACGTGACTCTAAAGGCAATATCGAACGATATAAAGCTAGACTAGTAGCCAAAGGTTTTACTCAGAGAGAAAACATTGATTATAAAGATACCTTTTCTCTTGTGTCTAAGAAGGATTCTTTAAGAATCATTATGGCATTAGTAGCTCATTATGATTTAGAGTTACATCAAATGGATGTGAAAACAACTTTTCTAAATGGGAGTTTAGAAGATGAAATCTATATGGACCAACCTGAAGGCTTCGCACTTAAAGGAAATGAACACATGGTCTGTAAACTTAAGAAATCAATATATTGACTTAAACAAGCTTCACAACAATGGTATCTTAAGTTTGATGATACCATTACTTCCTTTGGGTTTAAGGAAAACATTGTTGATCGATGTATTTACCTGAAGATCAGTGGGAGCAAGTTTATATTTCTGATTCTGTATGTTGATGATATTTTGCTTGCTAATAGTGATCTTGGTTTATTATTTGAAACAAAAGATTATCTTTCTAGGAACTTTGAGATGAAAGATATGGGAGAGGCATCCGTCGTGATTGGAATAGAAATATTCCGTGATAGATCACGTGGATTATTAGGATTGTCTCAGAAAACATATATTGAAAGAGTTCTAGAAAGATTTGGTATGAAAGGTTGTTCAGGCAGTGTCGTTCCAATACAGAAAGGGGATAAGCTAAGTTTAATTTAGTTCCCTGAGAATGATTTGGAACGGAACAAAATGAACAATATTCCTTATGCTTCTATTGTGGGTAGTCTGATGTATGCACAGGTTTGCACTAGACCAGATATTAGTTTCGCAGTGGGAATGTTGGGGAGATTCCAAAGCAATCCAGGGTTAGATCACTGGAAGGCTGCAAAGAAGATTTTGAGATACTTGCAAGGAACCAAGGATCACATGCTTACATTTAGGAGGACTGGTCATTTAGAGGTTATTGGTTACTCAGACTCAGATTTTGCTGGATGTGTGGATAGTAAAAAATCCATCTTTGGTTATTTGTTCTTTTTGGCTGGAGGAGCGATATCATGGAAGAGCGCTAAGCAGTCTGTCACTGCTACGTCAACTATGGAGGTTGAGTTTGTAGCATGATTTGAGGCTACTACTCAAGGTTTATGGCTGCGGAACTTTATTTCAGGACTTGGAGTTATGGAGTCCATTTTTAGGCCGCTGAAAATTTACTGTGATAATGTCGTTGTTGTCTTCTTTTCTAAAAATGATAGGTATTCTAAAGGTGTTAAGCCAATGGAGTTAAAATACCTTAGTGTTAAAGAAGAAGTTCAGAAACAGACAGTGTCTATTGAACACATTAGCACACTGCTTATGGTAGCAGACCCGCTAACAAAAGGATTACCACCCAATAAGTTCTTTAACATGTTCAAAAGATGGGTCTAGAATGCAGTCATTAATGAGTGTTATTTTGTTGTGGATGCTCACGTGTTTATTTCTTTGACATTTGGATATCAATAAATGTGTTTATGAAAATATCTTGTTTACTTTTGTATACATGTATATCTTGGATAATGATAACAGGAATAGTCTCAAAAAAGACATTATTGGACCTTTATGTAATTTTCAATTATAGGTCATGATAAGTAGGATATTAGTGTTGTAGTGCATGGAAGGGACTGTGTCCAATTTAAGTGGCACACAACCGCTATGACTCACATTATTATTTTATTTACCATGATAATTATGATGACCGATTTATGAATTTAATCTGATTTGTTGCGCACTTATGACTATTTTACTTATCACCAAAAAAAAAAAAAAAATTCATATGGTCCAAGTGGGAGAATGTAAGAAAAATATGTCCCACGTGAATTGGGCTATATTTATTTTTTATTTACGTTTGTGATAAAGTGATATATACAAATCAGTTTAAAATATTTATTGGTTGTAATTGATAAGGAAAAGAATTCCTACTATTTATCCAACTCTGATGGAGAGAATGAATTATAGTGATAGTGGGGAACTGGTACTCTCTACCTATTTATTTACGTAAGTTCCATCACTTATGTATATGACCAATATAACACATATTAAGTGTACGTAAAAGGCTAGAGAGAGAAAGTAGTTCCTAGTACACGGTTCTAAGAGATTTGAAACGGATTGTTAATTTTACGGATTGCAAACCTACACACGTCATGGCCATCAATCGAGGTATTTCGATTAACCTCTCTCAATATTTGTATATAGTGAGCATGAATAGAGTTTTACGATTCCTAGATCTTAGGTTATTTATGTCTGATTGTTATAGCATGAATACATATATTAATGTTTACACACCGAGCACTGATCATTGATGGAGTTGATTGATGAAGGCAAAGTCGTCAAGTGGGAGATTGTTATATATTGGCATATATATATAATATGACTACTTTGTTATATTAACTTCTCCCACATCGGAAGATTGAGAAACCCACATCTATATCCTCACCTATAAATATAGGGTTTCTCCTATTGAATTGTGTACACAGAAATAGAGAAAGAAAGAGTTATGAATAATATACGTTTATATTATTCTGGTGATACAGGCATGAGTATACACAGTGTGTGTGCGTGTGTGATCTGTGAATCACCCCCTTGTAATCCTCTCAGTGATTTTTAGTGAAACGGTGTTCTCCGTGGACGTAGGCTTATTTGGCTGAACCACGTATATATTTTTGTGTCGATTGTTTGGTGTGTTTGTGTGCGTTTTTCTGATTTGCAGGTGTGCACGGCTTCGTACATAGGATGTGTGAACCCTAACACTCCCACAACAAGCAATCAAGTTTATTATTTCCAACACCCCACCTTAAACTTGATTTACTTGTCAATTTCTGAAATTCTTTCAATCTTGAGGAGCTTGGTGAAATTATCAGCATCTTGATATTTTCCATGAACTTGAGGTCCACTTTCTTCTTGCACACTTCTTTCACCTTTGTATGCTAATAATAATGTAGCCTCCATTTTTTCATCAATAAAATTGGCCTCTTCTTCTACATTATTAGTAGCATTTCTTCTTCCATATGGCCTCGAATTGCTTCCTCTTCCACTATCTCCACTTTCTTGTTGTGAATCGTAGTATTTTTCTTCGTGAGTGGTTATGTGATGACCACTTTTGTCTCATCTTCCTCTTTCTTAGCCACGTGCACTTCCACGTCCTCGACCCCTTTGGTTTCCACCATACTTCTTATCTCCATCTTTTAAAGAAAGCTTTGTTTGAAGCACTTGTTCAAAAGCCTCTTGTTTCTTCACCACTTTTTCTTCATGGGCTTGCAACGAACCCATGAGTTCATCAACAGTCATGGAGTCTAAATCCTTTGATTCTTCAATTACGACAACAATGAAGTTGAATTTAGAATCCAACAACCTAAGGATCTTTTCAACGACCTTTGTATTCGTTATGGCTACTTCACCATATCTCCTTAGTTGGTTCACAATACTTAAAACCCTTGAAAAATAATATAAAACTGATTCAAATTCCTTCATTTGCAATGCTTCAAATTCACCCCTTAAACTTTGGAGGCGAACCTTCTTCACTTTCTCCACTCCTTGGAAAGAATTTTGAAGAATCTCCCATAGTTGTTTTGCATTACTAACACTAGCAACCCTTTGTAACATTACATCATCCAGACATTGGTGGATGATCATGACCGCCTTTTGGTCCTTTCTTCTGGCATGGAAGGCATATCTTTGGGCTTGAGACAAGGTTGCCTCATATTCTGGCTCATTGTAACCTTTGTCTACAATATCCCACACATCTTGTGCTCCTAAAATTGCCTTCATTGGGATACATCAATTTTCATAGTTATCTTTGGTGAACTGAGGAATTCGAAATGGAATTGAATTATTTGTCATTTCCTTTCTCTCTCACACTAGCTCTGATACCACTTTGTTGGAAATAGTGGCCTAAAGTTTAGGAAGAGAAGTGCATGAAGAAGAATTAGAGAAAATACTTTATTCCTCTTATTCAACTTGATTAAAACATGTAAAGTACATAACCTTATATAGGTCTCAAAAGATACATATAACTATCATATCTAAATGCAAATAAAGACCCACTAATCCACTAATACAATACTTAATAGAGTAACTCCCACTAACATTTCTATCAATTATCATAACTTTATTGTCTATCACTAATACTCCCACTAACACAAACATTAAGACACTTAATAAAACTATTGTAACTCCCACAACAAGCAATCAAGTTTATTATTTCCAACAGTCATGACCGAGAGACACATCAGGTAGAAACTACAATGCCCTTGTTTTGATGTTTCTTGATATTGTCAATTAGAGCTATAATCATAACGTGTTTTTTGTGTGCATTATTGCTTACTAAAGAAAACTCCAGTGTATATACCGACTTCTAGAGTATTTGGATGTTGTTTAGAGGCTCTTTTAGCTGATTATCGGTAACGAATTATGAAGATTAGAGAATTTTATTTTTGTCTATAGTTTTAGCTTTCAGGATGAGCTAAAAGAAGAAAACAGTTGATGATGAAGGTTTCGACGTAGGGTTGTTTTTACTCATCATGGTTTGTTCTGTCTCGTATCTTTATTGAACTAAATCAACAAAAGCTCTATTCAAATATCCCAATTGCTACAACGTAGAGATCCAAAAGTTGCATGCACCAACCACAACAATTCTAAACATTTAATCTAATAGTTAAACTATTATCAAACAATTAGTGTTTTTTTCAAATTTTCTCATAATGATTATTCTATTAGGATTTGATTTAACTAAAGCTACAAAATAATTGATATATTACTAGTACTAGTCTGTTTAAACTCTATCTCCCTCTCAACAAATTGTGGACAACTTCATAACTACTAGTACGTTAGTCTGTTTGCGCTTCCCACCTTTAATTTTCCATGAAAACTTTATGTAAGAAAATTATTGAAATGTGATGCACTATTCTAGAAAAATCTAGGATAAAATTGAAAATCACTAGTTTTCTCTAGAAAGAAATAAGTATCTAGATTAAACATGTGATGTTTATAAGAAAATATCTAGTATCTAGAATAATCTAGACAAGATATGTCTAGAATACGCATGTGATGAAAATGTAATGCAAATACTAAGAAAATTCTAGAGAAAGTAAGGTGGTGGAAGAGAGCTATAAATACCAAGCAAGTTCTCCCATCAATAAAGCTATTTTAAAAGGCAAATCCTCTGAAAAAACACTTTAGGAGTTGCTTGTGCATCATCTAAATCTTGAACTAATTTTTCTGCGATTCCAAAACATCGGGTTCAATGCCTCTGAAAGCAACACCAAGAAAATAACCAAAAACATTAACAAATAGAACTCGTCTTACACATTTCTTGTTCTAGGTTTTGGCTGGCAGCTTTTCATTCATGCCTTCTCTTTGCATTTAAGTGCATATAAAGCACATGTCCATTAGATTTAAATATCAAATGACTCAATGAGATTGTAAATCTGTAATGAAGAGTAGGCTTTCATACAATGCGAATAAGAAAGGGAAAAAAAATTATTTCAAACAACAGCGATATTGGCTACTAATATGATACCCTGTTTATGAAAACATAGGTTTGCCTTCCCCTTCCATGCCTAATTCATCTCATATTGTGCAAAAACTGAAATACCACATCACATATAGACAACACAAAAGAAACTGATAAATAAATCACTTCACATAATAGATTGCTCATTTCTCAAGATTTCATTTTGATCAGTAAGAGTGAAAAGATTGATCTCTTATTCTAAGGCAAGACCGGTAAAAATCAGAAGTAACGTGAGCAGTTTCTGGAATTGTACCAGATTTCATTTACCCAGAAAAATAGCAGTTGACAGAAATTCTTGCAAAAACAGGCTATTGATTGATACCATTCGAATACGAAGGAAAGTATTCATGAAATGCCAAATACATCAGAAACAAATAACAGAATGCTGGCACATTGTTAACCAGTTCCTTACATTATTGATAAAAAATATATAATTTTTAACTCATAACGCCTTTCAAGCTCAGGCCTTGGCTCCAAAGCCAGCTTTGATTTTCTCAATGGTGGCAACATCAGTCTTGAAAGACTTTGCAAGTATCCCACTATCAATGCTGGTGTTGAAGACGGAACCAGGAATCGATGCAGTTCCAGCGCTTGCACTGCCAAATGCAGATACTGCTACGGCAGCATTTTTGGCATCATTGTTGTATTGGTAGTGAATAAGTCCCTTAGGAAACACAAACAAGTCACCAGATTGGAGTGTCTGAGTAAAGAGCTTGTTAGTGGTGTCGACAAACCCCACTTCGAGGTTGCCATTGAGGAGAAACAAGAGCTCGGATGCACGAGGATGGGTGTGAGGTGGGTTGACAGTGCCTGCAGGGTACTCGAGAACTGCATAAGAAACACTTTGACCATTTAGAGCGGGGAATTCAGCCATGCTTGCTTTCGTGACCTTAAAAGTTGCGGGAATATCTCCGTTAAGGAGAACTCTAAAGCCAGTATAGGTAAAAAAGTTCCCGTCAACAACACCATTGACGTTGGGTGGGACTATGAAATCGGAAAGAATATCTGGATCCCCAGCAACTGAAATGCGGAGAGTAGCACATACAAGTGCTAGTGTGAGAAACAACTCAAGCTTGAATGCCATGACTGATAGGAAAAAAGGTGTGATGGAAATTCTATGTAAGACCCCTTTTTTTTTACTTGGAACCTTCAATGAGAAAGTGTCAATTTATAAGCACAACCTAAGTGGTATGAATAACATATGTAGCCTTGAGGTGGGAACTACAATGCCCTTGTTTTGATGTTTCTTGTTATTGTCAATTGGTACTGTAGTTACAACATGTTCTTTGTGCTAAAAAAAACACAGGTATATTAGTATATACTACTGATTAATTTTCAGAAATGTTGTTTAAAGTGGCTTTTAGGTGATTGACTAAGTCATTCTGAGGATTGGGAGTATTCCCTTGTCTGCAGTTTCAGGATGGGCTAATAGAAGCTTTGTGAACTCAACCTAGCTATCATCAAACCGTAAAATATCTCTTTAATAAGAAAGAAAAAAAGCTCACATACTCGACCCTAAAATGTATAGTATATTTGAAGAGTACGCGAACCATAGCAACATACTTTCTAAACCAGTAACTCTAATCATAACATCGTGAAAGATTTCATAGGACCACCATCGACAAGTTTTACAGCACTCTCCAATAATGTAGAACGTTTGTGTTCGCATAGGTAGTATTGCATCAGTAATAATATATGCCGGCTCTGTCTAATTGCAGAGCCTTGGTTGAGCTAATGTAGCAATGTAGCCATTCCTGCATGGGGTTTATTACAGTCATTGATGAGAACAATGATCTTCAGAAGTGACAATGCTTCAATTGAGAAGATCAAGACAACAACCAAAGCCTAGACTGAAGCCCCCTAAAATCGCGCTAAAAGTGATTTGTTGTTGCTTATGCTTGATCTTAGGTAAGACAAACACTAAGTACAAGGTATAGCCAGAGGAACATTCTGATATATATATATATATATTCTTATACATATAGCATAATATAGTTTCCATGCCAAAAGTAACAAGACAAAACTGAAACATTTAAAACAAATTAGTTAGGTCCACACGCAGCTAGATCTTTCCAAACTAGAGAAAAATCATATTTGCAGCATTTTGATATGAAATAGCCCGAGACTGCCCCTTGAGCATGAAATTTGCTATCAGTATTCTCTTGTGCCTCACCTAACCCAACACACACCCCTCTCCACACGAGAGAGAGAGCCATGCCGTGCATCGCCAAATCATAAACATGATACATGCAAGTATAATGCAACAACAGAATGAACTTCGATCAAGATTGAATCATAGAAAAACCAGAATTGAGTGGCACAACATAGCACATAAGGTAAGGCCATTACAAACTAAGAGGAAAACTGAAAAAGCATGTCTGGATCATGTTGTGTCATAAGACCCTATACAATATGACCATCTTCCATTAGGAGTTATGTGAAGTTGTATACAGTTATATCTCATGCGTACTTCAACAGTAAGTGATTCATTAACCAGTATCAACGCCAACTCGAGACCTTATGAACCTCTCCTCCATCTTTTTGTCAAAAGGACGTGTTGAAGGTACCAATGGACGCTAGGGTGCGCTGGTGTTTGCTTCAAAATGAGGAAAATATATAGATGCATGCTGCAAGAGATTATCAAAGTAAATGTACAGTTCCAAAGTACTTTGATAACTACTATTACTGGTTGTAGAGGCCATATATATATATATATATTCACTTTGATCCTTTTACAATCACATCCGCACTTCCCTCTTGATGTTCAACCGAAAATTGACATAAGTTTCCTTCCAACTGAGAGGTGATGAGCAATATATGCCACAAGTCTAAAGGCTGTTTACACACTTAAGATTTAACATGGCAAAGGGGTCTGGAACACGTTCCTCAAGATGCTACCGCATCTTGTATGCAGTTTCTGGCATTGAACCAGAAAAACATTTCCCATAAAAATAGCAGTTGACAAGATAAATTTTGCTAAAAACATGTCATTCATTAATACCCTTTAATTGATAAAGGTAATTAATTATTCACAAAAGGAAGAATACATAAAAACAAAGAAACAGAATGCAAAAATTTTGTCAACTAGCAAGGGCCATTAAGCTCAGGCCTTGGCTCCAAAGCCAGCTTTGATTTTGTCAATAGTAGCAACATCAGTTTTGAAAGACTTTGCCAGTATTGTACTGTCAATGCTGGTGTTGAAGACAGAACCAGGAATCGATGTTGTTCCAGCATTTGCACTGCCAAATGCAGATAATGCTACGGCACCATTCTTTGCATCGCTGTTGTATTGGTAGTGGATAAGTCCCTTAGGAAACACGAACAAGTCACCAGATTGGAGTGTTTGAGTAAAGAGCTTGTTAGTGGTATCAACAAACCCCACTTCGAGGTTGCCATTGAGGAGAAACAGGAGCTCAGATGCACGAGGGTGGGTGTGAGGTGGGTTGACAGTGCCTGCAGGGTACTCGAGAACTGCATAAGAAACGCTTTGACCGTTTAGAGAGGGGAATTCCGCCATGCTTGCTTTCGTGACCTTAAAAGTCGCGGGAAAATCTCCATTAAGGGGAACACGAAAGCCAGTATAGGTGAAAAAGTTTCCATCAATGATGGTGATGTTGGTTGGGACTATGAAATCAGAAAGAGTATCTGGATCCCCAGCAACTGAAATGCGGAGACTAGCACATACAAGTGCTACTGTGAGTAATAGTTCAAGCTTCAATGCCATCACTGATAGGAAAAAGGTCTAATGGGAACTCTGTGTAAGGCGTTTTTTACCTGTACCATCAATGAGAGAGTGTCAATTTATAAGCACAGCCTAAGTGGTATGGAATAACATATGGTCTTGAGCAGGACATGTGAGCTGGGAACTACAATGCCCTTGTTTTGATGTTCCTTGTTATTGTCAATTATCACTAATTAAGAAAAAAAAAAAAAAAAGGTATATTAGTATATACGACTTGATAATATTTTCAGAAATGCTGTTTAAAAGGGCTTGTAGGTGATTATCTAAGTCATTGTGAGGATTGGGAAGTATTCCACTGTCTGCACTTTCAGGATGAGCTAAAAGAAGCTTTGTGAACTCAACCTAGCTGCCATCAAACCCTAGATGTCTTTTTAATAAGAAACAAAGCTCACAAACTCAACCCTACCAAATATGAATCATGGCATCATTTTAAACCAATAATTCATTGCGAAAGATTTCATAGGACCACATGTATTAGTTTGATCAATGAATTCCTTCGCTTCGAAAAAAATTTTACAAGTACTTCTAAGGGTCATCATTACAATCGACAAGTTTTACATTACTCTCCAATAGTGTAGAACGTTTGTGTTTGCAAACCTTAGCAGGTCTAAACCTGCACATGTGTTTTAACCATTTTCAGACTGAAGAAGAACCACAGCTAGATAACATTGGTGCAATGGTATAACCTCATCCCCCAATTGGGGAGGTGAAGGGTTCGAGCCTCCTAGAAGGCATTGTGGGTGTGTGAGTTTCTTACCATTCCAATAAAAAAAGAACCACAGCTCAACAACTGAAACCTACAAAATATGGGGTCAAGTGGCAGTGTGGCACCAATTAAGCATAGCTAGATAACAAAGGAATTAACGGGGCCTGCACAAGCGTTGGAGCATGTGGTTTAATTCGATACAACGCACAAATTTCTCTTTAACTGTCATCCATATTTGAAGAGAGCGCGAACCACGGCTTAGTTCTTTTTAGACCAATACTTTTAACTATAACATCGCGACAGATTTCATAGGACTACAGATTGTAGTGTCATCGACAAATCCTTCACCCTAAATTTTATTTTGAAAAGACATCACCATCGACAAATTTTACGGCCAAATTCTCCAATACATTGACAGGTTTGTGTTCACAAAGGAACTAATGCATTGTAGAAACGCCATTGGTGGTACTATTGCAGCATTGTGCCTTTTCCTACAGGGTGGTCGTTGTAGTCCTTTTTATGATAACATGCTAACGATAATCTTCACAACTGACTGCTACGCTTCAATAACTCAAGAGAAGTCTAGGAACCATTGCATAAATTATAGGCGACCCAAGCCTTACCCAGCATACCCTTCGCTTGCCATCTCACTGCTACTTGTTCACTAGTTGGTTTTCCAATTTTATTTGGCTTTGTACCCCTAAAGAACGCAGTAATGGAAATGATTCATTGTGGCTTATGCTTAGATTAATGTTTGCTACTAATGTCATTGCTAAGACAATCACTAAAAGTCCAAATCATAACTAGAGGAACGTTCTCGTATTCTTAGAAATAACAAGACAACTCATAAACATGAAGAGGGCGAGAACAGCAAAAATAGGCATGCCACAAACAGAAAAGCAAAAAAATAAACAACTTTTCAATAGGTCCATCACAAATCATAAACACTATAGCTGCAAATGTGCATAACACAAGTGCAAGAGCCAAATAAGCATCCCACTAACAAATGCAAGATAAAAGTGAACCTAAATCGAGATCAACTCACAAACAACCCAGAGATAACTCCTAGAATTGAGTACCTCAATGTAGAACAGGTAAGGCGATGCACACCAAGAGAAAAGGCATCTCTGAACAAGTGCTATCATTTGGAGCTATGTAGAGACATGTATGGTAATTTTGAAGTGTAACAAAACTTTCTACTGCAATAATAAATATTTGACCACTTAAATTTTTCTATAAAGTTTGAGGGAAAAAAAATCGGATATATATGTGGGGGCACCCAAACGCAAATCCGACACTGATGCAGTTCAGATGCGGATTTGGGAAAAGATTTTCTTTGTGGGACAGATTTGAGAAAAGGGTGCCTCGCCCAGAACCCGCCCTGTTGACATCCCTAGCTGCAAGACAGTATCAGAAAGTGTAACAGCTATTGCGAGGTAGAGAACTACTGTTACTAGTTGTAGAGACTATATAAATATCAAAATGTTCTTCAGTTGCCACCAATCTACACAATTTATCTTAGAGTAATGAATGTGGCCTTTTGCTATCAGATGCTCTCTCCCCTAACGCATATTGTATTTAATATGAAGGACCTAATATTTCAACAACTCTGACCTTCAGGCCCCAAATCCCAAAGCTGCCCGAAACCAAGAAGTAGGGGATGACAACAACGCGAGTTTGGGAAGGTTCGCCTAAACCCCACCCCACCCCCGTTTACAGTTTCTGGCATTGGACAAGATTCAATTTCATCCCGGCAGTACCATTTGCAAAACATTTGGAAAAACAGGCAATTTATTGATATCCTTTAATTTATAAAGGCAATTATTGACAAAATGAAGAATACATTAAAATTAAAGAAACAGAATTATGTCATGCTCTGAGTGTGATCTAAGAAGGCCCTTCAAGCTTAGGCCTTGGCACCAAAGCCAGCTTTGATTTTCTCAATAGTAGCAACATCAGTTTTGAAAGACTTTGCCAGTACTGTACTGTCAAAGCTGGTGTTGAAGACAGAACCAGGAATCGACGCCGTTCCAGCATTGGCACTCCCAAATGCAGATAATGCTACGGCACCATTCTTTGCATCGCTGTTGTATTGGTAGTGGATAAGTCCCTTAGGAAACAAGAACAAGTCACCAGATTGGAGTGTCTGAGTAAAGAGCTTGTTAGTGGTGTCGACAAAGCCCACATCAAGGTTGCCATTGATGAGAAACAAGAGCTCGGATGCACGAGGATGGGTGTGAGGTGGGTTGACAGTGCCAGCAGGATACTCAAGAACCGCATAAAAAACACTCTGACCGTTCAGAGCGGGGAATTCAGCCATGCTTGCTTTCGTGACCTTAAAAGTAGCGGGAAAATCTCCGTTAAGGAGAACCCAAAAGCTAGTGTAGGTGAAAAAGTTTCCATCCATCAATGGTGGTGATGTTGGGTGGGACTATAAAATCAGAAAGAATATCTGGATCCCCAGCAACTGAAATATATAGAGTAGCAAATGCAAGTGCAAGTGTGAGTAACAATTCAAGCTTCAATGCCATGACTGATAGGAAAAAGGTCTGATGGAAATTCTATGCAAGACACCTTTTTTACTTGAACCTTCAATGAGAAAGTGTCAATTTATAAGAGCAACCTAAGTGGTAACAAAAAAGATATGTACCCTTGAGCAGGACTGAAGAGACACGACAAATGAGTTGGAAACTAAAATGCCCTTATGTTTCTTGTTATTTTCAACAATGAGGTATAGTAGTATATAATATATACCTACTTCTTAAAATTTTGAATGTTGTTTAAAGGGCTATAAGCTATATATCAGTAAGCAACTATGAGGATTAGGAGTATTCCCGTGTCTGTAGTTTCAGGATGAGCTAGAGGAAGCTTTGTGAACTCAACCTTAACTGGCTCCAAGCCTGCACATGTGTTTTAACCATTTTCAGATTGAAGAAGAAACAAAGCTCAAAAACTCAAACCTGCAAAATATGGTGTCAAGTGGTAGTGTGGCACCAATTAAGCGTAGCTAGACATGATTTCTCTTTAACTGTCATCCATACTTGAAGAGACTTCGAACCATGGCTTAGTTCTTTTAGACCAATCCTTTTAACCATAACATCGCAACAGATTTCACAGGACCACAAATTGTAGTGTCTAGCAACCAAGGCATATATTATACGCGACCCAAGCCTTGCCCACCATAACCTTCACATGCCATCTCATTGCTACTTGTTCACTAGTTGGTTTACAGATTTTTATTTGGTTTTGTGCCCCTACAGAACGCGCTAATGGAATGATCCACTGTTGCTTATGCTTACAATTATGTCATGTTATTGCTAAGACAATCACTAAAAGTCCAAATTATAATCAGAGGAACGTTCTGGTATTCTTAGACAATAGCATAATATTGCTTCCATGCCCAGATAACAAGACAAACCATAAACATGAACAGGGCAAGAACAGCAAGGGGAAGAGCAAATCATAAACAACTTTTCTTAACCATCAGTCCATCACTAACCATAAAAATTATAGCTGCAAATGTGCACAACACAAGTGAAAATAAGCATGCACTCACAAATGCAAGATAAAAATGAACCTAATTCAAGATCGAATCATAAAAAAACAGAGATTACTCCTAGAATTGAGTACCTAAATGTAGAACAGGTAAACAGTGCTATCTTTAGGAGTTATGTAGAGACATATACATATATTTCTCATTAGTAAGAGTTTCACCAGTCAGTGCAAATGCCCACTTAAGATCTCATGAGCCTCGCCTTTATCGTCTTGTCAAAAGGACAATGTTGAAGGTACTAATGAGCACTACCCTAGATGGTATAAGCCCTACTCCCCAAAGGGAAGGTTGAGTGATCAAGCCCTTGTATGGGAAAAAAATATGGATTGGAATTGAAGGAGAAAATAGATGCATGTATGGGAAGAGAGTCTGAAACCCGCAAGCCCAGAACTACCGCAATGAATAATAAGTGTAATTTTTACTTTTTCTTCATTTTCATGGTTATTTTAAATCTTAACGAAAATTGTCCTTAAATTGTATACTTTGACCATACTAAAATTTTTGAGAAAATTGATAAAAGACAATCATGCACGTATATATATATATACATATGGGTACGCCCCAAACCCACATCCTACACTGATGCAATTCAAAGCGGCAGACTTGGGTAAACATTTATGTTTGTGGGACAGATTTGAGAGAAGGGTACCTCGCCCAGAACCCGCCCCGTTGACATCCCTAGCTGCGAGACAGTATCAGTCTGTGTACAGTTCAGAGTAAACTGTAAAAGCTACTGAAAAGTAGATAACTACTGTTACTAGTTGTAGAGACCCTATTAAAAAAATGTCTAAAATGTTTCTTCAGTTGCCACCAATCAACACAACGTATCTTAGAGCAATATGTCCCTTTGCTATCAGATGCTCTCTCCCCTTCTGCATATTGCATTCTATTATAAGTGCATGGAAACATGCATTATAATTTATAATCTAGAATATAGTTAGGTAGGTGTAAGTCAGAAAATTAGGTTCCACAGATCTTGTATGAAGAACCTAATATTTCCACCATTCTGGCATTGTACAAGATTTAATTTCATCCCAGAAGTACCATTCAGAAAAATTCAGTGGAAAAACAGGCAATTTATTGATATCCTTTAATTGATAAAGGCAATTATTCATTCTGTGAAGAATACATTTAAAAAATTAAAAAAAAAAACAGAATGATGTCATGCTGGAATTTTGTGATCTAGTAAGGCCCTTCAAGCTCAGGCACCAAAGCCAACTTTGATTTTATCAATAGTAGCAACATCAGTTTTGAAAGACTTTGCCAGTATTGTACTGTCAATGCTGGTGTTGAAGACAGAACCAGGAATCGATGCAGTTCCAGCATTTGCACTGCCAAATGCAGATATTGCTATGGCAAAATTCTTTGCATCACCATTGTATTGGTAATGAATAAGTCCCTTAGGGAACACAAACAAGTCACCAGATTGTAGAGTCTGAGTAAAGAGCTTGTTTGTGGTGTCAACAAACCCCACTTCGAGGTTGCCATTGATGAGAAACAAGAGCTCAGATGCACGAGGATGGGTGTGAGGTGGGTTGACAGTGCCAGCAGGATACTCAAGAACTGCATAAGAAACACTTTGACCGTTTAGAGCGGGGAATTCAGCCATGCTTGCTTTTGTGACCTTAAAAGTAGCGGGAAGATCTCCGGTAACGAGAGGTCGAAAGCCAGTATAGGTGAAAAAGTTCCCGTCAACACCATTGACGTTGGGTGGGACTAAGAAATCAGAAAGAATATCTGGATCCCCAGCAACTGAAATGCGGAGACTAGCACATACAAGTGCTAGCATGAGAAACAACTCAAGCTTGAATGCCATGACTGAGACTGAGAATGAGAGGAGAATAGTCTGTTGGAAATTCTATTCAAGACTTGTCTGAGTTTAGCCTTGAATGAGAAGATGTATATATAGGCGCAACGTACACAGTTCGAAAAAATATATGTAGGCCTGAGCAGGACTAAAGGGACAGGTCAAGTAAGGTGGAAACTGCAATGCCCTTGTTTTGATGTTTCTTGTTATTGTCAATGGGAAATGTAATTCCAACAGTGTTTTTTTGTGTTCATTGTCCCTAATGAAGAAAAAATATATGCAGGTATATTAGTATATACTACATTTTGAGTATTCGAATGTTGTTTAGAGGGCCTTTTAGGTGATAATCAGTAAGTCATTCATTATGAGGATTGGAAGTATTCTCTTGTCTTTAGTTTGAGAATGAGTTAAAAGAAGCTTTGTGAACTCAACCTTAGCTTGGCTTCTAAATTTGCAGGTGGTCAAATAAGAAACAAGGCTCAAAAACCTCAACTATACAAAAATATGTATGTAGTCAATGAACCATTGCCTTTAGCAAGAATGTATTAAAGGGACCTTCCCTATGTTTAAATGCGAAAAGTATGTAATGATATTATATTCTAAGGGGGATAATTGCACAAACATTCCCTAAACTATGGCATAATTGAACGCGGTTCCCCTAATGTTTCAATAATATCAGAAGTCTCCCTTAATTGCACCTCCGGTGTAACATTTAACCTCTTTTGTTCAAACTCAACACCGGAAATTTAATTTATTGATCAATGATGGCATATTATGGACCAAACTCCCTATTTTACCCTTGTTATCCTTACAATTACATTTGAACCCCTTGCTTTTGCATTCAAAATTACTAGAATATCCTAATTTCTTTTACCAAATTACCCTCATATGTATTCTATATAAACTCATTTGAGTGGTTGTTTATACCTACTCTTTCTCTAAAAATCACTCATTCTCTCTAGAAGCCTTCTGTCGTGACTTGGGAAAGATAAGGGGCGCATATGAAATGATAACTACTTGGTACACATAATTCTCGCAAAGTATATTTGAGGGTAAGGTAGTAAATTCACCATCCTCAAGAAGATTCTCTAAAGATAAGAGGATATATACGTCAATTCACTATTATTTCTTGTCAGACCAATATTCCGATGATACTAAGGGAAGTTTCTGATATTATTAAAACGCTAGGGGAACTGAATGCAATTAGGTCTTAGTTTAGGAGAGGTTTGTGTAATTATCCCTATTATAAGGTTCAATGGTATTGAAAAATTGTAACACATATGCAATATGTTGCAAAGTATTTGCATAGTTGATGTAAAATTTGTATGGGGATAGAATATATGATAGAGTTGTGTTATATTGCTTATTTGAAAATGGAGAAATGAATAACATGAGAAAATGCGCCTATCAAAAAGATACTCCGAAGGCTCCGGGATAAAATATATGATAGAGTTGTTCAGTCAGGTTAAATTATTTTCGCTAATTATGAGGCTATCTTGCTCTGTTAATAGAATTTTCACGCTTTGTTTTGTATGAC
Organism: Cornus suecica; assembly: GCA_963922005.1. Taxonomy (NCBI): domain Eukaryota; kingdom Viridiplantae; phylum Streptophyta; class Magnoliopsida; order Cornales; family Cornaceae; genus Cornus; species Cornus suecica. The sequence continues at coordinate 5,033,392 of OY998244.1, read as the reverse complement.
GGAGATTCATGGTATACAGAACTTGCAACTAATAGATAGTGCTTAATTTCCTAGTTTTCCTAGGGATGCATTTAAGACCTTTTCGGTCTCATTGGAGTAAAAGAACAAAAAAATAATCGATAAATTGAGTTGAATCTCTCACGATTCAGTTTAGTTTCATCTCAAGAGTTATAAGGAGTGGTTTGGTTCTAATTTAAACCACTCAAATCTGAACTATCGGCACCCTAGTGGAAAAAGAATAGATTTTCATGGACACACCTAAAAGAGGGTAATATTGTCTAATTTGATGACTGTTATATATATAAGAGTAAATCTTTTGTTAAAAGGATTGAAAGTTGTCCCACATCGACTAAAATGCAAAACCACCTCTATATCATTCCCTATAAACATAGGGTCTCTCCTATTATATTGAGTGCACAAATAGCAAAAGAGAATAAAAGAGATACAAGCTAGTATTCTTCTTGGTGAGAGTTAGGAATAGTATAAACTTATATTATTCCGGTGATACAAGCGCGAGTATACACTGTGTGAAGAGATACAAGCTAGTATTCTTCTTGGTGAGAGTTAGGAATAATATAAGCTTATATTATTCCGGTGATACAAGCGTGAGTATACATTGTGTGTGCGTGTGTTTGATCTGCTGATCAACCCCCTTGTAATCATCTCTTTGATCAATAGTGAAACGGTGCTCTCAATGGACGTATGTTTATTTTGGCCGAACCACTATAAATCTTTGTGTCCATTGTTTGGTGAGTGTTTTCTGATTTGCAGGTACACACGACTTCTAACAGAGTTCTTGGACGGGTGTAAAAACCCTAACAAGTGGTATCAGAGCTTCAGGTTGAAGAAAATCCTAAAGTCGTACGTTCTGGTCCAGATTCGGACGAACAACTTGCACGAAATCAGAAACAAACCATACCAGGAGTTTCGCCTCGACGAGACGAAGCCGGGGTTGAAAAGCGCGTCACGAGAAGAGCCTCCACGTGCCGCCGCAATTTTCGGACATATTTTTTGGGCTCCATGCGCAGCAGTTTCGTTTTGTGCCTATTTTACGGAGCATCATTGATTGAACCTAGGCATATAATATATCAACGGAAAACTCTTTCGAAGAAAAACGTTTCGGCGTAAAAATCAACCCTATAAGAATTGGTACGCGCTCCCACGCGCGGCTGGAAGAATTTGCCGGAAAAAGTTGCGAGGTGGCCGAAAAATTCACCGGGAAAACTAGTCCAGCGACCGGAATTTTGGGGAAGAAACTGACGTCAGTAGGTCAACGCCACGCCAGCAAAGTCAAACTGCCACACATCAGTTTTGTCCTTTTGTGGTGAAATTTGTTTTGGCCCGTTTGGAGTCATTTTTGACCCGTTTTCGACGCGGTCAAAGGCGTTCTTAAGGTTTTGGAACATTCCAAACACAACCGTGCGATCGGTTTTGCGTAATTTGACTCCGAACACCTCAAATAGGCTCAATGAGAGTTATGGGAGAAAAAAATGCAACAATAATCAACAAGTTTGACTATACAAACTTTGTCTATTGGAAGATGTAAGTTGAGGATGTGTTATTCCAGAAAAAATTGTTCTTACCATTAGAAGGGAAGAAGCCAGAATCGATGAAAGACAGAGATTGGAGAATCCTCGATCAAAATGCTCTCGGTACGATCAGACTGATGTTGTCAAAGTCCGTCGCCTTCAACATCAAGAATGAGAAGACAACAAAGTCTCTTATGAATAGTCTTTCGAAAATGTATGAACAGTCGTCTGGAGCGAATGCGGTACATTTCATCAGTAGATTAGCAAATCTGAAGATGTCCAAGAATGGGAAGGTCAGTGAACACATCAGTGTTCCTAATGAAATTGTTGAGCAGTTGGAATCAGTTGAGATGTCAATCACTAACAAAATGAAAGCGGCTTTTCTTATAAGCCAATTACCAGAGAGTTGGAGCGCCACAAAGGCTGCAATCAGTAATTGTTCAGAGGTAGAACCGTTATAATATGATTTCATAGTGAGTATAATACTCACAAAAGATATCAGAAGACAGTCAGGCTCTTCTAACAGTGGCTCAGCATTGAACGTCGACAGCAGAGGCAGAGGTTCGAACAAAAAGAAAGGCAGAAACCAAAGGCGTGGTCGTTTCAAGTCGAGACAGGGAAGACCACATGGAAGATCACAGTCTCGAGGTCCCAGAAATTCTAAAGAGATTTAAGTGTTGGAATTGCGGCAAAACTGGTCATCTCAAGAACCAATGCAGATCCCCACAGAAGGTAGCGGAGAACAAGACTGAGACAAACATTGTCTTAAACGAAGCTGATGATGCGTTGATATGCTCTTTGGAGAGCAAAACAGAGTTTTGGATCTTGGACTCTAGAGCATCACTCCATGCCACCTCAAGTCGAGAGCTCTTTGAGAGTTATACACCTGGAAACCTTGGTAAGGTTTATCTAGGTGATAATCAACCCTGTAGTGTAGTTAGTAAGGGTGAAGTACATATCAGTCTCAACGGATCGATATGGAAGTTGAAGGATGTCAGATACATTCAAGACTTGAGGAAGAACCTGATCTCAGTAGGCCAGTTGGCGAGTGAAGGTTATGTAACCACTTTCAATGCAGGAGAGTGGAAAGTTTCCAAAGGGGCTATGACTATAGCACGAGGAAAGAAGAGCGGTACGCTATACACTACCACCAAAGCTATCACGTTGATAACAGTAGCAAAAAACAAGGAGGATCACAATTTGTGACACCAGAGGCTAGGTCACATGAGTGAAAAGGGGCTCAAAGTTATGCTCTCAAAGGGAAAGCTACCAGGCCTAAATTCGATTGATATCGACTTCTATGAGGATTACGTATTCGGTAAGCAGAAGAAAGTTAGTTTTCAGAAAGCGGCAGAGATCTCAGAAAGAAAAAACTTGAGCTAGTTCACACTGATGTCTCGGGGCCAGCAAATGTCTCATCTATTGGCGGAAAGTCTTATTTCGTCACCTTCATCGACGACTAGAGCTGGCAATTCATGTCAGCGTGTCGACCCACGGGTCGACTATGTAATCTGACACTAGTCGACACGAAAATCAAATATTTTAAATTTGATACATTCAACACGAAAAATAAAAAATAAAAAATAATTTTGAATTTGAATTTGAATTTGACACCATTCAGTAATAGTTTATTAATATATTTCAATCCATGACCAATTAGAGAACAGAAAAAATATGCAAATAAATATAACAATAAATATAATCGTGTCAAACGTGTCATTTCGTGTCAGAAATTGTCACTTCTATCAACGACCATTCCAGGAAGGTACGGGTTTACTTCTTGAAACATAAATTTGAGGTGTACGATTTGTTCAAGAAATGGAAGGCTTATGATAGAGAATGAGACGGGTTTGAAGATAAAGAGGTTAAGATCCGACAGTGGTGGAGAATATCAGGACACCGGGTTCATAAATTTTTGCTATGAGAACAGTATCATATTAGAGAAGACTGTTCCACGTACACCACAGCATAATGGCGTAGCAGAACGTATGAACCGGACATTGACTGAGAGAGCCAGAAGCATGCGCATTCAGGCAAGGTTGCCGAAACAATTCTGGGCAGACGCAGTCAGTACAACAACGTATCTAATCAACAGAGGTTAATCAGTACCATTGGAGCACAGAATACCATAATAGGTATGGAGCGGTAAAGAGGTAACACTTTCACATTTAAAAGTTTTTTGTTGTGTTGCATATGTACATATTAGTGATAATGTGAGGGATAAGCTTGATCCCAAGTCACAGAAATGTACTTTCATTGGCTACGGCGGTGATGAGTATGGCTACCGTATGTGGGATGATTAGAACCGAAAGGTGATCCGAAGCAGAGATGTAGTGTTCAATGAAAAAGTGACGTACAAGGATAGGCACACAACTACCTCAGAGCCTACAACACAGTGTGATCCTGTGTGTGTTGAGTTAGATGATGTTCAAGATAATGAGAATACTAAGTCAGAAGAAGATATTAAAGATGGCATTACTCAACAGGATGATACACCGTAGTCTCCGACTCCTATTATTGTACCTAGGAGGACTTCACGGCCGCATGTTCCAAACAGGAGATATATGAATTATTTACTGATAAAGGTGAATCAGAATACTACGATGAAGCATGCAGTACAGCAGATGCGAGTCAGTGGGAGCTTGCAATGGAAGATGAGATGAAGTCTCTTATCTCCAACAAGACATGGAAGCTAACCAAGCTGTCGGTAGGAAAGAAAGCTCTCCATAACAAATGGGTCTACAGTAGAGCTGGCAATTTCTGACACGAATTGACCCGTTTGACACGATTATATTTATTGTTATATTTATTTGCTGATTTTTTCTATTCAATAATTGGTCATGGATTGAAATACATTAATAAACTATTACTGAATTGTGTCAATTTCAATTTCAATTTTATTTTTATTTTTTATTTTTTATTTTTCGTGTTGGATTGTATTATATTTAAAATGTTTGATTTTCGTGTCAACTAGTATCAGATTGCCCTGTTGACCCGTGGGTCAACCTGTTGACACGAATTGTCAGTCCTAGTCTACAGGGTTAAAGAAGAACATAATGGTTCTAAGAGGAACAAGGCGAGACTCGTAGTAAAAGGCTTTCAGTAGAAAGCAAGAATCGACTACACCGACATTTTTTCTCCGGTTGTGAAACTAAATACCATTCGTTTAGTTCTTAGCATTGTTGCAACAGAGGGTTTGCACCTAGAGCAGTTAGATGTCAAAACTGTTTTCCTCCATGGTGACCTAAAGGAAGAGATTTATATGCAGCAGCCGGAAGGTTTCTCAGTGAAAGATAAAGAGAAATTTGTGTGTAAATTGGAAAAGAGCTTGTATGGTTTGAAACAAGCTCCAAGACAGTGGTACAAGAAGTTCGATGGATTTATGCAGAGACATGGTTACAACAAGTGCAACGCTGACCATTGTTGCTACTTCAAGATGTTTAACATGAGTTACATCATCCTCCTACTTTATGTTGACGACATGTTAGTAGCTGGGTCTGATTTTACGAAAACCAGCAAGTTGAAAAAACAGTTGGCAAATGAGTTCGAGATGAAGGACTTAGGCGCAGCGAAACAGATTATTGGTATGAGAATCAACAGAGACAAGCAGAAGAGTACTTTACAGTTGTCTCAGGCTGACTATATTGAACGGGTTCTGAAGAGGTTCAACATGAGTTATGCTAAGTCGGTTAACACGCCTTTGGCTAGTCACTTCCGATTATCCAAAGAGCAATCTCCCAAGTCAGAAGCAAAGAGCTTCAGCCATTGGTAGCTTGATGTATGCGATGGTTTGTACTAGACAAGATATTGCATATGCAGTGGGAGCATTTAACAGGTTCATGTCCAATCTAGGGAAGACTCACTGGGAAGCAGTGAAGTGGATATTGCAATATCTACAAGGTACCACCGACAGATGCCTTTGTTTTGGTAAAGGCGAAGTGAATTTACATGGTTATGTGGATTCAGATTTTGCTGGTGAGATAGACCGCAGAAGAAGCACTACTGGTTATGTCTTTACAATAGGTACTACAGCAGTCAGTTGGGTTTCGCAGTTACAGAAAATCGTAGCGTTATCTACTACAAAAGTTGAGTATGTAGCCGTGACAAAGGCTAGCAAAGAAATGATTTGGTTATAGGGATTATTGGCAAAGTTGGGATTTGAGTAAGAGAAGAGTGTTTTGCACAGTGATAGTCAAAGTGCCATACATCTAACAAAGAATTCAACATTTCATTCAAGGACCAAGCATATAGATCTTCGTTATCACTTTATGAGATCTCTACTAGAGGATAAAGTGTTGACACTTGAGAAGATTCAAGGAAGCAAGAATCCGGCCGACATGTTGACCAAAGTGATGACAACAGAGAAACTGAAGTTGTGAGCAACTTCAGTGGGTCTTCAAGCTTGAAGACAGAAATGAGGGCACCGTACTACACTGATCATTGATGTAGTTGATTGATGGTGGCAAAGTCATCAAGTGGGAGATTGTTATATATATAAGGGTGACTCATTTGTTAAAAGGATTGAAAGTTGTCCCACATCGACTAAAAGGCAAAACCACATCTATATCATTCCCTATAAATATAGGACATCTCCTATTATATTGAGTCCACAAATAGAGAGAGAGAATAGAAGAGATACAGGCAAGTATTCTTCTTGGTGAGAGTTAGGAATAATATAAGCTTATATTATTCCGGTGATACAGACATGAGTATACACTATGTGTGTGCGTATGTTTGATCTGCTGATCAACCCCCCTATAATCCTCTCTTAAATCGATAGTGAAACGGTGCTCTCAGTAGACGTAGGCTTATTTTGGCCGAACCATTATAAATCTTTGTGTCCATTGTTTGGTGTGTGTTTGTGTGCGTTTTCTGATTTGCAGGTACACACGACTTCTAACAGTGTTCTTGGGCGAGTATAAAAACCCTAACAATGACATGACCAAATACTGAAATGAGTAACTGTGATGATTAGTGCAACAGTAGTTCTTGTAGGTCATGCCAATATCAAGAATGGTCAACAAATTTTTAAACAGGAGTGTTTGGATTTTTACTAATTGTCAATAGAAGTTGGTGTAACTATCCCTTGTTAAATAAATTCACAATCACTAAAAACATCCAAAATTCCAACCAAGAAGAAATTCCAAGATTCTTCTAACATGACACAATATTCTCCTTGACCAAATAACATGACATATCAAGATGGAACCCAAGAGGTCAACCAAAACTTAACTCTTTCTACAATTTTCTTGACCCTTAGAAATCATAAATCTGCTAGTGGCAAATGTGTATACATCAAATGGAAGAGCAAGAGTAAGATAAAATTTTCTTAACCATCACGAATCATAAAAGATATTGGAAAATCTGCATAACACGTGTAAGAGCTAAATAAGATGCAATTTCTCAACACTTATAAATCTGATAGTGGGCAATGTGCATAGCTGAAGAATAAGAGAAAAATAAGCATGCCACCAATAAGTGCAATAATAGAATGAACTTGAATCACCATTGTATTAAAGGAAGACCAGAAACAACTCCAAGTATTGAGTTCCACCATAAAGCACAAGTAAGGTCATTACCAACTAAAGGATGCACCATCAAATGCCATAAAAACCCTATATACAGAAGCAACTCTTATTAGGAATTATGTATGGTCAGATACATTTATTTCTCACAAGTCCTTCCAAAGCAAGAGCTTCATTAGTCAGTGCAGACGGCCAATTCAGATCTTATGAGCCTCTCCATCTTTCTGTTAAAAGGACGATATTGAAGGTAAGATGGTGTGAAAATAAAGGAGGAATATAGATGCATACTGCAAGACAGTATCAGACTAAGTGTAAAATTCTAAAGTACATTGTAAAAACTGTGACAAAGTACATCCGTAGAGTTTGTTCAAGTACTCCCTCGAATGTAGAGGGGAAATGTCCAAGAATTAGCGTTGGTACATTAAATGTATGTCAATGAAGAAAATGAGTTGTGCAATAAGATCAAAGCTAAAGAACCCCCTACAGAAAGCCAAGGGCCTTTACATGTCTCTATTCTTTCCCACCAACAGCATATTCACTAGCAGAGAGAACCTTACAACAGCACATTTTTATCTCAGTTCAAAACATAAGCAGCTCAGTTCCAAAATTGTGCTTCAGTAGCCACACACAAAAGCAAACAGAGAGACTATCTCTCTAGCAATTCCCCTCTCACTTTATGAATATTGGTTGCCACTGCAAGGGTCAAGAATCTCGTGTTTCATCCATTCTTTAGTAGGTCCAAATCTAGAATACACTTTGGTCGAGTCTGTAGAGTAATTCAATTCCAGCTGGCTTAGGGTGATATAGCTTTTATGTTGGTAACAGGTGCAAAATCACTGATGTGGGCCACAGACCTACGCAAAGGGTTGTTATACACTTAGAAGTGAGGATCTTATATGATGACCTAATCTTCCCACTAGCCTCACTATGTCACATGGACTCTTCCAAAGTAAGTAAATAACCGTGCCCGCATTAGTTGGACATGGGTATGAAATACATGCCTGACACTTTTGGTAAGACATTTATTGAAATTTATATCCCTATGATTCCATTCTGATATATTATTATTACTTCAAATGAGTGAACTCCCTATTTTGAACACTTTTCAGAAAAACATTACTCTATTCCCGTGTCCATGTGTCCTCCTATTTTATGTCACATGTCTGACACCTAGATACATATCCGTGTCCACACATGTACCCGAGTTCATGTAACACAGGCCTCCCTTCGGGGCCCCAATTCCCGCAGCTGCTTAAAAACAACATGATTGTTAACACAAGTTCACTTTTCCTTCTCATCATTTGGCCATCCCCATACATAATCAGACAAGGGCAATATGCCTCACTGCCTCCCATTGGGATGCTCTGAAACATGGACAGTTTAAGTAGGCAATTTTTGTCAGATATCACCATAACATTTGATGATGGCCCAAGTTCCATCGATATCCGTAAACAATCTCCGATGATAATGATATCAGCACAAAAATCAATTCAGATATAGTACTAGATATGATTACCAAGATTGAAATAAATTGCACACATGAAACATTGCTAGATTCACCACGTTTCTGTATATAAAATTCATCTAGCGGCCAAGTGGTAATCACTGAAAATGACATAGAATATAAACATAAAACTACATAATGCGAACCCGCAAATGAATGCAAGCGCCCCTATTATCCCCTGGCAATTTTACCAATAATTAACGGATGGTTTAATTTCTTTGAAAATTATGTCTACACAGTGGTTTAATTTCTTTGAAAATTATGTCTACACAGAAAATAGTCTGTTCTAAGCTGTAAATTTCACCTCTGTTCTAAGCTGTAAATTTCACCCGACATATATATGTATATGTGATATATATATATATATATATATATATATATATAATATGTATAAGCAAGTTCAAATTAATGGTCCTGAATTCTTTGTATCTGCGTAGGTATATATATTGATATCAAGATCAAGTAGTGGATACATATTCCTGATATAAAAACCCTAATATTCCATACCTTTTCAGATTTCTCTTTCTCTGCTTTCTCTTTCTCCGATTTCAGCTTCAGCTTCTCTTGCTTCTCCCTTTCCATTTTCTTCAAAACAAGAACAATATACACCCATATCACTATATATACACATATAGATATATAGATATAGAGAGAGAAATGGAAGGAGTAACAACCTGGATGTAGATGGTCTCAGCAGCTCGTTCTTCTTCACTGAAGACCCGACCTTTGTCATCGCTGAAGTAGCGAAGTGTTGACGAACGAGAGCCCTCCATGAACCGACACAGGGTAGCACGCGAAACGACGGATCTCATTGCCATTGTCGATTGGGTTTGTCAACGTCTCTCAGATGTTTATTATGTGTGTGTGTGAATATATATATATATATATATATATATATCAGTAAAGGAGAGTGAATGAGTGAGTCGACAAAACAAATCCTAAATGGGTATCTGGATTATTCGGAAAACAAGTGAAGTTTCGGGTGGCACTCTCGGGATTGTTTACACGTAAGTGATACGGGTCTCACCGCTTATGTGAAAGTACACCTCTACCCTTTTCATATGCTTCCAAAACATATTTTTCTATTTTATATTATCCTAAATTAAGTAAAGATAATTACATATAGCTCCCTTCAAAATTGTCAAATAACAGTTACGATATTTCTCCTTCTGAAAATATCACTGAACACCCTGAAAATTTAGGCATGAGTAATATTGATCTCCTAAAATTTTGAATATTTTTTTGCCTATTCAAATTTACTTCAAACTCGAGAATGCCCCCTTTTAAGATTTGAGAGATGACTATTTTCTCCATATTTCAATATATTTTAAAAATAATGTGAAGAGAGAATGTGACCGTGTTTCGTACGAAGAAAACTGGTAATACTAGTAATTTGTACATTAAAATACTAATTTAATTAGATTACATTAACATAAATTAAAAATTACTCAATTGTATGTGAAATTATTTTAATTCATGAGATGAAGAGGGGAAATATCTTTTAGATTTTTTACGTGAAAATAATTTTCTAATTTTTTTATAGTTTTTAAAATTCAAAACAAAGAAATCATTATCTCTAATATTGATTTGTTTCTACGATGCTAGTGAGGAATAAGGTTATTCTGCATTACTCTCTCTAGTAGCCCAATACAACAAATAGTTTTAAATTTTTAATAATACTCAAATGGGTACTATTTTAGCATTTTGTATTGTGAATAAATCAATTGAAGTGATAGATGATCATCATATCGTCAAAGAAGTTAATCATCTCCTGGGACAACATCAAAATACTCTAACCAAAGAATATTTATGTCAGTATATTATTGTCTTTTTATCATATAACAAGATGATATCGAGACTTTGCACAACATATACTCTCATATAATAAAGGGGGTTGTGGAAATAATAATATAAAGAGTGCATAATGTAATAAATGACAAACTTGCCAATATTTTTCACTTGTTTTTCAACTAATGTTTGATTAAATAAGAATACGGGTACACAAAAGAATGGTTAAAAAAAAATCTTTTTTTAAAAAAAAAAAAGAACGGTTAAACAAATTCATAGTGAACCGAAAGTTCGGTATTAGCTCGGTTTGGTATGATATCGATTTATAAAATTTAGGAAATCATTCACATCTGCCGCAACGATTCCGTTCTAAACCAGAGACCTCAATCGCATTCTCCTCATGAATTAATTCATTATTATGAACACCAATCAAAATTAAAGTTTCTATAAATTAATTTTCATCTAGGTTTAGTGTTGATCCTATTCCTTGGATGGTTTTTGATGTTCTACGACCAAATTTAGATCAAAATTGTATTTTCCTTTAATTTTGGTTGGTTTTTAATAGGAGTGAACACGGACCATATTGGAAATATTTTGGATTCAATCCATTAATATCGGATTCTCAATTTTTGGAACCAATCCAATTCATTTATCCAACGAAACCAATCCAAACCCAACCGCGGTGAGCCAGATTGGTTTGGATCGGTTTCGCGGATTGAAACACAAAATTACATTACTTAAATTGAGAAAACAAATTCATATACTGCACATATATGATGTCAACCACAAGAACAAGTTCATAACAGAGCTATTGTTTATTTTTTTTGTAAAGGCAAGCAAACTTAGTATTAATAGAAAATGCCAAAAAGTCATGCAAAGACAATAAGATATGAGAGAAATCTAAGTTCATACAATGCTTCAAGAAATCCCACAACCACTAGTTAATGACAAAGATACTAAGAGAAATTCAAGTTCATACAAAAACCACAAGGATAGTCAATGAATCTGGGAGAAATTCAAGTAATCATACAAAAGTATATAGGTTAAAACTTATTTTGGTATGTCTATTTGTAAGAGTGGAAATGTTCAGCCCAATTGAGCCCATCAGGCGTCAGGCCCATCAGGTTGATGGCCCAACAAGGTTTTTGTAAGCCCGGTAATTAAGCCCATTAAGGAAATGTATATAAAGAAAATCAAAAATGAATAAAAGCATTCTCTCTTGTGTTGTGCATTTTTGTGCATTTACACATTGGCGCCGTCTGTGGGAAACCAGGAGAGTCCCTGATTTTTTCAAATCTGACCTTCGGGATCCGAAAAATCACCTCCTTCTTCCCATCTAAAAAAGTTGAGTCTGTTTATAAAACAAAAATCAACTACCACGCTCACACACTACCCCCCCCCCCCCCCCCCCCCGAGAACAGAGATGCCAATCACACGTTCTCAGGCAGACGTTCAACCCACTGCAGGCAATAGTGCAGAGGGTTCCATGGAGCAAATTCTTTAACGTTTGGTAGATGCCGAGGAACGTAGCATGGCCTTCGAAAGACAGAATGCGGAGCTCATGGCGAGGTTGGCTCCACAGCCTGCTGCACCACTGATGGTTGCAGATGACCCTCCGGTGGCGGCGGTCGACCATTCCCTGAACCAGCAAGGCAGCGACAAACCTGAAGAGCATGCCGAGTCTTCTCAGCGCTCAGGAAAGGCTCCAGTAGCCGACGAGTCTATAACCCCCCAGAAACTTCAAGCAATGATGGATGTACTCCAAAGGAAAGTTCTCGGGGACTTGAGGTCCCGATCTACAGACGACATGGCCATCCAGGCGTCCACTGAATTGATACAGTCACCCTTCGTTCACGAAATAACCCAAGAGCCTTTCCCAAAGAAGTTCGTTATGCCCCAATTCACCCCTTATGATGGCACAAGGGACCCCGAAGAACACATATACCAGATCCATCAGAAGATGACCATGTACGCTGAGAACGAGTCCCTGTTTTGTTAAATGTTCTCCACAAGCCTTGCTGAGGCCGCCCTATTATGGTTTAGGAAGCAGCCACCCTGATCCATTGGTAGCTGGCAGCAGTTGACCATGCTCTTCATCGCCCAGTATTATGGAAACAAGAGACAGAAGAAGACCATATCCTGCCTCTTCACCATGATCCAGGAGAAAGGAGAGTCATTGAAAAGTTTTCTATCCCGATTCAACATCGAATCCTCTTCTGTGGATAATTGTGATCAGTACTCTGCAATTGAGGCATTCAGGATGGCCCTCATTCCAGGAATTAAGTTCCATCAGTCTTTGGTCAAACGCCCTCCATCGGGCATTGGGGAGCTAAACTCTAGGGCCCAGGGGTACTTAATAATTTAAGAAAAGGAGACTATCAGGCAAAGGAGGTCAGCCTTTATCGGTCTTGAGATTCAATCCAAAGATTGATTGACCGATCAAAAGCGAGCAACTCCACCGGGCTCCTCCGCCCCACCGTGATCATCAGTCCCGAAACCGTTCAAACGCCCCAGGTTCGAGGAAAGGTTGACACCCCTAAAGGTTAGCCTTGCAAGACTCTACCAAGAGAACAAAGTCAAAGGAATCTTCCAGCAACCCCCGACCATGAGGCAGCCACTCGACCGGAGGGATAAGTCAAAACATTGTGCTTTCCATGGTGATTTCGGGCACATCACGAACGAATGCCGTAATCTAAGGCAACAGGTGGAGACGTTACTGCTTCGCGGGGAACTCCGAGATTACGTCCAACGAGACAGGCCAAGGACCAATGATCAACGTGCCCTCAGTGCCCCTCGGAAACCCTCAGATGCACAGCCGGTCAGGGTCATTAATATGATACATGGTGGCCCCCCGTCCAAAGCAATAGAAGGGTCACGCCGGAGCCACCTGCGGAGAGCCCACAAGATGAGAAGAGTCAACGAGATCAGTAACGCCCACCACAAAGCAGGGGAAACACAGATCACCTTCTCGGTGTCAGACCTTCAGGGTATCCAAACCCCGCATGAAGACCCTCTGGTCGTGACCTTAATGGTGGCCAACTGTCTTGTGAAAAGAGTCATGATCGATCTTGGGAGCAGCGCCAACATCATCACCAAATAGGCTTTTGAAAAGCTTGAGATCAATCCATTTGAAGTTGTGGCATCCCGGTGTCCCATCGCAGGTTTTGACGGAAGGCAAATCGAGCCGATCGGAGAAGTTCAGCTACATGTATCTGCCGCCCAGAGGACCCTAAACGAGACATTCGTCGTGGTGGATGCTAAACCTTCGTACAATTTGCTCATATGAAGGGGATGGATTCACCGAATGCAAGGTGTGCCTTCGACTCTTCACCAGATCATGAGATGTTTATGCCCCGACAGTACAGGTACCATTGATATCAAAGGCGACCAGGTGGCCGTTAAGGAATATTATGCGGTCACCCTAAAAGAGATCCAGAAGGTGAAGGCCCCAGTGGCATCCCGCTCCAATGAGCAAAGCTCGGGCTCCAAATAGCAATTAAAGAAGGGGACCCGGGCACCCCAATTGTGGTTGAACCGTTGCAGCCGATCTGCGTTGTGCCCGACATCCCGGGAAAAGTTACATTCGCAGGTACAAACCTCACCGATCTCGAATTTAAGGAACTAACACAGTTATTGCAGGACAACTCTGATGTCTTCGCATGGGAGCATACGGACATGCCGAGAATCAACCCCGAAGTTTCGCAGCACTCATTGCGGGTTGACCCTAATGTCAGACCTATCAGGCAAAAGCAAAGGCGCATGGGGGTACATCGGAACCAAATTATAGCAGAGGAGGTATCCAGATTGCTCCAGGCAGGCTTCATCAGAGAGGTCAGATATCCCGAATGGCTTGCCAACGTGGTGGTAGTGCAGAAAAAGAATGACAAATGGAGGGTTTGTGTTGACTTCACCGACCTGAACAAGGCATGCCCGAAGGACAGCTTTCCACTGCCAAAGATTGACCAAATGGTTGATGTTACCGCTGGATACGATCGTCTAACCTTTTTGGATGTGTATTCGGGTTACAACCAAATAAAAATGAACCCAATGGATGAGGAAAATACCTCCTTCATTACTGAAACAGGTACATACTGCTTTAAAGTTATGTCTTTCGGACTGAAAAATGCAGGTGCCACTTTCCAGAGATTGGTCAACAGGATCTTTAAAGGTATGATGGGTACAGTAATTGAGGCCTACATCGATGACACTGTGGTCAAGAGTAGAAAGAATGAGGACCATCTCACCCACCTGCGCCAAGTGTTCGCCACCCTCAGGTCGCACGGCATGAAGCTTAATTCAGCGAAATGCTCTTTTTGTGTATCATCTGGGCAGTTCTTGGGGCACATCGTGGACCGGACCGGGATTCAGGTCAGCCCGACACAAGTCAAGGCCCTGATAGAAATAAAGGAGCCCCGCACACATAAAGACGTTCATATCTTGACAGGAAGAGTGGTTACACTTAGCAGATTCATTTCACGACTCATTGATCGATGTCGACCGTTCTTCCAGGCAATAAAGGCGAAGAAGGGAGAAATCTGGGGTCCAGGGCAATTAGAGGCCCTGGCGAGGTTGAAAGAGTACTTGACCATGCCCCCGATCCTGTCCACACCAACTCCCGATGAAATCTTATACCTATATTTAGCAGTATCCTTTGCGTCAACCAGCGCCACCCTCATCAGAGAGGACGGAAACCTTCAAATGCCACTAATCTACACCAGTAAATCATTAGCTGAGGCAGAAACCAGATACAGCAGGTAAGAGAAATTGGTTTTGTCACTAGTGAATGCCAAGAGAAGGCTGAGGTATTACTTTGAAGCCCACCCGATCGTCGTCCCAACAGTAACACCCATGCGGGTTATTATGTCAAAGCCTGACCTCTCAGGGCGAATCTACAAATGGGCCATCGAATTGGGCATATACGACCTGATATACATACCCCGGATTTCCATCAAAGGACAGGCAGTAGCGGACTTTCTAGTCGAAAGCGAAACTGAAGAGCCGGACCAAAAAAATGAACCGAGCACCTGAAAGATTTTTGTGGATGGATCAGCCTGCTTTTCCGGGTCAGGGATTGGTTTGGAGATCTTGACACCTGATGGAACACGTCTTCATATGTCTGTACAACTACAATTCCCAGCCACGAACAATGAGGCGGAGTATGAGGTCGTCGTATCCAGGCTAAGGATAGCCCGAAGCCTCCAGATTTAGTCCTTAGCAGTACACAATGATTCTCAGCTAGTTGTCCGTCAGATCAACGGAGAATATGAAACAAAGGATCCGAAAATGGAGTCGTATCGGGCACTCGTTTTGAAAGAAACAGAAGGTTTTCAAAAAATAACTTTCACCCAAATCCCTAGGAACGAAAATTCTGAGGCTGACCATCTGGCCAATCAGGCGTCCTCAGCCGGAGAGGACCTAACCCGGGTTGCACTGGTGGATTTTATTCAGAGGTCCAGTATCTAGGAAGCCGAACAAGTAATGTTTATCCCATGGGAACCCAGCTGGATGGATCCCCTGATGGATTACCTGCGAAATGGAACTCTTCTCGAAAACAAAGCTGAAGCTTACAAGATCAGGAGGAATTTCGCCCGATACTCAATCATAAACGGGCAACTCTACCGGAAATCCTTTTCAGGTCCTTACCTAAGATGTGTTACACCGTCAGAGTCTAAAGCAGTGATGCAGGAAATTCACAGTGGGGCTTGTGGAAATCACTCCGGCGGCAGATCCCTTGCCCATAAGATTCTATCTCAAGGGTACTTCTGGCCCTACCTGTCTCGGGATGCCAAGGAGCACGTCCGAAGATGCAAGCCCTGTCAAATGCACGGGGATGCTATCCATCGGCCACCTGAGTTCTTGCATCCCAGTATAGTACCGTACCCATTTGCCTGATGGGGAATGGATATAGTGGGACCCCTCCCGAAAGCAATCCGATCGAATGCATACGTCCTTCTGGACACTGACTATTTCACTAAGTGGGTAGAAGCGGAAGCCTATCCCACCGTCAAAAGTACCCACGTCATCAAATTCATATGGACCAACATAATATGCAGATTCGGGTTACCAAGGACGATCATGATGGATAACGGAACAAATTTGGACAATAAGGGGGTTAGAGCATTCTTTGCCGAGCATGGTATAAACCAGAACACGTCGTCCGTCGGCTACCCGCAAGGGAATGGATAGGCGGAAAGGACCAATCGAACTATATTCAACACCTTGGCCAAAAAGCTTGAAAAAGCCAAAGGGGCCTGGCTTGAGAAACTGCCCGAAGTTCTCTGGTCATACAGGACGACCCCCAGGCAACCCACTGGTGAAACCCCCTTTGCCATGGCGTACGGCGCTGAGGCTGTGATTCCTACAGAAATCAGAGTTCCAACCCTCCAGAGCGAGGCCTGGGTTGAAGGACCAAATAACCAGCACTTGGCTCAGAATCTTGATCTTCTGGAGGAAAGAAGAGAGGCTGCCGGGATCAGGCTGGCCGCCTACCAACAGCACATCCGGAACCAGTTCAATCAAAGAGTCAAAAGAAGAGAGTTCCAGGTCGAGGATATGGTCCTTAGGCAAAAAATAGGGCTCGTAGGCAAGCTCAGGGAGCCTTGGGAGGGCCCGTATACCATTACCGAGGTCATCGGTCGCGGAACATACCGAGTCCAAAGGAATAGTGATGGCGGAATGGAACCAAACTCCTAGAACGCCTCTCGCCTGAAGAGGTACTACCCTTAATGGGCCAAGTCCTGTTTTTACTTTGATCTTTTTAATAAAAAGACTATAGTACTTGATCAGTAAAATCATTATTATGGCAAAATAAATCATAAAAATCTACCAAAATGAAGATATCAAAGTTCCAAATAAGTGTTGCATTGACCTTCGCATGACCTGAAGTGCCCGAAGACACAACACAGATCCTGAAGAAATCAAAGTTCCAAATAAGTGTTGCATTGACCTTCGCATGACCTGAAGTGCCCGAAGACACAACACAGATCCTGAAGAGATCAAAGTTCCAAATAAGTGTTGCATTGACCTTCGCATGGCCTAAAGTTCCCGAAGACACAACACAGATCCTGAAGAGATCAAAATTCCAAAAATAAACTAAGTGTTGCATTGACCTTTTGCATGGCCTGAAGTGCCCGAAGACACAACACAGATCCTGAAGAGATCAAAGTTCCAAAAATAAACTAAGTGTTGCATTGACCTTCGCATGGCCTGAAGTGCCCGAAGACACAACACAAATCCTGAAGAGATCAAAGTTCCAAAAATAAAATAAGTGTTGCATTGACATTCGCATGGCCTGAAGTGCCCGAAGACACAACACGGATCCTGAAGAGATCAAAGTTCCAAAAATAAACTGAGTGTTGCATTGACCTTCGCATGACCTGAAGTGCCCGAGGACACAACACAGATCCTGAAGAGATCACAAAACTTTGTAAAAATAAACAAAATAGACAGGAATTGTGATATTATAAAAGTCAAAAAGTCAACTGGACAAAAACTATTATCTTTCATTCAAAATGGGCCCCAGTGGCCAAGGCTTACAATATACTTTATGAACACAAAAATCCTAAGGGTCAACACCAGTGCCCGGCTCATTGGGGTTCACTGGAACGATGGCCCCATCAGGCGCTGGAGGATCAGGAGTGGCGGTGATGCTCATCCCTGGGAGAGGCTTGGTCAGGAACTCGCATAAACGAACGTCGTCCAGACCACCAACCGGATCGTCGTACGGAGGAGCGATGCCCAGACTCTCATTCAGTTCTTCCACCGAGGCAAAAGTCCTTTCTCCGACGGGTTTCTGCATATCACTGAAGCATGACCTCCAACCAAACCCGATTCGGTACTGGGAAGTTTCGCAGAAACGCTTGTACATCTCGTTCCCACCCAGGTGGCACATCTCCACCACCGACCTCTCTGTTCCAAGGAGATTCTCTATCTCTGCCCTCTCCTCCAGGAGCTTCGAA
This sequence comes from Cornus suecica, assembly GCA_963922005.1. NCBI lineage: Eukaryota > Viridiplantae > Streptophyta > Magnoliopsida > Cornales > Cornaceae > Cornus > Cornus suecica. Next base: position 5,015,088 of record OY998244.1, on the reverse strand, counting down.
TTGGAGGCCGTCAAGCTCTCATTGTCAGCTTTTAGGCTCTTATTCTCAGCCTTTAAAGCCTCCGCTTCAGCAAAAAAGGCCCGCCGGACCGCCTCCATTTCTTTAATTTTATCTTGAGCAACCCGAAGTTGCTGCTCTGCAGAGATAGCCCTCTGGGTCTGGACATCCAACTTATCATTGGATATGGACAGCAGGTTGGCAACCTTCATCCGAGAGTCCTCATTCATCCTCAGAAGTTCATTGGACTTCTGGAGTAGCTTGGTGTCCTCCTCCATTTTTGCATTGTAAGCCTCGGTCAGGTAGAGCATCTGCCAAAAGAACAAATGTTAGCCTGATAAAGAAACAAATAAAATATTAAGTACGACTGAGGAAGCTGTAGGTTAAAGCACTACCTTCATTGCTATCTCTGGACCTGTCAGGGTCAACTCCTCCCGGTCAATGATTCTCAGCCTTTTTAGGTCAATGGGCGTCCAGATCTGTGAGCCCATAGCCCGAAGAGCAGCGTTGTTGTCAATGGTTGCGTGCCCCGCAACCAGAAAGTCACAGCCCGGGAGTGTAATCTTCGGCGCCCATGGCACGGGTCTCTCCACTTCAGTTGTTACCCCACTGTCATCCAGTATGATGGGAGACGACTGTGTGGTCGTTCGGGTCCTGACAGACCGTTCGGATAAATTCTCCTCTAATCGGGGATGTCGTGCCCCCGTCAGGCTTATTTCCCCTTCAACCAGACGGAATTCAGGAGTGGGAACGTCCCCTGAAGGTCGAGTAACCTCCTCTGATCTTGGAAGAGGAGTCTGACCGATTTGAACATTTCCCATCGGTGGAGGTAGAGTTACCGGGGTGTTCTCCACCGGTGGCAGGAGATTAGGCCCAGCCGGAGGAGTTGGAACACTTTGTGATCCCTGCCCGCCTTGACTCTCACCAGGAGTTGAAGTTGTCACTTGAGGGCCAATTGTCCGCTTGGACTTTTTTTTCAACACTGCCTGCGGGATTCTCAGCATTTCTGTAGACAGGGCTTGCAAAGTAGAACCTGTCAGGAAACTGTTACACATCCTCAAAGGCTGTCCCCAAATTTTTGATTTAAGCAGTTCAAAACGGTTTTTGATATAATTTGAAGTTTTATATTCATCGGGCGCTCCCAGAAACTCAAGCACATGGAGGCCTAACTTATCATTACACTGATCGCAGTTGCATGACCCTCTATGGAATGGCTTGAAAGAAGGGAAAAAGTGTTGGTCAAACTCGCTGGGGACTTTGAATCTGGATGAGCTTGGAAGTCTCCAATTCCTGCTCACCAGGATCATTATTTCCTTCCACCCTTTGTTGGACTTTTCAGTGCCATCACAGATCTTCCTCCCACTAAGGGGAAAAAGATTATACCGGCCTCTGCAGTCCCTCTAGACCTGTATTTTGTAACAGAACAGAAGTTCCGCCAGTCCAAGGTCAAGGCCCAGATCCCGATTGATTATCAAGATCATGCCCAAGACCCTGAAGAAGTTAGGTCCGACCTGAAGCAGGGCCAAACCCAGGGTAGCTAAGGTATAAAGGAAAAATGGCTAGATCAGGAATCTAAGGACCTGAAGGTGAAAGGCTGACAACAAAATCTGGTGGTCCAAAACCCCCTCACCCTTCCTAAAATCATACTTTTTAGGGTAGTTTTTAATAATTACCCCATCGGGTACCCCACATTTAACCCTTAACTTTTTTAATACCGTTTCTACCCTATTCATTGGAGGAAGGGGGTCAGCATAAAACTGATCTCCCGAACCCCCTGCAGCCAGATCCCCAGCTGCTGCGATGTTCTGGTTAATCTCCGGTGGACTAGATACAATTGTCCTGACCACCTCTACTGAGGGTGAACTAAGGGAGGTATCCGGGTTTACAGATGAGGGTAAACGGTCGCTACCCGACCGGGTATCATCGTTATCAGACATCTTGAAAAGAAAGACGCGAAGATGAAAAGAAATAACTTACTCTAAGATGAATCCCGAAAGATTTCGGACGCTTTCCTGAGAGAGGAGATAGACTCTGGCAATGATAAGTAAAGATCTCAAGTGCAAAAAGTTCTCTGAAATTTTCAAGTGATGAAACGGAATGAATCTTCAACATTACATCCAATATTTATAGGAGTCTCAGGGACGCTTGAAAAGCCGTGCGCTCGGGAAGCGAAGCGTCACCTCGCTTCACGTACGCCTCCTCAACCTCCTTTCTCGCCAATCGAGGCCATCCGGACCGCAGATTTCAAACGTTACAATAATTATACAGCCGTCACATTAATCGCATCAGCCACGTCACCCCGATCAGAGGTGATGTACCTCATTCCCACTCTGTATCATTTCTAATGGGCCAGAATGATCGACAACCCATCACAAAGAATCGGGCATGTGTAAGAGTGGAAATGTTCAGCCCAATTGAGCCCATCAGGCGTTAGGCCCATCAGGCTGATGGCCCAACAAGGTTTTTGTAAGCCCAGTAATTAAGCCCATTAAGGAAATGTATATAAAGAAAATAAAAAATGAATAAAAGCATTCTCTCTTGTGTTGTGCATTTACACTATTATAAAAATATTAAAAGATAACCAACCGAACATTAAATAAAGAAATAATTTTTTTTTTTAATATTTATCATAAATAAATATTACATAAGAATACTAAATGAATAACCAACTAAACATTGAATAAAGACATACCAAAGTACTTTTTTAGTAATAATCATAGTATTTTTTTTTATTTCAATAGATCAAGTTCTATCTTTTATTATTCTAATATTTATTATAAAAAATATTTTAATTGAATAAATATAATGCGTTTTAGTTGAACTAGTTATATAGATATTTAAGCATGAAATTAAAATATTTTAAATTTGGGTGTACATCTATCTCTCTTTGTAGTTGTTGGATAATTCAATTATACTTTATTTTTTAAAGAAGATATAGGTTTTTAAATAATAAATTGTTAATAATACATTTTAATTATAGTCTTTTGAATATAATTTCTTTTAAAATTTTAAATTTGGGCGTACATCTATCTCCTTTATCTCTCTTTGTAAGGGTTCAAAATACTTTAATTATAATTACTTGTCAGAAGAAAATGCATTTATTGAAACAACATAATGTAATAATGCACTTTAATGATACTTATTTAAATGTAATTATTCGAGTCTTATATTTTAATTATTTTTATTTTTATTCTTTAGTAGATAAATGTATAAAAATAATAAAAAATGTCTTACATGTTTATAATATTATAGATATAAATATATAATTATATAGAGTAAAATAAGATATTATGATTTAGTTAAAAATAGTATATCAGTGATATAAGATATTATAATTTTGTTTAAGATAATATATTATTTGATATATATTAATATAAATATAGTAAAGTATATATGAACAATATCGGATTTGATGGATTATTGAAAATCAATTCCAGAACCAATCCATAAAATACCGGATCTGGTATTTTTGGATCCATGTCCAATCCAATTCATAATCAAACCGATCTAATATGTCCGGACCGAATTGGACAGATTAGATTTTCAGATTCGCCGGATTTTTATACACCCCTAATTTTTAACCATCTAAATAAAGAGTGGTACAAAATTGAATTGAATCAATTTTGATGGTACAACCAAGGATATGATACAAATTTATATATTAACACTATAATTTTCATATTTATTTTTAGGTTTACTTCAAGAAACTCTTATATATTATTTAATTTAATCAACTAACTCCCACAGTGTCCATTTTGCCCCATATACTATCCAATTTCATCACTATGCCCCCTCCTCTTTACATTTTGAGTCAAAATGTCTAAACTACCCTCCCTTAATAGTATAAGGAGGTTTAGTGAAATTAACCCTTTAAAAAATTATTTTTTGAAAATAAATTATATTTTTCGTAAAAACTATAAATTTCAATATATATATATTTCGGAAAATATAATTTTTTTGCAAAAAATATATATTATGTTCCAAAATATGAATTTTTTTACGAAAAACATTTTTTTGTGAAAAATATATATTATGATCCAAAATATGATTTTTTTCTGGAAAAATATTTTTTTTGCGAAAAAGTATATATTATGTTCCAAAATATGAATTTTTTCAAAAAATAATTTTTTTTGCGAAAAATATATATTATGTTCCAAAATATGAATTTTTTTTGAAAAATATTTTTTTTTGCGAAAAAGTATATATTATGTTCCAAAATATGAATTTTTTCCGAAAAATAATTTTTTTGCGAAAAATATATATTATGTTCCAAAATATGATTTTTTTATGAAAAATATATTTTTTTGCGAAAAAATATTTATTATGTTCCAAAATATAAACTTTTTTTTTGCGAAAAATATATATTATGTTCCAAAATATGATCTTTTCCAAAAGATAATTTTTTTGCGAAAAATATATACTATTATGTTCCAAAATATGTTCTTTTCCGAAAAATAATTTTTTTGCGAAAAATATATACTATTATGTTCCAAAATATGATTTTTTTTTCTGAAAAATATATTTTTTGCAAAAAATATATATTATTTTTTTAAAAATAATTCATATTTTGAAAAATAATATACTCCCTCCGAAAAATATTTTTTTTGCGATATATATATATATATATATTTGAATTTATAATTTTTGCAAAAAATATAATTAATTTTCAAAAAATAATTTTTTAAAATGGTTGATTTCACTAAACCCCCTTATACTATTGAGGGTAATTTAGGCATTTTGACTCAAAATGTGAGGTGATGGGGCATAATGATAAAATTAAATAGTATAAGGAACAAAATGGATACAATGATGATTAGTTGATTAAACTGGATAGTATAAAATGATTTCTTGTAATTAACCCTTAAAAAGGAAGTGTTATTTTCGGTATGACCCAAATTAAGTTCCAACCATGCTATACTCCACTGTTTACAAATTTCTCATTAGAGTAAATATTTTTATGCATGACCATTCTGGTTGCTCGACACCAAACTCTATTCTCGATCCTAACTAGTGATTTTTTGTTTTTATGAGAAAATACTGTGTTTTTTTATTTTTATTTAGCATTTTTGTTGGATTGGATCAAAGAAAAAAGAAAAATAAATAACTTACGTTCTTTCTTAATAAAAAATGAGAGTTTTGAATTTTTTATATAAATATATCCAGTATTACTTACAAAATTGCGCTTTGTGAAAACTAATATCATAATTCTGCATTTTGTTAAAAGCTTTACTTGGAGAAATATTTTTATTCTCCCCATAGTTAAAAAGATAATTTTTTGTAAAGAAGAATGAATTATTTATAGTAATACATCTATTCTATTACCGTTTCTATTCTTACTCCTTTTTACGGAACAAATTCTAGAGACAAAAAATATAAAAGAAGAGTTTACATGTTTAATTTTTTTTTTTCCAAAATAACTCTCACCATATCAAGAGAAGAGTTTATATATTTCCCTTAATTTGTTCGGTTTTTCCAAAAATTATATATATATATATATATATATAATATAATACTCCTTTTCTACCAAAATAATAATTGAAGTTTAACTTTTTAAGAAATTAGATTTTACTGTATTAATAGTTACCGCCTAACTTCTTATATATGTACTATCGAAAAGAATATCTTACACGTCACGCAAACAAAATAAAAATACAAATAATAATAATAATAAAAGAAAAAGCAGTACTGTACTATAGTATAGTATTTAGCTTATGTTGGTGTCCTAGAGAGAGAGAGAGAGAGACGGAGCTTGATGAGTGAGAGTACCATTTCTTTCTCTCTCTGCAGAAACGTCAATAATTCTCGGAATCTTATAACACCTTTCTCTTCCATCAACAATACCAATTTTTCTGATTCTCTGCAAACCCTAATCTGATTGAATCGATATATACATACATATATATATAAGCAATTTCTTTGATCGATTGATAGATCAACCAACCCCAAAGTGAAAATCAGGAAACCAAGAATGGTGTCGGCGAATAGGGAGATGGCGGTGTACTGCTTCGACGTCCTGGTGGCCCACTACAACTCCGAGCAACCCCCTCCTCCTGCTTTCGATGACGGTCAACAGTATGCTCTCTTTCTCTCTATATATATCTCCTTCTATATATATATGCATAGTGAAGCAATGAATGCTTTTGATTTGTTCTTAATTTTATTGAATTATATGGTGTTTTGACTATTCCCTTTGATGGTGCAATTTTTTTTGTTTAGTATTTATTAATTTATAGATCTTTTTGGGTACTGTTTGTGATTGTTTTTTATTATTTTTATTTTTAATTGAATTTAGGCTTCGTTTCGATAAACAAGGGAGAAAAGAAAACAAATGATTGCATTAGTTATGAGAGAAAAGAAAAGAAAAGAAAAGAAATGATAGCAATATTTTAAATTTTTGTTTGGATAGATTATGAAGGCAAAGAAAAGAAATGATAGTATTCTTGTTTGGATAAGGAAAAGGAGAGAATAGAAAAGAAAGAATAATAACCAAATTACTGTTATATCATCTCTCCAAATATTTTCTTTTCTTTTAAAAAATGTCAACCCAAACACGAATTCTACTATCCTTCATTTTATTTTATTTCCAAATCCTTTCAAGAAGAACATTTTTGGTGCATTCCCCCCTGATTTCAAGTGCTTTGAGAAAGTCGTGTTTTGCATGTTATTGTATTTGCTGCTATATTTTTTTTTTTCTGATTTGTTTATTTAGTGTTCACATTATAGTTTTTTTTTTGGTTCTTCCATTATTTAAAGAAACAGTTTATGGGAGATTTGTATTTTTTTAGAGGAGGATTTCTTGGTTTGTGTTTCATGGTGGAGCTTAGGAAGCAAACACTTTCTGAAAAATATTCCTGAGAAACAACATGAGCTAGAGGGAGTTATGTTTTTAATATTTGCGGGTTGATTTTTTGGCTTTGATTGAGAAAGTTCAACCCTTGTTGTATTTATTTCTAGTACATATTTTCAGAAACGGTAAAAGAAGGTTGTGCAGAGGGACATGATATAGAAAAATCACTTTTTGAGTGCCTTTGGGCTGCAAGGAGCTGGGGCCTTGAAATTGGGATTGGAGAACCAATCAATTCTGGGTTTTTTTCCGGTTCTTCTGCTAGTGATTTTTGGAGTTGAATGATTGGTGGGGGTTCCCTGCATATAGAATAGACACTATATATTTTGTTTGACTGAAGGCATTTTTCAAAATGAAAGTTATCTGTATATATCGGTACAGGTAGTTACTTATCACGTATAATATTAGCGAGGTGACAAATGGTGGAATGATGTACCATTATTTTAGGTCCTCTAAGTCTTAAAACTACCTGTATGTTGATGTTTTGTAGTTTGGTAGCCCAAAATTGTCACTTATTTTTTTGGGTTGAAGCACACAGTTACTGAACTGTGTGATATGTGCTTATGCTGATCTAGTATATGACACTGCTACTTGATACATTAGATCTGCTACATCTTATTCTGTTTGATTAAGTTGTGATTTTTGAATATCTAATTAACTTGTGGAATTCTCATGTGGTCATATTCCGTGTGAGTAACTTCTGAAACTTGAATATCTGATTAATATGCATAATTCTAATGTGGTCATGTTAACTACACGACATATGCAGCGATTAACTGGCTGGAATGCTGCGTATGCTCTAACTACTCTCATGTATTTGATAAGTGGTTTTGGTTCTACATTGTTTAATACCATATGCTTTTACCATATTGATAATGTTGGGCATATAAAAAGTATTTTTTCTTTTTTTTTCCCCATCTGTTTTTCCTGCTTTAGGATTATGAAATTCTTGTTGCATGATTTCTGAAATGGATATTGCTCTCTAATATTGTAAGTTCCAGTTGCTATGTTGCAAATTTGGTTCTGTCGTTTTTCGAGTGTTATTTTACTGAGTTGCTAAATGTTATTGCATGATGGAAACAATTATTAGTATTGAAGTGAAAATCAACTGGGAAACAATAAAACTGATAGCAAAAATCAAATTTTTGGTTCTGTAACTTTTTTTTTTTTTATGGGTTCTGTTATTCTTCTCTCTCTCTCTCTCTCGTCATCAGCACTAATGAAGTGTTTTATTCCAAGTATGCACATTCAGTGTAGTGATTATGGTTTTATCACATACATAACCCCATTGGATTTGACGTTGTATCTTCCCATATTTTACATTCTTGTTTCAGCCCATTGTTTGTCACTTGGAAGAAAATTGTAAATGGTGGGGAGCCTCGACTACGTGGCTGCATTGGGACTTTAGAGGCTCGCTACTTGATCAGTGGTTTCAAGGACTATGCACTAACAAGGTATTTCGCAAACATTTATTTTTTGTTTCTCTGTATATCTGTCTATTTATTTATTTGATAAGTAAGAATATTATAAAAGGCACTCAAAAGGGGAGTGGGTCCCTTAGAACAAAAGGGGTGGCCCTAGGGGCCAAGAGAACCCAAAAAGGGGAGTGTGTCTCTCTATTTATATATCTATTTATATCTGTCTAGGTAGAGCAATATTTGTTCGATTAATTATTTCTTACACCAAGATAAAAAAAAAAAAGTTGTTTATATTTTCTTTTATATAATCTTGTTTTAGTTATTTCTTAGATAGGCGACACTTTTGATTGGAGACTTTAGCAATAATGTTGTAACTTTGAAAATACGAAAAGCTAACATTCTTAACATTCTACGTAATCAAGTGCAAGATTCTAGAGAAGTTAAACTTCCTATAGTCTTCTGTAGCTTTGATGCCCAAGTCAGTGTGCTAGACCCACCTTAGTAAGTGTCTTATGTCTAATTTATATGCGTCTGAGATACATACTGCAAGAAGTTGTTTTTTTTTTTGTTGGTATTGGCATTAGATGTGATTTAATGAATCGATTTAATAAGCAAACACATAGAAACACTATACAATGCCCAATATATCAGCTTATATATGTCTATATCTCAAATGTTTTGCAGTGCACTAAGGGACCGACGGTTTTCCCCCATACTGGCTAAGGAGTTACCTTATTTGGAGTGTACAGTTTCTGTTCTGACTGATTATGAAACTGCTCCCCACTACCTTGATTGGCAGGTTTGTTATTTTGAACTTTTATCAATTCTGTAACATAATGTGTACATCTCTGACTCTCTGCATTGGATCAACCACATTCTTTCAGCCAAAACGCCCAAAAGGTTCATCAAATCAATATTATGCAGTGACCTTAGGTTTCCATGCTAAGGATGGAAAATTTGCTTGAAAATATTAAATGTGTAATGATTGGTACAACTTAATTCTGGATGAAGAAATGTTTTTCACCGGGATTGTTTTCTAAATGATCTTACAATGTTATGGTGTTATTTACCCCCAAAAAATAAGTAAATGATACAGTTTCCAAATTAGATTACTATGTTGAATTTAGGTGATAGTATGTTGTGACCACTCATTTAGATGCTGCAAAATGGGATTGCTCATGCAAAAATTTTCTTGGACCATTCAACTTGATGATCGGAGTGAGTATATTCCCAGTGGAAGTATAATTGCAGACTTCACAATTCTCTAAGTTATTACCCGATGGGATCATCCTTGGTTATCATTGATGGGTGTGACAGTCTTTATTTGACTGCTGAAATCGTAATTTTACTTGAAGACACTCTAGTAGCAGTATTTTCTGTATCTTTATGTTTTTTCGTCTGAATACAGAGGTATGTTACTTCCTCGATAATTTATGAATTTCTTGCAGATTGGGATGCATGGTTTAATCATTGAGTTTACTGACCCTGACTATAATACAAGGCGAAGTGCCACATACCTGCCTGAGGTGGCTGCTCATGAAGGTGAGTTTGTTGGTTAAGCTCTCTTTGTCAATCTTCATACTATACTGGACTGAGTGGAATAAGCCTATCAATGTGACTGAAAATGCTATGACAAAAAGGGTTCTGATAACACAATAGTAGTGCAATAAATGGAGACATCTTTTGTGTACCTATCACTTGTTCAGAATATACTTTTTATGCCTTTTTACTATTTCTTTCCAAAAAGAATTGTGAAGAATGGGAATCTATGAAAATTAAAGGTCCTACAAAAATAATTCTGTTTCACTTTATCACATTTCTCAATTTGGCATTGGTAAACCATGTATCAAGCTACCAATATATCATTCTTTATTTGCTTTTTTCTTTTCTTTTTTTTTTCCTTATTGTTTGCGAGTATCAGCACTATCCATGTTGCATGGTCATGAATCATGATGACTAATTATAACTAAGGCAACATAACTTGAATCATGATTTCCTATAGAGCTTCTCTTTCTGTCCTCTGAATGATCTTTGATTGTCTAACTAGCACAGGATTTGTTATGATGTTCGAGTGTCAACAGGTCTCCATATTTATACATGGTCTTGAAATGATCTTTAATTTACTACAGAATCTTGAACAAGGCAAATTCAATTGTCTTTAAATAATGAATATGTTTTCACAAAGCGTCATTTTTAGCCATCCTTTGTTCCTTGTGAATGACTGATCGAGGATTAAAGATTTGGAAAGTTAGTTTACCATCTAGACTTGCATATGCATTCAACTACAAAGAAGAGGTGTTGCCAAATGTGATGTTAACCTCTACTGCAATAATGAACTGGACTTCCGTTCTAATTAGTCACTTGACTTGTTACTGGTGTTTGAGAGTTAACAGGCTTCGGTAATCTATGTATGATCTTTAGTTTGCGACAGAAACTTGAACTAGGCAAGTTCAATTGTCTTTAAATAATGATCATCTTCTCACAAAGCATCATTCTAGCCATTCTTTCTTCATTGTTAATTCCTGATTGAAGAATAAAGATTTGAAAATTTAGATTAGCATCTAGACTTTCATTTGCATTCGAGTACAAATAAGGGGTGTTATCAAATATTGTTAAGCTCTACTGCAATAATGAACAGGAGGTCGTGTCTTGTTTGGTAACTACTTTATCCTTCCCTGTATATTGTTTTCAGGCTGGACAAAGATGGAAGCTATCGACTCGCTAATGCGAAAGTCAGGTTACAACGGCACCATCACTGAACCACTTCGTAAGAGCATCAAGCTGACCCGTTACCAGAGCACACTATTCACTATGCACTACAGCGAATACATCTCCTATGTCAGGACAACCCGAGGTGCTGCTCCCTCCGTTGTTGGCGCTAAGCCCAGCTAATTGTTCCAAACGTAAGCAGTTTGGTTATCGATGGGTCGGAATGAATTTCCTGGGATTCCTACCCATACAAGAAATTAATAACCTGTCTAGATTATTTCTTCAATTTCATTCGATTTTGGAGAGAGCAACAAAAAAAACTCTTTGATCTGAACTCTGGTTGTTGTGCCTATTGCACAAAATTTGTATCTGTATCTGGCAGCTTGGGACTGCAGTGGTGTATAACAAACATTATTGTTTGTAATATCAAATTGACCCAGTGTGTTTATTTCTAAGTGATGATTCACTCTCTTTGAAGTTTCTTTCTTTCTCAGCCTTCTTAAAACCAGATAAGCTATATTGCTTTTTTCTTCTGATTCTAATTAAACTGGGTTTAAAACATAGTTGATACTTTATGAGCAGCTTTATTACATTGTCTAGAGATTCAACTTTATTACAATGCCTAGAAATTCAAGACATAAGACGAGTGACAAGTCACCAGATTCACCCCATGAAACCATGAGATCTAGTTTTAGCAAGTAGAAGACAGTTTTATCAGTCTGAACCAAAGATTGACATGAATAAGCATGCATGTGGGAATTGAATGAAAATAGAATGGAATAATCATTCTCATTTTATTATTTGGTTGTAACTATGAAACACTTTAGGAATGGAATGAATTTAAAACAACATTTTTCAAAAATACCCCTCTTAATGTGAAATATATAATTTAAATCGATAATATATATTTTTTTACAAAAAAATAGTGCAAAGTAACGAAAATAGTAGTGACGAACAATGGAGTTGGTGATGGCGGTGGCGGTGGCGATGGTAGAAGTTGGTGGCACTGTGATGAGGGTGATTTGTGTATTTGAAGTGTGAAAGGGTTGTTTTAGTAATTTTATATTTTAAAAGCATTTCTTAATAAATGGATTTTTATTCCAAGGAATGGATTTTCATTCCCAAGACTGCGTTTGGTTAGCGTGAACTAGCAGAAAATGAAAAGAAACGGAAAATAATTTTGAGGAAAATCAGTTTCTCACATTGATACATTTTCCTCAAAAACTTTTCTCGCATAAAACACTCGAAAATTTTATTTTCTTGTGAAACTTGTCCTTTTATATGTCAGTTTTACAAATTTAATCCATAGTTATTTCCTATTTTAACCCGTTGTTTAGTTTGTCGTTGTTATTTTTGTGTTTACAAACTTTAACAAAAGTTAGGTGCTTCGTCTCTCTTTAGAAAGTCCTAAATAGAGGTGAATTTTTATTACTTAGAATTATAATTAGTAAATTATTTTATCGTGTTTGTTTTTTAAGTAAAAAAAAAATATTGTTAAAAACTTTTCTAAATGGTTTAAACTAAAACATTTGGAGTCAAAACATTAAATAACAACATCATGAAAACTTATGTATGATATTACAATAATTATCATGTAGAATTACATTAGGATAATCATCTCAGGATTAAAATATATGATTAAATAATAATAATTTTAGATATTGTATTTACGAGTATGTGAAGCTATATATATATAGTGGTTGGCATAATCAATAATCTATATTTAAAATTAAACGGTTAAAATTTAATTTTTACAAGTCTACCTAAACTTCTATCATCTATTTTTCAATCAATTTCTAGAAACGTCTAATAATTCAATTTAAGAAAAAATTATAGAGCCTAATTTTAAATATAAATATTTTATAAGTGAATTAAAAAAAAATTATTGTTAAATATCTTACTTAGTTTTCAGAAAATAAATATATATAAATAATTAAATATTAATATATTAAAAAAAAACTCATTATATTTGATGAATTTAAAGTGTAAGGGCAATTATGGAATTAAAAATTATTTTCTTTTTCATTTCACGCTATCCAAACTACCAAAACAATATTTTCCCGTATTTTTCTTCAAAATTTTCCATCTAACCAAATGCATATTAGAAAGTTGATTTTCCTTTTCTTTTCCTTTCACTTTCACTTTTCATCTCATTTCTATCTAACCAAACGGACCCCAAGGAATGGTCATTTCCACTTAACAAAATATACTAAACAAAAGAATGAATAGAATGAACATTTCATTTATTCATACCAAACATGAGATAATTACACAAACCTCCCCTGAACTAAGGCATAATTTCATGCAATTCCCCTAACATTTCAATAATATCAGAAACCTCCCTTAATATCATCGGAATATTGGTTCGGCAAGAAATAATAGTGAAATGACGTATATACCCTCCTATCTTTATACATATTTAGAGAATCTTTTAGATGATGGTGAATTTACTACATTACCCATAAATATATTAGCGGGAATGGGGGATACAATTTGGTTTATGATGGTTCCTTTTCTTCTTATGAGTTTTTAATTACTTATCAAAATATATATATTGGCGGGAATTATGTGTACCAAAAGTCGTCATTTTACATGCGTCCCTTATATTTATAAAGTCATGACAGAAGACTTGTAGAGATAGAATGAGTGATTTTTAGAGAAAGAGAGTATGTGTAAACAACCACTAAATGGGTTTATATAGAATACATATGAGGACAATTCGGTAAAAAAAATTGAAATATTCTAGTAATTTTGAATGCAAAATTAAGGATTCAAATGTAATTGCAAGGATAACAAGAGTAAAATATGGATTTTGGTCCATAATATACCCTTATCAACCAATGAAGTAAATTTTCGGCATTGACTTTGAACAAAAAAGGGTTAAATGTTACAACAAAGGTGCAATTAAGGGGAGGTGTATGATATTATTGAAACGTGTGCAATTATGCCATAGTTCAGGAGAGATTTATGTAATTATCCCAAAAATAAATAAATAAAAAAGTGAATAACACTAATAAAAATATGAGCTATTATATAACAAAACCTCATATTGTTTCACAAAATCATCAAATTGTACATATCTATCAACTAACCTTTCGAGTTTGATCAATCTCTCCCTTTAATATGAATTGAGAGAATTTTTTGGTACCGAAAAAGTGAAATTAGTGCAATACCGTTAAGGTTATGATTCATTTAATCTTAATAAACAGTCGTTATTTTAGTAATTTTGATTTTTCGGTGCCGAAAAATTCATGCAATTCACGTTCAGAAATATTGATCAAATTGAAAACCTGGAAGGTTTTATGATAGCCCTACAAATATTAATAAATAGAAACAAATGGCATCCAATCCAAAAAGAGAAACTGCAGGGTTTAAAACTGTAGTGAATAAGAACAGGCTTGTAGTCGTCTACAAAGACTAGGACGACACCTAACTAAACCGGTACGACACTTTCTCTGCGGTTTCTCAATTTATAACAAATAATCAATTTTTTCTAAAAGGTTTTATGATAGCCCTACAAATATTAATAAATAGAAACAAATGGCATCCAATCCAAAAAGAGAAACTGCAGGGTTTAAAACTGTAGTGAATAAGAACAGGCTTGTAGTCGTCTACAAAGACTAGGACGACACCTAACTAAACCGGTACGACACTTTCTCTGCGGTTTCTCAATTTATAACAAATAATCAATTTTTTTTACTAGAAAAAATTTCAATACCTCGCTCTCTCTACTCTTCATCCTAGTCTTGCACGCGAAGCAAACCCCCCCCCCAATTCAATCTCAGGTTCTCTCGCAATACATATATACCTATATATATAATTGTATATATGTATATAAACATTTATATATATATATATATGTGTTGTATATATAATATGTAGATATAGGTATTATCGATCGTTTCTGGTTCAATTCAGATTCGATGAGATTAGCTCAATTTTGATTCTTAGTTATCTTCGATTTGCTTCGTCAAGTTTTGATTAGGTCAGCGATTTCGATTATAAATTCAATCGTTGACATATCTTAATGTTCCAATTAGGCATTACATTAGTTTTTATGTTTTTCGTTCATGCCTGTAGATCTCATTAGTTTGTTCATAGGGCTGGCAAACTTTGTTCTACTCGCAAAGAAACACGCTGGTTAGGGTTTCATTGTTTGGAATTTTACATTGTTTGAGTATGATCTGACAAATTATTTAGTTATATATATATATATATATAGATAGATAGATAGATAGATTGACAAATTGATAGATAAATGAAGTTGTTGTGCTATTCTGCTTAATGGGTTTGGCTGTTTGGTTTTAATTGTTGAATTTCATCCTGAAATTCATTATAAATTGCAAATTTGGTAGGTTTCTGGTGCAAAGGGATTGGAAATCTCTGAGGTTTATGAAGCTATAGTTGAGAGATGAGTGAGAATCAGAAAGGGTTGATTTATAGTTTTGTAGCAAAAGGAACAGTTGTATTAGCGGAGCACACGCCGTATTCGGGCAACTTCAGTACCATTGCTGTGCAATGCTTACAGAAGCTGCCTTCTAATAGCAGCAAGTACACATACTCTTGTGATGGGCTCACCTTCAATTTTCTCCTTGACACTGGATTTGGTAATGGTTCTTTAGCTGAATTGACAATACTGAAAACTTCTCCTAGCCGCAAGTTTTAGATGGTAACTTTTCTTGTGTCGTGCAGTTTTTCTTGTTGTCGCGGATGAATCACTAGGGAGGAGTGTGCCCTTTGTGTTTCTCGACAGAGTGAAGGACGACTTCAAACAGCGTTATGGAGCAAGTATCAGAAGTGACGATACTCACACTCTTGGTGATGATGATGATGATGAGGATGATGATTTATTTGGAGATCAGTTTAGCATTGCATACAACCTTGACAGAGAATTTGGGTGTGTATATCTTTTCACTCATTGGGAATGTGCATTACAATATTTGAATTCTGGTGTTTACTGCTACGTTGGTCCTAATTTTACTTTACTTCTCCTAGCCCGAAGCTTAAAGACCACATGCAATATTGTATGAATCATCCAGATGAAATCAGTAAGCTGTCCAAACTGAAGGCTCAAATAACAGAGGTCAAAGGGATAATGATGGACAACATCGAGAAGGTAAACACTTGTTTTCTTCAGAGAGATATATAGATGTTAATAATGATAAATGTCTAGTAGATGTAATAACCAACAGTTTTAGTCTTCTTAGTGCGGGTATGATCAGGTTAAAAACACTACAGCTTAATGCATTTCCCCATGTGAAAATAGTTGAAATCTCATTTGGTTATAGGAAGTTTGTCAAATTTTATAGAAATCAATAAATTTAGAGGCTGTAAATATTTGATCACCAATCCTCATTATATTATGCCATAATTGCTGTTATTTCCGATATTGGTAAATCATGAAACATCATACTCCCTCTGTCCCATTTTATAGGTCCACCATTGAGAACTCAACTTATTAAGAAAGAATTGTTTACATTACTTTTGTAAAAGAGAATTGAGTAATTTACCAACTTTAACCTTTATGTTATGTTTAATTTAAGATGGACCCACATGTTTGAAAAATGCAAAGAGAGTATTGTGGGAATGTTTTAAAGAATATTGTATTGGGATTCTAAATGGGACACTTATTTTTGGGACAACCACAAGGGAAATATGGACACTTAAAATTGGTTGGAGGGAGTATGAGATATTGAAATTAAAAAACGAAATGTCAGGGAGGCAAAACATTCTTCTATATTCAGTTTTTATGGGTGGTCCTTAATGGAGGAATTCCTGAACCAATTAAACTCCATAAAGCCTCATCCAAACTAGTGTGGTCGACTATGTGAATCCTTTTCTGCCAGTTTGCTTTGTACTAAGCTATAATTTTGTAATGAACGAAGTAGAAAGCGAAAGATGAAGCTGAGGTAATGTTGTGGGCTAGAACATGCCAGCTTTAACAACTTCAGTCAAGTGAATTTCCACTTTTACAAGGTATGGAACAGTGGGTTTTGAATTTCTAAGACTACTAAGGGAGATGATACTAACGACTATAATCCTCATACTCAGAAGCCCATACAATTAGGGCTTGTGCTTAACCTGCTTTGTAGTCTCTAAAAAGGATTTTGGACGAGGCTCAAGCTTAGTACACTAACTAAATAAATAAGTTTGAGTGTGTTCATAATAATTACAATTTATTTGCTGTCATTTTCCTTGGCTTTAGGTTTGATGAGTTGTGTATCCACTGTCTCTTTTAATTAGGAATTCTGATGACTTCCTCGCTTTAGGAGCGTTTAGGCCTTTAGAAATGCAAAAACTTCAGCCATATTGGTGTGCCCATATTATAAAAGGCTCAGATAAAACAACCACGATGGGTGTCTGGTGCCACTTTAGTCATATTGACATCCTAGATTGACCTACAATCCCTATGGAGTAGCTATCTAAGTTCAGCTTTAAAAATTACATTTGGAATGGACACTACAGAAATCAAATTTTACACTTTCTGATTCAATCCTCAGGTGGGACATTGGTCTGCTTGTTATACTTGAGAGAGGAAAAATAAAAGAAGGGACCCACAATATATTTTATTGTGGAAGTAGCACAAACATATGCTGCTATTTATGTTCAAGTGCAAGGAAAGGGGACTGCCACTGATGTCTTTTGTAGCTGACATCCTGAAGGAATTGAAATTTTGATTCTACCCTTGACATGTCCTGAAGAAGCATACTATTTTTTTCCAGATACCATCTTACCCCGTTATAAAACATAGAGGCTGCAAAATTGACATATTACCACAACGATCCACCTCTAGAGCTACCAAAGCCTCAAAGATGAGACAGAGAAAGCTTTATTTATGACGTCATTGATGCTCTTAGTTGGGGCTTGAGTATAGGCCATAGAATAATTACCTATCTTGATTGGAGGTCTTCCCGCTGTATATATAGGTCTTCTTTTGGGTTCTTACAGTTTTCTTCAAATGTTGGGCTATTTAAGATGCTATGATGGAGCTGTTTGAGATCAGGTTGGCAGGATGGAAGGGGCAATATCCATCGAACGGGGGATGATGTTACCTACCAAAAGTACTTATTTAAATAACCAACATACTTCATGTCTCTTTTCCCTATTCTAACTTCTGTTAGAGGAGGTTGGAGAAGGTTTAAATGGACTCTATTTATGGAGGTGTTAGGCCTTGTTAAATAACACTTGGTAGTTTGCTTCGGTGAAGCTAGAATGGCTGGCCATTAGAAATCTGAGAATGTTTATTCAAACTCTTTGGAAAATGGCCTGTGGTTGTATGTGGAGGAGAGTAGAACCTCTGGAAGAGAATGGAGGATTTGGGAGTATGATGGTGAGAGGGAAAATTAGAAAAGATGGAGGTCCTCTCTTACCAGATGAGAATAAAGAAGAGCATCAATTAGGTTTGAAGGATATTTTGAAGCATATTAGGGTTGTGGTTGCGTGTCACATTTAGATTTTGGCTTGGTCATTGTTGTTGTGAGCAGTCAATGCATTGGACCTTTTTTGGGGCTCTTCATGATGATAGTTGTTAGACAGGATATGGTTGTAAATTGTTGTAGGACTTCTGAGAGTAGGGTTGCGTGTTTATGCCTTTATACATTTTTTCAGGATGGGGAGTAGGGTAGAATAGAGGCCTTAGACAATCTATGTGCTCAGGATATTAATGTGGTCATGGACGATTCTTTGACTTGGATGGAATAGAAAGGGGCAATATTCAGAAGAGAGCTTATTTTACGGTGCTCAATAAAGGGGAGTCCCATAGACCCTTCGAACGTTAGTGTACGTAGTTTAGCTCATCAACTGGTTCTCTTTTTTCGTTATACATGGTGCTTGGGTAAATTCTAACTATTGCCAACATGCTGAGAAGGGATTGGTTGTTTATGGGTGGTATTGAAAGTGTGAAAGGGATGACACAATCGAGAATGTCTCTTGGCATATAGATCATAGATGATGAGCTTACCTTTTTGGGTAAGTCGAAAGTTGGAACTACTCCCTCTGTCCCATTTTAAGTGTCATTCTTTCCCTTTTGGTTGTCCCAAAATAAGTGTCCTATTTAGAATCCCAATATAATATTCTTTAAAGCATTCCCGATGTACCCTCTTTGCATTTTTCAAACATGTGGACCCATCTTAAATTAAACATAACATAGAGAGTAAAGTTGGTATATTACTCAATTATCTTTTATTGAAGTAATGTAAACAATTCTTTCTTAATAAGTTGAGTTTCCAATGATGGACGTATAAAATGGGACAGAGGGAGTATAATTTACTGATGTCTTATGTATAAGTAGCTCGTTGTTTTATAGGCTTTATCATATTCAGTCGGAAGAGTTTAGGTAATACTTTCAAAATTGCTCTCGACGGGAGAATCTAGGCTATTCAGGAAGAATCACAGCAATTCTCCAATCCTAACGAAGTAGTTCCTCCAGAATCCCGAGACCATACAATCTGTGACGACATCATACGGCTATGCCAGGGTGAGCAGTGCTGCTGCTCGGCAGTCACCCACTTTGATCCTGCCTTATTAGTGATCCGTAGAGCTAAAGGGAATTTTTTTAAGCCTTAAGCCATTCCTACACACCGATCAGGGTGGGTGTTCAGTAACTCCTATCCCTAATAGAAAGAGAAGAGAGATTGCTTGCGCGCTTCGTCAAGTGAGTATTTAGAGGAATTTTAGAATGGTCTTGAGAGCAGCCACTACTTCTCACCTGTTTGGTGCTTTCTAAACCGGTTTTTATTCATAAGAAGAATTAATGAACCTGCTCAATAAGATAACAAGGACTAAGAAAATAAGACTAAGGGAAACCAAGGAGTGGATGGTGAATGCCTCAAGTGTAAAACGCATTTATCCTCTATAGTGTATCTTTTTTTCTCTGCTTTCCTGAATTCTCATGAACTTGCCTTCCTGTTGTGCTCTTTTTTCTCATGTTGGGCGGAGCTTATTGCTCAATTTTGAGCAGGGCTTGTAGACCAATTTGACGAACCATGGACTTCATCCACCACTTCAATTAACTCATCTAATCCCATGTATTCCCGAGTCTGCCAATTTAATTCTTCAAGTCTTCAGTTTCATGATGCAGTATGTGCCATGTAAGTTACTGGTTGACTGTTTCACCGGGCTATGTGGGCCACTGTGGTTGATGTGGCATGAGTAATGTGGTATCTACAGCTAGCACAAGTATAGACCTAACCAAATGGATGGTGAACCATGTGCCTCGACAAAGATATCTACAATCACCATTAATGCTTTTTAAGGGGTATCACCGGCGGGCAAAATTTGCATTGGAAGCATAACACGCCAAGCCACTCAAACACATGATTTAAAGGAAGGAATTGACTCCTTAGGTATTTAAATGAATCAAGATGTATGGTTCTAGAAACTGTGTAAAGACCAAGCCTGTCAACGACCTTTTGGGTATAACAAGGTTTAGGGCTATAAATATTCAGCACTACAGCAAGCATTAAGATAAGAATCATAAAAGTAAATCCACACACTTGCAGACAGAAACAAACATACCCTACGTTCACTTTACTTCTCTCCCTTCATCCATATGCTCTTGGGTTCCTCATATTTGTGTTTGATATTTTCATTGATTACACTAACATAGTGCGCAGAGTAAGAAATACCCAGAGAAACGAAGTTTTGAGAGTGGATGCCTTGAGTAAATTTAGAGATGTAAAATTGGAAGAGCAAGTGAGATCCTTTCGAGTGTACGTGGAAGGCTAATCATTATAATGAGTGAGATGCTTGTGGAAGTCCGTTAACCTGGGGACAAGGATAGTCATTGCTGAAGTATAGACGGGGTAAAACGTTTGATATTTTATTGAATACTTTTACCTGTTGATTACCGCAATGATGAAAAAGCGTAGGATTTCATGCATATTATGTATTCCTAGTTTCACAAGGAGAGATCCGAGTCTATTTGACTTATTCCTTTAGCTTCTTTTGGCTGGTGTTTTACCAACACTACAAAAGGTATGCTGATTTATGTGATGGGATATTCTTCAAGCCATTGGAAATCATTTGCTTTGGTGTTACGCGATTAGGGGGGTGGAAGGATGGAAAAACATGTTCCCGTGTAATTTCTTCACTACCTTCGAACAGCTTGCGTTTTACAACACCGATGTATTTTAGAGCATAATTTTACAGCTTTAAGGAAAAGTTTGCATTTAATTTAATCCAGTGGACACATGTAAATATATTGTCTCTTTATTTTCTGGTGGAGTACCATGAATTATTGAACTGGTGTCGGGAACTATTCTGATATGTAACCTATTATTTCTATGGTAGCAGGTTTTGGATCGTGGCGAGAGGATTGAAATACTGGTGGACAAAACCGAAAACCTTCAGTTCCAGGTATATATTATTTCTCATCTGTAGTTTCGAGTCGGATAGGGAGCTTCGGGGGAGTTTGTGGTTAATTTGCTTGTGCTTGCTTATTCATTGGAATTCAGGCTGACAGCTTCCAAAGGCAAGGAAGACAACTGCGACGCAAGATGTGGCTGCAGAACCTCCAAATGAAGCTGATGGTAGGAGGAGCAGTCGTGGTCGTAATCCTCATTCTCTGGCTCATAGCTTGTGGAGGTTTCAAATGTTGATTTACAGTAAACTATATATATACATTTATATGCATTGGTTGCATTCTTATTTGGTGTACAAAGAATTACACGGTTATATGTGAAGACTGTCTGCTTGAATATGAAAACATTGAATCCTTCTTCTAGCTGTTAAAACCCGTAATCGAACCACTGTAATACAAGATTGTTATGCTTGTATTTGTTGTTCTTCATGATAATTTGAAGGTTAATATAATCTGAAACACATGTTTTATATGTTCGGTTTGAAAGCCAAGCTTATGTACGAATTCAGGAATTCAGTTCTCGTAAATATATATATATACGAATATATAAAATTTATGCACGTCAATCAAAATGATCCTTGGATGTGATTTTTAAATTTTTTATGATAGTTACAGGCTAGTCATATCCAACAATCAATATGTTAGATATGGATAAATTTCTTGTCCGTAGGTATTACTGTATTAGTTGCATTGTGTGGCGTTGAATTTGGAGCTCTTATAAAAGAAATCAAAGGAGAAAATAACTAATTAACCACATTTCTTTAGACGAACGTATTTTAAAATTTCAAACGTGAAGACCATGGTATTTTAAAATTTTAAACAAGCACGATGGATATAGGCAAACCTGTTTCATCTCATCCCTAATAACTAAGCTGGGCATAATAAAAAGTAACTATTACAACTAATTAACCACATTACTAATATTAAATCAAGTAACGATACTCATTAATAGCATTTCATACATGATGAAAAATTATTAATACTAAATCAAGTAACGACACTAATTAACAGCATTTCATAAATGATGATGAAAAATAAGTAATACTAAATCAAGTAACGACAAATAACTAATTATCGATATTTCTTTGAACGAACAATTACTAAGCTCGTGCTCGATGAAAAGTAATTATAAACATATGGAACGACAAATTATTAATTGCCAACATTTCTCTCACCGGAACTAACTTATCATGAAGCTCATCCATAATTGAAAGTAATCAATGTATCTTATTAACAACTTTTGAAGATATTAAATCAATTAACGACATTTTTGAACGAACAATAACTAATTAACGACATCACCAGAGGATTAGTAAGTGAGAATAAACCCTTGTTCCGTACACTCATTCAGGATCATGATTTTAACTTTGCCTAAAGAACAACCCCAAGAATGTTGAAGTTGTATGTTCCCTTGCTTAACAACACATGTTTTCATATAACATTTACTTGCTACACTAGGTTGTCTATAATGAATAAAACTATAAAATTGCAAAACATAAACACATACCAAGTTTACCAAGGTTTATTTTATATATAATATATATAGAGAGAGAGAGTAATGATTCCTTGCTCCTTAGGGAACAAAATAAACATACTCACTTTTTATATTAATCATTAAATATGATTTTTAAATTTTAAATGAGAATTCTTTTATTTATATCAATCACTTCTAACGGTCAATATGAAAAGTAAGCATGTTTATCTTGCTTCCTGAAAACAAGAGAACATTTTCGTATATATATATATATATATATATATATTAAAGGGAGTATGGCCCTTATACTCTATGCATGATTAATCTTCCTTTCCTTTTTGGTCTTTTGGTCTTTTGGCAAGGATTTAATACATCATTGCTTACATTTTTGGCACCCAATAGTCTAATAACAACAATCTCATAATTGAATTCCATGCTTCACATAACAAGAACATCTCTTGTGATTGCATGAAATCTTCAAGACTTAATTCTCTAGTTTGATCTCAAAGCCTATCTCATCATCAAAGAAACAAAATGATCAACCTAGAACTACTTTTCTTTTCATAATATTATCTATCTATCTATATATATATATATTTATATTTATTATATATCACTTTTTTTCTTGTTCATCTTATGCTTCAACACTTCCACCCTCCTCCTTCAGCTCTAGTTCCTTGAGAGTAGAGTTGAGCTTCAAGCATCCATTTTTCCTGGATCCACGCAGAAGCCCTTGAGGAGGAATCTTAATCTCCTCGCGAACAAACCGAGCATTTTTTTCATTATATTTGAAGTAAACCAAAGGCTTACCGGTCTTAAACAGCTTCAAATGCGAGACTGGTGGAGGAAACAATCTTTCTTTGCTCGTCTTTGAACTCGGTTTCTCATACAAACACTTGTTCTTTCCCAAGCCCGATCTCTCCTTCTTCTCATCATCTTTCACATCCGAATGTACCTTCTGAATATCAATTTGACGATCAGATAAAAAAGAAGACGATGATGATGACGACGAAGATATAAAAAAATGAAAATGAAGGTAAAATTTAAGTGTAGGGAATTAATTTATTGGACTAACCTCTTTGAAATAGAGTTCTCCAAACATTTCAGTCACATAAGGGTCCTCATAGTCATTTCCTCCCATTCCATTGTTGCTCTCATTTTGGGATGATTGTTGCTTCAACACATCCATAAAGCTAGAGAAATTGTAAGTTGACATGGCTTGGCTCTTGAATGTGTGGTTAGAGAGCACTATGAGATATATATGTGTGTATGTGTGTTTATAGACATAAAGATAGATGAAGAGACGTAAAAGAGTCATACACGTACCTAAGGTCTTACCATAGACATGCATTTACTCAATTAACCATTTTTCACTTATTGTTGTGACCATAACTTTGTGACATTAATTTTTCGCAACTTCCACTGAAAATGCACTTGTCTTTCAGAGATTGTTGACTTGGGTTTTTTTAATTAGTAAAGCAATTGGTAATTTATTACATAACCAAATATTATTAGGGCAAATGGCCCTAAATACTCATATGGTTTCAAAAGTGTGCGTAAAACCTCTTTAGTTCATTTTGTGCAGATAATTTCACTACTATTCCAAAAGTGTACACTTTAATCCCTTTAACACTGTTCCATTCACTTTTTTGGCTGGAATTTAGTTACATGACGAACGCAAAACATCATTATAATTTCAGAAATGTGCAGAAAATTCCCATCTCAGTCACTGAAAAATAGCTTAAAGGGAGTTATTTGCACTCTTTGAAAGCATAGGGGTGTTTAGTAATTATGAGAGGAATTTTTCGCACATTTTTAAAATTATAGGGTGTTTAACATCATTTGTCCAATATTATATGGTGTCAAAGAAATCCCACGGTCCCACCTAGGCATTATCACGTAAGAGACTTATTGAGGCATTTAAGAACACCAATTAAGTATTACATATATATATATATATATATATTAAATATGTGTATATATATTTGGGGGTAAAAAGGGGAAGTCTATTAGATATTTTTTTATTCTTTTAATTACATGAGGACAAATTTTGAAACTTAAATTGGGGTTTTCCTCCGACGGTATTTTGACCAAGGTCGACTAGGGATAAGTGCATGAAAGAAAAGTCTTTCGTATTTTCATTATCTCTTGTTAGTGATAGTTAATGGTTTTGTTTGTCTTAGCAGCACATAGAAAGAAAACATTAATTTTTTTCTTGCTAACACTCATTTAATGAACTTTATTAATCACAATGACTTCATTTACACTCCCTCCCTTAGGTTTGCTTGTATTTTAATAAGATCCTCACAGATTTGAGAATCTTCATTTATATCTTATATTTTTTTAAATTCACATCATTTACATCCCCTATACCGAAACTACCCTCAATATTAAAATATGTGGTGTTTGGAAACAAGGTTTATTGAGATAGGTGATGTTTAGAAACGAAGTTTACTATCCTCATATTATATTATTCAAACAAGACATTAATTTTTTATTCTATCATAAATCAAAAAATAAATTCACTTATAGTAAAATATTTTTTAAAACAAAAATCTAACTAATAGTTCAAAATATTTTTTTATATTTCGGACTTGATTTTTTTATATTTTACAATAATTGGTAGTTCAGAAAAATATTGCACCATAAACTTTTTATTTTGGCATAAATGAAAAAAATCGTTTATAGTAAAATATATAAACAAATATTTTAAAACAAAAAAATCTAATTGGTAGTTTGAATTATTTTTTTATATTTTGGAATTAATTTTTTTATATATATTTTAGCCTAATTGGTAGTTTAAAAAAAATTATTTTGGCATTAATTTTTTTTATTTATGCCAAAATAAAAATTAATGCTGAAATATTTTTTTCGAACTATCAATTATTAAAAAATATAAATAAAATTAAGTCCTAAATATAAACAAATATTTCGCACTAAAAATTAGATTTTTTGTTTTTTTAATATTTTTATATATTTTACCATAAACGAATTTGTTTTTTGATTTATGCCAAAATAAAAAAATAATGCTGAATAAAAAATGTGAGGTAGTAAAACTTGTTTTTAAACACCACTTATCTCAACATTGAGGGTAATTTAGATATTAAGTGACATTAAGAAATATAAATGATATGAATTTTAAAAAATGAGAGATATAAATAAAAATTATCAAATTTAAGAGGGTCTAATTAAAATAAAAACTAACCTAGGATATTAAAATAAAGTTGACCCAAAGTAATTTCTTAAGATCACGATACAGACATATGATAGTATCAACAGTTCTAGAGACTAGCAAGCGAGTAAACAAGAGTTGAATTAAAGCTAAAATCACTATCTAATTCATGTAGTATAACTGAAATATTTATTCATAACTCTAGAAAAACCATTGAAAAAAATACTCTGTCATTCGTGTTTTTTTGTTTATGTTCTATAAAATCTTGAAAAAATTGAACTTTGCCAAACATGTTTTTTTTTTTTTTTTAATTTTTTAATTTCCAAACAAAATACATCCCTACCAAACATATTTTTATTTTTGAATGAAAAAACAGAAAACAAAAAACGTATTTTCTATTTTTTATAACAAAAAACATAAAAACACTTATCAAACAGACTCTTATTTATTTTAATTTTCCTATTCAATTGAAAGAAATCTTTTTGAATTTCTAAAAATAAGAATTTTATTTTATTTCTCATTTTGTCATTCAATATCTTTTTAGAAGGTTGACCCATTTTTAAGACTCAGTCATATTAATTGATTTGAGGATAAGATTTAGGCTTGAATTTTTAATGCACCGTAAACGATAACAATTAATGAAATCAACACATTAATTGAAGACAATTACAATAGGTCAAAGATCACGGAAATCATTGTATTTACCCATTTTATATTATTAAAAAAATATAATCTTTACATTTACAAGATTGTGGTGTATAGTTGTGTGTGTGACTGTGTAAATATGTATATTGTATACACTCTATTGAATGAAAGATATTTTTGTTAGGAGCCAGACAAATTGAGCCTAGTCCAATCAGTCTAAGTGTGTGTGATCGGTTTGGGCCAAATTGGCCCACATGAATACAGTTGTGATTGGTTGGCGTCATTTGTTGTAACTTTAGTCTAATGAGAATCCGATGGATCAAAATTTATCAGGTAGCAACTCTATTGATGCGAGCCCTTTATAACACCTGTAAGAGATCAATTGAACTAAATTAAAGTTTTTTTAAAAAATTTGACACTCAAAATCTCATCTTAATTTCAAAACACGGACATCTCAGCTCAAATAATTACTTATGTAATATCCTTAAGTAAGTACTCGGTCCAACACATGATATGATATTTTTATTCTGGGTTGAATTCGCACGATTTTCATCTTGAATATTACCTTGATAAAATCCTTGTACATTCGGTGACAAATACAATTACATTTAAACACTTCATATTACTGGGAGATGTTGCATTATGAAACCTATAACTCATCTAGTTTGACAACATATGAGTATTTCTGTCTTCCATTAAAGATTTGAGACAAAAATGTTCTTAAAGGTGGAATCATGGTTCACTTTATCAGATTGTGTATTCATCGACTTGTAATTCTTTCAAAAGATATTAATAATATTACATAATATTAATATTCGCTTTTAAAATTAATTTTCTCCAAATTCATTACGATTCCATTACTGTGACCGCGATTCAGTAACATATATTATTCTTGCCAATAACCATCTAAATTGAATTGTTTCATATTATTTTTTAACATATTTTCACTAGTACAAATTTTTATAAATAATTTTTATGGTATCGCCGCATAAGTCCTATAATCATTTCATAATACTTTCTTTTGTCGAATATGAGATAATTCTACTATTTAATTTAGACGAGCTTGTTCACGAGCTTAGTAATGTTCAAACTTGATTCTTTTAATAACGAGTCGAAAAATTGTGCTCGAAGTCGGTTTGTTTACTAAACGAATGAGTACGAGTCAAACTTTTAACGAGCCGAGCCCGAGCCTGCTCACGAACAACTTCGTTAATTTACAGCCCAACTCACAAGAGGTTTTTTTTATAAAAAGTTTTAAGAAAGAGTAAATTTTGTGATATTACAAGGTAAAATAATCAATTAAGATAATTTTTACTTCAATTATTTAGAGAAACGTAGGACTTTCGTAACTCCTTGTATGCAAAATTTTGATATTAAATTTAATAATTAAATGAAAGAAGTGCAATTCTATTTTATCAATTCAATCCTAAAAACAAAACACTTCAAAATTGAAAATTCATGAACATAATTTTTTCTGAACAAACAATAGGTTATTTACAGAAAAAAATAAACAAAACTTCCCGTTACACCGAACAGGAATAGGGGATATCCGATATTCTTCCATCCCAATTCAGTTACCCAAACACTGCCAAACATTTTTTCTCAAACCCTAGTTATCTGTGTATACTAATGTGTATACACACATATATATATATATAACACTCACTTCACTTTTTCTTTGGCATAGTGTGTGTATATATCTCTGCTGATTCTTCACACACAAAAACCCTAGAAATCGTGAATAAGAGATCTCATGGTGAGAGAAATTAAGTCTGATTACGCAATAACATTTTCTGTTTACTTTTTCGAATTTCTGTATATAATATTTTTTTGTTTTTTTAGGCGCCGAAGAAGGAAAAGGCACCTCCACCGTCGTCCAAGCCCACCAAATCTGGCGGAGGAAAGCAGAAAAAGAAGGTAAAAGGCAACACTAAGGGTTAGGGTTTTTCTTCAGGTTTTAGGGTTTCCATGTCTTTGCACTTTTTGGTATTTCAATGGTACTCACTGGCATTATTTGAGTTTAGTGTTTATATTTAATTATTCATTTTCTGATTCGCTGCTAATTAGGGCTTTTTTTTTTCTTTCAGTATTGATGGTTTTGGGGTGTGTCTGCATAGCGAGTTGATTAAATAAATTGTTAAATTTGGAGCTGTAGGGTTTAATTTTTCATTGCTTTGAACTGTGAAGTCTCTATTCGTTATTGATAGATGATTGACTAGAGAAAGAAATTGAGTTTTTTTGTTTTTTTTGTTTTTTTGTCTGTGTGTGTGGGGCCTAGATCCAGTTTATAGCATTGTTTATAGCATTTTCATATCTATTCTGAGATTTGATTTTGTTTCCTTGGACTGGATTTAGTTTGGGTTCAGTTAACATTACATGGGTATTTGGCTACTAATTGTATGGTAATTGGGGGTTTGAGTGGCGGAGTCTGTAGAGAGCGATTCATTTTTTCGTTATTCTTGTAGAATATGAAGCACTTCATTCATTTTGAGAAGTGCAGAATTTTATTCGTTTGGACTCTGTATTTGCATATTGTGCCTAGTTTTCCTTTTGACCCTGATTAGCTGAACTCTGGGGGTTCATTGAAGTAATTGGGTGCCAAATTAATCAAAAGATTTATGTTTGGTTCGGAAAGGGATTTTGGAAGTTTTTATATCAATGGAAAGATAATCTACTATCAGTAAGTCATTTATTAGATAGTAACAAATAAAAATCTTGAATATTACTCATTCAGAAGAACCACGTGAAGGAGCCACCGAACAGCTGGAAAATGGAGGGAATTGGCATTATTATTGTCTGGATATTTTCCCTTCGCTGCAGTTATATGGCTTCAGTGGGTGTTGAATAGTTATTCCGGGAATGTAGTAAGTGTGTTGAATTACTTTGAGCGGTTTATTATTAAACCCGTCCATACTACATCCAAAAGAAAGCAAAGAGAAATGGAAGGCACTGAACTGTTCAAATTTGTTGATTTTTTATCTATAGCTAGTAATCTCTGTGATAAATTCTTATCTGATTATATTTTTGTATAAAATAGTGGTTTAAGTTTTTCTTTTGGAATACTTCTGCAGAAATGGAGCAAAGGGAAGCAAAAGGAGAAGGTGAACAACATGGTTCTTTTTGACAAGGCAACTTATGATAAGCTTCTTTCTGAAGCTCCAAAGTTCAAGCTCATTACTCCTTCCATCTTGTCCGATAGATTGAGGGTATATTTACAACTTTCTTACTATTATTCGTGGCAAGTTTCCGATACCACAGTTTTGCTACAATAATATGGTTTTAATGTTTCTGCGCCAAAACGTAAGGAATATTCTGTTAGATGTGAAGTGTAAGCATTATTTGCAGTACTGAACTTTTAAGGATAAGGGCATCGAATATAGACACCGACAAATTTGCCCCTATTAGGCTCGAACACTCAAAACTACAGTTTTGGGGAGTTGAGATCGTAAAATCTATGTGTGTTAATGGCCATCTGTATGAAAGAACATAATTTCCTTCTTTAATTGTTAATGGATACTACTTGTTAAGAGATCAGATTTTCAAAATTATTTTCAAGTGCAGCTGGAAATGCGAGAGAACCAAAGTTTTGGTAAAATGAATGTAATGTCACTGTCCTTGATAAACGTTCCGAGCGGAATAATGTATAATTTCATGAAAATTATAGATCTATTGAATTACTTTACTTCGAATTCATTTGTTGAGGATTAGCTTTATGCTTCTTTTGTTATTCATTATCAAGGTAATGTTGGGTTTAACTTTCTAGAAATGTAAAGAACACCGTATTTAGTTGCAAAAACTAGGGAGGACAATTTGTACCGCTCCGTCCCGTTTTGCTCTTTTATTTAAGGGTTTGAGAATACCTTTTGTTTCGTAGGGTGAGTTTGGTAAAAGAAATTGAACCCGTTAAGGGTTATGAGACGGGTACGAATTTTGTTAAATACCCGCTATGACCCGCCTATTAAATACCCGTTATGCCCCGTCTCGTTTATATTAATTTTATCTTATTTTTCTCCTTATTATATATAAGATTTTTTATGAATTCTAAATATTTTATTAGTTATTACTCAAAAAAAAAATTTCATGGGCTTGACATCTAATAACAAGAAGAAACAAGTCGCCTAGTATATACAACCTAGTATATACAAATAAAAGAGAAATAAAGAGATAGTTAGATTGTTGGATGATTTAAAAGTAAAAATTATGTAAATTTATTGTGTTATTATTTTTTTTTTTTGTATAAAAACTCTTTTGTCGATGATGAAGATGACACTGAGAATTAAGTGTTAATGGGATGGGGCGGGCATGATTATAAAATGACAACCCTCGACAAACCCGCGAAAGGTATGGTATTTTAAAAAGTTAAACGGGGTGGGGATGGATAAAGGCGAACCCCATTGATATCTCTAGAGAAAACACCTGTAAATCAATTTTTGAAAGAATTTTGTGGATGGGTTTTCTTTTCATTTCAGGTGAATGGATCACTAGCAAGGAAAGCAATCAAGGATTTGATGGCAAGAGGGTCAATCAGAATGGTATCTGTTCATGCCAGCCAACAGATCTATACCAGGGCCACTAATACTTAGGAGACACTGTTTCTGTTTCCTTTCCCCTGATGTACCGGAGAACACAAACATTTTTGTTATTTCTCAGTTCTACTCTACTAGCTTATGTTTATTGGATAAAAACTTAAATCTTGTGAGCAATTTTTTGTGTTTTTTTCCATTAAAATCGCTAGAATCGTTCATGTGTTTTCCTGCTATCTTGATTCTCCTAGCAAATATATATATATATATATATATTTTAACTGTGATGTCTAGTCCAGTTTACGTGGATCTCAATTATGGTCATTATATATAAGCTTAACAGTTATGGTATTTTGCAGGCTTTGTATTGTGAGGAGTCCTTTTGTTATGCTTCTACTAGTTGATCCTTGTTTGTTAGTCATTTGCAAATTTTCTGTAGGCACCATTGTGAAGCTTGAAATTCTTGTTGGAAATTAAATTGTATAAAACAAATGTGTTCTTACAGTTTGAGTCTCACCGAAAATGCTAATCACCAAGTGTATAAGACCTTATTACCCTTTTCCTTTTCATGAAGTGACACAAAAATCATATATTAGTGTATCAAACTAGATTAAGATATTGAATTAATTTTATTTTATCTCAGTCATGTATAAATATATATATATATATACACACACATCTGTATATTTGTTTCCTTCACCAATAGAAACTGGATTACACATTTCAAAATCAATCAGTGTTACCTCGACATGTCAATGAATCAGATTTTGATCTGAATATGATCCGATTAGTCGTATATGGATTTAAAATAAAATTCGATAATCCGATTTCTTAACAATTTGAATTTGATCCAATAATAACCCAATCTGAATTACATAATATATATATAATATAGATATGATATTTTTATGTGTTTATATTTAATACTATACATATATATAAATATTAATTGTTAATTATTTTTATTTTTTATTAATAACGGTTGATCAACTATACTATTATTTAAAGTGTTAATAATTTCAGTGTTTTATTATTTATACTTTAAATTTATATACTATTAATTAATATATAAATATTGAGTAGTAAGTGTAATATACTTTATATATATATAATTATGTTATTATTTGTATATGGTAATTAGTATCTAATTATGTTCTAAATTTTTGTTTATTATTTGACTTTTATATTTGTCATGGACATGTAAGTATAAAATAGATAATTTTATCTTTAATGTTCATAAAATAATAACAAAAAATAAATATTATTTTTAAAAAATTCATAATCGGATCGGGTTATCGGATCGAAGATCCGAATATCAAATAAATCGGATATGGATTAAAGAAGTAAAAATCCGTCGGATTATTGGATCGGATTATGCTTATTGGATTCGGATTCGGATTAGGACATATTCGATCCAAATTCGATCCGTGTACATGTCTAGTGTTACCTAAATGGAAATAAATTCCAATTCAAAATTAAAATTAAACCATCAAAACATACCAACAAACTTTTAATTAAATTTAGTCATTTAATGAAACCTCTTGTTTCAGTGTTTCATATAAATCATTCAATCCGCTGAAATCTGATACCACAAATGCATTTGGATGAAAATTACAATTCGATCAGGCAATGAAGTTCATAGTAAAAATTGTCTTTTTAGGCCGAAACAAAAATGCAAAACCTTCAACCAAAGGCCTAATGGTCAAGTGGTACCGAACCCTAACTCTCAAATGGAGGTCCATGGTTCAAGTCACGGTGGAGGCAGAGTATGTGATTAATGCTTAACTTTCAAAAAAAATAAAAAAATGCAAAACCTTCATGGCATGCTAATTAAATAGGCCATTTGAGTTGTGTTTTGTTGGGGATTTGAGGTTATTTATTCACAGAAATAATTGCACACACAAATCACACACAGAGACACCAATAATTTTTACGTGGAAAACTCTTTGGGCGAAGGGAAAAATCAGCAAAACTTCTACTATATGAAAATAATGGGATTACAAGCCTTCAATTTGTGGCTACAAGCTCACTCTCACAAATTGGATATCACTCACTATTTATCTTCTGCAATTTGCTATTGCAGGATCTCTCGTGTTTGTTTCTCTCACTGATTTATGTTTTTCTTTGATATCATTTACAACCAAAGCTCACCCATATATATAGGGGAGGGGTAGAGGAGAAGACAAACACAACTTGCCCAATTTGTAGCTGCAAAACTTGACATTTGAGGAGGTGGTGTGCTGGAACGTGGGTGGCGCAACTTTCCTTGAGAATGGTAGGAAACATGCATGTGATGAGCTGGGTGCATGAATATGGTGATGCATAGGTATGGAATCTTCAATTATCCCCCTTCCATACCTATCAGAGGAGAACGTCTTCTGATTGATCTTTCCCTCACTACCAATTTGGGGCTGCTTTTAAACTAGCTTCTTCTCTATAAACTTCTAGCTTTTCTCTAGATAGGCTCTTGGTCATCATATCTGATCCATTATCATCTGTGTGAATTTTCTCTAGCTGTAGAAGTTTCTTTTCTAGTATGTCACAAATCCAATGATACCTGACGTCAATGTGTTTGGACCTTGAGTGGAATGTTGAATTTTTGCTAAGATGAATAACACTTCGACTGTCACAATATATGACATACTTTTCTTGCTTTTGAATCAATTATTGATGGAATTTCTTCATCCACAAGATCTCTTTGTATCCTTCTGTTATGACAATGTATTCAACTTATGTAGTGGACAAAGTAACACACTTTTGCAATCGGGATTGGCATGAGACTGTTCCCCTGCAAAAGTGATTAGGTATCCTGATGTGGATTTTATTGAGTCACTGTCACCCGCCATGTCTGCATCTATGAAACCTTCCAACAAAGGTTTACCACTACCAAAGCATAAACAAATATTGGTAGTTCCTCTAAGATACCTGATGATCCATTTTACTGCTGCCCAATGGTCATTTCCAGGATTTGACAGAAACCGACTGACAACTCCAACTGCATGAGCAATATCAGGCCTCGTGCATACCATAGCGTACATTAAGCTGCTAACTGCTGAAGCATAAGGCACTTTTTTCATTTATGCTTTTTCCGTCTCACTTGAAGGACACTACTTAATGCTAAGCTTGAAGTGGCTTGCAAGTGGAACACTGACTGGTTTTGCTTTGCTCATGTTAAATCTTTCAAGAACTTTGCCAATATATCTTTCTTGAGATAACCAGAGCTTGTGTTTCTGTCTGTCACGAGAGATCTGCATTCCTAAGATTTGTTTTGCCGGTCCCAAGTCCTTCATAGCAAATGACTTGCTCAATTCCTTCTTCAACTTGCTAATCTTACTACTGTCATGGCCAACGATGAACATATCATCGACATATAGCAAGAGGATGATAAAATCTTCGTCAATAAATTTCTTGACAAATACACAGTGATCTGCAGTGATTCTGTTGTACCCATTCTGGTCCATCAATGAGTCAAACTTTTTGTACCACTGTCTTGGTGTTTTTTTGAGCCTATAAAGACGTTTCCTCAATCTACACACAAGATTTTATTTTCCTCTGGTTCTGAATCCTTCAGGCTGCTCCATGTAGATTTCTTCATCCAGATCACCATGTAAAAATGCGATCTTTACATCCAGTTGTTCAATCTCCAGGTTCAAGTTGGCTGCCAAGCCAAGAACAACTCGGATGGAGGACATTTTCACCACAGGTGAAAATATTTCTTCAAAATCGATTCCCTTCTTTTGGTCGAATCCCTTCACAACCAATCTTGCCTTATACCTTTGTTATGGATTATTTTCTTCAGTATTCAATTTGAATACCCATTTATTCTTGAGAGCTTTCCTTCCCTGCGGTAGCTTGACCAAGTCATATGTGTGGTTCTCATGCAGGGATTTCATCTCTTCCTGCATGGCTTTCATCCACTCCGCCTTTTTACTATCTGCAACAGCTTCTTGATAGCTCTCTGGTTCTCCCTTGTCACTAAGCATCACGTACTCTGCGGGAGAATATCTGCGATTCAGTTGTCACTCTCTGGTGGATCTCCTTGTTTGATAGTCAGGAGGGTTTTCTTCTGCAACTGGTTTTGGTTCTGCACTGTCATCAACTGGATCTCCTTGAATAGATCCCCCATTATTTTGTGCTTTCGGTGGAGGAACCGGGTCTAGGTTGGCTGGTAACTCTTCAGGTGAATATGATTTCTTATGTTTTTCAAGATCTTCAATGGTTTGATCTTCGAAAAACACCATATCTCTACTTCTGATGACCTTTTTGTTGATAGGATCCCAAAGT
This sequence comes from Cornus suecica, assembly GCA_963922005.1. NCBI lineage: Eukaryota > Viridiplantae > Streptophyta > Magnoliopsida > Cornales > Cornaceae > Cornus > Cornus suecica. Next base: position 4,979,662 of record OY998244.1, on the reverse strand, counting down.
CTGTAACCAAACTCTTCATGGGCATATCCCAGGAAGATGCATTGTTTGGCCTTTCTGTCAAGCTTGGATCTTTCATCTCTGGGGATGTGGACAAATGCTCTGCAGCCAAACACCTTCAAGTGTTTGTAGGAAACATCTTTCCCTCTCCATACTTTCTCTGGAACATCACCGTTTAATGGAACTGAGGGAGATAGGTTGATTAAGTCAACCGCTGTTCTCATTGCTTCACCCCAAAAAGGAGTTGGCAACTTGGCATTAGATATCATACACCTGATTATTTCGCAGATGATTCTGTTCATTCTTTCTGCAAGGCCGTTATGTTGAAGAGTTTTTGGCACTATTTTTTGAGTCTGATGCTGAAGCTTCTACAATACTCCTCGAATGGTCCTTTGTACTCACCACCATTATCTGCATGTACGCACTTCAACCTTTTCCCATTTTATCTTACAACCTTTGTATGAAACTGCTTGAAAACTTCCAGCACCTGGTCTTTAGTTTTCAAGGCAAAGGTCCATAATTTCCTGGAATGGTCATCAATAAATGTGACAAAATAGATGGCACCTCCAAGAGTTCTGATTTGCATGGTGCAAACATTCGTGTGTACAAGATCTAGAATGTCTGGTTTTGTAGATAGAGGGGAACTGCGGAATGCAACTCTGTGTTGTTTCCCCATGATGCAGTCGACACAAGTGTGTAATGGAATACCTTTCATTCCAGGTAAGAGCTCTTTTTGGCAAGGATCCTGAGCCCTTTATCACTCATATGATCGAGTCTTTTGTGCCATAACTTGGTGGAGACTTCTTTCTCCATCATATTCACCTCAACTCTACACAGTTTTGCTTGCGTTGTGTAGAGAGAACTGGTCCTCTTTCCTCTGGCCACCACAAGATTGCTTTTGGTGAGCTTCCACTTACCGTTACCAAAGTGACTGTTGTAGCCTTCATTATCAAGCTTTCCAGTGGAGATCAGGTTGAGATGAATATCTGGGACATGTCTCACATCTTTGAGGAGTAGTTTGCATCCATTGCTGCTTTCCAAAAGAATATCTCCCATGTCGACAATTTTGGATGATTCGTGGTTCCCAATCTTTATAAGTCCGAAGTCACCACTGGTGTAGGATGTGAACATATCCTTCCTTGAAGTGACGTGACAGGAAGCGCCAGAGTCAATAACCCAGGTAGAATCTTCGGATGTGAGGTGGACACAATCATCATCTTGAACGATGACGATCTTTTCTCCGGTTGTTGCTGTTGCTTATGAGGTATTTTATTCACCTCTATTTATGGTCTGTTGTCTGGACTGTTCAGTTTTTAGCTTCCTGCATTGTCTGATAAAATGGTCTGGCTTGCCGTAGTGGTGACATGTTTTGTCTTTTCTGAAAGTGGACTTTGATTGCCCATGATGTTGTGTCTGATTGCGATGGTTTCTGCTTTTGCTTATACCGCGCCATTCTTTTTTTTTTTCTCGTCTTTCAGTGACAAGAGCTTCTGACTCCGGATTATATCCTTCTTCCTTTTTCTTGCTTTCTCGTTCAACATTCTGTCTTTTGTCATTTCCATGGTAATTATACCATCTGGAGCTGAATTGCTTACAGAGACAACTAGCATCTCCCAACTTTTAGGAAGAGAGTGTAATAGGAATACTTCTTGCATCTCATATTCTATAATCATTTTCATAGAGTTGAATTGATCCAACAACCCTTGGAATTCGCTCATGTGTTCTGACACACTTTTGCCGTCTTTGTATTTAATATTTACAATACGGCTCAAAAGATTTACCTTGTTTTGAAATATCTTCCGCGCGTACATCTTCTCCAATTTTTGCCAAAGAGGATAAACATCATTGTCGTTGACAAAAATTTGATAAATGCTTTTGTCGATCCATTATCTGATTTGGGCGACACATTTTCGGTTGATTATCATCCAGTCTCCATCTGTCATGTCTTTCGGTTTGCCGTCAGGTGCATTGTCGGTCCTTTTGATTGGCTTCCACAGATCTTTAATAGACAAAAGATCCTCCATTTTTTACTTCCACAATGAATAGTTGGTTACGGTCAATTTGATTATGTTGCCGGATGTCTCCTCCATTTAATCTGCATAAAAATTTTACAAAAACATTTCCATGAACAGTACCCGTGAATAGTATCATATGTGAACAGTGTTGTATTTAGGAATAGTGCCGTATACAGGAATAGTTCCTGTATGTTACAACAATATCTGTATAAATATTTATATATATACTCTCCTTTCTCAACTCTCCAACCACTCCACCATAAAACACTAGGACCCATTCACTTTGTTTTGTTTTTTTTCAAAAAAGTTTCCCTTCCTTTTTTTCCGACACACTCTCACCACTCAAAAAATCTAAAGCATGTCCTCCACACTTTTTAAAAAAAATATTTTCTCCATCTCCACTTTATATTGTCCCCTCTGAATTTTCCTTACCCTTTGAATTTCACCAACTCTCTCTTCCCACATGCAAACATCAACTTCACGCATGGTTTGCCAAAGTCATCAAAGGCTGCTAAAGATAAAACCCACTCATGTGCAAGTGGTTTGTTTGTTTGATTCATTTCCTTTTGCCTATATATATGGCAGAGAGTGGTTGATATATGTTAGTAGTGATATATGAGAGATATATACGTGAGTGATATATGTGATACACAAGTGAGTTGTATAACAGAGAGAAAGAAACCTTGTGAGTTTCTGTGAGTGAGAGTGTGAGGTTGAGTCGAGTAGATACTAGATATATGTATCATCCTCCTTAAATCACCATTGTTTTCAATTCAACTATATTGAAAAACTCTCAAAGTGGACGTATGTACCATTTGGACCGAACCACTATAAATATCTGTGTCTATATTGTGTGTGTTTGTGTTTAGAATTGGTGAGACACTCGGCCCACTCTCTCTTCTATATCATATGAGAATATAGATACAATATATTTATATATATGACAGATGTATATATATATAGATATAACCAGATATATGTATAAATGTTCTGCTGCTGGGTCAATTTCTTCACTGCCGATGGAAAGGGAGAATGGCGGGTCGTCTTGCCCCAATTCTGAACCAGGTTGTTACGCGAACGCAGGGGCAAAGGCGCGGTGGTAGACGGATCTGGTTGGAGGCTTCACGGTAGTGGTGTATGGCTTTGCAATCTGGTGAGTAATCCAACATGCTCTGATACCACTTTGTTGGGGGATTTGGGGTTATTTACTCACATAAATAATTGCACACACAAATCACACACAGAGACATCAAGAATTTTTACGTGGAAAATCCTTTGGGCAAAGGGAAAAACATGGCAAAACTTCTACTATATGAAAATAATGGGATTATGATGCAGGAGGATCAGCGCAAGGATGGCAGGAAATCGTGATCTGCTGTTTTCCTTTTCAAATCTTTATTTTTAGTTAATTTTTGCTATTTAGGGTAATTTTCTATTTGTCAATTAGGAATTGATTCTGAACCCGATTTGAGCCATATTTTTGGTAATCTTTTTATTTCTTTCCTTGTTTCGTTTTGGTAAGACTTTTAGGATTTTGTTATTTTTGGCAAAAATCCCATTAGGGGTTGATTTTCAGCTATTTGAACCCGGCTTGTGGGTTGTTTTTTATTATTCTTGATTACAAACAATTTTATTGAATTCCAAAGTGTTCTCTGAAATTTTGGGTCAAATTCTCCTTTCTTTTCCTTGCAAATTACCTATTGCACTAGCCTGCAAAATAATTTATATTCTGTCCGGCGTCAGATTACAAGCCTTCAATTTGTGGCTACAAACTCACTCTCACAAATTGGATATCACTCACTATTTCTCTTCTGCAATTTGCTGTTACAGGATCTCTCGTGTTTGCTTCTCAAACTAATTTGTGTTTTTCTTTGATATCATTTACAACCAAAACTCACCCATATATATAGGGGAGGAGTAGAGGAAAAGACAAACACAACTTGTCCAGCTTGTAGCTGCAAACTTGACATTTGAGGAGGTGGTGTGCTGGAACGTGGGTAGCCCAACTTTCCTTTGACAATGGTAGGAAACATGCATGTGATGAGCTGGATGCATGAATGTGGTGATTCAGAAGTATGAACCTTCATGTTTTTACTTGTTGATCTATATAATCCGGTCATTTGTTCAACTGTGAAACATGACACTTTTTGGAAATAAAATTTGTAAAATCAAGGTGAGGTAAAGGAAAATAAGTTTCTTTGTGATGATTTAGTTTGAGTGAAAATGCTTTTCTTATAGCATTATAACATCCAAAATTTTTATTCTTCACTTAAGTTGTCATTCTTAACAAGACGAAATGAATTCGTATTGAATCCTACTTTTAAATTTTCGATCCCTTCTTCTTTTTTAGTTTTTTGGTTGTTTTCAGAAGAGAAAGAAGTAATTTAAGTAAAAATAAAATGAAGTCTTAAGAAAATCACACTTGACAGAGAATGGTCTATTATGCCATGGCTCTTCGCAATATATGTGGAATAAAGGTTAATATCGTGATTGTAAGTTTGAAAATTTGAATACCGTAAAGTAAAATAAGTACAAGTCATCTACAATTTTTGGATTTATTTTTCATTTTTTTTTCAGATATGATAAATCAATATAATAATGCTGAAACTAAGGGTTATACAATCAAATTTGGTTTAACAAATTAATGTATGAACTATAAAGTTACTAATGTACCATTGAATCAAACTAATAATTTTTTTTTAATACAATCCCACTTCATCAATTACATGGGAAGAAGAAATATCATTGTATCATAAATATCCTTATTGTTAATTTGTCTTCGACTAGTGGTGTTTAGTAACATTCATATTTAAAAAAACCCTTTCCGACACCAAAAATATTTACTAATTAAATTACCTCCAATATCACAATATATTTATAAATTTATGATAAAATTTTAACAATTAAATCAGGATTAGAATAATGAAAACTGATTATAGTATAACCGAAAAAATATGTATAGAAAAATAAGAAATCATTCACAACTAAAGGGTTTCCTCATCACGGTAAAAGAATGATAGGTGAATGATATAAGTAATGTAGTTACATTCATGTGGGCAATCTATTCTCGTGCTTCAACAATCAACACCGAACGTTTTAAATGACTTGTTGATTTTATCAAGAAATAATTATTATGAAAATACAAAACTGGGAATTAAATCAATTAATCAATGTTTTCTTTATATTTGGGTCTTTAACCGCGATTGATTAAAAAATTTACTTTACAAAATTCTTAGAGGAACTTGTTGATTTTATCAAGAAAAAATATGATTAGAAAAGAGCTTAAAGAAATATAGATCATGAAATTATACTTAATTTTCATCAAACGAGGAATAAACAAAATTTTAAAATAGGCAAAGAAACAAAAAAAAAATTATTATTATTTTTTAAAGTTAAGCATACAGACAGTGCATTCACTACCATTAAGCCTTCGGCAAAGAAATATTCTTTCATTGAAATAAAGACATTTCAGTTTGGAGAATAACATAAATAAATAAAGACATTACCCAAGTTGAAAACCAGTTGATTTCTACACATCATTCAGATTATTCATGAGATCGTGCATGCCTTCCAAATAATTGAACCATCCATGTCTTCAACAACAAATCCTAACAAATAGAAAATTTTATCATATATTTAAACAGCAGTGGATAGAGTTTTCTGAATATGATTAGTCCTTGATATTATTCATTGGATTATTTATGTTTTTCAAATAATTCTATCATTCATGCCTCCAACTAAAATTATTGACAAAAATACTCCCTCTTATAATTTAGTACAAAATTTTACTTTCATAATTGGATGAATTTTGCCATTAGAAACTTGAATAGGGCAAAACTTGAATCTAAGATAGTCAAAATTGCGATTCTAGATCGTAGAATCGCACGATTTTACTATCCTAGGACCCCAAAATGATCTGAATCACTTAAAAATGATCGATATAGGTAGAATTGGATAGAATCCTAAGATTCTAGGGTTTTTAACTTTTTAAAGGTTTTTTTACCTTTTAGGTGATTTGGGTTGGGTTCTCTACCAAAAACTCTTTACATTGTGTTTGGATGCCTAGGAATTGAGGGGATTTGAGGGAATTTCAATTTAAAATGGGATTAAAGTTGTTTGGAAGAAAAAGGATTCTTAAAAAAATTGGATTTGATGGAATTCCAAGCTTACTTCACTCACAAATCCGTGGAAAATTGGTCTGATTTGGTGGGATTTGAAATAAGGAATTTAACAGATTTACTCTAGAATAATTAAATTACAAATATAACCCTCTTACTATTTATACATTTGTCCAGAATTGCACGTGATTATTACTGAGTCAAAAAATCAAGGAGATAAATCATAGATAAAAATTATCTTTGATAGGAATATATATATATATAAGGTAAAGTTGTAAATAAATAAAATAAATAAATAACAAAACATTATTACTGAGTCAAAAAAATTGAGTTAAATTATAGATAAAAATTATCTTTGATGGGAAAAAATTTATAATATATAAAGTAAAATTGCAAATAAATAAATGACAAAACTCTAGGTTAAGGGGAGAAAGAGAATAATATATAAGCAAAGAAGAAGAAAGTTTTCTTGATATCAACGGCCTTCTAATGGCCAAAAAGCATATGATAGTAGTTTCACAGAAAATCATATATTGATAGTGTTTTAGAGTTTCAAACATAATATAATTTGCTTTTGAATAGAAGATAAAAAGATAGTTTGAAATCATAATCTTCTATTACGTACAATGTTACTCTTTATTAATTATTATCAATAATTAAGAATTAATTTTGTTTCTTAGTAGTAATAGCGGCTGAAACTATATAGATATAAAATCCTAGTCTTCTAATATAATTAGGTAATTATGTCTTTAATTAGTTAAAGTAGTTAATTAAAATTAAATTTGTAGAAGTAGAGTTTAATTATAATTAGATAATTAAGTTTGTAGAAGTAGAATTTAATTATAATTAGGTTACAATTAAAATATAATTTAAAAATACAAAAATAGGGTTGAAACTCTTCACACTTTTAATATTAGTAAGTATAGATATAGATATATGACTTGTAATTTTTTTTCTAAAAGCTAAAATGTTCATATATATATATGAAGTGATGCAATATTTTGTTGATTACTACCACAATAATGAGTTGTCGGCGTTAAACAATAAAACGTCAAAAATTGTTATGTTTAGTTTTTAAAATTTTCAATTCTACTAAATTTGTTTTCCATTTTTATTAATATATTTAATATTTCTTCTTAGGTGCATTATATGTTTTTCAGAAATATAAAAAATATAATGCACCTAAGAAGAAATACTAATACATATCGTATTATTTATTTTTATTTGTAAATAACTTATCGTAATAGTAGATGGTTATAAAGAGAAAAACAATACTAATACATATTAATATTTATTTTACGTGCATTACTTTTATATATATATATATAATTTACAAAAAATTTTATGATGGGTCAAAAGATATATTAAGAGTAATTTGCATTAACACCCCCTTGAGGTTTGCATCTATTCCACCTTGGTGCTGATTTTCGAAATTTTGACACAAACACCCCTTGAGGTTTGGTTTTGCTTGCCATGACACCCCAAATGACCAAAATACCCTCCACAAAATTCGAAAAATAATAAGGTTAATGTGAAATGACTTTTATGCCCCAACACCAAATATATAAAATTTCGAAAAACATATATATAAATTCGAAAAAATATATAAAATTCAAAAAAATGTATAAAATTCGAAAAAAATATATAAAATTAAAAAATATATATATATATTTTGAAAAATATTTAAATTCGAATATATATATTTCAAAAAATATATATATTTTCAAAAAAAAAATCAAAAATTTATATAATTTCGAAAAACATATATAAATTTCAAAATATATATAAAATTTGAAATATATATATAATTCGAATATATATATATAATTTGAAAAATATATAAATTCGAATATATATATATATTTAAAAAAAAATAAAAAATTCAAAATATATAAATTTTCAAAAAAAAATTTAAAAAATTATATAATTTCGAAAAACATATATAAATTTCAAAAAATATATATATAATTCAAAAACATATATAAAATTTGAAATATATTTATAATTCGAAAATATATATATAAAATTTGAAATATATATAAATTCGAATATATATTTCAAAAAACAAAATTAAAATTCAAAATATATATATTTTCAAAAACAAAATTAAAAAAATTATATAATTTTGAAAAACATATATAAATTTAAAAATATATATAAAAAATTCAAAAAAATATATAAAATTTGAAATATATATAATTCGAAAATATATATATATAATTTGAAAAATATATAAATTCGAATATATATATATTTCAAAAAAAAATAAAAAATAAAAAATATATATATTTACAAACACAAAATTCAAAAAATTATATAATTTCGAAAAACATATATAAAATTTCAAAACATATATAAATTTCAAAAAAATATATAAAATTTGAAATATATATATAATTCGAAAATATATATATAAAATTTGAAAAATATATAAATTCAAATATATATATATTTCAAAATAAAAATAAAAAATTCAAAATATATATTTTCGAAAAACATATATAAATTTCAAAAAATATATAAATTTTGAAATATATATATATAATTCGAAAATATATATATATAATTTGAATATATATATAAAATATACATATTTTTTGAAATTTATATATGTTTTTCGAAATTATATAATTTTTTGAATTTTGTTTTTGAAAATATATATATTTTGAATTTTTTATTTTTTTAAAATATATATATTCCAATTTATATATTTTTCAAATTATATATATATATTTTCGAATTATATATATATTTCAAATTTTATATATATTTTTAAATTGTTATAGGTTTTTCGAAATTATATAATTTTTTTAATTTTGTTTTTGAAAGTATATATATTTTGAATTTTATATATATTCGAATTTAAATATTTTTCAAAAAATATATATATATTCGAATTTTATATTGGTTTTTGATTTTATATATATTTTTTGAAATTTATATATATATTTCGAAATTTATATATTTTATTTTAATTTTATATATTTTTTTCAAAATTTAAATATTTGTTTTCGAATTTAATACATTTTTTTGAATTTATATATATGTTTTTCGAAATTTTATATATTTGGGGTTGGGGCATAAAGATCATTTCACATTACCCTTAATATTTTCGAATTTTGTGAAGGGTATTTTGGTTATTTGGGGTGTCATGTAAGCAAAACCAAACCTCAGGGGGTGTTTGTGTCAAAATTTCAAAAATCAACACCAAGGTGGAATAGATGCAAACCTCAGGGGTGTTAGTGCAAATTACCCTTATATTAAATATGATTTTTACATATGTACATATAGTGATAGGGGTAAAAAAGTAAAAAAAAAAAAAAATCCAATTCTTTTAAGCATCCAAACACACAAATAGAATTATATTTCAACCAATTTCATTCCCATTCCAATTCCCAAATGATTTGGTTCCAAACACACTGTTAAAGTTATGTTTAAAGGCCCAACAAAATTAAAATTAAAGGCTCTATCTATCCTAGATAAAGTGAAGGCCTTTTTGTTTGTCACTCAAAAAAATCAAAACTGGTTTATAAAAATTCTAAAAGACAAATTTCTAAAACATATTATTTCATTTCTAACTGAATTCGCAAAATGAAATTTCTTAATACAAGCTAAGTATATTTTATATTTTCGAATTTCTGTTTTCCTATCTATCTTTTTATCTTTATACAGAAGGCATAAAGCAAAAAACTTTATTCTAATTAGTTTTTAGTGCATGTTAAAGATATTATACATGAAAAGGGATGTTTTTTCCTCCAAATTTCAGTTTAATCTATTTCAAGTAAATAAATTAGAACTCACTATTGGAAGTTCCAGGAACAGAAGCAGCACCTGTAATGGAATGAAAAAAGAGAAAGACTAAATGTAAAAATGCAATAAAAGGAAGGACACCTACCTGAAGAAGCATAAAAATGTGATGACTAAAATAGGCACTCAAACATTACAATTATCAGTACATAGATAAAATATTTCAACACCCTTTGAAATTATACAGTATATAATTCATGTTTTGTGCTGTTATTTTAATTAGTGTTTGAATTAATTGGATAATATTCAGAATTGATTTATAATAGCATACGATATTGAGTTTGTTAAATGATAATTATTTAGAATTTTAGAAATTATATTTTAATTTTATATTTATTTTGTTAATTAGTTTTTATTTTTTTTAAGTAAGCAGTATTGTGAGAGAATTCAGGCATTCACATATTGATATGACTTTAGGGTGATGTTTTTATTTAGATTTCTTATTTTGAGTATATTTTTGTTGTTGTTGTATTATAGAAACATTATTGTTTAATGAGTTAAATTGAATTATTTTTATAATAATTTACGATTCGGATTCTACCGACCCCAAAACTATTCTACCTAGACTCCCGATCCTAACAACCTTTTATTCATGCTTGGTCGTCTGCTCAACTGTTAAATGTGAGCTCTTGTTGGAAATAAAGTTGTAAAACTAAGGTGAGGTAAAGGAAAATAAGTTTCTTCATTATTGCACCATAATGTACGTGTTTTTTTCCGTTAAGATGTCATTGTTATTATATAGCATTAATTTGTATTAACTCGTGTAATTAAAATTATCATCCCTTCTTTGTTTTTGTTTTTGGTTTTGCTAGAAAACAAAGAAAGGTAGTTTAAACGAAAAATAAAATCATCACATTAAATGGTTGTATTTTGCCATGCCTTTTTTATTTAATGAAGGGAAATGTCATAATTATAAACTCTAATATGCTAATTTATCAAACATGGAATTTATTTTCTCTAAAAATAATAGTATAATTGAATCCTATATAATGAAATCTTCAAAAAAATTATTTAAATTTGTCTATATACGGAGCCGGGAATTATATAACTTGTAATATAATATATCAATATCATTTTTTTTAATTACCCCCAATATCTCACAATTTTGCTTTCATAAAATCATTTAAAATAGCATTCATAACTCCAAAATGATAATACGTAACCCAGCATTGAAGCAAATTCAAATCATTCACAACTGATGCAGGTAAAAGTAAAGTAAAACCATCGTGTTTAACATGGGCATTAAAAGAAGATAAGAGAATATGAATGGTAAAAGAATGAGAAGTACAGTAGTTTACCTTGTAAAAATAATATATTGATGCTTAACACCCACAACATTCTAAATGATTTATGCGTATACAAACTAGTTACAATCATATTTATTTACCCAAAAAAAAAAAAAAACTAGTTACAATCAACAATAGTGGAATTTCAATTATATTTGTTTAAAAATATAGTGAGTATATATGGCCACACGGAGGGGGATAATATATATATATATATATAATTTCATGAAAAATATTATAGATGTATTAAATTACCTTAATTTGAGTTCATTTGATGATGAATACCTTCATGCTTCTTTTGTCATTCATTATCAAGTCAATGTTGGGTTTAAATGAGAAATGCTAGCTTTATACAGATACGTAAAGAACACGGTATTTAATTAGTTGTGAAAAAACCCTGTAAATCCATTTTTGAAAATTTTTTGATGGCAAGAGGTTCAATCAGGATGTTTCTGTTTCCTTTCGCCGATGTACAGTAAAACACAAACATATTTTTGTTATTTCCCAGTATTACTACTCTACTAGCTTATGTTTAGTGATTGAAAACTTAAATCTTGGGAGCAAATTCTTGTGTTTTCATTCATTCTTGTGTTTTCTGCTCTTGCTTTTCAATGTGGTAGCACTTGAATCTGAGTTATGCTTTTGCTTGTTGATCCTTGTTTATAAATGTATATATATACATCTAAACACGCATGTATATTTGTTTCCTTCATCAATAGAAACAAGACTACAACATTTCAAAATTAACCATATATATGTTACACAAATTGAAGTAAAATCCAATTCAGAATAGAAAAAATAAACTATCAAAACATACCAACAAACTCGTAACTTAAATTAACCATTTGATGCAACCTCTTGTTTCAATGTTTCATATGAATTATTTAATCCATTAAATCTGAAATCATATGCATTCACAATGGAATGAATATTTCACAGTAAAATTGATGAAGCGTAGAAAGATCGGGTAGAAAACGATGTTGTTCCTGTCAAAAAGAACAAATAGTGGGTCATTATTGCGTACCTCTTTAGGTTGACCCAACCCTATATTTATAGGGTCTCTAATACGGTGGTCCTGATAGAGTTGTAGCGTGTCGTATATATCTTGACAGCTACCCATATGTATCCTGATAGGATTCTGATAACTACCCGTAGGTATTCTGTTGAGAATCATTATCTGCACGTGCCGTAATCGGTTGACAAATCATTATCTGCACGTGCCGTACAAATTATACCTATCAGTTGCCCCCTGTTCCCGAATCTGCTTGCCGAGTTTAGGGAACAAAATCCTTTTCTGTCGTAATTTACTTATACATATATATATTTACAGTAAAATATAATCTCTTCAAAAATTTCTTTCAAAAATTTAAGGGATCATTTTACTAATTACGAAAAATCTTTAACTAAGGGTTCCTAAATAATTATGTAAAACTTTGTGGGTAGAAAGGTTAATTATCTTTTTAAACTTGCCATTCTTTTAAACTTTAACGTGTACATATATATATATATATATATGAAAAGACTTTTTCACATATATATGTAAGACTTTTCAACTCTCAGTAAGACTTTTCAACTCCCAGACAATTTAAAGCAGAAAGGTAGGAAAGTGCACTAGCTTGTACTCCTACAACATGCAACTAGTTTGTACTCTGCAGGCGTGTAGTGCACGCCCGTCACGCCAGTTTGCCAGCCCTGCAGCTCTAGTCTGTACTCTGCAGGCGTGTAGTGCACGCCCGTCATGCCAGTTAATCTATATCTGCATTTTCAAAAATTAAGCCACAACGGTCATATTACCATATTTCTTCTATAAATTTCACCACTTTGGAGTTTCTTTCCTTGCAATTTACCAGCTTGATACTTTCTTTTGTATCTTGCCTCTCCCTCATTTCTTGGTCTAAAATTTTATTTGCCCAAATATTTTTATAAAAATATTCTATGGCACCTAAAAGCGTAGATGACGTAATTTCCACTGTCCATCCGACCATGCTTGATAAGCTGAAGAATGAATTTGTATTCCCGTATGAGGTTGAGCTAAATTGTCCGGGTCTAAATCAAAGGGCGCATCACTCCCTTCTACATGGGATGTTTCTCTACACCTCATATTTTGATGTTGGGCTGCGCCTTCCGCTTTCCCGACTGTCAAGAGAGATTTTTGTCCATTTTGGTCTCATCCCTTCCCAACTTTATCCGAATGTCTGGAAGGCTATTCTAGGGGCTTCTCTTCTATGGTGCCTGTGCGGGAATGGATCCATGTCTCTTCAAGAGTTTATCTCTTGCTATTACATTCAGCGCAATCGTGCTTGGGCCAATTTCTTAACTGCAGTAAAAGGCTTCCCACAGGAGACTGGTGACAATCCAAAGTTTTGGTGGAGTCGTTTCTTTCACGCTAAAGGCAACGGATTGGAGTTCCTAGACGCGGTCGAAGGCGAGGACAATGGCCCGTCCGTTCCAAAGGAAGCAGGTGATCTTACGGAAGCGGGTAATTTTTTATTTTATTAATATTTTTTATTTTTATTTTTTTTTACACATCTTCTCTTCTCTTCTGTAGCGAAAAAGAAACCACCACTGGAAGAGAAAAAACATATGAAGGAGAGACTGAAGAGGCCAAAAGTTTTCTTGGCCCGTCATAAGGAAGAGTCCTTTTTTTACTCAAGTGCTTTGTCAGGATATTGTCTTGGCCTTCGTGGAAACCATAATATCCCACCCGTACCTCCTTTCCCTGACTCTCCGAGTGAGAGTTCGTCAGCTTCACCATCAAATCCGGAGCTCCATTCTCCGGTATCTGGAGGATGTCGGGTAACTGTTGACTCTGGTCAGACCTCTCCCGCTCCTCCGACGACCGACAATCGGGCACTCTCCAGTCCTCCCCCAATTTCTGGTGGGAGTCAGGCACTTTCTACTCCTGGAGATCCTAGTTCATTCCTAATAGTTGGCGGGAGTCGAGCGTCTTCCACACCTGGATATCTTGGCATACCCCCGACAGTTGGCGTGAGTCGAGTGACTGGAGATCTTGACTCACTCCCGACAGTTGGCGGGAGTCGGGCACCTTTCACCAGTCCCAGTGTAGGTATCTTCATTAAAAAAAAAATTTCCTTAGTATTACTTATTTGTTTTGTCTCAAATACAATATTTTATTGTGTACATAGGAGGATCTCAGTGGTTTCCCCAGGATGTGCTTGATAACTTTTTAAACAAAAAGCGCAAGACATGTTTGCACCACCGATTCCCTGCTTCTCCTCCTCCCTGCCTGGCCAATGTTCTTTTCCCTCTCACCAGATGACGGAGAGAGCATCTTCTGGTCCCGTTAGGACCTTGGATCTTGATGCAAATACTATGAGCAGGGGGCCTGCCGTTCAGACTGGGTTCAGCCAGTTCTCTGGACCACCTACTTTCGGCCAATCTTCGCGACCTGGGTCCATTTTTGGGATGTCCGCCCCTGAGTCCAAGTCTTTATCGGGTGATACCGTGATGTCAAGCGTGCAGGTAGCGACTGAAAAGCTCATGGGCGCTTTGATGGATGAGGACCTTCGGTCATTAGAGAATGAGAATGACTCTATTGTAGAGACTTATCGGAGATCTCTCCTTGATGCAGGACGGGTTAGTATATCTGCATTATTTATAGTCTGCCTTTTATATTTTATATGTTGAACCATCATTCTTTTTGCATAATTTGACCCGAGGCAGGTACATAGCCCATAGATGTATGCGAGCCGAGTCTGAGAGAGATAAGATGGCTGTCAATCACCAAACAGAGATCAACGAGCTTCGGGCCCACTATGAGCGTCAACACCAGCAGTTTGAGACCGCCCGACTGGAGGAGATCAACAAGCTAAAGGGGACTTATGAGTCTGACCTCAAAAGGGAAGAAGAGCAACATGCTTCTCTTTTAGCCCAAAAGTTGGGCGAAACAAGGATCGATGGAGTTGAGGAATTTAGACACTCTCCTGAGCTTCAGGAGCAGCAACTAGTTTATTACCTTGGTGGTTTTGAGGATTTCCGTGAGCAGGCGACTGCCTTTTATCCAGCACAGGATTTCACAGGATTCAACCCTAGTGGACGTCGTAGGCAGTAGTTGTTTCTTTTTCTATGTTGAAATGTTGTAGTGTCGCTGTGATGTTTCATTTTCTTTCATTTTCAGTTGATGTACTTTGAAAGTTTATGAATGAAACGATGTTTATGGACCTTGATCCCTAATTTATGTAGGAAAAACTTGACCTTTCATATTAAGACAGTTTTTGTGAGAAGATGAGTAGTAATTTTACTCTCTTTTATTTGTAGGATTTGGGCTTCACTCAGCCATATCCTTTCAATAATAAGATTATAACCCCGAGCTTCACTCAACCCCCCCTTTCTGCTAGGGGACCCATTTTTTTTTTTTTTTAGGTGGAAGAATATGTTTATGATAACACAGTAGGTGCTCAATAATTGTAGAAAAAGAATTATCTTTATTGATAATTGACGGAATAACCGCTCTAACAATTAATGTAAATTAAATAAATTCTCATGTTCGATGGCCTATTGCGAACTAAATCTAAGTAAATGAAACTACTCAAAATGATGCTAAAGAAAAGAAAATAAAGGATAGCCTAAACTGACCCTGATGTTATCTTTCCACTTTTACTGGTGATACTTCCTCAAGTGTTTCGCATTCCAAGGACGGGGTAGCTGCTTTCCCTGGAGGGTCTCTAGCCAGTATGCCCTCTGTCGATATGTGCGGGTTACCCTATAGGGACCTTCCCAATTGAGAGCCAGTTTTCCCATTTTCACAATTTCACGGTTGCTGGTGAGTGGGGTGACTTCCCATAGGACAAGGTCTCCTGGCTGAAACCTTCTCTGTTTTACCCATGCATTGTAATATCTTGACATTGCCTGTTGGTAGACAAAAACCCTCATCTGAGCCTGCTCCCTCCTTTCCTCAATCAGATTTAGGCTGACTGCCAATTCCTTTTCATTATGTTCTGGATCGTAATGACTTGTCCTGTAACTTTCCAACCCGATTTCAACTGGGGTCACAACCTCACTACCGAAAGCAAGGAGAAAATGGGTCTCACCCGTGGGTGTTTTGGTCGTAGTCCTGTAAGCCCACAGTATAGCGGGCAGTTGTTCAGGCCATAACTCCTTGGCCTTCTCCAGACGCTTTTTGATCATCCCAAGAATTATTCTGTTGGCAACCTCTACCTGTCCGTTAGCCTGCGGATGTCCAGGAGAAGAGTAGTGGTTTTTTATTCCCAGACTTGAACAAAACTCTCGGAATACACTTCCTTCAAACTGTTTTCCATTGTCAGACACTATGACCCGGGGAACGCCGAATCTGCAAATGATCAACTTCCAGGTGAAGTCTTTCACATTCTTGGCAGTGATTCGGGCTAGTGGTTGTGCTTCCACCCATTTAGTGAAGTAGTCAATCGCTACTATCGCAAATTTGGTTTGACCCTTACCCCGAAGCAATGGGCCAACCAAGTTGATTCCCCATTGAGCGAAAGGCCATGGCCCAGTCATGGGTGTTAATTCCTTCGTTGGAAGTCTGGGGACATTAGCAAATCGCTGGCACTTGTCACATTTCTTCACGTACTGTAATGTATCATTTTGTATTATCGGCCAGTAGTACCCTTGCCTTATAGCCTTATGGGCTAGAGATCTGCCCCCTGAATGGTTTCCACATAAACCCTCATGAATCTCTTTGAGGATGTAGTTTGCCTCCGTAGTAGAGACACAACGTAAGTATGGAAGATAAAGTCTCCTATTATAAAGAACTCCGTTGATGAGAGCATATCTGGTAGCACGAAGCCTTATCTTTCGGGCTTTCATTCGGTCCTCTGGTAATTCCCCATCCTGGATATACTTGATGATAGGTTGTGCCCATTCCATACCTTGTTCCACTTGCATGATCATTGTAGTCTCCTCCTGGTGAATACTTGGTTGATGTAAATGTTCCAAGGGAAATATATCATCCTCTGGCTCAATAGCTGTAGCTAAACGGGCAAAGGCATCTGCATGACCATTCTCTTCTCTTGGTATTGGGCAGACTACGCATTTTCTGAATTGACCGATCAATTCCTTTACCTTTAGTAGGTAAGCCTTCATTTTTTCTCCTTTCGCCTCATACTCCCCATTGACCTGGCCGGCAACCAGTCGGGAGTCGGTGTTGACCTTCAGGTAGGGTGCCCGCAAGGTTTGCGCTATTCGGAGTCTTGCTATCAAGGCTTCATACTTTGCTTCGTTATTGGTAGCTTTAAACTTGAACCGGAGGACGTAAGGGAATCTTTATCCCTCAGGAGTGATTAAAGCAATCCTGCCCCGCTCGCATGTGAGTTGGATGAACCATCAACATATAATGTCCAGAGCATCTCCGGGTCTATTGGTCCTTCAGCCACTGGAATAAGTATTTCTTCAGTAACTTCAGGGGCTTCTTTTAGAGGATAGGTGAACTCTGCCACAAAATCTGCAAATGCCTGTCCCTTAATCGCTGCTCTGGGCTTGTAGCGGATGTCGAACTCTCCCAACTCAATCGACCATTTCACTAGGCGACCGGATGTTTCCGGCTTATGGAGTACCTGCCTGAGCGGTTGATCAGTAAGGATTGTTATCGTATGAGCCTGAAAGTATGGCCTTAATCTCTTAGCAGAAATAACGAGGGCGAATGCCAACTTCTCCATTACTGGATACCTTTCTTCTGCTCCCCGTAAGGCTCGACTTGTGTAGTAGATTGGTCTCTAAATAGACCCATCGTCTCTAATCAGGGTAGAACTTACTGCCGTTAAGGAGACAGCTAAGTAAAGTAGAAGTTGTTCCCCTGGTACTGGTCGAGCCAACAGGGGTGGAGAAGCAAGATAATTCTTCAAGTCCACAAATTCCTTTTCGCACTCAGGGGTCCACTCAAAGGCCTTTTTAAGCACCTTGAAGAAAGGAAGACATCTGTCAATAGCTCGAGAAATTAGCCTGTTGAGGGCAAACCACATTTCCCGTCAACCGCTGCACATCTTTGGTTGACTGAGGAGACCTCATGTCCAGGATGGCCCGAATCTTTTCCAGATTAGCTTCAATGCCTCTTCTACTGACCATGAACCCCAAGAATTTTCCTGATGATACACCGAAAACGCACTTGGTTGGGTTAAGGCGCATTTGGTGTTTTCGAAGCACCTCAAAAACTTCTTCGAGGTCCGCCAGATGATTCTTTTTTTTGACACTCTTCACTAACATGTCATCTACGTAGACCTCCATGTTCCTTCCAATTTGATCTTTGAACATGTTGTTGACCAACCTCTGGTAGGTAGCTCCAGCATTCTTTAACCCGAAGGGCATGACTTTATAGCAGTAAATGCCTCGATCGGTGATGACAGATGTTTTTACACAGTCAAGAGGGTGCATGGGGATCTGATTGTAACCCAAATATGCATCCATAAAGCTAAGTAGTTCATTCCCTGAAGTAGCCTCTACCATCATGTCAATTCTTGGTAACGGAAAACTATCCTTTGGACAGGCTTTGTTCAAATCTGTAAAGTCGACACAGAGCCTCCATTTTCCATTCGCCTTCTTTACTAGGACCACATTCGATAACCAGTCGGGGTAGTGGACCTCTCGAATGAAGTTCGCCTTTAGAAGCTTGTCAACCTCCGACATTATAGATGCATTCCTCTCTGGGGAAAATGTTCTTTTCTTCTGCTTTACAGGCTTGGCAATAGAATCCACATTTAGGCGATGTTGTATAACTTGAGGATCAATGCCCGGTATATCTTCATGTGTCCAGGCAAACATGTCTTGATTTTGTTTTAAGAATCGAATAAGTTGATCCTTAACATCATCGGGGAGCAGAGATCTGATGCTTACTGTTTTTTGGTTCCCGCCCTCTTCCAAGCTTACCTCTATGAGGTCCTCTACTGGCACTGGTCGGGGAGTATTTTGACTTGAGACTGATTCGAGACCTTCGATAATAAAGTGTCCGATAAATTTCCTGCTTAACTCGTCGAAGTCACGAATAGAACCGGGTCTCAATTTATTGAACCAGACTCGAGCTGACCCCTTTAGGGTGATGGGAAAAGCCCGACACATGATAGCATCTGGGACAACCTGTAGATGTATGAGTGCCTTAAAGGTGTCTAGGTGGTCAAGAGGGTCCTTGGACCCATCAAAGTTCTCCAACTGTGGCATTTTGAACTTGTTAGGTAGAGGAAAACTCATCACCAAAGCATCAAATGGGGAATTAGTCTTCTGTAGGAGCTCATCCACAATAGCGAGGCTTTTTCCCTTCATTGTCTGTGCCATACCTTCCATCTGTGCTTTCAGGTCTTGGATATGTTGATCCACACCCATGACTTCTGTAAGATCATCGGGTGTCCTGCCTCGTCGGGTGCTCCTGATCACCGTCATTCGATCCTGGTTGTGGCTATGCTATGCCCCCTCTTCCAGATTATTATGTCATGTCGCATCCGGAGCGGGAGGAATGGGACCAGTCAGTTGTTGAAGAAGCAAAGCGTTCTGCTGGGTCTGTTGGATCAGTTGGTCCATCCCTTGGGCCAGAGTTTGAACCTGTTGTTCTAATACTGCCATACGTTCTGTAGGATCGTTTTGTCTGACCGGGTCTGAATTTTGGGGACTTTCGGAGTTGTGTGATGACCTGTCATCACCAACTTCTTGGTCTCCCAGAGAAACACGTGCCTCCTCTTGGCCATCATGTCAGGGAGGATGCACTGGAGGTAGACCAGTATGGGTCAGTGGTACTCCTTGGTTGGTTAGGAGCAAGG
Organism: Cornus suecica; assembly: GCA_963922005.1. NCBI lineage: Eukaryota > Viridiplantae > Streptophyta > Magnoliopsida > Cornales > Cornaceae > Cornus > Cornus suecica. The sequence goes on along the minus strand of OY998244.1, from coordinate 4,959,698 downwards.
GATCATTGGGTTGAAGGGGAAGATTTCTGGGTTGTCCAAAGGCATCACTCACCTTACTTTTGCTTCGTAGTTGGACCATTCTAACGCTTTCTGGAAGTAAGAAGCTGTCGCTTCCCACAGACGGCGCCAACTGATGAAGCGTAGAAAGATCGGGTAGAAAACGATGTTGTTCCTGTCAAAAAGAACAAACAGTGACCGGAAGAGGTACCGGTGGGGTACTGGCCAAATAGGCTCCGACGGTCAAGTTAGAACTTGAATCGTTTAGAAAATATAGCAGGAGTAATAGTGGGTGATTATTGCGTACCTCTTTAGGTTGACCCAACCCTATATTTATAGGGTCTTTAATGCGGTGGTCCTGATAGAGTTGTAGCGTGTCGTATATATCTTGACAGCTACCCATATATATCCTGATAGGATTCTGATAACTACCCGTAGGTATTCTGTTGAGATGTGTAGAGTCCTGGTAGCAGGTAGTCGGTTGACAAATCATTATGCACGTGTCGTAGTCGGTTGACAAATCATTATCTGCATGTGCCGTACAAATTATACCTATCAAAAATCATCTCAGGCCAAAACAAAGTGCAGAACCTCCCTTTTTCACTTTATATTTTCACTGGTTTATGGTTTTAGGAGGGCATATATATATATATATAGCTTGTACTTGTGTAAATATTGTTTAGGTTTTTCCTACGATTAATAGAACAACAGTTTTCAAGCTTTCATGGTATCAGAGCCGAAGAGAATTCTGGTATGAGATTGCAGCAGTACTTTTTTGCATCGCACCTTGTCTTGGCAACATCAGGTTGTCTTCTTTGTTAGCATCGAACGACCTCTATCCATCAGTGCCAAAGTTTCTCTCTCTCTCTCTACAAGCCTTGAACCCCTGTCCTTGATGATGCTTAGACAAAAATTATGCAAGTATAATTAAACTTTTTTTTTTAAAGTTTAAAATATGTAAAAAGTTAATGTTTGTAAAAACTTAATCTATATTTGTGTTTGATAAAAGTCAAAATTAGCCAAAAAAATGAAAGTTTTAAAAAATTTAAATAAGAAAAAACTATTTTTTATTACATAATAAAATTAAATAAAAAGACATTACAACTTTCAAAAAAAAAAAAATTTTACAGTAAATTGGATCAGTTTCGCTTCCACACTACAATCGAGACCCATCATTTTTGACAGTGCACATCTCTGCCCGACTTGGTAGGATTCGCGATGCGGGGAATAATTTGGATCTTAGGCTAGACCTCATGAATCATTTGTAGAATAAATTTAGTAATGAAGAAGTGTAATGGATAAATAGAATAAAATGTATTTTTTTATATAATGTATGGTTTTTTATTTGGTTGAGATTGTAATTTTTACATTATTTGTGATGAATAAATAATAATTTTAAATATTATAGTATTTAAAAATATTGAATTTATATTATTTATTTGGGCTATAATTATTCATATAGTGTAACATATATAACTTTTTTTTAATGTGACCAATTATATGTATATATATATATATATATATATAAACACACATAATATACACATATGAGTACCACTTGACCCGCTGACTAGATTTCTCACAAACATAGATGAAGACTTTAGTTTATTTTTTTTATATTTTTTATCCCCTTCTCTCTTTCTATACCAGTAGTTATCCATATATATATATTCCCCAATTCAGATAATACGCAAGAAGAGAGACAACTCTAATTTCAGGCAATACGCAGAGAAGAGAGACGAGGGCAGAGGAGAGATATATCCATATCACATCTGTAATTATCCATATATAAATAAATAAACTAGAGTATCCATATATATATAATTCAGTCACACCAAGCCCTAGCCTAGAGTAGAGAGACGATGAGATCGAAGAGGGATAAGGTACATATCTTTGATTTCCAATTTATGATTTTCATATATATATATATATATATATATATATATATCAAACTCGAGTCGATCAGATCTATATTTACATATCTTTGATTTTTAATATATATTTTTTTATTCATATATGAGTTTGGATATATATTGTGATGTGTATATATATAGTGTATGGATAACCGTTTCTTCCTCCTTCTCAACCGTCTCCCTCCCTTTCCCCTGACCAAATTTGGCGAGGCATATAGCCAGCCAGCATGAGCCCCTCCCTTTTGGCTAGCCTTATACCTACCTCTTTGGCTGGCTATCCATATAGCCAGCTCGCCACATAGCAACCATACCGGTTGCTCTTAGCACGAAGGGTGTGGCCTTGTCAGTACCGCTCGAAAAGTTTATAAGGTGTTGACTGAGGTCCCAAAAACATGTAAGAGTTATCATTATCAGTATACTCAGCATCAACACTTTAATAAATGCAACAAAAACACAGCAATGGTCAAGATTATGCCCCACATTGTTATCGCAAAGTATATATCCCAACTTTTATACATGTTAGTCTTTCTCTTCTTAATAAAATCATCGTAATCCATACCTGCATGAAGAAGGTTAGGGATTAATAATGTATATACAATATGTGCTAATTAATTAAGCTAGAAAACATGTTCTTTTAAGGTTCAATTTCGTTAGTAGACTGTATAAATATATAGATATCTATTTTGTTTTAATTGAATAACTAATTTATTACAAAAAAGGAAGGTTAATAAAGATTTACGAAAAGAATAGAACATCAAATATTATACTAACAAAAAATTTATAGTGATTATAGTGGACGCAACTTTAGCTAGGGTTCTTAACTTTTCAGGGTTCTTATGGAAGGGTGAGGAGGTGGATGATGTGGCCATTAGGGTTCCCTAACTGGCAGCCGACTCTGTTTGCAAGGAGGCTGATAAGGTGAAAGAATCTCCGATGCATACATATATATATATAAACCCTCATATAATAGGTAGATAAATTTTAGCATACGACCAAAGTCCTACATGGGTTAGTAATTGGGAAGATTATGGGTATATAAAGTATGTACATATTTGTGAGATCTTTTAGGTAGAGTCCAAAAGCAAATCCATGTGATCCTAATCCAAAGTGGACAATATTACACCAATATTGAAATATATGGGGCCCATAATTTCTTAACAAACTCCAATCGAAAAATATTTAAAGAATGAAAAATATGTTTTCATTCAAATTAAATACTATAGGGTGCGTTTGGAAAACCTATTTTTTGTATTTATTTTTTGTCTTCAAATACAAAAACTATTTTTGTATTTGTCTTTATTTTTTTCACAAAAAACTAAAAACAAAAAAACGTTTTGATGAAAATCTGCATTGAAAAATAAAATGGTATCGGTGGGCGGCGGCGGTGACCTGCGGCGGTGGTGGTGGGTGACTGGCGGCGGGTTAAGGCGGCGGTGGGGCCCGGCGGTGGCGGCGACCGGTGGCGGGGGGTGGTGGTGGTTGGTGGCGGTGGCGGTGGCAGAGGTGGTACCTTAAACAATGAAAAAACTCAAAAAACAACTAAAAGTTGTATTTGGTGTTTTCACCATCTTTACACACTATTTACAGAAAACAGTTTTCTTGGAAAAAACGTGTTTTTTTTTAACTGGATAAATAATAAAAAAAACAAAAATTATTTTCTCGTATCCAAACGGACCCTATGTTTTACTGCTCTGGCTAATTCCTTGCTCACCCTCGGTTCTCCCATTCAAATATTATGAGAATGAAATTTAGTCTTTGTATATGACACTATATATATATAGTTTTCAAATCATAGCCGGTTTAGTTTAGCTATATAACTATAGTTTTCAAATCATAGCAGGATTAGGTTTTCTAACTCATTAGTGTTAGGAATTTATGGGTGTAAATTGGCTCGCAACTAAAGTGAAATTGAGAAAAATAAAGATAAATTGAACACAAATATTTTAACAGTAAAAGGATTTTACTATTATAAATTGGGATTACAATAACTTCTCTTTCATAAATTAAATAACACAAATATTTAAGAGAAACTTTTCTCTCTCTATATTTCTACTAGAATGGGATACCTTTACAACACTAGTCCTATCTCTATTTATAGATTTTCATAAACTTGTTTGGATCCTTGTAGAAGTTCCAAACCGTGTCAATAGTCAAACCCACCATTGAAGCTTCTCTTCTCCTTCCATGGCTGCTAGTCTTCAACACCAGATCCTTCTTGAATGCTCTAGAGGTTCTTGAACAAGCTTGAGGCTTCTTCCAGTTTCTTCCAATTCCTACAATTAGTACTCCCACGTCAAGAAAAACAAATTATCCTCAATGAGTTGACTAATATTTTACTATAATTAATCACACCTCTGTCCCAAAATAATTGGACTTTTTTACCACAGTAGATTTTATTGTATTGATATTTACTAACTTTACATCTTTATCCTTGTGCAATTAGGAAAAATTAAAAGTTAGTGGGTTGTTTAAATATACTTGGAGAAGAATAATTTGGAAAAGTAAAAAATTAAGACTATTTTAGGATTTGAAATTATACAAGTAAAGTAGGAAAAGTGGATAACTAATATCGGTTATATTTTAAGTTGTTAATCCATGTTTGCCTATCATTTGCTCAAGGGTCGCGTGCGTTAAACCCCCTATAGTATGAATATAGTGCGTATAACACCCTCCTAGTTTGATTTCACCATAATCCTTTTATTTAAGTGCGAATTGATCCCATTTCGTGTTAAATGACATATATGCCCTTAGTATAATTCGAAAAACATATATAAATTTGAAATATTATATAAAATTCGTAAAAATATATATATATAATTTGAAAAAATATCTAAATTTCAAAAAATATATATTAAATTTCAAAAAAATATAAAATTCCAAAAAATATAAATTTCAAAAAATTATATAAAATTGGAAAAAACATATATAAATTCAAAAAATATATATAAATTTCGAAAACATATATAAATTTTGAAATATATATATATATATAAAATTCGTAAAAATATTAAATTAGAAAAAAATATATTAAATTTTGAAAATAAAATATAAAATTCGAAAACATATATAAATTTCGGAAAAAAATATATAAAATTCGGGGAAAATATACTTCTATTTTCTACTTTCTTTGACTTTAAATTTTGTTTTGGTGTATTGTACTTTGGTCACTTGTGTTTTTTATACTTCTATTTGCACACCTATTTGAATTTTATATATTTTTTTAATTTTATATATTTGTTTCAAATTTTATATGTTTTTTCGAATTTTATATATATATTTTCAAATTTTATATATTTATTTCGAATTATATATATTTTTCGAAATTTAATATTTATTTTTCGAAATTTATATATATTTTTTGAAATTTATATATTTTTTTACGAATTTTATATATATATATTTCGAATTTTATATATATAAATTTTGAAAATTTTATTTTATATATATATATATTGGTTTCGAATTTTATATATATAAATTTCGAATTTGAATTTTATATATTGGCTTTGAAATTTATTTTTCAAAATTTATATATATATTTTGAAGAAAAATGGTAAAATGAGTATTTAAAAGAGTATAAAAGTCAAAGAAGGGGGTATTCGCACGTTTTCGAAATTTGCAGGGGGTGTTTGCACGTTTTTCAAAAATACTGGTGTCAATACACACATTTTCAAAGTACAAGATGTTATACGCACTGTATTTATACTATAGGGTTGTTTTTTGTACTTAACACTTTGCTCAATTGTGATTTGTGAAGCATAAGATTCTTTTTGAAAATAAAATTTGTTCAATAAGTTAAATTAGTTTCTTCATGATGATTTTAGTTTGAATGAAAATGTTGTTTGTATAGTATTATAACATCCAATTTTTTTATTCTTTAATTAAGTTTTCATTCTATTGAATCGTATTTTTAATTTTTCGATTCCTTCTTTTCTTTTTGTTTCGTTTCGGTTGTTTTGGAAGAAAAATAAGTTTGAAGAAAATCACAAAATGATCTATTATGTCATGCCTGTATATATTAACTATTGGGAAGTCAATTTATGTGGAATTTAGGGAATGTCATCATATGTAGAGGTGATAAACGGACGAGTTGGATTGGGTAGTAAATGGATGGGTCATAAATGGATCAGTGACCCGCACTCAATCCGCTAAGACGTATTGTAAACGGGGCGGGTCAACCCACCCGCCCCTCACCTTTTTTAAAAAAAATTATTAAAAAACTTTTTATTCTCTTTTTCTTGTTTGTGAGAATAGAAGTCAAATTTTTTTTTGCCAAATGCCGATCATAATTTATATATCTTAAGTGATATTATAACAAAATTATATTAGACCACATTAATCATTCTTGAACAAAAGTAATATCACTTTATTCTTGAATTTAAAAAAATAGCAAAATGAATGTTTTTATGTCGATCTGACAATCAGAGATAGATATAGATTGAAACATTTATACACATACATTTATATATACAAGGGAGAGACATATAGATAAAGATTGATTTATTGGGCAATAATTTGTGCAAATCTGAAAATTAAAAATCGTGAGTAATAATAATTTCCGAAAATTCAGAAATATTTATATATAACAAAAGAAAAAAAATTGACATTCGTGGTCCACTGGAGATATAGTATCAGTGATACTAGCGTATACTTGTTTTATTTTTCTAATTTTGTATGGGTGTACACTCCTGAATAAAAAATGTGCCCTAATTTACTTCAAGTATACACATGACAATAGTATTGGGATTGGGTGGCAGACCTGGACTGAGAGATAGAGTGAGAGGCGAGAAAGAGAGGGGCTGCTTAGGGTTGATAAGAGAGATGAGTAAACACGGGTACCCTCACCCAACCCGCTAACAACCTGTAAAATTGAGGAGTGTTTAAAATCTAATTCATTAGTGACCCGCATCTCAATCCACTCACCCAATAATCTAAAATTTGAGGGCGGGGCGGGTTGGTAGATTTGAGTAAATTTGTCACCTCTACATAATCGTAAGATCCCTTTTCCCAATTAGTCTTTTTCATATATTGTTTGTTAGGAAGAAATAAATCATAATATTGGATTTTTCTTTTTGTCAACTTTTACATTTCACTCAAACAAATCAAAGACAATAAAAAAATTGTTTTTAAATAGAATCCAAAAGGAAAAGATTATTTTTAATTTGTTAATATAACTTTTGACCGCACTTATCTTCAGAAATCGTTTAAATTTCACAAATACTTTCATTCATATTGAATGTATAACAAAATCATTTTCTTAATTACCTCCAATATCACAATATTTTTATAACTTGACTATACATCATTTAAACATCGCGTTAAAGGAATGATGAGAAAATATAAGTAATAAAAGTAAGATCATTACATTAATGTGGACGCGTACAAGCTCCAAAAATTTATTTTGAAAATACAAAATTGGGAATAAAAAACATGAATATCTATTTAATGTTTTTTTTATACTTAATTGGGTAGATCTCACTTTTTATATTAACTGCCATTTTGAATAACAATTTTATTTTACAAAATTCTTAGAAAAACTTGGTGATTTAATCAGTAAAATTTATTATTAGAATAGAGGTTGAAGAAATATAGATCATGAACTTGTATTTAATTTTCATCAAACCATGAACAAACAAAATATTGAAGTAGGCAAAGAAATAATCAAAACATTAATGAAATAAAGATATTTTAGTTTGAATAAATAAATAAATAAATAAAGACTTTATCTAAATTGTAGAATAAATAAATAAAGACTTTTAAGACGATCACACTTTACGGTCTATCATGCCATGTCTCTGACTATCTCTATATTAAATATTGGGAAGTCGGTCATAATTGTAAATATAAATAAGGTAAAAGTTCAAGTCAGCAAAATATCCCATATATTATAAAAGTTAGCAAATTAGTTCATTAAATTCTCAAAATTGAGCAAGTTACTTAACTATTTTTAAATGTTAAATTACCATTGTACCTATATATTAACCTTTTGCAAAATATAAAAATAAGAATTAACTTCATTCATACCCTTGAAATTTATTTTATCTTTAATTAGATCCCTTCAAATTTGTCAAACTTCATTTACACCTTTTATTTTTTCAAATTCACATCATTTACACCCCTAATTCCACTTAATACCTAAACTACCCTCAATGGTGAGACATGTGGTGTTTGGAAACAAGGATTGAATTTCTTTACTACCCTCAAATTTTATTATCTCTATCCAATATTTTTTCACTTTTAATATTATTATCTAGTTATAGAATAATTATATATATATATATATATATATATTTTACAATAAACGAATTTATTTTTGATATATTCCGAAATAAAAAATAAATTCCGAAATATATATTTTTTCAAACTACCAACTAGGGTATATTATTTTTTATCTTTTAACATTATTATCTAGTTATATAAATTATTTTATTTGTATATATATATTACTATAAATAATTTTTTTTATGTTGAAATGAAAAATTAATGCCAAAATTTGACCAAAAGATAGGTTCTGTCTATTGACCGAAATTTGACAAAAAAATTAATGCTGAAATTAATGGTAGTTCGAAAATAAAAGATTGGTTATGTCTATTGACCAAAAGATTTTCTCAATTATCACTTGAAATTTGATGATTTTAAAACACATTTCATGTTTCAGTGATAAGGACTCAAACTGTCAAACGACGGAGTCGTGGCTTTAGATACAGAGAATAACATATTTGGGCAAAAAAAAATAAAAAATAAAAACTTCAGCATTAATTTTTTATTTTGGCATAAAAAATCGTTTATAGTAATATATGTATAATAAATAATTTATATAATTAAATAATAATATTAAACTTGAGGGGATCTAATTGGAAAAAAATAAAAATAAACCTTAGGGGTATAAATAAAGTTAACTCTTATTTTTTATATTTTACAAAAGGTTAATATATGGGTACAATAGTAATTTGATATTGAAAGTATGGGTCCAGAGGTAACTTGTTCAATTGTGAGAACTTGAGGAATTGATTTGCTCACTTTTACCATGAGTATTTAACTCACTTAAAGATACTTTTGACTCTTTTTTTTATCACTAATCTCTTGCCTATAAATTATTCTTTTTGAAGTATTGTTTGTTCGAACAAATAATACTTTTTTTCAGTACCGGTTGATATTAATTTTCCTTTTCTAAAATTGAAACAAAATGATATAATAAAATTTGGCTTCAATAAAGCGTAGAAATAAATAAGTATAAAAAAGCCCACACTTTTATACCACCCATCCACTACCAATCTTACCTTGTATCACCTAAACTATATATTTCTATCATTATCAAACTTTTAATTGGTAAATATTGTAATTTTTGGAGCCCCACGATGTTGAGAAAGTATATAATTTAGCTCTAATATTGAAAGATATTATTTTTTTTCAATTATCTCCCATATCACAGTATAGTTATTACTTTTAGGGTTAATTTCAGTAAACCCCCATATACTATTCACATTAATCAACTAACCCCTTATGTATCAACTTTGCCCCCTATACTATTCAATTTCATCAAATTGCCCCCTCATCTCACATTTTGAGTCAAAATGCCTAACCTACCATCAATAGTATAAGGAGGTTTGTTGACTCAACCATTTAAAAAATTTATTAATTTCAAAAATTCATTTTTTTCCGAAAACCTGCGACATATGAAAAAAAAAAAATTCAAAATTTTTTTTCCGAAAACCTGCAAAATATGAAAAAAAAAAATTTCAAAAATTTTTTTGCAAAAAATATTTTTTTCCGAAAACCTGTAACATATGAAAAAAAAACAAATTTCAAAATTTTTTTTTTTTCATATTTTTTCCGAAAACTTGCAACATATGAAAAAAAAAAAATTCAAAATTTTTTTTTTTTCATATTTTCCCCGAAAACCTGCAACATATGAAAAAAAAAAATTTCAAATTTTTTTTTTTCATATTTTTTCCAAAAACCTGCAACATATGAAAAAAAAAATTATGATTTTTTTTCCGAAAACCTACAACATAAGAAAAAAAAAAATTCAAAATTTTTTTTGTAAAAAATCATTTTTTTCCGAAAACCTGCAACATATGAAAAAAAAATTCAAAATTTTTTTTTTGCAAAAAAGTATTTATTATGTTCCAAAATATGAATTTTTTTGCGAAAAATATATATTATGTTCCAAAATATGATCTTTTGCAAAAAATATACACTATTATGTTCCAAAATATGATGTTTTCCGAAATATATTTTTTTGCAAAAAACATATACAATTATGTTCCAAAATATGATTTTTTTTCGAAAAATAATTTTTTTGCAAAAAGTATATATTTTTTTTCCGAAATAATTCAAATTTTGGAAAATAATATGCTCCCTTTGAAAAAAAAAATTCCGAAATATATATATATGTATATTTCTGAATTTATAATTTTTGTGAAAAATATAATTAATTTTTGAAAAATAAATTTTTTAAATGGTTGAATCAACAAACCCCCTTATACTATTAAGGGTAGTTTAGGCATTTTGACTCAAAATGTGAGGTGAGGGGATAATTTGATGAAATTGAATAGTATATGGGGCAAAGTGGACACAGAAGGGGTTAGTTGATTAATATGAATAGTATAGAGAGGTTTACTGAAATTAACCCTTACTTTTATGATAAAATATTATCATTTAAATTGAATTATAGTTATTACTTTTACGATAAAATTTTATCATTTAAACTCAATTACCTTCAGTATCATACTGAGAAACTCATTATATATAACCGAATAAATATGTGTAGATAAATAAGAAATCATTCACAACTATATCATTTAAACATCGCATTAAAAGAATGATGAGCGAATATAAATGGTAAAAGTACCGTCATTACATTCAGGTGGCTAATAGTAATTGCGTGTTTCAACAATCAACACCCAACATTTTAAATGATTTATAATATTTACACACATCCGTAAAGGAGCACGTGCAAGCTCCAAAACTAATTATTGTAAAAAAACTGGAATTAAAAAACATGAATATTTAATTAATGTTTTCTTTTATATTTGGGGTCTTCTTAGCATGAAAGATCTCACTTTTATATTAATTGCGATTAGGAATAACAATTTTAGTTTACAAAATTCTTAGAGAAACTTATTGATTTCATCAAGAAAATTATGATTAGACCAGAGCTCAAAGAAATATAGATCATGAAATTATATTTAATTTTCATCAAACCAGGAATAAATAAAATTTTCAAATAAACAAAGAAACAATTGAAACATTAATTAAATAATGACATTTTTTATTTTAAAAATAAATAAATAAAGACATTAATTAGCTGAAAACCAGTTGATTTCTACTCGGTCTTCATTTGATTAAAGGGCCTTCCAAATAATTAGACCATGACTTATTACTTGGATCATATTATATATTTAAATAACAGTGGATAGAGTTCTATAAACATAAGAGGTCATTGAGATTAATCATTGCATCATTCATGTTTTTGGAATAAATCAATCCTCCGTGAAATTAATTACAAATAAAAAAAAAATTATAAATCTCTGAATTTTGTAAGAGACTAAATGTCATTATATTTTATTCTATTAACATTAATTCAATTTCAATCGGTATTCTAGGGCAGTCCATTACATAATAATTTTGAAGTGAGAAAATGATAATGCATTACTATTTAAAACTGATCGGCTATATTGAGACAATTAAAATTAAAAAAATGAATTATTAATATACAACAGAGGGAGAATTTAAGCAGCCGTAGATAGTTGTATTTCTTCAATATTTTTTGAGTAGATTCTATTTAAATAGTCTATTGTAAAGGTATGGTAAAAGCAAAATACTAAGGCCCCGTTTGGATACGGAAAAACAGTTTTTGTTTTTTTACTATTCACCAAGTTCAAAAAAAAAAACACGTTTGGCAAACGCGTTTACTGTTCACTTTTTTTTTCCCAAGAAATTTGTTTTCTGTGAATAGTGTGTAAAAGTGATAAAAACACCAAATACAACTTTTAATTGTTTTTTGAGTTTTTTCACTGTTTAAGTGGTAAAACAGTGAAAACACCAATTCCATAAAATACAACTTTCACCAAATAAAAGTGGTGAAAACATCTTCATCCAAACGTTTTTTTGTTTTTAGTTTTTCGCTGAAAAAAACAAAGACAAATACAAAAACAGTTTTTATATTTGAAGACAGAAAACAAATACAAAAAACAGGCTTTCCAAACCCACCCTAAATAATTTGAATAACATCAATTAGTACTTTGTAGAGTTATAGGAGTATCATTAAAGACCGTTTAATGATGTCATGTAATATACTTAAAGGAGTTTTTTGTAATTTACATTAGCCATTTTAGTGCAACCGCAAATGAAACGTTTCATTTGATAAGAATCATTCAATCCACAAAATGAAATCTGATACAACTAACAGATTTGGATACATTTAATTGGACTTTTTTCGACAACCAAAAATCTCAGTACAAAAGTTTACTTTTATCGGGTGGCTTTATACAGTCTCGTGAATTAGTCGAAATGTGCGTAAGCTGATTCGGGCATTAAAATTATAAAAAAATAAAAAAAAAAAATTTACTTTAATAATTGGATGAGCTTTACCGAAACAAACATTGAATCTTTTTTAGGGTAAAACAAAATATGAAAACCTTCCGGCTCAACTGCTAAACACGACATGAGACTCGTTAGAAATAGATTTTTAAACCTAAGGAAGGTAAATGGAAATTTTATATCTCAATAGGTTTTCATTTCCTTTAAAAAAATAAAAAAAAAGTTTCTTCATTATGATTTTAGATTGTGTTAGAAGAAATAATGCTTTGATAATATGATAATGAAGAAAAGATAACAAAGATAATAAAGAGAATAATGGAGAAAAATAATATTATTGATGTGTGTTAAAAGTATATGATTACAATATAGATGACTCCTATATATAGAAGATAACGTGTAGTGAACAAGTAAACTTAGTGTAGGGATAAGTCAATTTTATATCTCAATAGGTTTTCATTTCCTTTAAAAAAAGAAAAAAAATAAGTTTATTCATTATGATTTTAGATTGTGTTAGAAGAAATGATGTTTTGATAATATGATAATGGAGAAAAGATAATAAAGAGAATAATGGAGAAAAATAATATTATTGATGTGTATTAAATGTATATGATTACAATATAGATGACTCATATATATAGAAGATAACGAATAGTGAACAACTTGAGTTTGGAAACCAATTCTTTAAAATCTGGCAAATGAACTATGGTGAAAATATCAACAAATTGATCTTGATTCTGATTCTAAGTGTGATTGGTTGTGCGGAAGCGTTGATTCCTGACAAGAGCGACTGATTCTGATTCTGATTCTTGAATGAAAAATTCTAAATCACCAAGACAGAGAAGATGATATAGAATTGAAGGTTCGGTTGATCAAGTAAGAGATGATGATCGATCGAAAAGAAGTGAAGATTAATCAATAGAAGAGACAATAATTAATTAATGACAAGATTAGATTCCATAAAAGGATGAGATGAAGAATACCCAAAAACATGTATGATTTCCTAAACGGATGAGTTGAGAAATTCCAAAAAGGATAAAATGAAGAATACCCAAGAAATGGGTTTGATTCCCCAAACGAATGAGATGAGAAATTCCAAAACGGATGAAATGAAGAATAATAAAATGTTGACTATAAGAATCAGCATAGCGAATACCCTAAAAGGGTAAAGAACAAGTACCCAAAAGGGTAGAGAATGAGTCGGAGAGAGTAATGAAAAATTCGAAGTTAAATATCAAAAAACCGACTATACGGTTGCGTCCTGAGTGATCCAATTAGCTGAAATCGACTATTCGTTTGCTAAAATTGAAGTTAAAATGAGTCCGGAATGCACAAAAGATTGAATAATGGCAAAATTGTAATTTCGCAAGAACCTGATGACGTGGCACAATCTGGCAGTGACACGTGGTAACTTCCAATGGAGACACGTGTCAACTTCTGGTGACAACATGTGGTAGTGCTGATAAGTTAAATTATCGTCAAAATCTTTGCAAAATATCGTATTGTCAAAATCTCCTCAATTGATCGCCAAAATATAGTCAAAATCTCACAAAAATATTGTCAAAATATCGCGTGAGGTACGTGGAGCGCATGAGGCGAGTGACGCCCACGCGCACTGGAGATTGAAGGCGCTTAGTGCTTAAGACTGAGGACTCTGACACGCCGCTCGTCTATAGGCGCATGCGGTGGATTTTGGCCAAGTTTTCATCGACCGTGGCTTCATCTGGAGATGGGTCGGTTATTGGTGCTTTCGGATTCCGATTCCGACGACTTTGGAACATCGAATTTGGACTAGGATTCTGATTCTCATTGGTTTGCTGCAATTGATGAAGATGAACAAGAAACAGACCTTAATGCTGGTCACGAACAAGATGCAGATAAGGGCACAAAACGAAAGGAGAGTAACCCGCGGTGATGACAAAGAAAAGATCCGCGTTGGTAGTGGATGAGAGTTTTCCTCGGCGATGGCAAACGACAACGATGAACATACTACGATGATAAGTGACCGACAATGACAAATTGGTCAGATACCGAGAACAATCAAAATAGTGTAGTGTATGGTTGTTGAAGAAGATTCATAGAAAATAAAGAATAATCAAATTAGGGTTTGGTAGAGAGAAAAAAAATAGGAGTAGAGATAGAAAAGAATAAGAGAGATTGAAAATCAAGGATGATGAGAGTTGATTAAGAAACTAGGGTTTCAACAGAAGATCGTCGTCGGGGATGGGAGATGGAGTGTCATCCCCGACAAAGATGACACTAAGCGAAAGGAATTACCAAGAACCAATTGACTCTGATACCATATTTGAAAAGAATAATGAAGAAAAAATAATATTATTGATGTTTAAAATTTTGTTTATGGATAACAAACGTTTCTTTATATTTTTTTAACTTAAAGAATGATATAGCATTCAATCATATCATTAATGTTTAGATTATTATTATTTTTTATTTTTTTTGGATGTCAAAATAAAGAACAATAATTTTAGTCCACGTAACATAATATTTAAGAAAGTCACACGTAACTTATATTTTACCATGTCTTTATATATTAATATAGGAAACTAAATTCATGTGGAATAAATAGAAATTTCATCATTATAAATTCTAATACGATAAATTGAATGTATGTTTTACGAGGATTTCACCTCGATTTAACAAAGAAAATTTATTTAGAGTGAAATCAATAATTCATATTATTATAAATAAAATTTAGATTGAAACTCATACACGCATCTGGTAACAACTACCTAATTTTTTTACGACTGTATGTATTGAACACGGTTTTATAACTCCGACAAACTAGAAAGGGCATGTTTGGTAGAGCTGTGTTTGTGTTTGTGTTTGTGTTGAAATAAACAATAATCACGTTTTTTGTTTTTTCGTTTATTCATCCAAAAACATAAGTATGTTTGGTAGAGATGTTTTTTGGGTCGAATTTGAAAAATTAAAAATCAATAAACACGTTTGGCAGAGTCCTGTTTTTGATAACAGAAACAGAAAAACATGTTTGGATAGCCCTGTTTTTCCTAACAGAAACAGAAAAACATGTTTGGCAGAGTTTGTTTATTCTGAATTTCAGATAACAGAAACAGAAAAACACGTTTGGTGACTTCAAATATAATTTTTTTGTTATTTGAAAATACAAAAATTAATGATGTCAAATTTTTGGCAATTGAAAGACACTTCTTTACCAAATATTCTCTATGACAAGTTGGTATTGTTCATCATGAACACTTTTGAAAATGAAAAAAATTCGGCAACACCTCCCCATGAGTTGCCAGGTAAGATTACATATATCATAAATTAAAAAATAGAAGAATTTTCCCTGGCTATATATATAAAAAAAAACAAATGAAAAAGAAAATAAAGTTGTATGTTTGACTCTCAACCTCATTGTCATTTCTTCGAATTCATCTAAATTAATTTGAATTCACCTAAATTAAAAATCCATCCAGTCACACTATCTATTTTCTCATCTCGAGTGCATAACTTGTGGCATGTGTCAGATATACTTGTCATATTCATAAAATAAAAATAAAAGGTAGAAAGAAAATGGAAAATGAAGGTAGATATATGTAAATATCATCACAATCTTTTATTACAATTGCCAAGATAGAGAAATACTCGTTGTTCAATATAATGGAACAAAAATTATCGTCCATAAAAGATGATTCAAGTCTTTTGCTTCTAAATAAATCTCCCCTTAAAGCTAATTCATCTCATTTGTATTTCTGAAAGAAATAAAAATTACATGCACACATCCTTCTTTTTTGGCCTCTCCGGCTAGAGAATCGTATATTCCATATGAACTTGTTGAGAAGCTCTTTCATGTTAACTTGATGTGGAGAAATGGTATATCCTTTTTAAGTCTTGAAAAACCCATAGTTGCTCCAATGAAGTTAAAGCCTTAAAGGAGAGCATTGAAGTATTTATCACTCATGGGGATTTCTATACACTTTGCTGCTTTTGCCCATACTGAATTTCTTCAATACCCCAGCATTATTACTGCTTTACTTCTACTTTTTTGAAACACACACACATATATATATATATAGAGAGAGAGAGAGAGAGGTTTGTCGCAAAGAAACTGTTGTGTCATTTTAACAGTAACACATTAAAATTTGTTTTAGTATGATTCTTGATTCTGAAACATTTACAAGTGACATGGGAATGAACAAATGTGAAATTCGTTCTCGTGTAAAAAAGAGCCAAAAAAAAAAGGAAAAAGTTAAGCTCGGGCCAGTGGAGAACAAGCTCATTTGCTAACCTGGCCTGGTATACATAATATTCCACAACCATATAAACTGAAAAAAAAAAAAAAAAAAAGAATTATGTTCTTCGACCCATGTTCCATGGAGTAAAAGTTGGAGACGATCCTCGCAAGCAAAGAACTAATAACTGTAAATCTACTACAACTGGGATAGCTAACTTCTGGTCTCCGGAGCAAAACAATACTGGAAGACAAATGAAACAATCATTAAAAAAAGGAAAGTGATTTCCCCAAACAACCAGAAGTGCAAGAACTAAGAAATTAAAAATTAAAAAAAAAAAATTAACAAAATAAGATGTTAGATTGCCAAGGGGGAACCAAATATTAAATGCATCACTTTTCAAGCAGAGTTAAGAAACTATGAAAAATAAGAAATTTTTAGCAATGAATCTGTAGATTTTACAAAATAGTAGAATATATACATACAAATATACATATTTAACATCCCACCAGAATCAAAGATAAGAATGCAATAATTCAGAACCCAAGCTCCATCCTCCTAGTCCTTCAAAAGGGAAGGCAGCAACATGGAAAAAAAATATTAAATAGGTTAAGTCATAATACAAACTCACAATTGCCTTCTTTGTAGGTCATATTGATGAGCAAATGGACACTCCTCCTCCTCCTCTTCTTCTTCTTCTTCTTCCTCCTCCTCCTCCAGTCCCAATCAGTGTCTTCTAGGTGCTGGTGATTAGCCTCATCATTTTCCTAATTGTTCCATGCACCTATATCAATGGTTTCATCATCAAATGTGCATAACCATGCACCTGAATGAATGTGTTAAGAATATCAACCAGATCACTGAAATTACCTCAGAATTTCCAAAACCCGTCAGAATGCAGTATGGATTTGAACAACTTCGAATTAGCAATAGTGCAGAAAAAGCAAAGCAAAGAATAGATAAATATAACATCTATCGTTCGGCCCAAATTAAGTCAGCTATTGTATCGCGAACTGCATTCATTGCACCCCTCGTAGGCATAACATTTTCAGGTGCATGATTGTCATCTCCATCATCATCCTCATTCCCTTCGCCCGAGCTCTCACCCGATGTACCGTCAAATATAACATCTGCCTGTCCGTGCATCCTAATGAAGTTGTGCAGTGCACAACAAGCTACTACAATGTCGACCTGTGTAGGAAACTTGTAGCAAGGCATCCGCTTAAGAATTGGAAATCGCATCTTCAACATGCCAAAACATCTTTCAATCACATTACGTAATGAAGAATGCTTGAAATTATACAATTCCTCACGGCGGCGAACACGATTACCTCCAGTACGAAATTCGGCCAAATGGTATGTTTGACCTCGATACGGAGCTAGAAATCCCGGTTGATTGGCATACCCAGAATCAACCAAATAATATTTTCCTGGTAAACATAAAATATGTTATAGAATGAACTTAGGAAAATATGTTAAAAAAAATCATGGAGGAATTATATTTTTGTTAATATATACCTTCAGGAGGCATGGGAAAGTCTAAATCCCCCCGTGCAAGACACTCATTCAAAATTCTAGAATCATTGGCTGTCCCTTCCCATCCACCTATGACGTACGTGAATTTCATGTCAAATGAACAGACGGCCATCACATTCTGAGAACAAAACCCTTTCCTGCCCCTGTATCGTACTTGTTTACTTGCTTCGATATGGGCATCGACATGGGTGCCGTCTATTGCACCCACGCAATTTTCAAAGAAAGGAAAATACTTTGGATTCGCCAAAATTTCAGGTGGCACGACATTGAAGTTAGGAGGAACAATTATTTCAGTTGCAAGAATGCTTATAACATGTAAAACACGGTGAAAGTGAGTGAATATAGTCCATGTTGAGTGTTGAAATCGTTCAGCTACCAACCGATTCCTAGCATTATGGCTCAAAGTTAGGAGGAATATAGCTAACTGTTCCTGTGCCGTTAACCATTTGGAGTTGCTTAACCCTAATCCCTTTAATCGCTCACATAAATTTTCAAAGGCATCAGGGTTCATCCTCAAATTTTCATAACACCTACTCTCATTCCCGCGGACTAACTCAGTAACATATTGTTGACCACGTAAAGCCGAAGTCCTACACGGCATTTTGTTTCTCTGTGAATTATATTGTTGCAATACCTGACATACTGCAGCGAGGCAAGAATTTTCATCTGAATCATCAACAAGTGATTCAAGAACAATGTTGACGATGTCCTGTAACATACGGCCATCATTACTCATGGCGCAAAATAGGATTGACGATGTCCTGATACAGTATTAAAGCAAACATTCAACAGGTTTCCAGGCCTTGCAGAAAAATAGGAAAATAGAAAAACTATAGTTCATCATGAGGCACAAATAATAAAAAATACTACTATTTGACCAAAACATAAAGATCCAATTTAAAAATAAACATAACATAATAATCATCCACATTTAGTCTTACAATCATCCAATATTTAAAAATACACACACAATCCTCCAAATTTAAAAGTACACACACAACTACAGATTCATGACCCATGCCACTTTCCTCTCATCTGAAAGCTTAAGAAAGAAACGTCGAAAAATTTCAGAATGTTCGAACTTATCAATGGCCTTAGCAAAATGGGCATCATCCACTCCTACCAGCTTCCCTAATATATCAGCACATTGTTCAAATTGTTGGTAAATATTGTCAATTTTAGTTGGTGAGATAGCCTCATCGCTTTTCCCTTTTTCATAGGCGGATACAACACTACCCACGCTTTGACTCACGATCTGAACCTTAGCAACACTAGTATCTTTAATAACAGCTATCAAATCATAAATTGCCTTTGACGTTGGATCATGCTTCTTTTTCTTTCGGGCATGGACTGGTTCAGGAGTATCGAACACATCATCCTCATCATCAATCTCTATGTCAACATGAGCACGGGACGAGGACCCTGGAAAGGATGAGGGTAACCTAGTAGAAGGTCGGACGTGTTCACCAGTGGCTTCAGTACCTCCCACTAATAGAGTCATTTGCCTATAGTAAACGTAAGGCTTTCCCAGGAATTTTGCCTTGCAACCTTTGTGCACCTACAACATAATATAAACCGTCTAGTTTAGTAAATGATATTACTAAATTGTAATCTCAACTTCTAAAACTATATTCAATAATACTAACCTGATCCAACCTATTCCATTGTTCAGACTCCATAGTCACCATATTCGTCGCCTCATCAAAGCCAACTCCTGTTTCCTTTTTGACATTTAGAAACAAACGGTGGTCTTTTTTCAGACTTTGCCATTTATTCCTAATCACAGTTGGAGTATACCCAGATCCGAATTTGGCTTTAACACCTTCACGAATATGTTTCCACCCAATTTTTGTGAAAGATCCTTCTATCTTATAACCCAAATTGACTTGTTCCTCCATCAAACTGAACAATATATCAAGTGGCCCTTTCCCCCAAACGCGAGGATGATCTACCTCCTCGTTCATGTTAGTGGTATCCATCTAAATTTTCAATAAGACATATTGCAAGTCCATCACTAATAAATATTATAAGGTAATCAGATACCAATTGATAATATCATTGAGTATAAACAGACAATATTTTAAATTCTCAGGCATAACTAAATATTTCTGTTCATTCATTATTAATTTGCAAATGAGTTTCAAGTTATATTTTTCTCTAACTAAGGGATCTTAATTCAGAACCTTATATGTAAGTGAAGCAATACAGATGCAAATTGAAGTGCAGAGAAGACTCCACGAGCAACTTGAGGTATATATACATACATATATGTAAATTTACCTCAACTAGAGAAAGAGAAGAAGCTACCACATTGATATAAACTGCCTAATTTTGCACGAAAATAATGCTGCATCAGTTTGCTTTCATCTGAGAGTACATCAAATCTGATTCCAGAATGCGGAAGAATAGCACTAAGCATGTTTTCTACTCGCACTGTTATTTCATTCTTGTCATCTATTCCAAACTCCCTTGCACATGCAGCAGCAGTTTGGAATAGATGCATTTAGTATCCTCTACGTTGTGCAAGTAAAGGTTTATAGGCCAAAGATGATGGGGATAAAGAGAGGATGGGTTATAATAAGCTTAGTACAATTATTCTTCAATGAATCAATTACCGGGTATTAGACGATAGCATCACTTTCTCCTACTGTTATAATGGTTGACTAAGAAAGGGCAGGTTTGCGATTGTTTCAGACAATATGGAAGGAAGTAAATTAGTCTTTAAATAATCACAGAGGTCCCAGAAAAGCAGTTTTACCGAGACTATTTAATACGACAATTGGTTCTAGAACTCATTATTTAATAGAACAACTTAAAACAATATATGAATAGCTCATGTAATACAAAATTTATAGTAAAAAATAAAGGTACTCATAAAACTTTTATTTCTTACAGAATTAGCCAAAAATATGAAATTCTAAAGAACTAGTAAACAATTACACATACGAGTGTAGCCAACATCGTTGGCCAGACAATCAAAACCTAATAAAATTGCTTATGCATGAAGATGACAAAATGCCCACGTACAAGCATGGTAATATCAACACCAGAGTGCTTTAAGATAGTGTATAGATTGATATGGTAAGTAATTGGCAGTTTTAAATGAAAGAGGAAAAAATTGTTAAGAGGGAAGGTAGCAAGTATAATTCTCCTTCGCGCACTTGGAAAGAGAGACACGGAAATATTAAGACAACATATAATATCACCAAGGTAAAAAAAATACACAATCCCAAACACATTTATTAAATAATGTTGCACGATTAAGTCTCAAGATCATACATGTACAGACTGGTCCTTGTCTTTTCTCTTTTGTTTCTTGAATCATGCAATTCTCAAAAAAACAAAAGGGACACATCTCTACATCCGGAAAAAGAAAAAAAAAATCAATTTTTTTGGATTGATGAAATTAATTCTTTGATGAAATCCTCGAAGATTACTAAACAGTTGATATATTCATATATTGACTTAAGATATTCTGATATGGATATTTTCATATTAAAACATCCTCACTCATCATGCATAAACTACGGAATTCAATAAACAAATCGATTTACAACCAAAAATTATCCTCTCAAATTTGTAAATCCCAAACTATAGTGATGCCCCACTAATGGGAATAATAGAATCTATATCAGCTACTCATCAAAAATAAAAAATTAAGAATGACAAATAAAAAAGCAGAACAAAACTGGAAAAAAGAACAAAACTAGATCGGCTACAGAACAAAATTTTGTAAACAAGATCAACAAAATATCTTAATCCTTTTACCATCACTGCATCAATCTTTATGTTTCCTGACTGTTGTTACTGTAACAAAAAATATTAATGCTATATTCCTTGCCAAAAAAATAGTGCAAGTTCATGACATTTATAATATCCAAAATTGGCATCAATATCTACCCAAAAAAATAAACGAGTAACTAAAATAATTTTATAGCACAACCCCTGATCATATTTACAAAAACCACACGTTAAATCCAACTTTATATGGATTACAATTTTGACGTAACATACACAAATGCCAAACCCCAAACAAATAATTACTATATATATATAAACGAAACAGACCTTGATACCATTACTGCACCAAATCCATCAAGGGCAATATATCACATAAACATTTATATCATCCGGTGCAAAAATAAGCAAACGAAGGAGATGAGACGAGCGTTTTTCAAAACACATGAAAAGAAAAACCATGTATCACAAGACAAACAATACACATACGATATATCCATAGCGAAACTCATATATTGGGGGTGCGTGACTCCAAATTTGTTGCTTCTGTACTTATATCAAAAGAGTATTATTCATATTTTACATACATACGAACCTGATATGAGCTTGAGGATGAAGATCTGCAATTCCCACAGCGAGCCGAAGCCCTAGATGTCGCGAGCTTGAAGAGGATCGACGAAACCCTAGAATCGAACAATAGAAGAGGAAACCCGAATCACCTATGTGTCGCCACCTCCCTTTTCTCCTGCACAAACCCTAGGCCGTCGCGAGCTTGAAGATGATCGACGAAACCCTAGAATCGAACAATAGAGAAGCCCTAGGAGGGGATCGAGGAAACCCGAATCGCCTGTGTCGCCGCCTCCCTCTTCTCCTGCACAAACCCTAGGCCGAAAGAGTGAAGAGAGAAGTGTGTTTGTAATATGTTTTTTTCTTTGGTTTCTTTGTTGTTTTTATTTTATTTTATGAGTTGTACGTGTGTTTTGGAGAGAGTTGGGAAAAACACCAAAAAGGTGTTTATTGGGTTTGGGCTGAAAATAGGCTAAATTGGGGTAAATGTGTTTTTAGTGTTTATAAACAATTTGGCCCAAAAACACTCTGCCATGTGTAATGGGTCAATAAACATAAACATAAACATAAACGGGTCAGCCAAACAGGCCCAAACTGATTATAACGGTAACTCAACATGAGGATACATAAATTCAAATCATTCACAACTAATGTATGTAAATGACAAATCATTCATAACTATCGTGTTTAAACATGGCATTAAAAGAATGATATCAGAATATGAATGATAAAAGAATGAGAAGTGATAATAATTGTATGTTTCACACCCACAACATGTTAATGACTGGGTATGGTAAATATCACATTGACTTCTTGAGGTACTAGGATCACAATGAGGCAGGTGCGAAATGAGGTTGCATATATTCAGTAGTGGAGCCAGGATTCTCTTTCAGGAGGGGCGTAATACAATAATAAAATCAATCAAAAAAATTATTCAACTTCAAACTTGAACAAATATATATTATAGTTAAATAAAGAAAACTCAATACACCATTGATGTTTAAAAAAACAACAAAAATAAAATACATCATTGATGACGATTACAGTTGTCTTCGACGGTTTTTCATCTTTTGAAAGCGTTGGATGATGATTTTTTTTTAACTGCAAAGACTGTATAGTCTTTATGTAAAGCCATGCTCCATGTTTTGCCAGAAAATCACCAAGTTGGGCCATACCTCTTTCTCAAACTTGGACCAAAATACACAAAATAAAAATCAAAACAGCCCAACCAAATAAGCCCTAACATAATTTATTGGCAATTTTTGAATATCAAATATATATATATATATATATATATATAATAAAAAAAAAATTTGAGGAGGGGCATGTACCCCCTCTGAGCCTAAGCTGGCTCCGCCCCTACCTATATTCATTCGCGTTCCATTTAATTATTTTAAATACCATAATCTTCATAGGTTTGTCGCGGGTTGTCTTTTCATAAATCATGTCCACCCCATTAACAATTTATTATAATTATGTCCGGATCGTCCCGCCACATTAATATTTAATTTTCAATGTCATCTTCATCATCGACAAAATAAATAAATAAATAATATCATTATAAATTTATATAATTTTTACTTTCAAATCATCCAACAATTGAATTCTCTTTATTTCTCTTTTATTTGTATATACTAGATAATTCATTTTTTCTTGGTCTTAGATGTGGAGTTCCATGAAAAAGGAATGAATAATAACTAATAAAGTATTTAAAATAGTATATATATAATAAATAAAAAATAAGATAAATTTAATATGAACGGTGCGGGGTCGGTCATCGCGGGTTTTTAACAAAACCCATACTTGTACCCACCCCGAAACAAAAGACATTCACAAACCCTTAAATAAAGGGACAGAACGGGGCGGAGCTCCGGCGGGGCAATACAAATTACTGATTTGTTTATATCCCATCTAGATTCCCTCTATTTTTAATATATATTGATATGTAAATACACACTCACACACCACCCATAATGTCTCACAGAAGATTCGAACCCATCACCTCTCCATTTGGGAGGTAAGGTTATACCATTGCACCACTTGTGTGCTGGTATCTATTTTTAATATTATTATCCAAACCCTTTGAAGTCAGGGGAGGAACCAGGATTTAAAGGTAGGGGGGGAAATTGAATTTATTCAAATATTGATTAAATACATGTTAAAAAATAATTAGCTAAGTTTTGATCTATTTTAACTGAACTTTCAAAAAAAAAAGTTTTGATCTTTTTTCTTATACCAAAGAAAAGATTAGCCTATATCTAATGATCATAAATAATAATAAATAAATAAAACACGATAACTACTATAAAAGTTTAGCTCAAAAATACAATTGAACTCGCGGATTTTTTCCAAGATCAAAAATCACCTTTTAGAGAATTAATTGAAATCCAATAAATTTCTATTTTAGTAATGATACTAATTAAATAAATTATAAAAATGAATTGAAATCAAAATAATAATTATTAAATTTAAATAAGCAAACAATGTGCCCTATAAATCGTACATAATATAACTATTGAAAATTACACATATTCACTCATCCAAAACAATCAAGTACATATCCTAATGTCACTAATAATAAATATTCATAACTCATTCAACCGCTATAGTGAAATTGTGAGTATGTGTTGTCATGATCGTGGAGATATTAATTAAATAAATAATAATTACTTCAGTAATATTGTGCATGTGTAATTTCATCAAGTTTCGATTTTTAAACATGAATAGAAAATTCAAAATATGTAATTACGTAATTCAAATAATTAGAATATAAAATTTGAGCGGTAAATATACTCCTTATACACCGTCACATCTATTCTTGGGGGTGGGGGTGGGGGGGGGGACCATTTTGCTTTTAAAATGTGTGTAATAGTAATTTTTATTATTAAATAATTAAGGACAACAAGGTCATTTCACGGACTTCGCTGAGTAACATTAATGCCAGAGGGTCTAGGTCAAAATATGAAAACAAACTAGTATTTTTTTATATAAACTATTTCATGTGTATACAAACTAGTATTTTTTTATATAAACTATTTCATGTGTATACAAACTAGTTACATGTCATGCAAACAAGAATAACTCTATACAGATTAGAGGAGTGTATCACGGACCCTAAGTTTAGTAATCACCGCTAAACAATCTATCATCCAGCGGTGAACAACAAAAATAAATTGCTTTGATTATTCAATGATAAGTCATAGCACGAAAATACTTAAGAATTGGGATAACTAGCCCGGGCCGGCAGCAGACACTTCAATGAAAGAGCTCCTTTGGAATTATATCCTTTATTAGAGAAAATAAAAAATATGAATAATTATTTAAATTTTTTTATTAAGGTGAGTAAACAAACTTGATTTACATATATAAAATCATGATAATTTAGAGAACAAACAATTAAATTGTGCTATTGTCAAAAAATTATTGAATACCACATGATATTCCAAACTAATAAATAGCGGCAAGTATTACACATTGCTTCGGATATCATGTGAAGTTAATCCCGGTACCCAATATCGCCATCCATCCTGATAATTTAGGTATCTTAAAAAAATTTAAAACCATAATCCAACTAGTTATACCGCCAATTCAATCGCCTGTAATAGCTAATTAGACCAACAATTCACAAATACAACTCCAATTTACAAATTATCAATAAATAACATTTCAATTGTTTTTTTTAAAAAAGGATAAATCACACAAACTTATCCTGAATTTTGACCTAATTTCATGCAGTACCTCTAATATTTCAATAATATCAGTTACCTCCCTTAATGTTTGCTCCGATGTAACAATTTCCCCATATGTTCGAAGTCAATGCCGGAAAATATAAATATTGGTCAAATAAGTGATTTTTTTGAACTGAAAGCCCTATTTTACCCTTACTAACATTGCAATTACATTTCAATCCTTACTTTTACAATCAAGATTACTAGAATGCCCTTGCTCAATTCACCATATAACCTCACATGTATTCTATATAAAATCATGTGTTTGGTGGTTTATAGTAACTCTTTCTCTCTCTACAATGACTCATTCTCTTTCTACCCTCTCTTTATTATTATTAATATTTTTTTCAATCATAATTTACACACTTTTTAAACACATATTCAGCCAAGTCTACCAGCGCTAATATTTAACACTTGTTATTGAAAAGTAGTTGGGTTATAATTTACACAAAACACTTATATTTAACCAATCACTATATTCAGCAAAGTCCAACACGAAAATTAGTTTAAACTACATACATTCAGGAAAAGCAACTAGAGTAAAAAGACTATGTACGGTTTTGGTACTTTTTTGGGTAAATAAATCAAATTAATAAAGAGAGATTACAGAAAGGGGAATAAATAAAAGCCCTCAAAGAATACAACAAGAAGGGTAGAAAGGTAAATTACTACCTACCTACCAAAGAATCGTCAAATCCCCAAATCCAAACAAACCCAATACAATACACACATTCACACCTAGCCTTCGCCTTTGTCTGCAACACCATATCAAAATCTTGTTAAAATCGATTCCAGATCTGCAACATCCCATCTAGCATGACTGTATAGCAGTGGTGATCCATTACAGTTTTGGTATTGACATCAAATATTCAATTTTAGAGTTCTTGAGACTATCTAAAGGAAGTATAGCAAGCAGTCAAGTTAATACATCAACTATATACCTGTAAATCATATTTTTACATAGTAAAAATCACATGCAACGCCATATAAGACTGTATAAACCCAAAATATATAGACATATATATAGCGAGAGATTTTTCAAACCTACCGATTTACTTATAAATAGGAAAATATGAAATAAATCGCCAAAAAAACAAAGCAAATAAGAAGATTATACCTCTCAGCGATTTTTAAACTCAGAATTTTTTTGATTTCAACTTCAAATAGAGCAAAAATGGCAATTCCACCAAGATTGTAGAAAACAGAGCTGAAAACCGAGTGATTCTTGCCAAATCTGATCAAACCCACAACTTTAAACCCGAAAACTCACATATCCTCATCTCAAAACACCATTTTTGTTAGGGTTTATGGTGGAAACAAAGAGAAAAAAAGTATTTTTTTGACCGGCTTGGGGGTTAGGAACGAGACTCAGATGGTATTCTATGGTATTCTAAGGGCCCGATTGGTAGGCAGCCCGTCTGATCTGGTTTGGTCTGGTCTGGTTCGGTCTTATTTGGATGTTGTTCTGAAAATCTGTTTGATAAAGTTGTTTGGTCTTATTTAAGCTGTTTGGTCTTATGTCTGGAAAAAAAAATATATATATATATATATAATTCAAAAAATATATTAAGTATGAAAAATATATAAAATTTGAAAAAATATAAAAAATTTGAAAATAATATAAGAAATTCAAAAGGGTTAACTTCATTTACACCCCCTGAGATTTATTTTTACTTCAATCGCACCCCCTCAGGTTTGAATATCTTCAATTACACCCCCTGTAAGCTTTTGATGGTGTGAAATGTCTAAACTACCCTTAATCCAAATACTACTTATTCCTGGAATAAGCTAACCCAATATCCACCTAAACCTAACCCTATTCCAAACACTCTTAACCTATGTCCAAACATACCCTATCTGATCTATATACACTTAAGACATATACACTACACATATACACAATACATATATGCTTCGTTTCTCTCTCAAACCCTAACACTCAGATACGTCGTTTCTCTCTCAAACCCTAGATCTGATCTATGCTTCGTTTCTCTTTCAACCGTTCGTTTCTATCAATTTCAAACCCTAAACTTCACATACGTCGTTTCTCTCTCAACCCTAACACTCACACACGTTGTTTCTCTCTCAAACCCTAGATCTGATCTATGTTTCGTTTCTTTCTCAACCATATGTTTCTCTTTCAACCATTCGTTTCTCTCAATTTCAAATCCTAAACTACACATGTGCTGTTTCTCTCTCAACCCTAGATCTGATCTTGTCAAATCTTGAAACCCGTCATCCAAATATATACTCTGCAGACCCCTTTTCTAAGATCATGAACCGTTTCTCTCAATCCCTTGAAGGAAATCCTAGATCTGAATTCGTTCAAAGTTTGGGTTCGTTCGCAGTAAAACCCTAGTTCTGAAGCCGTCTCTGTGTGGTTTCGTTCACAACACCTGGAAAACCCTAGTTCTGAAGCCGTCGCTGTGTGGTTTCGTTCGCAACACCTAGAAAACCCTAAATCTGAAGACGTTCACTATTTGGGTTCGTGGAAGAGGGTTCTCACTTCTTGTGGTTTCTTTCGCAAAGAGGTAAGCTTTATCACTGTTTAATTTCTCATTTGAAAAATTGGGGGTTTTGTGATGATTGCTAAATTAGGTCAGAAAAATTGGGGATTTTGTATAAATTACAAAAATTTGGGGGTTTCTTGATGAATTCTAAATTAGGTCAGAAAATATGTGTATATATTTATATATATATTGCTATGTCGGTGTATATAGATCTCTGTGTCTGTTTATACGGGCTTACATATATATATAAATTTATGTATGTGTGTGTTGTGTTGTTCAATCCAGTAAAGATGAGTTCAAGTTCACTTTTATCGATTATTCGATTGTGACTTTGATTTTTTTGTTGTGATTATGATTGTTCCGTTCATAATTTCAGATCATGATGCTGCTGCTAGGTTTTTCTTAAGGATTGTTTGTGTTGAATCATGGAACTTGGGTTTAATTGAATTGGTTTTACTGGGCTGTGGTGTGAAGATTCAATTGTTGGTAGAAGTTGTGTTGAGGAATACAGAGTTGGGTTGGGTAAAATTTTGGATAATTTGAAAAAGCAAATTTGATAAGAAATTTCTAGATTTGTGAATTAAAATTTTGAGAAAATATTTGTTTTGTATTGAAAAAAAACTTTGAGAAACCGAAATGAAATTTGGACAACTTGAAAAGAAATGTTGATAAACTAATTTTTACATGTTGAATTATACTTGTTGTTTTACAGTTTATTTATACTTAGTGTTTTAATGTTCAGTTTGTTTACACTTTATTTGTGCATGTTATACTTTTGATGCATTATTTGATGCATTTTGTATTTTTTTTTTTTTTTACATTTTACAGTGATGGCAGACCCATTTTTTCTCCATAATATTCATGTTTTTTTTTAGTCAAACAGTGTAATTATCAGGAGGGTAGACCCTGATAAGTATTGCATTTTTGACTTTCTGGAAGATATAAGTACTGCATTTCTTAGTGATTATCCTGGGGGTTTGGGATTTACTTACACTGTGTATTGTGAGTTACTTGGGTCAAAGGGCAATATGTTGATTGAATCTGACAAACAAGTAATGGAGATGTTTAATGAGCATGTGGGTGTAAAAGATATTAAGTGTTTTCTTAAGATAAGTGAAGTTGAACCCTTAGTTGTTGAAGTACCTGTTGAGGGAGATGGGGGAGCTGAGGGAGATGATGGAGATGAGGGAGTTGATGTTGCTGAGGGAGATGATGGAGCTGAGGGAGATGTATATGGGCTTAAAGAAGAGGAAGAAGACTGGAGGGCAGAAGGTGACACAGATATTGTTCAGTCTGAGTCTGGTGACTCTAACTCAGATGATGAAGAGTGTTGTGAAGGTGATGAGGGATGTATGGATGGTGATCAGCTATCTGATTATGAGTCAGATGATGATCCCCATTCTGACTCAAGTTCTGAGGTGTTTGAGAAGCCTCCAAAGAAGTGTAAGAGTGACCAATGGGAAAAAGGGGTTAAGGGAAAACTCTATGAAAGGGTTAAAGGGCAGAAAATTAAATTAGAAGTAAAAATGTTGTTTGAAAATGTTAGGGTATTTAGGCAAGCCTTGTTGGATTACATTGTCCAAGAAGGATTTGAAGTAATTAAGAAAAAAAATGAGTCAACTAGGGTGACATGGGAATGCAAAGCTAATGGTTGTCCATGGAGGGTTCATGCAGCTCCATTGCCTGATAAAGTTACCTTCCAGATAAAGTCATATTGTAGTGAGCACACATGTGTAAGGGTAAATAAGAACCCAGCAATTAAATCAACATGGACAGCCAAGAAATTTTTCAAACATTTTAAGTTGAATCCTCTAATGACAGTTGAGAATCTTCAAGAGTCAGTTGAAGCCAAGTTTGGGATAAAAGTCAGCCTGCAACAATGCTATAGGGCCAAAAGAAAGGCAATGGAAATTATTGATGGGAATCATGAAGACTCATATAAACTGGTGCACCCTTACAAAAATGAACTTAGGAGGTCTAATCCACATTGTATTGTCACTCTTGACCATTATGACCCTAAGGGTAATGATCTGCCCCAGTTTAGTAAGATCTTCATTGCATTTGATGCTATGAAGTATGGATTTATCAAAGGGTGCAGACCATTCATTGGTTTGGATCGGTGTTTTCTAAAAGGACCCCAAGGAGGAGTCTTACTTTCTGCAGTTGCATTAGATGGCAACAATGGGTTGTTCCCCCTTGCTTATGCTGTGGTGGAGAGTGAAGGAAGACCTACTTGGTCTTTTTTCCTGAAGAATTTGAGGGACATGCTTGGTATAGATGTTGAAATAAGACCATGGACCTTGATGACTGATATGCATAAGGTAAAATTGTCTTTATTCTGTTTTATACTATTTAATTCTTTTTGATACTGTTTTATATTGCTAAATTACACTTATTATAAACTGTTTTATACTGAATTATACAACCATGAGATTCTAATTTTATACTGTTTTAAGCTGTTTCTTAGTGCTGAAAACTTGGTGACTGATATGCAAAAGGTAAAATTGTCTTTATTCAATTTTAAACTGTGATTATAATGCTGAAAACTGTGATTATATTGCTGAAAACTGTGATTATACACAATTAAACTGTTGTATATTGCTAAACTGTGATTACATTGTGTAAAACTGTGATTATACACAATTAAACTGTTGTATATTGCTAAACTGTGATTACATTGTGTAAAACTGTGATTATACACAATTAAACTGTTGTATATTGCTAAACTGTGATTATATTGCTGAAAACTGTTTTATATTACTGAAAACTTAGTCTCTTTATAGTGCCTTAAACTGTTGCAAACTGTTTTATACTGCATTATAGGGCTTAGTGGCTGCAGTTCATGAGTATTTTCCACAAGCAAGTCACAGATTTTGTGCTAGACACATGTATAGTAGTTTTAGGAAAAAATTTCCTGGTGTGTTGTTGAGGAAGTACTTTTGGAGGGCATGTAGAGCATACAACCAGATTGAGTTTAAGAATGCCATGGGAAGTTTGTATGGACTTTGTCCAGCAGCTCATGGTTGGTTAATGGAGAGGCCTTTCAAGATATGGACTAGGTTTGGATATAATGAAAATTCAAAGAGTGACCACATCACAAATAACTTGACAGAATCTTTTAATAATTGGGTAGGGAAGCAAAGGTCAAAGCCACTGTTGGTAATGCTTGAGTGGATTAGGGTTAAATTAATGGTTAGAATCCAAAAGAGATTCAAGAAAGCACAAGCTTGAGGGGGGGGGGGGGGGGGGGGGGGGGGACTGTGGCACCACAAATTAGGAAAAAATTAAACAAGGCAATAGAAGAATCAAGAGGATGTAGAGTTAACCCAGCTGGTAATGGAGAGTTTGAGGTGCATGAAATGGATGTGGGAGTGAGTGTGGTCAATCTTGGGTACAACATATGCTCGTGTAGAGAGTGGCAATTATCAGGGATACCTTGTAAGCATGCAGTTGGTGCAATTATGTTTAATAGAGATGATGTGGAGAAGTATTATGATCCTTGTTATAGTAAACATAGTTACATGCTTGCACATGGTGGGATCATACATCCCATTCATGATCAGAAGTTGTGGCCCCAATTTCCTGGTTTTCCATTGGCTCCCCCTCCTAAAAGAAGACTACCTGGCAGACCTAGAGTTTATAGGAGGAGGGAAGAAGGTGAAGCAGGCAGGTCTTCTGTTTTGAGGTACAAATATTGCCTCTTAACAGGGCATAATAGAAGGACTTGCCAAATAGCTCAAACAGCAAGAGAGAGAGAGCTGCAAGAGCAAGGCAAACAGTGAGTTCTCAAGTTTTTTACTACTTTTATTTTATCTAAATTGTTATATTTTTGTTTGTTACCTAAATTACTTTATTTTTTTTCAATATAGGAGGTTAATGGGCCTGGAGCTTTTCAAGGAGTTGGACATGGGAATGATGAACCTGGTGGTAGTGGTGGAGTGGGACCTTCTCAAGTTACACAGCAGGTATATGAAACAACATATTAGTTGAACTATTTTTTTGTACTCTTATTTTTGGATAATAATGAAAATTCATGTATATTTTTGGAGGTGTAAATTATATTTTTGTTGACTTAAGGAGGCTAATGTGGCTCAAGCATCTCTTGGAGTGGGAAGGACTGAACCTGGTGGTAGTGGTGGAGTGGGACCTTCTCAATCTTCTCAAGTTTCTCAAGTTACACAGCAGGTATATGAAACAACATATTAGTTGAACTATTTTTTTGTACTCTTATTTTTGGATAATAATGAAAATTCATGTATATTTTTGGAGGTGTAAATTATATTTTTGTTCACTTTAGGAGGCTAATGTGGCTCAAGCATCTCATGGAGTGGGAAGGACTGAACATGGTGGAGTGGGACCTTCTCAAGTTACACAATGAATTTAGACACTGTGTATGTTTTTGAACTGTTTTTTTGGTGGTCTAAAGTGGTGAAAATTGATGCATAATTTGTTCTTTGGTGGGTACATGACACTTTTGATGCACAGTTTGATTTTTTGGACAAATGGTTAGTGACACTTTTGATACATGACACATAGAAAGTCTTTTGGTACATGACATATAGGAAGTCATAACTGAATTGTTTGGGGCTGCTTTGGTGTAACTAGTTACATATTTTGGTACTTTGGTCAACTGGTGGAAGTTACATGATGCAAATGTAATTTTTGGTACTTTATTTCATGTAATTGCTTTGACATTTTATTGGATGAAATGGTTATAGTTTGGTACATTAGTTACATATATATTTTTACTTGAAAAAAATAGCATAAATGGATAACAAAATACATAAAAATGTAGTCAGTTTTAATGACACATTAGTACCTTCAAGAGCTTTTAACCTTGCCCATATCACATTGGTTTTTGCTTTCAATTCTGCAACCTCTTCAAAAATTTCAACTTCGGCTTCATGCTTTAATCCATGATCTTCACCAATCATGGGATTACACCATCTCCACAATCCGCATTTTGAAGTTTCACAAGCATAGTACAATCTTCCTTTATTGTGGTTTTTGTCATTCTCTGTAATTCTCACTATAGCGAAAATCCCACACTGACACTTGATATTCTTGTACCTAATATATCCCCTACTACCACCACTTCCATAACTGATTTCAGACATGAGCAAATAAAGGGAAGGAAAATGAGCAGAAAATGGGAAAAAAAAAAGCAATTGAAAGAGGGCATAATGCAGAAATGAGACAAGCAGACTTTATAAAGGCAAAAAAATTGACCGTTGCAGAATATGACCGTTGAGGGGGTGTAAGTGAAAAATTATTGTGTCTTGTTTGGGGCTCACAATATGACCGTTGAAGGGGTGTAAATGAAAAAAAAAAATGGGCTTCATTTTCGCGCCAATGGAAAGTTGGAAAAAAAATTTCAAAGGTTCAAATTGATAATTCAATGGGCATGGATTTGGCGCCAAAATATACTGCATACAGGTGACAAAAAATATAAGTAATAAAATAAAACTTTAAAAATTAAAAAAAGTAATAAAATGATGGGAGGGGGTCTAATTGATAAAAGTGAGGGGGTCAAATTGATAAAAACATTATCTTTGTTTCCAAACAGAACAAGGATAACACATTAAGGGTAGTTTAGGGATTTTAAAAAAAATTATGGATGATGTCATCGTTCAGGGGGTCTAAGTGATGAGAATATTGAACAGTAGGGGGTGTAATTGAAGATATTCAAACCTGAGGGGGTGCGATTGAAGTAAAAGCAAACCTCATGGGGTGTAAATGAAGTTAACCCAATTCAAAAATAATATATTTTTCAAATTTTATAAATTATTTTGAATTTTATATATTATTTTTGATTTTTTATATTATTTTCAAATTTTTTATATTTTCTCAAATATATATATATCTAATTTTGTATATTATTTTTGAATTTTATATTTTTTTCAAATTTTATACATTATTTCAAATTTTTTATATTATTTTTCAAAACTTATATATTATTTTTTAAATTATATATATTAATTTTGATTTATATATATATTTTTCGAATTTAATACATTCTTTTAAAAAAATTATATTATTTTTCAAATTTTATATATTATTTTCGAATTTTATACATTATTTTTTTATTTTTTCTATTATTTTGGAAATTTTTTATTTTCCCAAATTTTAAATATATTTTTTGCATTTTATATATTAATTTTGAATTATATATATATTTCAAAATTTTTATATTATTTTTTTAATTTTATATATTATTTTCAAATTATATATATTTTTTAATTTTATATATATATTTCAAATTTTATGGTTTCATGTGTTAAGACAATTGTATATAAGACCACTTGAGACTATCATTTTTTGTTATCTCAAATTATTCCTTTTGGTCACAAGTGGTCCTTCTTTTTTTGGAACCGTGTTGTCAAACAATGTCCTGTCCCAAAAAAACCATTATGAGACCGGATCACATGAGACCGGACCACGAATCAAACAGGGCCTAAGAGCATTATAGAGATTTTGCCCATTTCTAAAATATTATATATATATATGGTTATTTAATTCAGGGCATATAAATAACTTCACACAAAAATGTCACCGAACCTCTACTCCAATAATATTAAGGGAGGTTATTGATATTATTAAAATATTGGAAATATTATTTATAATTAGGTCAAAGTTCATGAAAGATTTGTATAATTTAACCTTTTTTAACTTTTAAAAAACATAGGGGTAGTACCGCAAAGGAATATTTTTGAATATTAGAAAATGGTTTTTTGAACGTCCCAACTTTTCACAAAGTCAGCCTGCTTTTTCAGTGACTGAACCAATAGGCTTCAAAACTTCTAACATGGTTCAATTTTGGTTGTTATATCACATTATTGTCTGAGATGTAGTTTTCAAATTGATTGAAAAAATAACTCCCAAATCGGATCAGCAACCCAATAATTTCATTTTTCTTATTGACAAAAATATTAGCAGCAAATTTAGCACAATATTTTAATTCCTTTTAGCAGCAAATAATTCGTTAAGACTACAATCATAGACATAGTCCGAGCCTTACTCGATTCGTGTGGGGCGTCGCCTTACTCGAATCCCATGAATTAGTCGAAATGCGTATAAGTTGGCCCGATAATCACAATTATAAAAATTAAAAATTAAAAATTAGCACAATATATAAAACTGTCTAGAATAACAATTCTACCAAACTTAAAACTGTCTAGAATAACAATTCTACCAAACTGCTACATGATAAGACACAAAATTTCGAGAAATTCAAATTTATACCACAACAGAACACTTATTAAATAACAAGATTACCAAATTATGTGATACATAGGTCGCAATCCATTAGGAACCCCATTCATTGATGTTTAAGACAACATCACTACTAGCAATTTTAAGACACAAATACCGCACTGTGCAATCATACCATCACTAATGTACCGGATTCAATCAAAACTTCGCAATTGGAAAATTTACTCAAGAAAAACAATCACTAGCTAATATGCATCTTTTCTATACTAAAGGACTTGGGAGCACTAAGGACTAAAGTTGAAATTTGAATTCCGGGATTGGTATGCAGGAATATAATGAAATAAAATGTTCATTTCGAAATTTTTTGTCTGGTATTGATTTTTCAAAGTGAGAAATGTAATGTCCATTTTACCATATATATATATATATATTTTTGGTATTGATTTTTTGAAGTGAGAGCGGGCATTCCCTTAAAATGAAATCTACCTATGAAATGGGCATTTTATCGCCTTGTCTGACATGTGTTATGTCGCGTTATTATTGGTTGACAAACAAATAGATTTGGAGGTGATATAATGAATTTTTAGAAAGTAATGAAATTGTTTAGTAATTTTCATCTGTTATACAGATTTTAAATAGTATAAGATGTTTATATGAGTTGACTCGAAAATAAAAAGGTTACTATGTCAAAATTGAAAAGATAGCTAAAACAATGGTAAAGCCTAAAAATTAGTTTTTAGGTGAAGTTCAAAGATGAAGAATTATGTGCATGGAATCAAATTTTAAACTATCTGCATTAGAAACTTCCTAATCGACAATACTTGGGTCTCTCTACGAGGATGAAGTTGGTCATCCCCTCTTATTTGATCCAATAAATTTAAGAAATAATTGTCATAATTGTTAGAATCGTGATTTTAACTGTAAAATTTTACGCTTTTTGCAATTCTATACGATTTTATCACGATTTTACTTATATGTGTTTTAGAATTTTTTGGACTAAAATAATGGTTTAATGATTAGGTCCTCCATATGAAAGATCCAAAATTTCAATGATTTAATTTAGTATGGCCAAAATCTTATGAGAAAACAATTAAAAACACAAAATTTTAATATTTTTATTTATATTTTATTTTTTGAGTATATTTTTATTATATTATAAATATATTTTTTTTAAAAAATAAAAAGAATTATCTATTAATAATGAGGTAAAATTTTACGATTCTACAATTTCAATTCTATGGACCCTTCAACATCCTACTTAGACTCTATATTTTAACAACCTTGATTATTATAGGATAAAATGCAAAAACAAAAACACCTAAATTATTATACTTTTGCAACTAACCCCCCTCAACCACAACAAACCCCCTTGAACTATTGATTTGTTACAATTTTGCAATCTGCCCCAATTTTGTTATAAAAGATTATTCTAACCTTCCTAGTATATTTGTTAATTCTTTAAATAATCTTTCACTTATTATCCTAGTAAACATTTTTATAACAAAATGAAAACTTCTTTTTATAAATATATATTCATAAATAACTAACTAATTTCTTAAAAATTAAACAATTTTTATTTTTTCATGTTATATATGTAAATGGGTAATTCCTTAAGAATTTTAAACTTTTTACTTAATTATTTTATTTAAATAACCTAAAAATATTATCTAAAAAAATAATTTTTTAAATTATGTATATTTATGTAATTTTGAATGGAAAATATTCCATCAATTTAGTATCAATTGATTCATATTCTATGTTAATAAGAAACATTGATTAAGTAAAATTAAATGAAAAGGGCAGTTTGGTCATTTATGAAAATATATAAGAAAAATGGGCAATTTGCAACAAAAATTGATAGTTCAGGGGTTTATAGTTCAAGGGGATTAATTACTGATTTGACCATAGTTCGGGGGTTTATTGCATTTTATCCGTTATTATATGTAAAGATCAAAATAAGCAAGCATAAGAAAATTTAGGAATATATATATATATAATATACCCCACGATTGTTGTACTCCCATAACCTTTTGAACTCTAGAGTCCACCGCCTGAAACCAAATACAACCCTTTATTTGCCAACGCGAAGTAACGTTCAAAATATGATTAATACATAAAACAAATGACAAATTCATGAGCACTTTATCTCGTTTTCATTTTTCAAAATTTAAACAAGAACATTTATATATATATATATATATATATATATATATATTTACAGAAAATAATGAATGACTTGCAATTATTTATATTACTTTTTCCTTACAATCAGATGTTATTTCAACATGTTATAGTAAATAAAATTAGACAATTAATCAAAAGAGTGAAGGAGAAAATGGAAATTATCTTACACGCTCAAGAGCCGACAACTACGAAGGTAACATAAACAAGGGTTCAGTGCATGAAGACATTGTACAACACTTCCAGAACAATCATGTTTTTTTTTTCTCTCTATATATATATGATTCTATATCTATATACATGCTTATCTTATAGGGATGTGTGTGTAAATATATGTGCGTGTTTTCTTTGTAAGTTGGAGGTAGGGTCTCTTCAAGCTTAACTTTGAGAAATGTAGACCGCTGGGATCCACGTATACAACCACTTGTCAATCTTTACTCGCAATCACAGATGAGTCAGCATTCAGCAATCAGACAGGACGACACCTCAACACGTGGGACCCACCCCTAAGGAACCTTCAAAAGTTAGACATGCGTAATGTGTGTTTCATCCCTTGGATGCCTGAATAAATGGTATTCAATTTTGAATTTTCACTCCTTCATAAATATGCAATTTAACGGTACACTAAATTATAAGTCTCGTGTAACACTTTTAAAAGATTAACACCATGATATATAGGTTTTGGGGAAATCGTACTTAGGATTTAGACTTTTTCTTTTTACATACCATC
Organism: Cornus suecica; assembly: GCA_963922005.1. Lineage (NCBI taxonomy): Eukaryota > Viridiplantae > Streptophyta > Magnoliopsida > Cornales > Cornaceae > Cornus > Cornus suecica. Next base: position 4,920,830 of record OY998244.1, on the reverse strand, counting down.
AATTTATTATGCAATTTGGTCATGAAATGTTTTTGAATTCGAATGTTTTAATATCAGCTATACAATTGAATTTTAGATCTCCTTGTTATTCATTATTTTCTTACTTTTTGTCCAAGAATTTTCTTTAAAATTATTCACTAAAATTTTAACTTTTCAGATTGTTCCTATCTTGAATAATCATTATAGTAATGCAGTCATAACATAACCTATTATCAGGAATATAATACAGTAATTGTAATAATTTTTCAACAAAAAATGGACACATGGCTCCTAAAATAATTCATAATATATGTCATTCCTCTACAATTTGTGGCATGGATATGATTGGTTCTTTATTAAAAAGTTAGATGTGAGTTTCATTTTAAAGTGAAAAAAAAAAAACAAGATATTAAGAATTTATATAAGTGATTTTAAAGATAGTTATTTAAGAAAAATGTTTTAAATATACCATTAAAAAAAATGTTTTAAATATTTTACTACCTTCATTGTCATTTCTAATCTAATCAAACTACAAGAGTGGCCCAATAATTGTTAACATAACGAGCCCACTTTGAAGATGGGCCTAAGGCCCATGGTCCATTCAGTTACAACTTACATCGTTTGCAGCCCTAATCTCATGTATATAGACATTCTAGAGAGAGAAAGTTCCAGAGAGAGAGAGATGGCATCGTCGTCCTCAATTCTGGCGTCAGCTGCCGGGAAAGTGGGATCCGCCGTCCGCCGCCAAACTCTAGCCTTATCGGACGCCGCCGTTTCTAGGATACGCCCTAGCGGCTGCAACGGCTTATCCTACACCCTCAATTATGCAGGTCCTCCATACATTTATATACACACACACACATATCTATATATGCACATATACATATATATGTATGTATATTGTAAAAATTATGTAGATCATATATGTTTTGATGATACAAGCTTGAAAACCTTGATTCCCATGAGAGCGGAAACGAGTATAATTTATTTGAAATTAGGTAGAGACTCTATGTTTATGGATTCGTAGTGGAAATTAAGATATTTATAGTTGAATTTTTGTTAACTTGTGAAATTTTATTGTGAACCACATCTGAAATTTGTAGAAATGTGAAATCAGTTGGGGAATGAAACGATGAAATATGTGATTTTTCATAGGCTTTATTTGATATTTGTAAGGTGGGTGGGAATTACTGTATTGTATCTCTGAAATATATCATATTTGTAAGGCAAGTGGCTGCTTTGCCAAATTGATGCTCGTTTTTGAGACAATGGTGAAGTGTGACCCAAGCCTTGTAGCCTAAGTGGTATAACCTTTCCTCCCCTAAGGGGGAGGTTGGGGGTTTGAGCCCCATGGGGCGCATGTGGAGTGTGTGTATTTGCCTAGCAAAAAAAATAAAATTGGTGAAGTGTGTGTTTATACTTGGTACTGTGAACCCTTATGTTGCATTTGCGAGCACAGAATAGATGAACTGGAACACTCATTCACAGTGTGTTTATACTTGGTACTGTGAACCCTTATGTTGCATTTTCGAGCACGGAATAGATGAACTGGAACACTCTTTAACAGTGTGTTTTTTCACTTGGTTTTGTAAACCTTTGATTTTGTGCTCCCAAATATAGCTTTACTGTTTTCATGGTCTCTGTTTCTCTTCACCATTTCAATGCCTAATCTGTACTAATATGATTCCCACACCTTGCTTTTGAAATGCGCTGGTGTGGCTTGCACTTGCTGCATTTTTTATGTTTTAAGTAACACGAATTGCTGCATTTTGATGTTTGACCTGACTTGTGTTTGTGTTACTTGAAACTCTCACTTTCTTGCTTTTGAAATGTGCCGGTGTGGCTTGAACTTGTTGCATTTAAATGTTTAGAGTAACACAAATTGCTGCACTTTGATGTTTAAAGTAACCCGTGTTTGTGTAACTTGAAACTATTCTCATTTTCTAGATGCCACCTTTTAAACTTAAACTATTACACATCTCCATGATAGTTAAAATTTCTGTACTCCTCATTTGGGTTAATTAGATTCTGTTCATACGTTAAAAATCTACTTCGTTCTGATAGTTTTTATTGTATATGGGGCCTGGGGGTGCATTATTGTCTAGTAAACTATATTTAACTACGTAAATATTGTGCCCCCGACCTTTGCCTTCTATATTTTTACAGTCAGCTTGCATTTCTAGACTATCAAAAAGCCTCCAGTTCCAAATCTCCTAACAGTGTTTGAAAGACCTTTTTTTTTTTTTGCTTAAAAATGTTTAATAATAGGTGTACCTGGTGGCAATTTCGAAGACCCTCTCCTTTGGTTGTTTGCCACTCAAACCCCATATTTCTTCAACCTCGTTTACTTTTGTGTTGCATGTTACTGTATCTTGCCATTTTTTGCACATTTGCATCATCATCCTTGCAAGCAATGTGTCAAGCTTCTGTTTTGACTTTTTGAGTGCTCTGAATTCCCAACTTTTGTGCCAGTAATTTGTAATTATTTGTTGATGAGTAAATCCCTTAAATAGTATGGCGTTCAAATATTGATTCTTCTCTTCTAATGACATTTTAATAGTTCGGAAAACTGGTGTTCTTGCATGCTTGTAGCTAATAAAGTTTCCTGCTGTTTCTCTGCCTTTGTATACAGATGAGAAAGGGAAGTTTGATGAGTTGATTAAGGACAAGGGTGTGAAAATATTGAATTCGGCCTCATCATCAAAAGCGGCTTCCAATTGCTCGGAAATTCTCAGCTATATGGGGGGCTTGGATGGTGAGCAAAAACAGTTGATCAAGAAGTTGGTCAACTTTCGCATGAAAGAAGGTAAAAGAACAAGAGTTCGTGCTATTGTTTATCAAACTTTTCATCGCCTAGCTCGAACTGAACGCGATGTAATCAAACTTATGGTTGATGCCCTAGAGAATATAAAGCCCATATGCGAAGTGGAAAAAGTAGGAATAGCAGGTACTATTTATGATGTCCCTGGGATTGTAGCCAGCGATCGTCAACAAACCTTAGCTATTCGTTGGATCCTTGATGCAGCTTTCAAACGACGTACAAGCTATAGGATAAGCTTAGATAAATGTTTATTTGCTGAGATACTGGATGCTTACCGAAAGAGGGGAATTGCACGTAAGAAAAGGGAGAATCTTCATGGACTGGCTTCCACCAATCGAAGTTTCGCGCATTTCAGATGGTGGTAAAGTGATACCACATAAAGAGCTCTTCCTCGTTCAGTCAGTCAGATTATTCATAAGATATGGTTCCTTTTTCTCTTTTGTTTTAATCTTCATATAGAAAGCCGGCTTCCCCATACTTATCTCATAGGGCTTTTCTGGTACTCTGCTGAAGATGCGTGAATTGGCCTGATTTTTCCCTTTAAGTATGAGCGAGTTGCAGGGCTTCAAGTTGCTTTGACATATCGGGTGCAAGATGTGCTTCTAGCTTCTATCTCCTTACTGACTTCTCTGTAATTTTCTGAAATATTAAGTTTTGTAAGATGTAATAAATGCAACTGTATTTGTTTTGAGACTTGGCACTAGAATGTACAATTCAATCTCAGGTTTGAGTTTCTTTCCCTTGCTTGCTCAATATATATCCACACACACATATCATGTGGTAAATGAGGCACAAGGAATCTCTACATTTAACAAAAAAATTGCCAGCCTTATCTTGATCTTGATTTGGATCTAACTACTACCAAGGCAATTGTAAGTGTGAAGATTCTCAAGGCCCATCAAGCACTCCATTCCAGGCCTGCCCCGCTAAAGCCTAGCGTGGGTGGCTAGAGCCCGAGAACCAAGCCCACCCTGTTCGGTCCAAAGTTGAGGGCCCATTCCAAGCCCACTTTCCAGAATGTTCTAGGATAACTTGAAAATCAAGCAAATAGTATGGGCAAAAGGGGAATCAATTGTAAGGCAAGGAATGTAATCCTAATGGGCAAAAAAGCCCACGGATGAATGTATATAAGAAAAAGAAAATTTTGTGTTGTGCAAATTTTGGCATTTACACATCGGCTCCATCTGTGAAAAACTTGGAGAATTATACTCCATATCTGTGATTACCTTCCCATCTCTTAAGGTTGAGCTTGATTTTTTTGGTTGTCTTCCCATTTCTTTAAGTTGAGCTTGTTTTTCTTTCTCCCACACAATGATGCTGTTGACCCATTCTCAAGCGGAGATTCCAGCCGCCGAAGACGACCATGTCGGGGCCTCCCAAACCACAGAGTAGATCCTATAACACTTAATGACTGGGAATGAGCGAAATAACGCCCTAGAGAAGCAAAATGCCGAGCTCCTGGCCAAAATGGCCCACCTACCCGCTCCGCCAGCCACGACTGCCCACCCTCAGGTCGAAGATGAAGGCGTTGGATCGGAGGAGCATGTAGAATCCTCCCACCATGCTGGCAAAGCCCCCATCCAAGAGGAAATCTTAACCGCGTAAAGGTTGGGAAAAATGATGGCTGAATTCCAGAAGAAGGTTATAAAAGACCTGAGGTCTCAGTCCACTGATGATTTAGCCCATCGGGCATCGGCCAAGTCCATCCAATCACCATTCATTCCGGAGATCACTCGTGTACCTTTCCCGAAGAAGTTCGTGATGCCCCAATTCACCCCTTACGATGGCACGAAGGATCCCGAAGAGTATAACACAACATCTGTAAAAAATTTACAAGTATAGACCAGCTAGTGAACAAGTGCATACTAAAAAAACACAAGGAAGTTGTAAATATTATTGGCAAAATCACTTACCTTCATGGCCTTCCGATCCCCCGGGGTCCAGATATGCAGACCTATCGTTCGAAGGGCATCGCTGTTATCAAGGGTCTGCTACCCAACAACTAGTGTCTTATTCCCAGGAAGAACCAAGGTCGGGTGTTAGGCGATTTCCTCAGTGGCGGTATATGACTCCCCGAAAGCGCTGGGAGATGCAACAGTCTTCAGCCTAACCCTATGTTTGGGTTTCCCGTCACCCGAAGGCCTAAGTTATGAATCCGAAGACCTCCGAGTACTTTCGATGCCCGATGAAGAGATATGAGGTTTTTCTATCTGTTGAGGAGGGTCAACGGGAGCATCCCCAGAAGGGGGATGAATAATGACATGAGGGTCCCCAGAAGAAGGTGGGGGACGAGTGGCCCTGATAGTTGGAAGAATTATGTTGGCAGATTTGGTTACGCTGGCAGGGTTAGCCGAGCTGTTAGAGGAGCCCGATCCGGGAGCCCTGTTCCTCATGAGGTTAACTTGTGGAATCTTCAACATATCTGCTGCTCTAGATTCTAATATTTCCTGCAAAGCATGAGCAGTTAGGAATCGAGGGCACATCCTCAAGGGCTTACCCTAAATGTTGGATCAGAGAATATCAAAATGGGATTTAATGAAAGAGGGGTACTTATAGCTTTCGGGAGCTTTCAAAAACTCGTAAACGTATTTTCCCCTCTTGCCATCACACAACTAACAGAAGCAGACCCTTTTGTGAAAGGGCATGAAGAAAGGAAAATAGTGTTTCTTAAAAACTTTAGGAATTTTAAAGGTGAAAGAGTGATGATATAGCCAGTCTCCCCCACCAGGATCATCCTCTCCTTCCAACCCTTATTTGACCTATCCAGACTGTCACCCATCTTTCTCCCTTGAAAGGGGAAGAGGTTGTAATGGCCTTGGCACTCCCTAAGGTCTTGCAACTTATAGGAGAATAAGACATCAACCAAGCCCAAATCCAGACCAAGGTCCCTATTGAACAACAGAGTCATGGCTAGGATCCTAAAGAAGTTGGCCCAACTTGGAGTGGGGTCAACCCAAGGACAGACAGTGCAAGGAGGAAGAAAAAATGGATAGAAAAGCGAAGGACCCGAAGATGGTAGGCCGAAAGCAAAATCTGGTTATCACCCACTCCCTCACCCCTCTTAAAATCCTATTTCTTGGGATAATGACTAACGGTCACATCATCATGTATGCTATACTTATCTAACAATGCATCAACTCTATATCTAGCAGGGATAGGGTCAGCATAAAATTATTTCGAAGGACCTTCATCGGACTGGTCCCCGACCGAAGCAGGGTCAGCAGGGCCCATCCTGGTGTTAACGTTGTGAATGATTTCAGGAGGGCTGGCCTCCGTGACACTGACAACCTCTATTGAAGGAGAACTAAGAAAGGCATCAAGATCAAGAGAGGAAGGAACACGATCGCTAATCGACCTAGTATCATCACTATCAAACATGATGACAGAAATGTAGAAGAAGTTATAGGAAAAAACTTACACTAAAGCTGACTTCGGTGAGAGTTTTGAGGAATCTTTGGGAAATAAAAACAAATTTCGGCAAAGGCAACTAAGAGAAATGATTTGCAGAGGAGATGATTTACAAAAAAGCTTTTTGCAGAAAATATTTGAGATGTAAGAAGTGTTTTATGTTCGAGGGGAAGAGATATTTATAGGGGTTACTAAAGAAGACAAGGGGCCTCTTTTCGCGTTTTTGGGGCATCGAGCCATCTCTTCAGCCCCCGTTTAAAAAATCAAGGCCACATGGGCCATGCATTTGAAATTCTAATGATGGATATAGTTGCCATATTAAATGCACATGCAACATCACCCGACAAGGGGGATGAATGAACCTTCCACACATTGTTTCTGGGTATGGGCTTACTTAAAGGCCCATACCAAAAAAGGGGTCTATGTAAGTGTGAAGATTCTCAAGGCCCATCAAACACTCCATTCCAGGCCCACTCCACTAAAGCCCAACGTGGGTGGCTAGAGCCCAAAATCCAAGCCCACTCCGATTGGCCCAAAGTTGAGGGCCCATTCCAAGCCTACTTTCCAAAATATTCTAGGACAACTTGAAGATCAAGCAAAGAGTCTCACTACAACAAAATTACTATATAACAACATTTATTTAGTGACAATTGAAAATAAATGCTGCCATACACTTATTTCTAACATCATTTTTTTAATTTGCTACTAAAATAATTTTAAAAATACACGTGACAATCTATTCACTCTCTCTCCCTCTCTTCCTCTCACACTATTCGTCGTCTCACACAGATCTACCATCTCTCTCTCCACCTCTCACAGATCTACCTGCTCTCTCTTCATCTCTCACACCCACAGATCTACTCTTTCCTCATATCTCACATAATACACACATATATACACACATATACATATATACATACACATATCTCTCACCGGAGTCCAAACAGATTGGAGTTTCTCTCGGCTACTCACGAATCTCACCGGAGTTCAAACGGATCGGAGTTTCTCTCGTCTTCTCACAAATCTCACCGGAAATTCTACTGGTTGGAGTTGTCAGGTTCTATGTTCATCACCTAATCTTAGAAATTTTTTACTTATCTTCTGCTATTTAGATTTTTTTTCAATGATTGAAGTGAAATCTTTGTTTATAAACCCTAACTGCTAGATCTACTGTTATTAAATATATCTGAGCTACAATCTCCAGCTTCAATGTTCGTTTATATTTCATTCCTTGTAATTATTAAGTTCAATTTGTGTATATACTACTGATTTGTTGTTTAAAGTTCATTCCTTGTAATTATTAAGTTCAATTTGTTTACATACAGTTGATTCGTTCTTTTCATCAATGTCTCTATACATATTTTGTGGATTTCTATATATATATCTAACCAGTGTGATATATTTTGTTTTGATTTTTTTTCTTTTTACTGTTTGCATAGTCTGGTTGTTTTTAGGGTTCTTTGATTGGAATTGTATTTGATTATACATAAATATATTTTCGTATTGTTGTTACTATCATTGTCAATGTTGATGTTGAGGTTACATTTGAATGGAGTTTTGATTATCTGATCGAGTATAGGAGTAGAGTTTTCAATGAGCTTTGTAGGGACTGTTCTGTATAACTTACAATCAATTTTCTGTGTACTTGTTTGGATTAAGAAATGGACCATTGAGTTACAAGAACATGTAGTTTTTAATACTGATAGGAATTGATTCCACTCCATACCAATCAAATCAGCTGATATGTCTCATGATGCAATCCCTGAACTAATGGAAAAACAAATTAAATAGAAATATTCTTGGAAAATTTAAAACCAGGCCTTCTTGGGACCTCTTGTAATCAATTTCAAGATTGGGAAGATTTATATTTGTGTGTGTGTGTCTATATATGAAGTTTCTTACCTTTTTGTTTAATTTTATCTATGTTCTCTGTTGTAGTAGGAGTCGAGGTGTGTATTGGTGCCTAATATGCTTGACATAAACTGTACCCGGGTATATGGGCATAATGTGATTAAGTCATGGTTTCAAGTCCGTTTATAGATTTAAATAGGTTTTTTTGGGTTAAAATAGTCAAAATGTTGAGTCCAGGAAAGATGAAGTACAACTCGGATTATGATTATATTTAGTTAAAAGGTACGAATATAATATATTAATTGATATTTACTTTGATGTCAATGGAGAACTGGTATAGTGAATTTTTAGGACTTTGGTTTTCTTTGTCACTTCATTTTATGATTGGTATTGAATTTATTAGCTTTGAATAGGGAGGGCATTAGTTTATGACACATATTTAAATTCATATGATTTATTCCCTAAATGGACAAAAGAGTCTCTACTAGTTGGGTTTATGACTAATATCTAATTGAAGGGCTCAAATTACATTTGAATGTTCTTAAGGGAACGAGGGAAGCTATCTTATATGAAGTGACTCAAACCTACAGATCAAAAACTCTTTGAAGCATGGAAAAAGGAAGATGCTAAAATTATAACTTGGTTTTGGATCTGAATCTTAGATATTGAGATTTGCAACCTTTTTGTGTATAATAGGAATACTGAGGAAATCCCATGGGGTCAAACTGGTGCTGAGTTTGTTGTAGAGTCTACTGGAGTGTTCACTGACAAGGACAAGGTTACTGCCCATTTAAAGGTTTGACATGATTTCTTCATGTATCTATCAGATTTCATAATTTTAGTTTTTTTGTGGTTTATAGTTATGGATTTCCCTACGTTAGATAGTTTTTTTTTTTGTGATATGGGTCAATTACATAATTAGTTTTTAGTGGTTCCCAGTTTTGAACTTTCTTACTAGTTTTATCATAGTTACTGTTTGATGATATAGATCAATTACATATCAGTTTTTAAATGGTTCCCAGTTTTGAAGTTTTTTATTAAGGGGTTCAGTTGCAGATTAAGTGGTTCTTAGTTTTGAACTTCTTTGCTAATTTCAACCTATCACAAATATTGAAGGCTGAGATACTCATTTGAAAAATTAATAGCTTCGATTCACTAATGTGGGTGTTTGGGTGTGTATGCAGCTTAATACTTGTTCCTGTGAAATTAATGAGGATGACTGCAGATATTAGAAAGGAATCTGAAGAAGAAGTGCTAAATTTGAAAGAAGAAATGCAATAAATGAAGAAGATGATTATCCAATTAAATGGTCGAATGGATGTTAGAGATAATCATAACCAATATGTTCATGCTGAACAATGGACACCTCAAACTAATCATGTTAATACTCATCAGGTAACTTCATTGCAAAATAATACAATCTCAAGATGTACCTTATATTTTTATCGTTTTAATGAACTTATTGTTTGGTAGGACTGGATGAATGTTGCTTACGATTCCCGCCCCGAACCAATGTCACCTGATCAATTTACTGCCCGTTCTCAAGCTATGAAATGACAACAGGTAATAAAAACTTCTGGAACAATGTGTAAATTCCTTGTTTACATGTTATACATTTGTACGTGTTATTATAGATTTTTTTTTAATCTTAGAGGGGCAAGGGAAGGATCATTATATCCACCACTCATTGTTTATATTATAAGAGGTGTTCCATTATAGTCTACCACTGACTTGTGATTTTATATGAGGTGTTTCTTTCTGACGTAAAAAACAACCCTAGCATATGTATTGCGAAATTGATTTCTGTCTTGTGATAAGTTGTTCATCATTTACCTTGCAAATTTTGTATGATTTTGCCAACCTAGGTATGAATATGTATTGCAAAAGGGTTGACATGTGGGGTAAAGTAAAACATATTACTACTTAAGACATTGGTAATATTTTTGGTCACTGTAAGATTGGGATCCCAATGCTTAATATTTCTTTTTGTTTTGTCAGGGCATGAATGAAGTTTTTTTGGTGAGTCTTAAGAAGTCGGATGTGATAGTTGTCCGAGAAATTCTTATGAGTAAGAACCCGCTCTCAAAAGTAAGGGGCATTGAATTGGGACCTCAAAATTGGGAGGTATGTGTTACTGTGCCAATAATGCGAGATGAACCATTACCTGTAGCTTCTACACGTTTCAAAACTGTTGGAGATGCAGCTGGAGCTACTGTCTCTTGGCCTTCAGATTATGTAAGTACAGATCTTCATATATTTTGTCATTCTATTATTTTTATCTTTGTTCATCTTATGTAGGTAAATTTCTTCATGTCATTTTCTTCTTGTAATTTTTTTATATCAGGTTGCACATAGAAAATGATGGTAACTGGATGATTTTGAGGATTGTACATGAAGTCGCGATCAAAGTACGTAAAACTAAACTCTTATTGTTTGGTAGCATATATGGTACGGACTGTAGTAGTTTAAAGTACTATCCAAGATTGAAGTTTGGGGAAATTAAGGCTAAGATGAAAGCTGAAAGAGTAATTTGTTTGGCTTAGTTTTCTCATCTGTTCCAACAACTCTTTTTCAAGTAAAACAAACATATTTCTCTTAAGGAATTTGATCATTTGATTAAACTAAACATTGTAGTGCAAGGCTGCAGAGTATTGAATGATGTAACAATAGAACATATAAATGAATAGATTATATATATTTCATATCATTCCTTAAATTCACTGGCTTTTTGAGTCTTCTTAGTTGATACATAGGCTTTCCATATGAAGGAACCTTTCTTTGAAGTCTTGGGTCCTTGTTCTAAAATTAGATATTTGTTGTTTAAGATATTCCAAGTTCCAATAAGGATATCTAAAGAAATTCATTCATCTAATGATATACATCATCCAATAAGGCTGATGTATATCACAATTCAATAAATATAAATATGTTAAAATTTGCTTCGATGATTCCATTCAGGCTTTTTGATCTAATGTTTAATAGTTTGACCTTCCAGTTATAGTGTTTTGGCAAGACGACATAATTTTGATTAAGTTATATAAACTTTGGGTATTGAATTAACAGCTATGATTAAGTTACCTTCCTGATTTATGGTGGCTAATGTTTAATAGTTTGACCTTCCAGTTATAGTGTTTTGGCGAGACGACATAATTTTTTTGTTGTTTATATTTTATTTCAGGTTGCGGATAGAAATGATGATGATGATTGGAGGATTTTTGAGGATTGTACATGAGATTTTGAGGTATATACAATGGAGTCGATGATTTTTCGTTGTAATAAAAAATATTTTTTTCTCTTAAGGATTCGTAATGATTTTCTATGAATTCCAAGGATTCTAGAAATTATTTTTTTTTTTTCCGTATTATTGAGACATAATAACACTAATCTTAGATCTTATAATGGATATAATTCATATTTTCTTGCTTGGTGTGTTGTGCCGGATTTTTTTTTATTATTATATTTGATTTATGAATGAATTGAATTGATGGTGCTACCTTTTATTGCAGCACTTAAAATTGTTGCTATAAAATAGCGACACTGGTTGTGGCAGCAATTATAATTATTGCATGTAAATGTTGTTAAGAAGTTATGGTAATAATTTTTTGACTTTTAGCAGCAATTAAAGACAATATTTGTTGTAGTGTATGGGCAAAAGGGGAATTGATTGTAGGGCAAGGAATGTAATCCTAATGGGCTAAAAAACCCAGGGATGAATGTATATAAGAAAAAGAAAATCTTCAATAAAGGGATTTTTTTGTGTTGTGCAAATTTTGGCATTTACAGGAATGTTTGCGCAGTGTCTCCCTCCCACCAGGTCACACACTCACCACCAAATGGTTTTAATTTCAACCAGACTGTAGTTGATAGTCAATGCCGTGTAATTAATACTTGGGCTGATATCATTAACCGTGCTAACCTTGGTATGGAAGTTATGCACGAACGTAATGCTCATAACTTCCCTCTAGACCTAGCTGCTATTGAAGCTCCATCAATAAATGGATAAGACTTTTTCTAGTGTATACGGGTTTTTGAAAGTAAAGGAGCAATAAAAAATTGCTTGTTCTATCAAGATCAAGAGGATGATATCGACCCAAAGGCCATTATGCATGTCATAGGTACCAAGATGGATTTTGTTGATGACAAACTCAGGTATGTGCAATATTTTCAAGATTCACCCACGAGTACGCATATGAACATGTGCATGTTTAGTATGCTATTTTGATCTAATCTGTCCACATGCACATTTTCCTTGACGTTTAGAATGGTCTCTTCTCCACTCAAACAACACAGCTGATAAGTCCTTAATTTTGTTTACCGATAGTTCACATTCTAGCTAATGATCCGGCTCATGAGTCATGATGTTATTTACTGTGTGTTGTAAATAACCGAGACTTCTATGCCGTCCATGTGAATTCTGTTTAGTCTAATGTGATGATACAGAAGTTTGAATGCCGATGCTTGTGGTTGTCAAAAACTGTTCTTATGGGGTCATGTATCTTGAACTCGTTCACGGTTTTACTGAAAGAGGATTTATTGATCAAATGGTAGTATTAATGGGTCCAAAAAAAAAAGAAATGATAGGGAAAATATTTAAAAACATAGTACAGATGAAACACTTCTGTTCAAACTTGCATCGTATTTTACTCATCACGTTTCGCAATCTTACATTTTCTTTTGATTTAGCTTACACGGAAGTTTTACTGGGACTTTTAAGCAACAGCAGTGTAAATTTTGTTTCACTCGAGCAGTTATTTCAGTTGAACATCAAATTACCAAACACCACATAGTTATAAGAGACAACCCTAATAACTAAACTGAAAGCAGACTGTAGCCAACTTACCGAAAAGGAAGGTAATGTCAATAATATTAAATGTTGAAAATTTGAGAGACTGATTTGCTCATTTTTATAATATAATAGAATATTTTGCTCACTTAAAGATAGTTTCAGAAGTATTTTGCAATTTTGCCTTTCTTGTAACAAATAACAAACTCATGTTAGTTTTTTTAGTGCCTTATATAATAAAGTTTGGCTTCAATAAATTAGAATAGGGCATAGAAATAAAAGAGTATATTTGTTTTTAATACCACCCATCAACTACCAATCTTACCGTATATCACCTAAACTATATTTCTATCATTATCAAACTTTTTATTTATAAATATTGTAATTTTCGAAGTCCCACGATGGTGAGAAATTATTTAATTTAGCTCTAATATTTAAAAATATATATTTTTCAATTATCTCCAATATCACAATATAGTTATTACTTTTACGACAAAATTTTATTATTTAAATTCAATTACCTTCAGTATTATAGTGAGAAACTCATTATATATAACCGAATAAATATGTTTAGATAAATAAGAAATCATTCACAACTATATCATTTAAACATCGCATTAAAAGAATGATGAGCGAATATAAATGGTAAAAGTACCGTCATTACATTCAGGTGGCCAATACTAACACCCTACATTTTAAATGATTTATAATATTTACACACATCCGTAAAGGAGCACGTGCATGCTCCAAAACTAATTATTGTAAAAATACAAAACTCGAATTAAAAAACATGAATATTTTAATTAATGTTTTCTTTTATATTTGGGGTCTTCTTAGCATGAAAGATCTCACTTTTATATTAATTGCGATTTGGAATAATTATTTTAGTTTACAAAATATTAGAGAAACTTATTGATTTCATCAAAGAAATTATGATTAGACAAGAGCTCAAAGAAATATAGATCATGAAATTATTCTTAATCTTCATCAAACTAGGAATAAATAAAATTTTTAAATCTCATGATAGACCCGGATATCAAGATTATCAAAAATAAAAATACTTTTATAATTGGATGAATTGTACCATAACAAACATTGAATCTTTTTTAGGGCAAAACAAAATATCAAAACCTTCTGGCTCAACTGCTAAACATGATGCTCTCGATAAAAATAGATTTTTAAACCTAAGGAAGGTAAATGAAAATTTTATATCTCAATAGGTTTTCATTTTCTTTAAAAAAAGAAAAAAGGAAAATAAGTTTCTTCATTATGATTTTAGATTGAATGAAAATTTTGTTTATGGATAACATACGTTTCTTTATATTTTTTTAACTTAAGAATGATATAGCATTCCGGAAGATTCGTATGGAATCATATCATTAACGATTAGATTTTTTATTTTTTTCTCAGAATGTATATGAAAATTAAGAACAATAATTTTAATCTGACGACGTAATATTTAAGAAAATTACACGTGAGTTATATTTTACCATGTCTTTATATATTAATATAGGAAACTAAATGGAATAAATAAAAAAATCATCATTGTAAATTCTAATACGATAAATTGAATGTATGTTTTAGTTTTACGTGTAATTTTTTATCTTTTCACCTTTTTAACAAACAAACATTATTTTGAGTCAAACCAAATTCAAACCCATACATGCATCAACGCACACATCTTGTAATAGCTAACCTAAATTTGTATATTTAACTTATAATAAAATATATCACATATCATTTTTTTAATTACCCCCAATATCTCAAAATTTTATCAACTTCTTATAAACCATTTAAAACACGGTTTTTTAACTCGGACAAACGAGAAACTGATTATAACGTATCAACATGAGAATACATAAATTCAAATCATTCACAACTAATGTATGTAAATGACAAATCGTTCATAACTATCGTGTTTAAACATGGCATTAAAAGAATGATATCAGAATATGAATGATAAAAGAATGAGAAGTAAAAATAATTGTATGGTTCACACCCACAACATGTTAAATGACTCTGTATGGTAAATGTCACATAGACTTCCTGAATTTTGTTTATATTTCACCTAGATTCCCTCTATTTTTCATATTCTTACCCAAATCCCTTGAAGTTTAACCTATTGTATCTATTAGACCTCTCCGTTAGTTGAACATCGGTTGACAAACGAATTTTGTTTATGTAAGTCAAAAAAAGTGTCACATATGGACCATTTTGCCTTTAAAATGTATGTGATAGTAATTTTTATTATTAAATAATTAAGAGCAACAAGGTTATTTCACGAACTTTCATGAGTAACGTTAATGTCAAAGGGTCTAGAATCTGAATAAAAATATGAAAAAATGGGATTTAAGTAGGATATGAGCAAACCTCATAGAGTCCGGATGATATTTACCCTAATTTTCGCCACGTTGTTCTCAACTTTTCTCACCTACTGGGCGAGACAAGCTACCTTTAGATGAAATTTACCCTAAATAATTTCACGTATATACAAACTAGTTACATGTCATTCAAACAAAAATAACTCTATAAAAACTAGTTACATTTAGTGCAAACAAGAATAACTCTATGCAGCGATCACCCAATATTTAATGTATATATACACACTACCACAGTAGTGTGTCCAAAGGACGTGAGAATCTTTACAAAGAATCAAATAAAAATTATATGCTTTATTTGAGAAAATTAAAAATATGAATAATTATTTAATATTTTTGGTTCAGGTGAGTAAACAAACTTGATTTACATATATAAAATCATAATAATTTACAGAAGAAACAATTAAGTTGGTAGGTGTGACCGCGGAAAAATTATTGGCTACCACATGATAAGTCTGACGTGGTATTCCAAACCAATAAAAATAAGTGGTGTTTCTCACGCGCAAGTGATAGAATAACTGCATGCTTTAGAACTCTTTTTATTATTAATTTTGGGTACCACGTGAATTTATTTCCCGATAAACACGCCATCCATCATGATAATCTACGTATCTTATAAAATTTAAAAACCATAATCCAACTAGTTATACCGCCAATTGAATCGCCTGTAATAGCTAATTAGACCAACTATTCACAAATACAACTCCAATTTACAAATTATCAATAATTCTAACATGGTTCAATTTTAGTTGTTATGTTACATAATTGTCTGAGATGTAGTTTTCAAATTGATTGAAAACATAACTCCCAAATCGGATCAGCAGCCCCTTAATTTCATTTTTGTTATTGACAAAAATATTAGCAGCAAATTTAGCACAACATTTCAATTTTTACCATGTGCAAATAATTCATTAGGGTCACAATCGTAGATATAGTCCGAGCCTTACACGATTCGTATGGGGGGTCGCTTTACATGAATCCGGTGAATTAGTCGTGAAATTACCTAGAAGACGGTGAACTAAGCCTAGAGGGTGGTGAATAGATTTTTTATGAATTAATTGACAAATTAAAAATTTAATTGCAGATTAGTCAATTTTAATTCAATTCGATCACAATATAAAATACAAAATAATAAATATAAGTGCAGAAAATAAATCAGAGACGACACCAATATTTTTACGCGGAAAACCTTGGAAAGACTCCAAGTAAAAAACCACGGATACGCTCGGGTATCGATGCACTATGAATCAAGAAGTACAAGACTCTTTGAAGTTTTAGACTTACAAATCACTCCTGATTTGTCTTTTTCCACTCGACGTCTGAAAGTCTTGAATCACTCGCGCTCCACGAAGCTCTCGCTCCAATCTCCGTACTCTGACGGCTCCGCTTCTCAATGGATCAAAGAATCATGATGCCCCCTGCTTCGATCACGGTGGTGTGATGATTTTTCAGCAACTAGATCATCCAATTGTGCATAACGATCTTTAGTAAAAGCACAATTGGAAAAATTCAAACCAATAGAGAACTAGAAAATATATAATTACTCAATAATTTTCTCTTTATATATATCTCTGTAGAAAAATATAAATCTGTAGAAGAATTGCAGAGATCTCTAAAAAAATCACTCTCTTATCTTAGGTTTAACTCATATATATAGAGAAGAGTCTTCAGTTAATGATAAAAATCATTTCCCAATCAGAATTTGTATTTCCACCATTTAAATCTTTCAAATATAAATAAATATGTTAATAATAGTCCAATATACTGATAATAGCTTCTAATCATGTCCCAAAGTGGTTATGAATCAATTACATAGCAAAATAAACCTTCCCAAAAATAATTATGCGTACCCACTTACCGAGTACTCGGTGACTGTTCTACCGAGTATTCGGTGAACACGCAATTGCGCGCAAGTGTGCTAGAACTCGCACAACTCTCTGGAAATTTACGTACATGTGGGCAATTGCACAACCTTAGTGAGTGCTCGGTAATATCCCTACCGAGTACTCAGTGGAACAAAATACCAAAATCTTCTGAAATCTTTATTTCTTTGCACTATCGCTTCCAGCTGTCGTTCCACTACACTCATTTGTATTTTCACCACTTTTTTTTTTTTGAAAAATCAGATATCATAGGAGGCAGAAACAAGACAAACTAAGAGGGGCATACCCCAATGGAAATACCCCACTACCACCATAAACAAAGAAGCCAAAAGCAAAAAAGAACTATTCTAGCAAACATGGGCAGGGGCAAAAAAGAAGACCAAAAAGTCAAGAAGCAACATCCCACATTAGCATACAAACCTATACTAACATAGCAGAGCCACAACAAACTGAGGCAAACCCATCTGTGAAGAAACCAGATGAACCAACACATCCCAAACCAAGACGAACACCCACTATCTGAAGATGGAGTCAGGCAGTCCCCAAGCATGAGCATAGGAAATATTACGAGTGGAGCAAGACAGCCTTTGAAGAGAGAAAGCACGAAATTTAACAGTGTCGAGGATTTCAGCTTGGAGGAGAGAATCAGCTCTCAAGGCCCCTGTGTAAAATCTTTTGCACCTTTCACTCCAAATAACATAAACTGCTGCTTGCAAGCTCCATTTGCAGAGGAGAGAAAGCAAGTCAGACCCAAGAATGGTGGAGCTCCAACTAATGAGATCAGTCCATTTGTAGAAAGAGCAGTGAAGAACGCCCTTAGAGAAGATGTTAGCCCACATCCTTGACGTAAAATGACATTAAAAAAAGAGGTGGTTTCTGGTTTCATGGCCAGAACAGAAAACACACCTATTAGAATTTGTGACGCCCATCATTTGTAATCTATCTTGGGTGTAAAGTCTGTTATGAATAGCTGTCCAAAATATAAAAGAGTGTCATGGAATGTTTCCTTTAAACCAAACACAGGAAAACCAACTCACTTCATGCTTTCTCAACCTAAGCTTATCCCAAGCTAACTCGATCTAAACTCACAACTCTCAACATGTTTTTTTTTTTATCAGAATCATGTCATTATATAAATAAATGTTCTTACAAGTCGAGATGCGCGTAAGCTGGTTCGAACATCACGGTTATAAATTTTTTTTTACCACAACATATAAAACTGTCTGGAGTAACAATTCTACCAAAGTGCTACATGGTAAGACACACAATTTCGAGAGGGTCAAATTTATACCATAGCATAACACTTATTAAATTGCAAGATTACCAAATTATGTGATACATAAGACGCATATAATTTGCGAAGTTGACAAGGTTGAGTGAGAGAAATTTGGTTATTCTTGAGGTGCCCTTGATCCCAACACTGGAATGTCTTCATATAACTTCTGCATGGAAGGTTGCAATCCATTAGGAACCCCATTCATCGAAGTTTAAGACAACATCACTATTAGCAATTTTAAGACACAAATACCGTATTTAAAAAAATAGGGTGCGATATATACCACTACTAATGCACCGAATTTCATCAAAACTCTGCAATTGAAAAAAATTACCGAAGAAAAATAACCACTAGCTAACATACATCTTTTTTGTACCAAAGAACTTGGGAAACACTAAGGACTAAAACTAAAAATTGAGTTCCGGGATTGGTACGCAGGAATATAATGAAATAAAATGTTCATTTCGAATTTTTTTTGTATGGTATTGATTTTTCAAAGTGAGAAATGAAGTGTCCATTTTACCAATATATATATTTTTGTTTGGTATTGATTTTTTGAAGTGAGAGTGGGCATTCCCTTAAAATGAAATCTAACCTATGAAGCATTTTATCGCCTTGTCTGACATGTGTTATGTCGCGTTATTATTGATTGACAAACAAATAGATTTGGAGGTGATATAATGAATTTTTAAAAAGTAATGAAATTGTTTAGTAATTTTCCTTTATTATACAGATTTTAAATTGTTGGGTCCAAACCAGTATCAAACTCAAACACACACACACACAATAGACACCAAATTTATAGTGGTTCCCCAAATAATCGGGTACGTCCACTTTGAGAGGTTTCACTATCTTCGGTTTGAAGAATAACCGAGAATCGGGAGAAGGATACAATCGCTCTACTCAACCTAACACTCTTTCTTACAGCATCACAGACTCTCTCTGTGGTTTACTCTCTCTACCTCACAAGAACTCACTTGTGGCTTTTCTCTCTTGCACTTGTTGTGTTTGTATTGTGCTTATCTGATACAACAACAAACTCCCCTATTTATAGGGTGAAGATGAAGCTAAACAACAATGAACCATGCCTAAGTTTGGCATGGTTGGCAAGGTTAGGCTAGAGTTAGGCATAGACCTTTGACAAGGTTAGGCTAGAGTTAGGCATAGACCTTTGACTCTAGATAATTAGGTATGGAACACTACAATTCTCCCCCTCCATACCAATCAGAGGAGAGCGTCTTCTGCTGATCTCCCCCTTAGTGCCAATTTGGGGCTGCTGTTAAACCAGCTTCTTTTCTGCAAACTTCTAACTTTTCTCTGGATAGGCTCTTGGTCATCATATCTGATCCATTATCATCTGTGTGAATCTTCTCTAACTGTAGAAGTTTATTTTCTAACACGTCACAGATCCAGTGATACCTGACGTCAATGTGTTTGGACCTTGAGTGGAAGGTTGAATTTTTGCTAAGATGAATAGCACTTTGACTGTCACAGTATATGACATACTTTTCCTGCTCTTGTCCCAATTCTTGAAGAAACTTCTTCATCCACAAGATCTCTTTGCATCCTTCTGTTACTGCAATGTATTCAGCTTCTGTGGTGGATAAGGCAACACACTTTTGTAATCGGGATTGCCATGAAACTGCTCCCCCTGCAAAAGTGATTAGGTACCCTGATGTGGATTTTCTGGAGTCACTGTCTCCGGCCATGTCTGCATCTGTGCAACCTTCCAATAAAGGTTTACCACTACCAAAGCATAAACAAATATTGGTAGTTCCTCTAAGATACCTGAGGATCCATTTTATTGCTGCCCAATGGTCCTTTCCAGGATTTGACAGATACCGACTGACAACTCCAACTGCATGAGCAATATCAGGCCTCGTGCATACCATGGCGTACATCAAACTGCCAACTGCTGAAGCATAAGGCACTTTCTTCATTTCTGTTTTTTCTGTCTCACTTGAAGGACACTGCTTCATATTCAACTTGAAGTGGCTTGCAAGTGGAGCACTGACTGGTTTTGCTTTGCTCATGTTGAACCTTTCAAGAACTTTGCCGATATACCTTTCTTGAGATAACCAGATCTTGTGTTTCAGTCTGTCTCGAGAGATCTGCATTCCCAAGATTTGTTTTGCCGGTCCCAACTCCTTCATAGCAAATGACTTGCTCAGTTCCTTCTTCAATTTATTGATCTTGCTGCTGTCATGACCAACGATCAACATATCATCGACATATAACAAGAGGATGATAAAATCTCCGTCAGGAAATTTCTTCACAAATACACAATGATCTGCAGTGGTTCTGTTGTACCCATTCTGGTCCATGAATGAATCGAACTTTTTGTACCACTGTCTTGGTGCTTGTTTGAGCCCATAGAGACTCTTCTTCAATCTGCACACAAGATTTTCTTTTCCTCTGGTTCTGAATCCTTCAGGTTGCTCCATGTAGATTTCTTCATCCAGATCACCATGTAAAATGCGGTCTTTACATCCAGTTGTTCGATCTCTAGGTTCAAGCTGGCTGCCAAGCCAAGAACAACTCGGATGGAGGACATTTTCACTACAGGTGAAAATATTTCTTCAAAATCAATGCCCTTCTTCTGACCGAATCCCTTCACAACCAGTCTTGTCTTGTACCTTGGTTGTGGATTATTTTCTTCAGACTTCAGTTTGAATACCCATTTGTTCCTGAGAGCTTTCCTTCCCTGCGGTAACTTGACCAAGTCATATATGTGGTTCTCATGCAGCAATTTCATCTCTTCCTGTATGGCTTTCATCCACTCCGCATTTTTACTGTCTTCAACAGCTTCCTGATAGCTCTCTGGTTCTCCCCCGTCACTAAGCATCACGTACTCTGCGGAGGAATATTTGCGATTCGGTTGTCGCTCTCTGGAAGATCTCCTTGTTTGAGGATCAACCGGATTTTCTTCTGTAACTGGTTCTGGTTCTGCACCGTCATCAGCTGGATCTCCTTGAATAGCTCCCCCATCATTTTCTGCTCTCGGTGAGGGAATCGGGTCTAGATTAGCTGGTAACTCTTCAGGTGGATCTGATTTCTTCTGTTTTTCAAGATCTTCAATGGTCTGATCTTCGAAAAATATCACATCTCTGCTTCTGATGACCTTCTTGTTGATAGGATCCCAGAGTCTGTAACCAAACTCTTCATGGGCATATCCCAGGAAGATGCACTATTTGGCCTTTCCGTCAAGCTTGGATCTTTCATCTCTGGGAATGTGGACAAATGCTCTACAGCCAAACACCTTCAAGTGTTTGTAGGAAACATCTTTCCCTCTCCATACTTTCTCTGGAACATCACCGTTTAATGGAACTGAGGGAGATAGGTTGATTAAGTCAACCGCTGTTCTCATTGCTTCACCCCAGAAAGGAGTTGACAACTTGGCATTAGATAACATGCACCTGATCCTTTCGCAGATCGTTCTGTTCATTCTTTCTGCAAGGCCATTATGTTGAGGAGTTTTTGGCACTGATTTTTCGAGTCTGATGCCGAAGCTTCTGCAATACTCCTCGAATGGTCCTCTGTACTCGCCACCATTGTCTGCACGTACACACTTCAGCCTTTTCCCAGTTTCTCTTTCAACCTTTACATGGAATTGCTTGAACACTTCCAGCACCTGGTCTTTAGTTTTCAAGGCAAAGGTCCATAATTTCCTGGAATGATCATCAATGAATGTGACAAAATATAGGGCACCTCCATGAGTTCTGGTTTGCATGATGCAAACATCCGTGTGTACAAGATCTAGAATGTCTGGTTTTCTAGATGGAGGGGAACTGCGGAATGCAACTCTGTGTTGTTTCCCTATGATGCAGTCGACACAGGTGTGTAATGGAGTACCTTTCATTCCAGGTAAGAGTTCTTTTCTGGCAAGGATCTTGAGTCCTTTCTCACTCATATGACCGAGTCTTTTGTGCCATAACTCGGTGGGGATTTCTTTCTCCATCGTATTCACCTCAACTCTACAGAGTTTTGCTTGCGTTGTGTAGAGAGAGCTGGTCTTCTTTCCTCTGGCCACCACAAGATTATTTTTGGTGAGCTTCCACTTACCATTACCAAAGTGACTGTTGTAGCCTTCATCATCGAGCTTGCCGGTGGAGATCAGGTTGAGACGAATATCTGGGACATGTCTCACATCTTTGAGGAGTAGTTGGCATCCATTGCTGCTTTCCAAAAGAATATCACCTCTGCCGGTAATTTTGGATGCTCCGTGGTTTCCCATCTTCATAAATCCGAAGTCACCACTGGTGTAGGATGTGAACATATCCTTCCTTGAAGTGACGTGACAGGAAGCACCTGAGTCAATAACCCAGGTAGAATCTTCGGATGTGAAGTGGACACAATCATCTTGAACGATGACCATCTCTTCTCCGACTGTTGCTGCTGCTTCTGAGGTACTTTCTTCACCTCTGTTTCTGGTCTGTTGTCCAGATTGTTCGGCTTTTAGCTTCCTGCATTCTCTGATAAAATGGCCTGGCTTGCCACAGTGATGACAAGTTTTGTCTCTTCTGAAAGTAGACTTTGATTGCCCACGATGTTGTGGCTGATTGCGATGGTTTCTGCTTTTGCTTCTACCGCGCCATTCTTTTCTTTCTCGTCTTTCAGTGACAAGAGCTTCTGACTCCGGATGATATCCTTCTTCCTTTCTTCTGGCTTCCTCGTTCAGCATTCTATCTTTCGCTATTTCCATGTTAATTATTCCATCTGGAGCTGAGTTGTTTACCGAGACAACTAGCGTATCCCAACTTTTCGGAAGAGAGTGTAATAGGAATACTGCTTGCATCTCATCTTCTAAAACCATTTTCATAGAGTTGAATTGGTCCAACAGCCCCTGGAATTCGCTCATGTGTTATGACACACTTTTTCCGTCTTTGTATTTAAGGTTTACAATACGACTCAAAAGATTTACCTTGTTCTGAGATGTTTTCCGTGCGTACATCTTCTCCAATTTTTGCCAAAGAGCATAAGCATCATTGTCGTTGGCAAAATTTTGGTAAATGCTTTTGTCGATCCATTGTCTGATTTGGGCGGCACATTTTCGGTTGAGTACCGTCCAGTCTACGTCGGTCATGTCATTCGGTTTGCCATCAGGTGCATCGTCAGTCCTTTTGATCGGCTTCCACAGATCTTTAATATACAGAAGATCCTCCATCTTTGACTTCCACAATGAATAGTTGGCTGCGGTCAATCTGATCATCGTTCCGGATCCTGAATCTTCCATCGAAACGGAATTTTAAGCCCTCCTGGCTTGTTAGATATATTCAGAGTGGAATTACACGAAACGGAGTGCACCGTTGCTTCCGGAACGGTCGAAAACCTTAAGATCGCCTCTGACTGGGCTCAATTCCGACTTACGATGAGTCCGGAATAGTCAAAACAACGGCGAGGGGCAAAACTGTAATTTTGCAAAGTTGATGATGACGTGGCAGCAGCTTCAGGGGGCGCGTGAGAGCGCGTCAGTCGTCAGAATGGACTGAATTTTATACCGACGCGTTCGTCTTCGAACGAGCTTTCCAACGATATATTATAAGTTGTAGTGTGAATGAGTTTACAGGTTCAAAATAGGCTCGAAAATGCGGAATGATTGTAAACCCGAGCTCTGATACCACTTTGTTGGGTCCAAACCAGTATCAAACTCAAACACACACACACACAATAAACACCAAATTTATAGTGGTTCCCCAAATAATCGGGTACGTCCACTTTGAGAGGTTTCACTATCTTCGGTTTGAAGAATAACCGAGAATCGGGAGGAGGATACAATCGCTCTACTCAACCTAACACTCTTTCTTACAACATCACAGACTCTCTCTGTGGTTTACTCTCTCTACCTCACAAGAACTCACTTGTGGCTTTTCTCTCTTGCACTTGTTGTGTTTGTATTGTGCTTATCTGATACAACAACAAACTCCCCTATTTATAGGGTGAAGATGAAGCTAAACAACAATGAACCATGCCTAAGTTTGGCATGGTTGGCAAGGTTAGGCTAGAGTTAGGCATAGACCTTTGACAAGGTTAGGCTAGAGTTAGGCATAGACCTTTGACTCTAGATAATTAGGTATGGAACACTACATAAATAGTATAAGAAGTTTATATGAGTTGACTACTAAAATAAAAGGTTATTTTCTCAAAATTGAAAAGATAGCTAAAACAATGATCAAGAGCCTAAAAATTAGAGATTTCTGAGCTGAAGTTCAAAAATGAGGAATTATGTTATTATGTGTAAAGATCAAAATAAGCAAGCATAAGAAAAATTAGGAATACGTATGTATGTATGTATATAATATACCCCACGATTGTTGTACTCCCATAACCTTTGAACTCCATAGTCCACCGCCTGAAACCAAATACAATCCTTTATTTGCCAACGCAAAGTAACATTCAAAATATAATTAATACATAAAACAAATGACAAATTCATGAGCACTTTATCTCATTTTCATCATAATTCAAAATTTGAACATGAACATATATATATATATATACAGGAAATAATGAATGGCTCGTGATTATTTATATTACATTTTTATTACAATCAAATGTTATTTCAACATGTTATAGTAAATAAAATTAGACAATTAATCAAAAGAGTGAAGGAAAAAATGGGAATTATCTTACATGCTCAAGAGCGAAAGTGCCGACAACTACGAAGGTAGCATAGATAGGAGTTCGGCGCATGAAGACATTGTAAAGCACTTCCAGAACAACCATGTTTCTCTCTCTATATATATATGACTCTGTATCAATATACATGCTTATATTATAAGAGTGTGTGTATATATGTGTGTTTTCTTTGTAAGCCGGAGGTAGGGCCTCTTCAAGTTCAACAGAAATGTAGATCGTTGGGATCCACGTATACAACTACCTGTCAATCCTTACTCGCAATCATAGATGAGTCAGCATTCAGCAATTAGACAGACAACACCTCGACATGTGGGACCCACCCAAACCTTTAAAAGTTAGACATGTTCATCCCTGCGATGGAGATTAGAAGGACGAACATTCGAAGTCTAAATTAATGATAAATATGTAACTTAACAATACACAAATTATAAGTAGATTTGTGTAACACTTTTAAAAGATGAACACTCTTATATATAAGTTTCAAGAAAATCGTATTTGGGATTTAGACTTTTTTCTTTTTACATACCATCAATTTAAAGGATGAACACCCTGATATACAATTTGAATTCGAATGTTTTAATATCAGCTATACAATTGAATTTTAGATCTCCTTGTTATTCATTATTTTCTTACTTTTTGTCCAACAATTTTCTTTAAAATTATTCATTAAAATTTTAACTTTTCAGATTGTTCCTATATATCTTGAATAATCATTATAGTAATGCAGTCATAACCTATTATTATGAATATAATACAGTAATTTTAATATTTTTTCAACAAAAAATGGACACGCTAGTAAAATAAACTAGCACAAAATTATAACTTCATTTTAGATGAGAACAGTGAAGTTCAATTCATGATATATGTCATTCCTCTACAATTTGTGGCATGGATATGATTGGTTCTTTATTAAAAAGTTAGATGTGAGTTTCATTTTAAAGTAGAAAAAAAAAAACAAGATATTAAAAATTTATATAAGCGATTTTACAGATAGTTATTTAAGAAAAATGTTTTAAATATTTTACTACCTTCATTGTCATTTCTAATATAATCAAACTACAGGAGTGGCCCAGAGTGGCCCAATAACTGTTAACGTAATGAGCCCACTTTGAAGATGGGCCTAAGGCCCATGGTCCATTCAGTTACATCTCATGTATATAGACATTCTAGAGAGAGAAAGTTCCAGAGACAGAGAGATGGCATCGTCGTCCTCAATTCTGGCGTCAGCTGCCGGGAAAGTGGGATCCGCCGTCCGCCGCCAAGCTCTAGCCTTATCGGACGCCGCCGCTGCTAGGATACGCTACCTGCTACAGCAGCGCCAACGCTCTTACCTCAAGCTCGGCGTCAAGGCTCGCGGCTGCAACGGCTTATCCTACACCCTCAATTATGCAGGTCCTCCATACATTTATATATATACACACACATATCTATATATGCATATATATATATATATGTATGTATATTGTAAAATTATGTAGATCATATATGTTTGGATGATACAAGCTAGAAAACCTTGATTCCCATGAGAGCGAAAACGAGTATAATTTATTTGAAATTAGGTAGAGAGACTCTATGTTTATGGATTCGTAGTGGAAATTAAGAGATTTATAGTTGAATATTTGTTAACTTGTGAAATTTTATTGTGAACCACATCTGAAATTTGTAGAAATGTGAAATCAGTTGGGGAATGAAACGATGAAATATGTGTTTTTTCACTGGCTTTGCCAAATTGATGCTCGTTTTTTAGACAAAGTGTGACCCAAGGCCTTGTAGCCTAAGTGTGAAAGAGTGTGACCCTGGGGGGAGGTTGGGGAGCCCATGGGACGCATGTGGAGTGTGTGTATCTGCCTACCAAAAAAAATACGGTGAAGTGTGTGTTTATACTTGGTAATGTGAACCCTTATGTTGCATTTGCGAGCACGGAATAGATGAACTAGAACACTCTTTCACAGTGTGTTTATTCTTGGTACTGTGAACCCCTATGTTGCATTTTCGATCACGGAATAGATGAGCCGGAACACTCATTCACAGTGTGTTTTTTCACTTGGTTTTGTAAACCCTTCGATTTGGTGCTCCCAAATATAGCTTTACTGTTTTCAGGGTCTCTGTTTCTCTTCACCATTTCAAACCCACCAAACCCTAGTTCTCACACGAAGATAATGCCTAATCTGTACTAATATGATTCCCACACCTTGCTTTTGAAATGCGCCGATGTGGCTTGCACATGCTGCATTTTTTTATGTTTTAAGTAACACGAATTGTTGCATTTTGATGTTTGAAGTGACTTGTGTTTGTGTTACTTGATACTCTCACTTTCTTGCTTTTGAAATGTGCCGGTGTGGCTTGAACTTGTTGCATTTAAATGTTTAAAGTAACACAAATTGCTGCACTTTGATGTTTAAAGTAACCCGTGTTTGTGTAACTTGAAACTCCCCTATTTTCTAGATGCCACCTTTTAATCTTAAACTATTACACATCTCCATGATAGTTAAAATTTCTGTACTCCTCATTTGGGTTAATTAGATTCTGTTCATTCGTTAAAAATCTACTTCGTTCTGATAGTTTTTAATGTACATGGGGCCTGAGGGTACATTATTGTCTAGTAAACTATATTTAACTACTTAAATATTGTGCACCGACCTTTACCTTCTATATTTTTACAATCAGCTTGCATTTCTAGACTATCAAAAAGCTTTCAGTTCCAAATCTCCTAACATGTTTGAAAGACTTTTTTTTTCCTTAAAAATGTTTAATATTAGGTGTACTTGGTGGTAATTTTGAAGAACCTCTCCTTTGGTTGTTTGCCACTCAAACCCCATATTTCTTCAACCTCGTTTACTTTTGTGTCACGTGTTACTCTATCTTGCCATTTTTTGCACATTTGCATCATCATCCTTGCAAGCAATGTGTCAAGCTTCTGTTTTGACTTTTGAGTGCTTCGAATTCCCAACTTTTGTGCCAGTAATTTGTAATTATTTGTTGATGAGTAAATCCCTTAAATAATATGGGGTTGAAATATTGATTCTTCTCTTCTAATGACATTTTCTTGTTAATAGTTCGGAAAACTGTGGTTCTTGCATGCTTGTAGCTAATAAAGTTTCCTGCTGTTTCTCTGCCTTTGTATACAGATGAGAAAGGGAAGTTTGATGAGTTGATTGAGGACAAGGGTGTGAAAATATTGATCGACCCAAAGGCCCTTATGCACGTCATAGGTACCAAGATGGATTTTGTTGACGACAAACTCAGGTATGTTCAATATTTTCATGATTCACCCACTAGTACGCTTACGAACATGTGCATGGTTAGTATGCTATTTTGATCTAATCTGTCCACATGCTCATTTTCCTTGACGTTTAGAATGGTCTCTTCTCCACTTGAACAACACAGCTGATAAGTCCTTAATTTTGTTTACCGGTAATTCACATTCTAGCTAACGATCCGGCTCATGAATCATGATGTATCAAAGGAGATCTATCTTTGACAGGCCTGCCATGTAAAAATGAAATTTCCTGTCCCCATATTAACTTAAAATCTGAAATTTTGTACTCTATACTACTTGGAAACAGCTAATGTTCATCTCAGAGTCATAGTCGTTTTAAACCTGCACCAAGGAATTTGGTTTTAGTATTTAGTTAACTTCATAAACATAGAAGAACAATCTCTATTTCCGTAAATGACAAGTTTTATAAAGCTTGATTGCAACAATCGATTTCTGGGCATTTCTTGTACTAAACTAATTATATCCAGTCTTTTGCTTTCCTGATTTTTGTTTCTTTATAGTCCTTTTGTGGCCTCTGACATTGGTTTTCTGATCAGATCGGAGTTCATATTTATCAATCCAAACTCTAAAGGGCAGTGTGGTTGTGGAGAATCATTTATGACAACAAGCAGTGCAGAAGCTGCTAAGCCTGGTGGAAGTTCAGGATCATAATCTTTACATTAGTGCAAGAACTGTATCCACTGAAAACCTCAATCCCAGTAGCTATTTAAGATAGCAGAGTTAGTTTTTCTATGGAAGGATATCATTGGGGACTTACAACTGGCAGAGTATGATCTTCACGATAAAAAGAAGAAGAGCGAACATGCCTACTATCCAACAGCGACTGTATTTGGTGTGGAAGAATTTTGCTGCTCAATAAGTATATACAGATGTACATTTTTCATTTAAAATTTTGTTATTCGTGGTTGTAATTACGTTTTCATTGGACATGTGAATATATGTAACCAGAACAGTATCACACTCTCTGTGTTGTAAATAAGTGAGACTTCTTCGCCGTCCATGTGAATTCTGTTTAGTCTAATGTGATGATACAGAAGTTTGAATGTCAATGCTTGAGGTTGTCAAAAACTGTTCTTATGGGGTCATGTATCTTGAACTGGTTCACGGTTTTACTGAAAGAGGATTTATTGATCAAATGGTATTATTAATGGGTCCAAAAAAAAAAATGATTGGGAAAATATTTAAAAACATAGTATAGATGAAACACCTCTGTTCAACTTGCATCGTATTTTCCTCATCACGTTTCACAATCTTACATTTTCTTCTGATTTCATTTCATTGTTTCTGTTAGAATTTGTAATCTTTTGCTGAAATTCAAATAGCAGGTGCTTTAGAGTCTTATAATGAAGAACATCAAATTACCAAACACCACATAGTTATAAGAGATAACCCTAATAACTAAACTGAAAGCAGACTGTAGCCAACTTACAGAAAAGGAAGGTAATGTCAATAATAGTGCCCTCCCCTATAAACAGGATTAAGACAATAACAATGTCAACGTGATTAAAGAAGATGATCAATAACTTCTTCTTTCTGACCTATCTGAACGAGAGCGTCCAGAAGCACTAATTACAGGACTTACGTTTGTTTCTTCATTCCGTTTAGGAGTAGATAGTCGGTGCTTAGACCATTCATCCAAGGATTTGCGGTGGAGACTATTCATATTAATATAAGGCCGCCTTTCTTTGATCATCTTCTCAGCACTTTTCCAATCTTCTGCCTCACCTAGAGCTACCAACAGCACACACATGACTGCAACGCTTCGTCCATGGCCTATAGGAAGAGTATCATGATTAAGAAAGATAAACTGCTCGCAAGCACAGGAAAATTACGTCCTTAAAGAACCAATGTTTCATATAAATAACGTTAAAGGTGGACACAGTTGCAATTTTTCAATGATACGAATACATATCAGCACAAAAGTAAAACCACAAGGAAATTGACAATCAGCAAAATTATTGCCCAAGAAAAGCTTGAGAGGGATTAGAATACTCAAATACTTGCCAACTCGGTGATTTTCTCATCAGAACAATTGTAAGCATATTTTAGTATATGTTCTTCGTTTTCCTTCAAATTTGCACCGTGGGGAAAGAGCCAAAGGGAGCTCAAGGGCAATAAGGCCATACTCCTTCGCTACAGGACAAACCTATAATAGAATGTAGGACTATCCAGAAAACACCTATAAATTGAAAAAGGAAATATGTTCCGTAGTACTATTTGGCCCTTTTAATAGGCAACTCTCACAAGTTAAAGTTTTTTTCTACCTTAACCACGCATTATATGAGACACAAAGACACAGCCTGCAATCTTACTGGAGTCTTTCCCCAATACTAACATTAGCCCACCAAATATGGAGGTCAAAGCCAAACTATAGCATAAACCACACACTGAACAAAGAGACCAGCAACTGATATGCCACCAGACTATGAAGGTAATTCCTAATATCATCATCCTTCTTGAACATGTATATTACAGATAATATTACCCCTCTTCCTCATATTATCCCTAGTCAGAGTTAATGGAAATAACTTATATAAGAACAGCCTTCTCATGTTCTTACTGACCTAGAGAAAACATGGAATTGTGAAGGTGCAGATATATTTATGAATACCAGAGGAAAAAGGGGCATGAGATAGAAACCCTAAAAAAGCATGCTTAGTTAAGTTTTCACTAGCTTGAATAATTGCTAGGTTGACAAGTAAGCTTAAACAGCAATTAATTACACACAAGTAACCATTGCATCCACATATGTTATACATTTTGATGCATGAACAGAAGTTACAGCACGAGGTAACTAGGACTATAGGGAAAGAGATTCCAAACTGCATCTTGTGTATTGAGTGACATTATCATTTTACAGAAGTACAAAACCCATAATGGTAAACAACAATTTCATGAACAAGGTGTTAAGGCAACACCAAAATGATTGGCCTACCAAGGCAAACCATTGCCTAACTTTCACTAATTTTGTTATCAACATGTCACCAAAATGCAAATATATAAGTAGAAAACTATAAACACATAAGGAGGCCTATATCTACTCAAAGCCATCTAGCACGGAAAGTAAGGATTCATTGGGGCGGTTTAGGATTCAATTTACACACGCACACGCACACACCTACATGCACGCGCACACACACACACACACACATTCTACAGAAAATAGAATAACATATTATACAGGTCATATCCGGTACTTTACTCTATAACCAAATTTTGAAAGACTGTTTTGTGAGGAGAGGAGAGAGTGTGAGTAATTCCCGCAGGAGAGATGTAGCACAAGTAAGAGACTGAAGGGTGGGCAGTCTTTATCGTTGTATCTTCTTTTTGTAATTCATAAGTAAGATTTCATCACTGCATCGACATAGCCCAGAGGTTGAGTGAACCACATAAAATATTTTGTAGATTGTGAGGTTGATTGTGCAGGATTGTATCTCCATGTATGGATGTTTGATTGATGTGATGACATGCTTCCGCTGTGCTTGGGTTGGGGCAGGAAGAATTTAATCCCCTGGTATTAAAACTGATTGGAGGGAATTGATATTCAGAACAGTTATATACCCAAATTGGTCAATGTTAGACTGAAAGTATTACATGCCTATCAAAACATTAAGAAAAATCTCTATTTCACCTTATAGAACGTGAAAAATGAAGTGAATCTCATATTCTCATGATAAAAACACCATCTATGGAATCAAATACATAAAAATTGAATAGTATGTTGACAACCATATTCATTGAGAGCTTGGTAATAACAACAGTGATCTCATTCAATCTATTAGATCTTTGGCATCTAGACGCCTTCGTTCAAAGGATAAGCTTTTTCCCCCTTAATTTGAAACCCAAGCAGCCACTTTACCCCTTGAGTTGCACCCTCAACCTTCTAATATAGAAGGTGAGGAAGCACCACTAGGTTACAGCCCCTTGGCACCTAATACGTAGCACCTACCAAACTCTCGTTGCTACTAGGCTCTTAAGGCATGCAGCATTTACCGATTTAGGCAGTGCAACACCTTGACAATGTTAACTAATAGAGATGCTATTGAATAACTAGCAAAATCTTAGGATGAAAGCAAAAGTAAAATAATACATACTTAGCATGGCACTAAAATAATCACGAGTGGAAACATGACAACCAAGAATTAAGGTGCTCGAGCAATCATTCATATATACACTTGGGAAACAAAGCATCAATTACAAATGCAAGATACGATAAAAATAGAGGGAGAAACATCAGGAAACAAAATTTGATTTGCTAGTACAACATAGAAGCCAGAAAGTGTGTTCCAAGGTTCAATTCATACCATAGGCACAGTGGACGAATATTGGTGTTTTCAGAGCTCTCTTTCTACAAGCCCACTTAACAGCCGATTCAATGTCAGCTGGCTGGGGTGACCTTGTATCCCAAGTTGGAACACACAAATATGCATGCCCCGAGAACTCCGAATTCCTCGGGAACTCACAAGTGCAATCAACGATGGCAGGGTTACCGGGCGGCAACTTTTCCGGCGAAGAGGGCCACCCACCCACATACAACCCCTCACAAATTTCACTATAAGGAGCCTCCCCACTACTCAACCTCCTCAATGCAGAAAAAAGTTGGACAAAATACAAGTAAGGGCTAAACATAAGCTTAGCCCAAATGGGGAAAGACCCATCAGTACTTTTCCCCAAAAGCATAGGCAAATTAATAGATGGGTGAGAAGCAACTGACACCAACATAGACACCAAAGATGCATACAAAAAGGGTGTTGACAAAAAAAAGAAACCAATCCTTGAAAGGTATGAAAAACAAAAGAACAATACTGATGCCTTTATTGCTATCAACACAGATATACCCACACCCATTTTTCTTCTTCACCAAATATATCAAATTGAATCAAGATTTTGAAATCAAAACTACCACTTTGAAGGGTTTTCAAGTTTTGGGTTTTTCAGAATTTTATTGAACCTGCAAAGCAAAGCATGTGGAGATGAGTGAGTGTGGAGGTTTGTTAGAGCACAAGACATCAAAAAATCTGGAAAAAAAAAAAGGAATAAATTGAAACCCAATTGAGAGGAAAAGAAATATACCTATAAGAGCAGTGATTACAAGAATAAATTCGCAAGATTGTTGTCTTGGGTGAGTGTGTGGACTTGGTCTATGTTCTCCGAAACCGAATGTTACTCGATCTACGAGACTATGAACCTTATACGAACGAATACAATGAGAGTAAATTACACCAAACCCCCTCTAGCTGTAAAAAACACTCAAACAACCCCCTCAGTTTTTTAAAAACTATCGAAGTCATCAAAGACGATGTCTCCTGTCTAACATTTTGACAATTTTGAATTGTTAATGTCGTCATTTGAAAATTTTGTACAAAGTTATTAGATAATGACATCACCAAATATGTTCGAAGGTCAATAAATTTTAATGATCTCTTGCCCATGGGTGAGCAAAAAAATTCATACTCACATGTTATTATGACTGGTAAATATAATTTTTAAATTTTAAATGGTAATATATTTATTTATATCAATCACATCAAACAATTATCGTGATAGGTGATGGATTTCTTGCCCACAGTGAGTAAAAGATCATTTTTGCAATTTAGTAAATTATTAATGGGTTTTAAATGTGTTTTTGACTCTTATACGAGTGTAGTTAAGGAAAGTAATATAATATTTCTAAAAATTGCAAAAAATCAGGTGTTGTTTGTTAAAATTGAAAAATCAACTTTTGAAAATTTTAAGATAATTAGACTTATAACTGAATTGAAGGTTATTATGGATTGTTTGAAGAAGCGAGGATGTCTAGGTTATTCGGATATAAATAATATTTGGAGAACAAATAAGTAGAATAGATCGGAAAATCAAAAGTTCTATCGGAGAATCAATGTCGTGGTGACGCGTATTAAGTATGAGAGGTTTAAAAGTGTTTGAAAAAAATTATATGGTGTAATATTTTTAAATTTAATTTTGAGTCTTCATGTTAAGTAATAACTTATCACTAAAATTTCATCTCATTTTAAGTGGCATGTAATGCAACACCAAATTAAAACTTTAACTAACTTTGAGGAAAAAAGAGTGCAAGTAAATCCTTTTAAAATATAAAAATTTGCTTAGATAATTGGTGCAATCCAATGATCCGTAGAAACCCAAGGAATTTCTTAGGATCCGTTTGGAAATAGCTTGTTTTTGTTCTTGTCTCTTGAATAAAAGAACAAGAACAAGAAGTCTTTATTTTTCTCAACCTAAAAACAAGACCTTGTTTTGGGCAAAATCAAAATCCATTATTGTTCTCCCCCAAATCCAAAACCCTAAATTCAATAAAGTAAAAAGAGAAGAGAGGGGGATTTCATCCATTCTTGGTCTAAACCACCGATCGACACCATCAATCCAAAACCCGGAATTGGGGGTTCAATTTCGGGGTCGATTTGGGGGTGGGGGTTTGTATATACATATATAGGTGTGTGTGTGTATTTGCAGAGTTTGGATTAGTGGTGGCGGTGGCGGCGGCGGCGGCAGCGGGTGGGGGTGGAGGAGTGGTGGCGGAGAAGGGGATCAAAGGAGAGGATTTACAGAGTTTGCATTTTTTTTTCTTTGAGAACAAGAACAAAAAAATATATTTTTTTTGTTCTTAAATTTTGAACTAAGGCTGAAAAAATATATTTTTTGTCCTCAACACTATTCACAAAAACAATAACAGATTTTGGACTCCCAAACATATTTTTATTCTCGTGAACAGTGGAAAAAACAAGAACAAGAACATAAACGGGAACAATAAGATATTTTATATTTGAGGGGGTCAAAGTAGAATTAGGTCCAACCTACTTCATGTCATAAAAATAACGTCCCTACACTTTGTTTAACCGCAAAGTTCAGCTAATAAATACATGTCCATAATTATATGCAAGCTTGAATAGAAGTCACAAACACCATCAAATCATTGGAGCAATCTGCTTTACTACAAGAAAAATGAGGGACAAAACGAAACCCTAATAAAAATTTATTATTCTTTTAGAAAAAAGATATATCCAAACCTCATAAGAACAATAATTCTGTTAGTGACCTCTCTACAGAAGTAAATAAAAGTATGCTCATAACTACCAGCGCCATTTGGCCCAAGGTATCTAAGTGTAGCTATTTTCCCTCAAAAAAAATAAATTCTAATCTATGATCTACAGGATTTACAATTGTATTGTCATTTTCAGAATATATTCAACCCTGAAAGGTCATCCATAGGTATTTCAAGCCCCACTGATTCAAGCTCTTGTAACCCATCTTCATCAATGTCTAACCAAGCAGCAAGATCCTCGCACGAATCAAGCTTCGTGCCTACACCAAGTTCTTTAATGGAGTCTAATTCAATCAACGGCAAATCAGGAAAGTCCATTTGTTCCTTCGTCTCCTTTACTGAGTTCTCCGGAGTCTTACCAGCAGACATCAGCCCAACCTCTCTTTTGCTGTCACTGCCATTCATGACTGGTTCATTAGAAACACCGGGTTGATTCATGGGAGTAGTTGCTTCAGTAAACTTGCCAACATCTTCGCTTCCTGATATTGATGGCTGAGCGGTCTTCTTGGTCTTTGTCTTCGTTCTGCGCTCAGGCTTAACATGGCCTGGCAATGCAGGGGTATATTCGGCAACAACATTTCGGATTGAAGTATCTTTGCCCCTCTCTCGCGCGCTTCTTTTTCCTTTCGTTATGCCCAGAAAAGTGCTATCTGTAGTCGATGCGGCTCTCAAACCAGCACTCCCACCGACAACATCAGGCAATGCTTCCTTCTTTAACCGCCTTGTTCTTGGTCCACTTTTGACAAAATGCAGATCAGACTGATTGGTAGGGGTTTCAAATCCATCAGATGAACCCCTTTTGCTCTTATCAGGAAAGGAACCTGTAAAAATATATATCCCATGCATTAGATAAGCCAGTTGAGAGTGCATATGGTGTAGAGAAGTAAAAACAATAACACTAATAGTTAAAAAAACAAATTTATCTGCATATATAATAGTCCCTAGCCAAAACCTCTATAATATAGCATCCATCAAAGCTTGGACCATGACAACTGATAAATTACCAACAGTATGGCTAAGGTATTACTTCAAAATGTAATAGCATTTACTTAAAGTAGCAAACCTGAGACTGTGCAGTCTGGCTGCAGGTTACAAGATTCTGGATGAGCAGGACTGAATTTCTCTGCTTCGTTTCCCCGGGGAGATGCTCTAGAAATGACATCCCGCCGCGCAGGTTCACTGAAGCAACTTGTTCCTGAATCTTCAAATTTCGGACATTTTGCCAGAGTCGTCTCTGCAAAAGCCAAGGCTTCTTGTTTCGACACCTTAGCAACTCCCCTTCTTTTAGCACTACTTCCTTGAGTGGCCTGACATATTTAATCAAAGTTTTTATGGTTTGAAGAACAATTTTTTTTTTTGATAAGTAGGTTTGAAGAACATTAGTACAGCAAAAGGATAGCATTATGCAATAAAAAATCAGACTATGTTAAGACAACCACACTTGCATATAGAAAGTGTCATGCCACCCCAAACCCATACAGAAATTGTCCAATTTGCACACACACTCTCGGTGCTCACGCTTAACGTGTCGACGTGGTTGGGGCGGGTCGTGACAGAAAGGGGATGTTATGTGTATAATTCTTCAATATCCTTTTTTCCAATTAAGATGGTAGTTGTAATCCAGAGAGCCTTACTCTAGCATACTTAATACTAACTATGATATTGGAATGAACACGATGAAACTATTTTACATATAAATCCACTCTCTCTCAGAAAATGTACATGCAACAACAATAACAAAGATCCATATTCTGATAAAATCATCATTTTTCCCTTTGTCTTGCTCAAATGGCGGTTGCCAGGCGGATTATCTTTTTTCTTTCATGTCTATTCAAGGCCAAAACTGTTAAAAATCAAGTCTCTTTGGATCATTCAGGGGAAAAAGAAGTAGTTGTGACCAATTTTTATGATTTAAAACTAATTTTGGTCTAACTTTTGCTTTAACCAATGTTCTTCTCTTTACCGATGCACTTTTAAGAGAGGTTTCAAGGTCATACAATTACGAATTATGTCATGTCCACAAGGTGGAGAGGCAATCAAACAACAGACAAAATGAGAAGTGCTAATATATAATATCAAAATTCTCAATGGGTGATATTTAGATACATATCTCATCTACCTTAATATCCAACATTGGATGGCTGATGAACCACACAAATTTTACACATTAAGCCTAAAACCACAGATTAAGTATAAGAAGTCCATTGGCTTCATTCTTGTTAGAGTTGCAGCAACTTTTTCAAAGTAGATATAATTTTTTTCTCTCTTTATCCTTTTTCATAGGTTAAGTTCATTTTAGTATTGACATTCTTAGACGAGCAATTTTACTGGCTGATGGAGTATAATGCAATTCGACAGGTACACCAAAAACCTTTAACAGCCGAAGTAGATATGGGAGCATTTTCATGCGTATTGCATTATGCTTCTCGCACCATTTATACATGTAGCAACTACTTTCTAGTTTTAACGTACATAAACAAATGAACCGTCAATTATACATGATAAACAATACAAGCACAAGCTATATTTTAAATATTTGGAGGAAGAAATAAAACAGCGACAATAAATAAATAAAAATTACCAATTGCTTCTTGTTTGCCAACTCAACAAGTTTATTTATTGCAACCTGTTCAAGCTCCCTGCACAATAATCGAGTTATAATCAGCTCATCCTAATTCTTACATAAAATTTTGGAAGCTAGCATCTATAGTGAAAAGCTTAAAACCCTGATATCTGCAAGATGTCCAACTTAAGTATTTTACCGTCTTTCCGTCTCCCTTCCTTTGTTGATAGCTTTACAAATCTTGTCCCAGCACACCTTCTTTTTACCAATCACGGAATCAATCAAATAAAGGAAACACATTTAGTAAGATATCACGGATAGATAGCAAAGCAGAACGACATTTGAAAAAGGCTTTATGGGAAATGAACTTGCTTATTAGTTTCTACTCAGTATAGACTTCTAGATTTATTTAAGGAAAGGAAATATGCTTTGCAAGGCAACATAACATCATTACCTGTTTATGAACTCCCTTCTTCAGCTGGACAATTTCTTGATTAATCACCTCATCCTCTATGCTATCCATATCGGGCTGTAGAAAGCCATCAGGAAGTAGGAAAGAAACAATAAGACAAAAACAAAAACAGAAATTAGAGAGTTGAGTGAATATAATATATAACTGCGATTAGAAAGATAAATATAATAATAACAATCATCCGTCACTAAACACATAAGCCAGATTAATAAATATGCAAGAATGGATTTCAAAAGTGAACCTTGAAAGCTGAGTGTTTACAAAGAATAAAAGGCAGAGGAAGAACTATAAAACAAAGACCTTCATGGAATAAAGGGGAAGAGAGAACAGTTACATGAATATTATCTATTAAATACGGAAAGCCTACCACTTTATCTGGATATAATCCAATACTCTGCAGCTCCAGCAAGAGTTTATCATTGAGACACATCTGTTCGTATTGGCAATTAAAGGAAGAAATGCCAAAATCATTTGTTTGTCCATTTTGTGGCACAAACTCTGACTGCACAAATACACTATCTGCATTCAGAAAGTCCTCATTGTGATAATGATTCAGGATGCTTGTGCTTCTGTTAGAGGTGGTACTCCCATTACAAGACGGTAACATTTTGTTTACAGTGACTTGCTTCTGAGTTTGAACACCAAGCCTTGATTCGCACCCGAAATCCATCCTATCCCTCTTTCTATGTTTAGCATCAGTAAGAAGATAGGTGTCATATGGTGAATCATCTGAAGGACATTGAGGCAACACATTCCTCATCGTTCCATCTTCTTCGGATTCTTCAGTATAATCTTCTGCAATCAAAGCTGATAATACTCTTTGATAAAGTGGGATAACTTCATTAACTCTTCTTTCTGAATCTAATTTTCCACGTAAAGTATCAGCATACTGAAACTGATTAACTACCTCCACCGTCCTAGCAGACTCCTTCATATTAACTTTATTTTGCAGGCTTCTATCTCTTTCTCCAGCAACAAGAGATGGAGAAGTTTTCCCATGTTGAAGATCACCCTGCAAAAGCAAAAGAAAGAGCTGCTAGATGAAGAAACCGTTAAAACATAAGGGAATTTAGATTTAGATGTCAGGTCAGGGTACAAGCGCTTTTATTATCTTTCTTGTTTAGAAGACCAATGCCAGGTCAGGGTACAAGTGCTTTTATTATCTTTCTTGTTTAGAAGACCAATGCCACCAAGACAAAATGTCCACAAGATCTGTGGATCAGATTAACGATTCTATGCTGACTTACTTTCATCCATATCAACTGTCTGTTACTTGGCTTTCTTTTAAAATTTACTTCTCTGAACCGATTATTGTTGTTAATACGTATACATACACAGCCATTAAATAGAGAGCCCTACTGATTAAAAAATGAGCAAGAACACAGATCAAAGCACTACCGAAGAAACTGTGAGCAGATGGGAGACAAACGTGCAATATATGACGAATATCACAAGATGCCATGGACTAACCATTAAAAAAAACCCAATAATCAAACCGCTCTTAATCCATGTGCTCAACACCAGACAATCGAGCGCCTTGAGTCTTGATATCTTCATTTGAATAAGAAAATGATACATTGAAAGAGAGATGGTGCAAAAGCAAGCAATAAGAGATTTTGTCACTTGTGGAACAAATATTTAGTGCAATCTAATGAAATCTTTCATTGTATTTTCTTTAATGCAAGCCAAGGATCATTTGTAGATAACATAAAAAATAAAAAAATTGACATCTTTGGAAAAATATCATAATCCCACTGGTGAAGTTCTTCATAGGCAACGTTAAATAGAAGTGTTGGAGGACTCCCTTCCACTCGGAACGTTATCCGTGTTAAATTACGCATTCATACCGCTAAGATCACTCTACAAGAACGAAGAAGCCCTGAAAGATTAGACCTCTACACTAATGGAGAAACTGATTTGATTGACACAACTTTTAACTAGGGCTATTTTGCATGCTCAACTTCTCGAATGCGTGAACCAACATTGTAAAACAGGCTCTGGCCTTTACGTTACTTCAGCTGAAAATTTTGTCCTTTTAGTATTTTGATTTGCAATAGAGACTCAAGTGCCATCCAGAATTACGAATAAATCATAAACCTCCTACATTTAAACACCACCCTATTAATTGCATAAGAGTAATAGAGGCGGAGACTTTTGGTCAAAAACTTGAAATGAGATTCAAAAGATAGAAAATTCAGTAAAGTCAGTCTATGTTGGAACTTGGAGGCTAAGCAGTAAACAGAGTGGAGAAACACCGGCGACATCAGGGGGATGGATGTGTCCAAAACTAAAACTATGCTACAATTACAGAAATCTCTTCTTGCAGAAATACTAATACATTATTGCAATGATGCAAACATCCAGGATATGATTTTAAGCTCCTCGCCAACTTTCAGCTGACTACAACGGCGGAAAATACATAAAGTCCAAGCACCCATCTCAACAATTTGCTAAAATATAAATAAAAGGTGATTGAATACTGCTATTACCAATAACTTACTTTTGAAATACTCTGATGATCGTATATTGCGGTTATCACCTGTTCAGATATGTAGGATATGTCTTCACAGCTGACAGAAGCAAACAATTGCTCCATCTTCTTCCAGAATAGACTAGAAGAAGTAAGACCTGAAAAAATAAGTGATAGGTAATGATTATACGCTCATATACCTTTCTATTCTTTTATATATTTTTGCGTCATAACAGAACAAAATCAATGTCCGACACATACAACTACCATTACAGGCAAAATTTGCTGCTGCTAGGAGTTCTTCGTGATCATTGTCTGATTCTGCTAAAATAAGGATGTACAAGCATAGTTAGGCATTTAGAAGAAAAGGAACGATGCCATGAAAAAAATTAACAAGAAGGAAAACTTCATTAATTTTTTAAAAAGTTGGAAGTAAAATAAATAATAAAAACTGGACCAAAGGCGCTATATGATACACAAGAGAAGCTTTAGAACCCACCCCACCTCAACCCCACTGGGGAAAGAACAAACATACCGAAAGAAAAATGCTGAAGGTTTCAGTCAAGGTCCCCAGTATGATTATGAAGAAAGTATGAAAATAATCTAACAGGAGTAGTTGCCATCTCTTTGAGTCGTTTGAAAGACTAAAACTACAAGAAGAATGGAATAAATAATAACTAGTTTCTATGGCAAATGTACAGATATGGATTAGCTTGACTTTATACCACTGAAGTCTGGAGAATTGCTAGCCGGGATATGCCCAAGTTTAGACAAACCTTTGCAGTCCGACAATTTTTTTGAAGAAGGGACAAGCTTACTGCAAGAAATTAATAAATTACTTTGTCACTAATGACAACCATGAATAAGGTAAATTAATAATACCAATTTCATTGTGTAGAAAAACTATCCCGAACCTTTCATTTTTATCAGAACCAGGCCTTGGACTTTGAGATGGCTTTCTTGTATCTCCATTCTCTAACTTCTCCATTATAGGCGCATTTCTGGTCTTATCAAACGAAGAGCCCCTTCTGCTCAGCCTTTGGTTCCGTCCACCATCACCAATATCTTCCTCAACTAGTAGCTTACTCTTCTTCGTAAGCATTACAGAAGACCCAACATTATGAACAGCATTTACAGTTTTTTCGTCTACTTCATCGCTACCCATACCTTTCTTCTTAAATCTGTTTTCAATAGCACCAGATTCTTCACTTTCTGATAATCTGGCTGGCGAGGAGACATTTTCAAGTTTCAATTTACATTTCTGGGTGCAATTAGCCACCCCATTGGAAAGTGGCGGACCATCAGTTCCACCAACAGTCATTCTACCACTAAAATCAGAAGACGAATCTAGATAGCCTTTCCTTGTGCGAGAAACTTTCTGTGGCCTCTGAACAAAGGTCCCACTAGTACAATTCAAAGATTCTGACCTGTTGAGATGTGAAGTATCGAGAACATAAATTTCCATTTAACTGAAAGGTATGATGACAGACTACTACCATCAAATTAAATCAAACCACCATCCCAAAGGAAGACGATCCACACAAAATAAAATCCTATCTTGAGTGCATTGATGCATAGAGTTCATTTCCAATAATGTCAAATCATCTTGTTTCAACTTTTTTTTTTCTTCATAAGTAAGAGTGTATTAGAAAGCATTGAAGCGGGGAAAGCTTCCCATAAAAACTACAAGCTCAGATACGGTACAATCTTATAATTGTAAAATGCATGAATGGCATTTGCAAATTGTCTTTTACTGGGCACGGCAACAGCCAAAATTCCAAGCATGGTTAAATCCCTTTATCTTGAGAACTGATCTGTCCCAAATTATGTCACTTTTTGGAAATTCAAACATTCAAGAAAGTGGCTTTTTATGCATTGGGAAATCTTGAATTCCAAACCCCGCACTCTAAACTTATATATTACCATATTGAGTTTTGTGTGATAATATTTCAAGAAGGGCTAACCTAATGTTAGAGAGGGGCGGTTGAGGCGGACGACACTATCGCCATGCACGGTTGTAGTCATGGCATCAAGGTTTAGATGTAAATGAAGAATTTCGATGGACTTTTGCTTGGGGTTGGGAATATATGGTTTGATGGTGTTAAGATCATACACACTATTAGTGGCTGAAACAAATGAAATATACACACAGAAAGAAGACAAGATTTACGTGGTTCAGTAAACTTCCCAAGTTGACTGGCAAATGAACTATTTTTTCTTTCAATGTCACGACTACACACTCTTTGTTTCTCACAACTCACTTCTCTATCGCTCATATATATAAATATCTCGTCTGTGATTCTTCTGCGTACTGTGCCTATATTTATAGGCAAGCTGAACCGTCTCTAGCTTCCTCCAGCATCACTTTTCCTTAGCTACCTGACTTGCTGACCTTGATAGCTGGCACCAACATTCTCATTTACTACTTGGCTTGAGGCTTACTTCCTTATCCCATTACTTAATTAATTTAACAATGAAGAGCCGCAATATTTATCCAAAGACCACTGCCTCACTTATATGCACACATTACTTTATATATGAATTTTCCATTCGATACATGGATCTTTGTCAGTCACTCATGTCAACACACACATGCATCAATCACAAACAAACACATCACACTAATTAATTTTAGCCAATTTTCAAACGTATGGAGGCAGTGTGAAGCAAAGTGGAAGGCAGAAGAACATTTTGAGATAGACTGGAACCCACAACAAGTTAATAATGAAAGAGAAAAGAGCTGAAGGTGTTCAAACAAGTTGATGATAGTTGTTTTGTCGCACAAGACCTGACAGTTCGTAAATAGGAGGGTGTATGAGTTGTGAACTAAACATCATGGGTATTTGACCAATGTATTTGAGAAGCTTTGAACTGCGGGTACTTAACGCAAACCTCACGCGAGGTCGGAATAATTTACCTGCTTTAATCAGAAATAACAGAGAGAGTATAGCATGCTACAAGAAGTGCACATTAGCAGGCCAAACATAATTACATGAGGCAAATTCTATTTTAAAGAAGCATAGGATACCTTTAAGTGATTGACTTGAAGATGAACCAGTTGTTTTTCAATATTTATAAATAAA
Organism: Cornus suecica; assembly: GCA_963922005.1. Lineage (NCBI taxonomy): Eukaryota > Viridiplantae > Streptophyta > Magnoliopsida > Cornales > Cornaceae > Cornus > Cornus suecica. The sequence goes on along the minus strand of OY998244.1, from coordinate 4,876,887 downwards.
TACATATAAATAAAGCGTCTAGTTTTCCACAAAATGGCACCAGTCCTCTGGAAAATAAGTCTCAAGTTGACTTCAAACTGGAGAGAGAAGGTCCTGAATCAGTGAAATGAAATAGTTACCTGAAACCTTGGCTATCACAAGATTGAAATCTAGGTTCACTGCTAAGCTCGTGATGCATTGCGCTTTTCAAATCTCTGTCACTGTTTATTCGCCTCATAGAAGCTGTACCAACCGACCTTTTCCTCTTCGTAGTTTTGTCCCACCCTTCCCCTCCAGCAGGCAATCCGGTGTGAGTACTTTCTCTGAACGGATCAGAACCTGCACCGCTATCCTTAAACATGTCTTGATCTTCTGCCATGACAACAGGCTGCCTAGGTTGTCCATTTCTCTGGTACTCTGCCTGAGAGTTATAAAAAGAACAAACCAATGACTTTAAAAATAAATGAGCTGTGTCCAATATAATGACAACATGGTACATATGGATGTAGGTTACTGAGCAACAATGAAACAACAAGGTCTCCTGTGCAAGTTGAATTCTCATTTGCATCTTATGTATACATTGTAAATTGATTCAATTGTATCATGTGTCCTATCTAAATCAGTTCATTGAGCTTTTACTACTACCTAAACCGGGAAAAGGCATGTTAAAATTTAGGTGACACATTATTCGAAACATTCTCTTCAGATTATGATGCCACTTACAAGATGGCCATCTGCAAGATAAATTCACATAGAACGTATGTAAGATACAATGCCTGGTTAATTTCTCATTAGAATTTCGAACAATTTAATGTTGTGTCAACTGAAGTATAAAAGAAATAAGAATCAATTCGTCAAGTTTAACTGCAGCAACAATATCAAATTATAAATCTAGAAAAAAGTATCTTCCTCAAGTGAATCTATACCCGCACTGACGTTCGTTGGCGCTTATTCAGAGCAACATTTTTAGTCCGGTCACTTATTCTCTGCGTTACAAGGTCTGGAGGGTTTTGCGGATTCTGGGTTGCCATCTTAATAATGCTCAACCCACCGGATTGTTCATTGGAGCTTCCAGCTTCAAAATGCTTGTCCAATTTGTGCAAATGTTCTTCCATCAATTTTTCTCTACTCCTGGTAAGAGATTTATTACAACAAATAATAAGAAACCCTTGACTGATTAGAACTCTACATCTATTTCAAAAGTAGATCATTCATTCCAGATCCAAAAAACAATGAGATACATAAACCCGAATCCAAAACAACGAAATACACAGATCCAGTTACACCTTAACATACATTATCCTATCTTATTCAAAATATTTTCACACAATAAAATGCATAATAAAAAGGACTGCAAATCAGTTCCAGTGTCAAGTTTATATCTCGAAAACCTAGAAGAAAGTACCTGGCCTTGGAACGGACATCCACGACACTTGCTTTATAACGCGTTAGTTCATCCATATTCACTGGAGGCGAAGGCTTGCAATCTGGATCCGTGGCATTCGCAGTAGAACTACCCATAACCCTCCTTAACTCCTCAAAACGTGTGTACTGCTGGTCTTCCATCATAATCGGTTCCAGCATCAACCTCTGGGAGAGTGGGAGTAAGTTCCCCATCGATGTGCCATTACAACGAGAGATACGAGTACCAGAACCAAGCATCCGGCTCTCACCACCCTCTCCCTCTCGAAAGCTCCGATACCAATTTAAACTGCGAACTGAAAATTTCCCCTTTTGTCTATTTGGACCATTGCCTACAAAACCAGGTTCCTGACTGCCGAAAGGTAAATCAAACCTTGTATTCCTCCCCATTCCTCAACCCCCATAAGGAAATCTCATATCTACAAAGAGTTCTCACTCAACAACTTGTCTCACTGTCCATAGTAACTAATCTGTAGCATGACTTCTCATAGCCTAAAAGGAAATGAATTCAAAAGAAAATCTAGTGTTACCACCCCAACAAGATGTCCAGCAATCATTTGCTTGAATTAGTTTCGAATCATATAATTCCAAACATAATTCAGCACATTGTATTTAAGAATGCCCTTCAAAATTGAACAAAACAAGTAGCAAATAATATAACCCCCTAACATATATATAGAAAATTTGCAACAAGAAATGCAAACACTAATTTCCACACAATAGGAAAACTTAGAATTTACAACCCGAAAATCGTCCGAACAATAAAAGAAACCAAGAAGGAGTGTCAGTGATATAATTCATCAATAAAACTACCAAAATTTAATATTCAACTTAAACTATTGCATTATAATCCAAAAATACAACTAAACTTAATATTTCGACCTGAAAACAATCAAGCTAAGACATTAAAAGAAGTTGCACACAATGATGACTATATATTAGTACCAATCCAACTCCAGAGAGTGTTTAAGCATTTAAAACAGTGAAATTCAGGTCATTCACGAAAATCACACAAAACTAAATCCAATCAAGGGAAATAACAATAAGAATGTCACGAACTCGAAATTAAATTGCAAGCTTTGAACAGAAAATTTAAAAACGAAAAAAAAAAAAAAAAAAAGAGTAGAACTCGGGAGAGTGATTAAGCATTCATAATTACAAGACCGAAATTCAATTCGTCGATGAAAATAACGCAAAAACACATATATACATATATATATTTGTGTGTATACAACACCAAATATAATAGCAGAGAAGCTGCACGAACAATTCAAACCGAAAAATAAACAGAAAACTTCTAGGGTTTATCAATTAAGTGTATGAAATTGATTAATTGAGAATTGAGTAACTGGAGAGAACTAAACCATACCTACATTTGTCGATGGACTAGGGTTTTTAGAGAGCGAAGTAGCAGAGTGAGAATGAACTTCGTTCTTCGGACCTGGGACTTATTTTTCGCTAAACGGAATCCCATATATTATATATATATACATATATAGTTTTGGAGTGGACCACATTACTTGTGACCCAAGGACTACTTGATTACCTTTCTATGGCATATGTAAAAGTTGATATGAAGATATACGTGAGATACTTCGAAGTGATTAGGGTCTATGTGAAATATAGATTAAATTGAAGCATGCCCGGCAAGGCGGTCGCCAAGGGCTATTCGGTGTGGGCTCCCCAAATTTTATTTTCTATTTTTTGAAAAATTAAAAAAAATTAATTAATTTTTCGGCCCAATTCAGGAACTTTATTTTTGTAGAGTAAAAATAAAATTACTATAGATTAAAAAAAGTAATAATTTATTTAACAACCCAATTTATACTAACTTCAAATCCCATTTTACAATTTTGGGCCCCAAAATTTTAAATTTTAGTTACTGTAAACTAAAAAAAAATACAATCTCAATTTTTCAACTTCATGAAACTAAAATATAATTCTAATCAAACTGTTATCCTAATTAAATCTAGGAGATTTTTATCACAATCGCACAATGTTTGGCAACTAGACTTAGGGCTCTCGTGACTCCGTACTCGCACGACGATAATAATTTTTCACATGACTGCCACACTTTCCCAATAATAACAAATTTTCACGATAACACCAAGATGAAAATTGTTTTTTATTTTTTAAATATTCATATATATAATGTGTTTTTTTAGTAATATTTTTTTTTACATTTACAATTTTTTAAGCGCGTGAAGCCTTACGTCTAAAGGCCCTCACATTTGCTATCACATAGGGCCTACACTTATTTTCAAAAATTCAGAGTCGACCATGAATTGAAGGGTGCAAGTGGAAATTATTTTATAAATTTTTATGTTTATTTTCTAAATTAATTGTATTTACACATCTTGAGATTTTGATCGATATTGATTGTGCCAGAGGATGTGTCAAAGTAAGGCGTGTAAAAGTTGCTAAATGGGCAAAAAAGAGATCGGGCATTACGACACGACAAACTTTAAGAAATAAGGACACGATTTGGGATGGACAGGTAAAAAAAATACAAATATAATAATTTTTTATATACTTCCTCTATTTCAAATTATTTTTTAAGTTGGATTTTTTTACTTTTTAAAAGAGTAGATTTTATTGTATTGATATTAATTAACATTCCATCTTTACCCTTGTGTAATTAGGAAAAAATAAAAGTTAGTGGAGTCCAATGCTTGTTTAAATGTGAGAAGGGTAATTTGGGAAAAGTAAGATATTATATAGGAATTCTAAATTAGACAAGTAATTTAGAATAATTAAATTACGAAGTGGCCTAACCACGTCAAGGTTGGCAGACATGATAATTCGATCGCAACAAGGGGCGTTGTGCGAGTTCGGATGGAATAGAATGTTAGAGTTCTTTATCTCACATTAAATTTAGATGAAAAAGTAAATGAATATATATATGTGTGGATGTTAGCCTAAAACTTTTGGGTTGAATCGATATTTTGATGTTGAGGAGACACTTAGGCCCTATTTTGTAACTGGTTTTGGTACCACTTTTTTGGTTTTGGTACGAAATGGTGGTACCAACCCATGTTTGTTAGGATTGGTGTTGGTACAACAGTACCAAACCAATGGTACCAAATGGTGGTACCAACCCATGATTTTGGAACCATCTAATGAGATGGTTTTTGGTGGTGCGGTATTGTAGCAACCCAAACCAAAACCAAATGGTTGCACCATCTCACCCCAAACCAAAACCAAATAGTTGCACCATATTAATATATTAAAATATATTTTTTGAAGTTATTTTAATATTATAGTTTTATTATCTTTCCTAAAAATTAATATATTAATATTAATATATATTTTTGAAAATTTAATATATTTTAATATTATAGTTTTATTATCTTTCCTAAAAATTAATATATTAATATATTTTAATATATTAATATTAATATATATTTTTGAAAATTTAATATATTTTAATATAATAGTTTTATTATCTTTCCTAAAAATTAATATATTAATATTAAAATATATTTTTGGAAATTTAATATATTTTAATATTATAGTTTTATTATATTTTCTAAAATATTAATATATTTTAATATATTAATATTAAAATATATTTTTGGAATTTATTTTAATATTATAATTTTATTATCTTTCCTAAAAATTAATATATTAATATTAATATTAAAATATATTTTTGGAAATTTAATATATTTTAATATTATAGTTTTATTATATTTCCTAAAAATTAATATATTAATATTAATATATTTTAATATATTAATATTAAATATATTTTAATATTTATAAATAAAATGTGAAACCATTCCAAGTTACCAAGGTTTGGTTTCAGAATTTCATCATATAACAACTTTACCAAACATGGTTTCGTTTTTTAGCATTATTTTTTTTCATACCAAAACCATCTGCACCAAATATGATTTGGAATTAAAATAAAATCACACCAAACCAAATCCAACCCAACCCAAACCAAAATAAAAAACTAACACCGCACCGCACCGTTACCAAACGCAACCTTAAATTCCAATGAGAGAACAAGTTTCTTTGACGGTCAAAAAAACGTTTCCAAACCCCGTTTTCCTATTAATGCTCCATTTAGTAACAAAAACAAAAAATATCATTTAAAACATTAGTCTTATGCTACAATTAGGATTTTAATTACAAACGTAAAATATCATTTGAAACATTAGTCTTATGTTACCATTAGGATTTTTTAATTTACAGTTAAATTACAGTTTTATTGTTCTAGTATAACTCAAAAATAAAACACTGAAACAGTAATTAAAAAGTAAAAAGTACAATATAATTTAAAATTTTAGTCTTATACTACAATTAGAGTATGTGATTTATAATTAAATTGGGGTAATAGAGTTTAAGTACAATTAATTTACAATTAATTAATATAATAAACAAAATATAAATCAAAATTAAAAATTAAAAAAGAAAAGAAAAGCACACTGAAACTGAAATTCTTCACATTATTAGACTTAAAATATAATATAAAAATAAAATAAATAATATCAAAATTAAAATTAAGTTGTAGAGTTGGAGTTAACTGAAATTAGGTTATAGAGATAGAATTTATCTACAATTATGAGTTAAAAAAAATTAAAGGCTGAAACGAGGAAATTCATTGAACTTTTAATATTCTTTGCATGATTTAGAGAAGATATAATACAACAAATAAATAAATATATATTTATATAATATTTAAAGCTAAAATCTAAGTTGTAGAGATGGATTTAACTACAATCAGATTGTAGAAGTAGAATCTAAGTATAACTTGTCTGAAATTAAAATTTAATTAACTTTTAATATTCTTCAAACGATTTGGAGTTAACATATAATACAAAATTAAAATAGATAATATTTCAATAAAAAATAAATTAGGTTGTAGAAGTAGACTCTAAACTGTAATCAGAAATTAAAATATAATTTGAAAATAAAAGGTGAAAACACTAATTCCTTGCCCTTGTAATATATATGGATAAGTAAAATAAAATAATAAATACTCTGGCTGCACAAGAGAAACCTCCTATCGCATCTCAAATCCTCTCTCTCTCTGTGTAAACCTGCCAAGGTCAGTTTTCACTATATCCTAGGGTTTTTAGTTAGTTCCATGCAGAGTTTTTGTTTATATAACCATGTGTATATATGTATAGAATTATTGTTTTTTGCGAATTTGTGTATGAGTATCTTTTTTGCATGGTTAGATTTATCTCTTTACTGTATATGTGTATCTTTTCTTATATGAATCTTTGATTTTTCTAGGTGAATTGATCATCTAGAGTTATTTATGTTTTGATGCGATTTCAAATTCCAATTTCGTAAGAAGCATGTTTGATTTGATTGCTTGTGTGATAATGGGAATTTGACAGTTAAAGAGCAAATTGCCCTTCCATGATCATTTATTTTTATTTTTATTTTGAAAAAAAGGGTATCTCTATTTGTATATAAGTATTTATTAGTTTGCAAAAATAATTTCTTTATTTTCGAAACAATCTTTTAGTACTTTAATTTCATGAAATTAATTACTCTCCTATTGCATAGTTCTTTCTTTTTCCTGAACTGTTTATTTATTTTCCTTTTTGTAATAATTTAGTTTATTTAATTTGTTAGTTATTGGAAGTTTCATTCTATAATCTCCTATGTATGTTAAAAAAAAAAACGTAAAATCTAATTTTTTTTTTCAATACACAAAATAATAATAAAATTCTAACTTGAACCTTAAACAACATGTTTTCCTTTTTGTAATAATTTAGTTTATTTAATTTGTTAGTTATTAGAAGTTTCATTCTATAATTCTCCTATGTATGTTAACAAAAAAAAATAAAAATAGACTCTATATTTATACAGTCTATTAACGAAGTTGCACCTTAAGCAACATGTTTTCCAACTTGGCATATCTTGTATAGTATTGATTCCTAATCTCTCTCCATGCAGGCATGGATTACGAAGATGATGATAATGATAATAAGAAAGGAAAGACTAATGTGTATAGAAGCTGGGATATATGTGAGGGGATAGCAATGTGGGGACAATCTTGACCATTGTTGTGTTTTTGCTACCTAGCTTGGTTTTCATGTATATATATATATATATATATATATATATATATGGCACATCTCATCATTAGGTTTATGACATTTCTTATTCAATGAAAGTGTTGCTACTTGATCAATCTTTTGATACATCATGTATGCCAATTTGCCAGAGAAGCTTATATAGTAGGCTATCTCTAACTGGTTATACTAAAAATTGCCCATGGTAGATTTAAGCTGAGTAGTCCACAAATCATACCATGTCATGGATTAACCAAGATACATTGAAAGAGAGATGGCGCAAAAGCAACCAATAAGAGATTTTGTCACTGTTGGAAAAAGTATTTAATTAGTGCAATTTGAGAAAATATTTTATCTGTTACACCAACGAGTCCGAGCTACAATCCACACGTTTCATTTGGAGCATAATAATTTTCACCAATGGTTGTCTAATTGAGTCGCCAATGGTTTGTTTTTAACATGTTTTTATTTTTTGACTATCGTGTTCTTATTATTTTTGTATTTTCTTTCTTTATATTCCCTTTTCATTATTATATATTTACACCTTCTTTTAACGATTATGAGAGAATCATATTATTTTACCTAAATAAGAATATTCATAAGTTTGGCGAGCCGGTTTTCGAAATGTTCAAACTATGTTCATTTATTAAATGAGTCTAAAAAATATATTCAACCTCGCCTTATTTACTAAACGATAGGGATGATAATGAGATGGGTACGAGACGGGTTCACCTATATCCCGTTTAATTTTTTAAAATACTATACCCTTCACGGGTTATTTTTTTTCCATAAATCATACCTACCCCATTAACACTTTAGTATACCCGTGCCAACCCCACCCTGCCTCACTAATACTTGATTGTTGGTGTCATCTTCATCATCGATAAAATAGTTTAGTGCACAGAAAATAAGAAAATAATAAAACCTTAAATACACATAAAAAAAATTCGAAGAAAAAAAAACTTATAACTTCTTTTCTAATCATCTAATAATTGACTCATTTTCTAATAATCTTTTTTCTTTGTATATATTTGACTACTCGTTTCTCCTTGATTTGAAACGTCAAGCTCTATTAGAAAAGAATGAGTAATAATTAATAACGTATTTAGTTTTTTTTATTTTTGCATATATATATATAACTAGCAAAAAAATTAAAACTTCCTTTTTTAAAAAAAGGTTAAAGTTCATATAAATGGGGCGGGGAGGGTCTCTATCAAAACCCGTTCCATAACCCGTGATGGGTTTAAGTTTTTTTACCAAACCAAACCCAACTCTACGAAGTAAAAATGTATTCGACCTCGCCTCATTTACTAAACGAACGGGAATGAATCAATTCTTAACAAGTCAAACCTGAAACTATTCACCAACGAACATGCGCAAACCAACACTCAGGCCATGTTTGGTAGGCGGTCTTTCTGGTCTGGTCCGGTCCGGTCCGGTCTTGTATGGTCTAATCTCATCTGGAAAAGTCTGTTTGGTAAGCGGTCTGGTCTTACTATTTATTTATTATAATATTTATTTATGTATTATTTATTTCTTTATTTATTATTTCTTCACTTTATAATATATTTTATTATTTTATTATTTATATTATTAAATTATTATTTATTAATTTATATATTAATTTATAAATATATTCTATTTATTTATTATTATTTAATTATTTAATTCATTTTATTTATAAATTATTTATTCATTTTTAATTATTTAAAAATATATTTTATTAATTTAATATTAATTTTTTATTATTATACTCATTTTTTTATTATTATGAAGTATTTATTCATTATTATATTTACTTATTATTTATTATTATATCTATTTATTATTTTTTAATATATTTATTTATTATTATTATTTATTTCATTTTGTTTATTATTTATTATTTTTATTATATTTTTTAATATGTTTTATGTAATTTATTATTATTATTTATTATTTAGTCCATTTTTTTATTATTATATTTATTTATTATTATTGTTTTCATTTTTTATTATTATTATGTTTTATTTAATTTATTATTTATATTATTAATTATTAATTTTTAATTATTTATAAATATATTTAATTATTTATTCATTTATTTATTATTATTATATTCATTTTTTATTATTATTAGGTATTATTTATTTCATTTTGTTTATTATTTATATTTTATTTTTAAAATATGTTTTATTTAATTTATTATTATTATTTATTCATTTTTAATTATTTATAAATATATTTTATTAATAAGACCAGACCGGACCACCAAGAACCACATTTTTTTTTTGTCTGAAATGAGACAATTTTGGTCTGATTTGGTCTTACTTGATCTAACCAAAAATTTGGGACCAATGCTACCAAACACGGTCTGGTCCCATAAAACGCAAGACCAGACCAGACCACCTACCAAACATAATGGTGGAACCCAAACTTATTCATGAATAGCTAGGTTCATTTATATCCCTATGTACGTCTATCATAAATAAGTCCGAATGGAGATTAATAATTTTTCCAATAAGAAAAGAAAAGGGTAAATTGCATTGACACCCCTTAAGGTTTTCCACTTAGATATCGGTCAAACGATTTTGGACAGTGACACCCCCTAAGGTTTGCAAGGTGTTGCAATGACACCCCTGGATGGATGAAATGACTTTTATGTCATTGATTATTCTAATTTTCATAATAAACCTTACACCTGACTCACTACCCCAACCACCCTTATCACTACATCCTTATAATCAAAATATCTATAATAAATATATAAGATATACAATATATATAATAAAAATTTAATACAAAAATTCAAAAACATCTAAAATATACTGAAAATCTATTTAAAAGTAAATTTTACTAAAAAATATTTTATCAATAATATAATATGTTAATTGATAATAAGAAAATCATATTTAATTGTTGCTTTTAATTTTAAATACATTAATATAAAAATATTTCATAAAAAAGTAAAGGACTATAACTCATAATCATTATAAGTGTTACATACCTAATAACATATATATTATTTTTTATGAACGTATACAAAAAATAAAATCTTATATATTTTTATACTAATGCCCAATCAACATTTTTAGTGGGATTTGACAACATAATTATATTTATTATTATTCATAAAAAAAATTATATTTATTATTAAATATAATTTGTTAATAATTACTCATTTTAGTGGGAATCTCAAAAAACTTTTAGAACTTTAAATCTTAAATAATAAATAAATAAATTGTAAAAAGAGTAAATGAAAAAAGAAAATATCTATAGAAAAAAAATATTGCTTTGACATTGTAAGTAGCATATAATTTAGTGAGATTTATTAATAATTAATATATTTTGTGGGAATTTGAAAATAATTTTGTATTAATTGGTGTAGAAATAATTTAATTGAATTTAATAATATTTAATACATTTAGTAGAAAGTCCAAAAGAACTTTGTAACATTTGTTATAATTGTTAAAAAAATGAATACTTATAATTATTTAAATATATAAAAATTAAAATTGCTCGTACATAAATAACAAGAGTGAAAAAAATATATATTCTATAAAAAAATAATTATTGCTTTGATTTTATAAGTAGTATATAATTTAGTAAGATTTATGAATAATTGATATATTTCGTGGGAAAATCAAAAGAATATTGAAATAGTTGGTGTATAAATAAATGAATGATTATCATTATTTAAATAAATACAATATTTTTAAATATATGAAATAAATAAAAATTGATTGGACTATAGTAGTACAAATATAGATAATATAATAAGGATGTTAAAAGGGTTGTTGGGTTGGTTGTGGGTGGAGTTAGGTATCAAGAGTGATTTGAAAGGATTTGGAAAGAAAAATAATAATATGATAGTAGTATATGAGTGCGTTTAGAAAGTCTGTTTTTTGTATTTGTTTTTTGTCTTCAAATAAAAAATTATTTTTATATTTGTCTTTATATTTTTTCAGCAAAAAACTAAAAACAAAAAAACGTTTGAATCAAAATTTGTATTGAAAAATAAAATGGTATTGGTGGCCGGTGGTGGTGGTGGGTGACTGGTGCCGGGCGGAGGCTGCGGCGCCCGGCGGCGATCGGTGGCGGGGGGCGGTGGTGGTTGGTGGCGGCGGCGATGGGGGCGGTGGCGGAGGTGGTACCCTAAACAGTTAAAAAACTCAAAAAATAACTAAAAGTTGTATTTGGTGTTTTCACCACTTTTATCCACTATTCACAGAAACACAGTTTTCTTGGGAAAAAAAAAGTGAACAGTAAACGCGTTTGCCAAACGTGTTTTTATTTTTAAAATTGGTGAACTATAAAAAAACAAAACTGTTTTCTTGGTTGCCAAACGGACCCTATGTGTTTATGTTGATATTTTGAAGAGGAAAGAAAGGTTTTGGAGGGATAAAATTATAACAACAAAACTTATGATTGCTATTCTTCAAAAAAATAAGAAGGTTTGGAAATAATAGAAAGGATAATAATTTAAGTATTAAAATGACAAAACTATCATTTATAATTAAAAATACCAACTTTATTAATTAAATGATATAATAGAATTTGATTATTACTCTTTTATCTTATTTAACTTCTCCAAACAAGAATGATATCATTTCATTTATTTTCCTTCAGTATCTATAAAAACATAAATTTAAAATATTATTATCATTTATTTTCTTTTACTTTTTCTCATAACTAATGTTATTCTTTATTTTCTTTTATTTCATGCCCACCTTAGGGTGCGTTTGAAAAACTTGTTTTTTGTATTTGTTTTATGTCCTAAAATATAAAAACTGTTTTTGTATTTGTCTTTGTTTTTTTCAGCAAAAAACTAAAAATAAAAAAGTGTTTGGATGAAAATTTGTATTGAAAAATAAAATGGTATTGGTGGCCGGCGACGGCGGGGGGCGGTGGTGGTGGGTGACTGGCGACGGGTGGAGGCAGCGACGATGGGGCCCGACGACGACTGAAGGTGGTGGGGTCCGGCGGCAGCGATCGGTGGCGGGGGATGGTGGTGGTTGGTGGCGGCGGCGGTGGCGGCGGTGGCGGTATCCTAAACAGTGAAAAAACTCAAAAAACAACTAAAAGTTGTATTTGGTGTTTTCACCACTTTTACACACTATTCACAGAAAACAGTTTTTTTGAAAAAAAAAAGTGAATAGTAAACGTGTTTTTTTTTTTAACTGGATGAACAGTAAAAAACAAAAACTATTTTTCCGTATTCAAACGGACCCTTAGGCATTTTACGTGAAAATTATTAATTTAGGCATTTTACATTAAAATTATATTGATAAAGGAGACTAAAGTTACCACATGCTTTCAGGGAACATTTTGTAAACCTTAGGGTTCAGTGACTCCAAAACATTCCCCAAAAAGAAAATCTGACGTGGGGTCATTTCTTAGAACAAAATTCTTCTCGAGCTGTCATTTTATAACCGCCCTGAAAACACTAGTATTCTTCGTCGATCAAATCGCAATTCAACAACCCAAGCAAGTACTGCGAAAAAACCCCATTTTCTCCCTCTCTCATGGCGATAGCTCACGCCTTCTTCTCTTCATCCCTCACTGCCCTTCGATCTAGGGTTTCTGATTTCGCTTCCGCTCCCCGATTCTCCCACCTCGCCCCCGCCAAATTCTCCCCGCTTCTCCATGGATTTTCTCAGCAATCTCAATTCACTTTTTCCCGGAAAAAGTAAGGAAATCTACAGATTCTCTCGGTCTTACTTATTGGTAGCCGAGAATCATTTGATTGAGTTGTAGCTTTCTTTCTGTAACTTAGTAGAACTTGTTGTTTCTGTTAATTTTAGGTTCAGAAAGATTTAATCCCATCTATAGTTTCTCATTTCTTTGAATTCTGTCAAGATATTAATATTTGATATACGCGTTTTGTTTTTCAAATACGTCTCTCTCTCTCTATATATATATGTAAATTTTATATTTAGTGTACTTTCCTACATTTTCTTGGCAATCAAACAGAGAAAATGATTTAATCTCTTCTGTAATTCCTCATTTCTTTGGATTTTCTCAATTATTTAATATTGATAGGCGTTGTGAGTTCCAAATAAGACTCTCTCACTCTCGCTCTCTCTCTCTCTATATATATGTAATATTATGTTTTTAGTGTACTTTTCCTACATTTTCTTGGCAATCAAACATAGAATCTATGTTTTCTACACGGCTATCGGTTGCCAATCTTGATTAGACAATATATTATTCTGTCGGCCTCACTGTTTGGTAGCTGAGAATCATTTGATCGTTTTCTGTTATTATTTAATTATAGGTTCTTTCAGTAACACTAGTTAAAAGTTTTCGTTCTGTTAATTTTAGGTTCCAAATGATTTAACCTCTCCTATAATTCCTAATTTCTTTAAATTCTGCCAAGCAATCAATGTCACGTTGTGAGTTTTAAATTCTGTCAAGCAATCAATGTCTCCTATAATTCCTAATTTTAGGTTCAAAATGATTTATATTATATGTATATGTAATATTATTTATTTAGTGTACTTTTCGTACATTTTTATTTGCAACCAAACAGGTGAATTAGGTTTTCCAGATGATGGCCGATTCGGCTATCAGTAGCCAATCTTGAGTTGCCAAAACTTGGTAGAACTTTCTGTTCTGTGAATTTTATGTTCAAAACGATTTAATCTCTTCTATAATTCCTCATTTCTTTGAATTCTGTGAAGTTATTTTTATCGAATATAGGCATTGTGAGTTTCAAATAAACCTCTCTCTCTCTATATATGTGTGTGCGCGCGCGCGCGCGCGTGTGATATTATAAATTTAGTGCACTTTTCCTAGATTTTCTTGGCAATCAAACAGATAAACAGGTTTTTTCGATGATGGATGATTTGGTTATTGGTAGCCAATCTTGATTACACGAGATATTATTTGGTTACTACAAATTCTTGAATTTTGTGCACTGCACATGGTTCTTTTGACTTCGTGTTCTGTGCTTTTTCAGTTGGTTTCTGCTTACACGAGATACTTATATCGGTTGCTGTAGATGTATGGTTATGGCAAGGATTACAGCCTTTGAATCTTGCGTTTTACTTTCCTATATATTTTTGAACTTCTCTGATTGAAAAAATAAAATCCGAAAGCCGGCAGTGGATGCGGTGTAGTTTATTAGTAGGATTGGATTAGTTGTGACACAGTTTTTTAGTGCCTAATATGAGTCAAATTGTGTTGTAGGGATACTGTGCATGCTTCTGTTGATGGTATGGATTCAATGGGTCCATCCTCATTGGTCAGTGAAATGGTTCCATGGCTCCACTTTTCTTACTAATATATTTGTAGTTAGGGTGTTATTATTGTACAAATATTTCTGCAGTTTACTAACTTGTTACTGCTTCTTCACTGCAATCTCTTGTTTTTTTGTTGTTGTTGCTGCTGCTGTTGTTGTTGGAGGTGTTGTTGTTTTTATTTTATTATTTTATTCTTATTTTTGTGGGGGATGGGCCGGGGGTGGTAAAAAAATGTTCAAATATCTTGGGAGAACTTCATTCTGAAAGTTCTTGATATATTAGGACTGTGGTTGAGTTTGGGACAGCTATAGCAGAATCTGTAATCACCAGGTTTGAAGCACCAATAGCTGAAACAGTTTACAAAGGGGTATATTTGATGTTAAGGATGGGCTGTGTTTAATTGTCTGATCTGCAACAGTTATGGATCATTTTAGTTGAAAAACAGAAGGAATCAAATATCAGTTGTTATTCATTGCTCTAATTATATTTTTTGCATCATTAGTTGATGAGAAGATGCATAGTTAAGGGGTGCAGAGAATAAGCTCTTGAAGTGATGTTTATTTCCCCCTCTTAAGCAACAATATGACTCATGTTATGGTGGTTGATCTGAAGAGCTCGAGTCGATGGACAACATGTAGTAGAAGCTATATGCTACTGTTGATTATTTGGATTTTCCCTCAATTTATGGTTTTTTATTGTAAGAAGGATATTCATGGCATACAGAGGAGAAGCTAAAGTTAACGTTGTTGGTAGTAGATCAAATTGGGGTTGGGCTCTAGACCCAGGGGAGGAGCAATGAATAATAAAAACAAAAGGGTTAAGCTACATGACACGTGATGGTACTACTTGTTAGTCCTTTCCAAGATGTAATTGATATTAGCAAAGCACTTTTAGAATGTAAAATCCCCATGCATGGGGGGGGGGGGGGGGGGGGGGGGGGGTACGGACCTGACCTATAGAATTAAGCACAAACATGCTCGTTTTCGGGATTCGAGTTTGAATTCCCACACTTGACAATCCAAGCATTCGGTTAGGGCACTAGCAGTGGCCCTTACTGTTGGAATCATCATAAACGAAATATATATCAAATGTTCAATTGAGGTGTTGTTTCTTTGACTAGGATTGGCACCCAAGCAAGCTAAATGAGTGCATTCAAGCTTCCATGGCATCAGGTTATTGACATTTAAACACCAATGGAGGTAGATCAGAAACAAAAAGGAAAGAAATGTTTAAATTGGTAAAACACCAAAATTTATTTAAGTAGTTTTAACTTCTCAGTTGTAGGGTGTATTATTGCACCAAGGAGTAGTGCTCAGCTCATATCTATTCAATAATCTATCTTAAGTATTGAAAGACCTCCCTAACGAGATTCATGGTGCATGATGTTTGCTTATGATATTATGCTCTTGGATATCTCTAGCAATATTTATCAATGAAGCTTAAAATGAGGAACCCGCTTTAGAACTGAAGGATTTAGATGTTATAGTTTTTATAAATAATGTTAAGAGAGACCCACAAGAGTACGTGTTGCAAGAGATATATATGGAAAAAGGAGATAGTTGCTCTTTATCGCTTTGTTTAGGCGTAGAACATAAACAGTATAATATTTTTATGCAATTGAGAATGGTGTATATGTCAAAAAGTGTCCTTTGTGAAGGAAAAAAACTGACTCTGACTCAGTGCAGTTTATCCATTTTTCCCAGTTATCTTATTACTCTTTTCTGGATCCCTTCCTTGGTAGCTTTCAGGTATGGGAAAACCTTTATGGCGAAGTATCATCTTTCAAATCGGCGCTCCATTTGTTCTCTTAAATAGATTTGTAGCTTAGCGATTTAAATCTTTGGTGGCGAAGAATCTAGAATGTAGTGGTAAGTGTTTATATATATTTGTTAGGGAAAGATGGATAGCCTACGTGTGAATTTTGTGGACATACCCCTTTAATTGTATGGTGAAATTGTCAAGAGAGAGCCTTGCCTTATGCTACAAGCTTGTTATGTTCAGAAACATTCAGATGTGTATTTCGATTGGAAAGGGTCTATTTGGTGGGTTAGTATTTAAACTTGAGCTGACAATTGAGAGTGAGGTTTTGCGCAAATAATGCAAAAGATTAGCTTTCTACTCGATCCTTCCCTCCCATGCTGTCTATTGATGGAACCAAGACTGGATAAAACTCAATGGTATTTTCTTGTTCATTGAGTCGTTTGGCCAGTATAATGACTACTTTGAGTGAATTTCAACTTTACTGCTCTTGCTTATTGTATTTGTTCTGATTTTGGTGAAGTATTCTGAAACTCTTTCTGTCCTTTTTTTCCTCTCATCATGGCCAATAATATTCCATCAAGTGCTTTTGAACTTCTGATTGTAATAAGGTATTTTGCGACTCTCCCTTTTAGAATGGCTACTTTCAGGGCATGTTTCCCCCTTTTACTTTCATCATGGCCAATAATATTGCATCAAGTGCTTTTGGACTACCAATCTCTAAAAGCTGGTCTAGTGTCATTTAGAATGCGGTTTTCACTGAACAGCACCAGGACTTTTTTTTTTTTCAATGTAAATTTATATGTGGTATAATCATTGCTTATCTGTTGCTGCTACAAATTTATTGAGAGGATTCTACCATGCTTTACCAATTGCAGATGCCATGATAACACTGACAAAATGTCACATATTTTTTCTTTCTATTCTCAGAAGTCTGATCAGGATGCAGATTATGTTCCAATGCCAATAGTCCTGATAGATCAGGACTCAGATTCTGAAGCAACAATTGTGCAACTTAGTTTTGGAGATCGCCTTGGTGCTCTTATTCACACGGTAAAATGACTTGCTTGCTAATTCTGTACAATCTTCTAGATATGCAGGTTGGTGCTCTTGAAAAGATAAAATACATGAAGGACATACTTTATTTGATCAAAAGTCTTCCTAACAAGAAAAATGAGTTTGGAATCTGTAACATGGAGAAAACACGGAAGGAGCTTGTGGAAACTATTATGTCTATGAAGCAAATCTCTCTCTCTCTCCCCTCTCCTCCACATCCACACATACACACAGATTTTGCATATTGTCAAGTACTAATTTAAAACAGGTTTTGAGGAACAAATTGCAAATGTGCGCTTGAAGTGGTTGTCACTTCCTATTTTTGTTTGTTTGAAAGAAGCTCTGAATGTTTGACATTTTCGTGCTTTGCAGTTCATTTCTAGTTTTTCGACTGACTCGAGTTTTTACCTCCTATAAGATTTTAGCTTTTGACTGGTCTTGGTTTTTTCTGGGGCAGATGAAGGCATTAAAAGATTTAGGCTTGGATGTGGCAAAGGGAACTGTTACCACTGAGGGATCAGTGAAACAGACAAAGTTTTTCATAACACGATTGTAAGTTGCTCTTCCAGCAGTCATATGTTCTTTATGTGACATAGATGAAGATGAGTTTATTCTAAGGAGGGATGAATCTTGTTTTATATGCTTAGAGATGGATCCTTGAGGTTTTGTATGTTCTTGAATTGCCAACTCAATAGCCAGGAAGAGAAAAATGATGTCTGTTTCTTTTTCTTTTGGTATATATAAACTCAGAAACGATTTGATTTTTATTTCTTCTTTATTGGTTACAATGCACATAAGCTCTTCCAAACTATTTTTGGCTTTCTTCTATTGAAGGGCTGGGCTAGCCAGTTCGTGAGGCTTCCACCACTACAGGGTCTGGGTGGAGTAGATGTACGCAGCCTTAATTCTGCTTGTACAGAGGCTGTTTCTTTGTTTCGAGCCCGTGAGCTCTAGCCTCTAGGTGATAATGGAGCAACCTTATCATTGCGCCAATTGGGTTTTTTTGTTTATTGGTTTTTTCCTTGTTTGAAATTGAGTTTTCATCAATTATAATGGTAAAATTTTCAATGCACTACCATACGTAATTTATGGCCATTGTATCTGTTGCTTGGCTTATGCACATGCCTTAGCAATATAGGGGATCGGTTCATGATTTCTATTGCTAAGATGAAATGGAGATAAGATTCTTCAGCTGACCTTTTTGCATCATATGCTGAATTCAAATTTAGGTATATCTATACAGAATTATGTACCTGAGCTGTGCTGGGATATTGTTCACAGAGAGTTTGGGTAGCCTTATTATGCATCTGAAGGTGGATGAGAAATAATTTTACTAATTGATTCTACGAACACAAGGATGTATATGCACTGTAGAAATGAATCTGAAATGGAATGATAGTTATATATGTTTCTTCTCTTTTAAACATGTTAAATTGTTAATATATAATTATATATCGTGTCTGGCTTGACATCATGATTTAGAGAGGAAACCTTGTTTTCTAGTTAAATATCTGAAACAGATGAATAATCTTTGTATGCTATCTCCTAAACAAATTTCCAATGAGATGCTTTTTAATTTTCTTCTAAATCCGAGTTTAATAGTGGCTTCTAAAAGTATAACTGTTGCTTTTTAGCTAGATATAAAGCTAAGAAAAAATATACACATGAAAGCTAGTATTTACAATATTTACATGCTGAATATTATGTAAAAAAATTGGTTTTTTCCGTTGTTGCATTATGACTAACATTTACGGAATGCTACTGAATCATATGGTAGAGAAACTGGACGCAAAGTTGAAGATCCTGATTTGTTGGAAAGAATTCGGCTGACCATAATCAACAACCTTTTGAAGTATCATCCAGTATGTTTGACAAGTTGATGTCTTCACTTTTTAAGCCATCTCATCATCATTTTGTTGAATGAAAGTTTGCCTACTCGTTCTTTACATTGCTGACTGATGCTTTCTTTCTGTCATTTTCCTGAAATCATTATGTTTTGCTTATAGGAGTCAAGCGAGCGACTTGCTATGGGTGAGGCTTTTGGAATAAAAGCTCCAACAAAGAAGGTTATATATTAAATAAGCAATATTTATTGTTACATGTATTCTTATTTTGCTTCACTTCTCTACTTTCATATGATGGACATTCCTTTACTGAGATCGAGCAGCCAGGTTTTGTCAGCTTGATTATTTATGTAGCCTTCTGCTCGTGCAAAATTTTCTGGTTGAAATTTTCAGTTCTGGTGGAAATTTTGTGCTAATGTTGATGAAACACCATAGAATCGTCAACCTGCATTTGCATGCCTGGACTATATGTCGGAGGTTATAGTTCACGGATATGCGAAGCTGTTGATGCTTTTATTGTTTATTGCTTTCCTACAAGCCGTTAGAAATATTAAGAGACAAGTGTTTGCTGTGTGTTGCTATAGTTTGTATGGGACACTTCACTGAATGGTGGCACCATAGGAAGGAATTTGAACATTCTGTACTAGTGCCTTTAACATCATGAAATAACAATTAGCATTTCATTATACTCAGAACAGCAAATTAAACAATTTCTTAAGTTTTCGAGAACGACGTCCTTGCATCTAAGTTTTACCATCGGTGGTCTCTTTTGATAGATTGCAGAGATTCTTTTATTTAAGAAAATGTTAAGAGTTCCAATTATATAGTTGTGACATGTTCACATAGCGAATAACCACTGAAAAATGACTTCCAAACAGGAGGTTTTTGGAGTAGAGAATGATATTAATTGCTTCAATGTTACTTTCACTTTTTACTTGTGTACAGGATTTTCGATTGGGTTAATTTCCCCCCAACAGATGTGATTTTCATGGTCTACAGAACTTTTGTAAACATATACAAGTTCTTAACTTCAACCGATGTCAAACCTAATAATTTTGGATGGCTCGGATAAGTTTTACACTTTATGTACTATAACCTTGGTGATTGAATTCACTTGCTTAATCCTTGTTCTGGAATCCTAATTGTTTGCCATGAATTACTAAGTGAGTGCTCCAGTTTCTCAGATTACATGATATAGGTCTTGGCAACTGATTTATAATTTGTTGACCCAATTCAGATTAAATTTGTCTTCATAAGAACTCAAAAGCTTCTAAGCTTTTGTTATTAGTTTTGAATTTAAACTTCTAAATGAATTTTTTCAATTGAAGATGTCTTGGAACTCATCATCCTGTCTTATGTCTGCTAAATGAGTATCTGTGACCTTGCCAACTTGTTTCCAACTTAATTTTCTGGCTTGTGGCAGCTTGATCTTGATATTGCAACCCACTTACATGTCAAGGATGATGGACCTAAAAGGAGGTTTGCGATTTCATTGGAATGGCTTTTAGTATTATTATAACAATAATTTAATTTTTCCATTTCTAGTTACTTAGGACCCAATAGTTGGCAAATTCCAGTAACTTTTATTTGTCAAGGATGATATATTACTTAATCATCCACCATCTTTAATTCTTTCCATTTTCACAGCTTGTTGTATGTAGAGACAGCAGATCGCCCTGGGTTGCTGCTTGAGGTCATCAAAATCATATCAGATATAAACATTAATGTTGAATCAGCAGAGATTGATACAGAAGTATGCGATCTGTTTCTTTTTAACAATTCCCTTCCCCCCACCCAATATCATCCTTATAAAAAAATACAGAAATAGATAAATAAACCAACAATATGAGATTATAATCATCATCTGTGCTGTCATCTTATAGGGTTTGGTTGCCAAAGATACGTTTCATGTCAGCTACAGAGGGGCAGCTTTAAATAGTTCCTTGTCGCAGGTAACTTTTTACCCTTGCTTCAGTAATTAGCTTAAATATCTTTAGACCCAGCACACGTTCTTTATATATTATCAAGTTCTGCTACACCTGATATAAAGTCCTGCGAATATAGGGAAAAACTGGTAGAGGTTCTTACGTAATGGCAAAAACCCTCAAGTGAAAACCTGTGATTAATACACCTAACTGTCATAATATTTTCAACATGTAAGCAACACAACAGTTTTTCTTATTCATAAGCCATTTTTTCCCTGTAAATTGGTGCTTGATTTTGCTGCCAATTTTCCAGGGGAATTTATTCCACAACTTAAATACACTGGGATATGCACATTCTATGCATACTAGGGGAAGTTATTAGTAGTTTAATACGAAATTAATTTTTAATTGTTCTCTAGTTCTGCCATTTGCAAGAGGCAGCAATTTATCAACTAACCTTAAGATAAGCCTTGGTTACTTTTTATGTTTGGTATCCTAGCTGCAAAAGCGGATAGTAGTTGTGACAAGGGAAATTTCTGTAATTTATTTATTACTATTTTCCTATTTACTTTTTTGCCCTTTTATTAGCATGTATCATATTCATAAAAATCATGGGCATTTAGGGTTTGAAAGCTCTAGACATCAGCAATTTGACAATCTTTTCCCATTTACAGTATAGTATGTAGACTATCAAGTTCATCACTCAAGTTGTTAGATTTGTTTTGGAATTCTCTCATTTCATTTAAAAATGTAGGTGTTGACAAATTGTCTGCGATACTACCTTAGAAGGCCAGAAACGGATGAAGACAGTTACTAACACATTGGAAAGCGCCGTGTACAATTTTCTGTACCAGATATTATGTGGGAGTCGCCTTCGAGTTTTTATGTAACAAGATACTGAGTTCATGTCCCTTGGTAGATACAATGTTGATCAACAATTAAACAACAGAGATGAAAACTATTCGTCACTTTATTTCTGCATCATCAATATTTCATGATATAGCTACTTGAAAAAAAATAATTTGTATTACAATATAGCTGATTTGTTAGTAATAGAGGAATTGTGAAAAGACCGAGATAAAGCGTTGTTTTATTCTCTTCCTTTTCCTTTCTGTTTTTTTTTTTTCCTTTGGCTATTTGTGTAACGAGATACTGGCACTAACCATCTTTTGGGGATGAAGAAATGGTCTGTGCCAGAGCTGTAGAGTCTGAGGTGCTGCAGCTGGCATACTGAATTGAAAAACAGCCGAGGAGAATTTTCTCTTTGCTGGAAGTGCAAAAAAGTGAAGAGTTTCGGCTTTCTGTTTGCTGATGATCTCTTAATGATCTTTAGCAGGTAATGAAGGTACAATCCGGGAATCCTCCGATGGAGGATGGAAGATATCCATTTGTTTGGGCATCTCTATGCTCTTGATCTAATGTATCTAAGAGTTCCATGTCTTTTTGCTGGAATTCGAAACCATGGTATAGGAGAAATTGTTTCTACTGCTAGATTTCTTAGAATAGCATTACCAGTAAGGTATTTGAGAGTACCTTTGATAGTAGAGAGTGAGACGATGGTGTTGTTGAGCCTTCTATGCAGTATTGACTTCATCATTCAGTTTCCACTTCACAATCTGATACACGCAGTCTGCCCACGAAGGAGATTAAGGATGATTTTGTACGGGCATGATGCTGTTCCGTTCAAGATTATTACATAGTTTTTCTTAGTATTTTTATTAGGATAAATTACACTTTCACCCCTTCTGTTAATGTAAATTACAACTGTCTGCACCCCTTGTAGTTCAGCTAATTACACTTTCACCCCCTGTTTATACATATTCATTTTAATTCTAAAATATCTGACATGTTAAATTACCCATTTACCCACTTCTTCTTCATTTTTCCTATTTCCTTTTTGAATATGTGTATATATATATGTATATGCATATATATCTATATATGTGTTAGAATTGGAAAAAAAAAGGATTGATGAGAACTCTTCTGCCTTATTTTATTTTATAATTTTATTTATTTATTATTTTTTGAAAATCAAACAAAAAAAATTTCAATGAATATATACACATATAAAGGAGGGTAGGTTGGGGGTTAATGTGTATGTGACATGATATGAATATAATAACATAGAAATATATAAAATTTCAACGAATATATATACACATAAAATTTCAACTTCAAGAATGCTTGTGGGTCGTCTTCAATTTTGGTCCATTGGGTTTTCAAATTTGTATCAAATTACAGGTATTGATGGTTGGGGGTTAATGGGTATGTGACATGATATGAATATATACATATATTGATATACATGTATATAAATATATGTGTATTTTCATTTCTAATATATACATATACATATATATGAATATATATACACATATAAAAGGAGGGTAGATCGTTTTTTTCACATCGTTATGGGTGGACAAATAGGTCATCACACACATTTAGGGGTGATTTAGTCATTTCATATATCAAAATTTGGTTTAGGGATTAAAGTGAAATAAATAAGGGATGAAATTATAATTAGTGAAACTATATGGGATGCGGGTGTAATTTACATTAACAGCAGTGCATGAAAGTGTAATTTATCCTTATTATTATTATCTACAATTTCACTTTATTTTTATGGTAAAATATACTGATTAATGTACCTATGATGATGGGTGGGTGTGTAATATAATGATTAATGAGTACCCTATTTGCATTAGTAGAATAAAAATGATTTTTTTAAAAAAAATTAATAGTATTAAATATCTTTTTTAATTTATAAATTTTTATTATTATTTGACTAAACATTCTTTTGATATGATAGTTCTTTATGAATGAGAATTTTTCCATAAATTATACAAATTTCAATGGATTGACAAAAACAAAAGGGTGCACCTAGACCCGAACATCCGGCAGCGAACCACTTCTAATAGCGGGTTTGCCCTTGTCTAATACACCAAAACCCTCTCGTGTCTCTCGCTCCTAAACCCTTGTCTCTCTCTCTACATCTTTCTCTCTCTAAGAAAATCAGTGCTGAAGCATTCACTCCAATGGCGGCTTCGTCTTCTGCTTCCGATTACATCGAGAACATGAACGACCTCTCTCTGAAGCCTCGTCTCTTACGCTCTCTGATCAAAGACCACGTTCCCGACGACAAACACCCATTTCGAACCCCCTTCGAGCTCTCTAACGTCGTCTCCATTCTCAAGACTCACCGCCTCCTCTTCGAATCTCAATCGGCCGATCCCAAGCTCGCCGACAACTGGAATGTCGCCGTCGACGCCTGGCTTACTCGACTCCTCATGCTCGTCTCTCACAACATGGTCACTCTCACCTCTCATTCTATATATAGATACACACACCCTATGTTTTCAGCTTATATATATATATATATGTATATGCACGAATGTATGTATGAATTTGTTATTTGAGCTCATTGTGTATCTGTACACACATTCCTAAGCATATCTTGGACTAATTCCTCATTTTGATTGATGGGTACTTGAAATATATGTTGTGTATATATATATATGTATATGCACGAATTTGTGTATGCATTCGTTATTTGAGCTCATTCTATATCTTGTGCACACATTCCTAAGCATATCTTGGACTAATTCCTCATTTTGATTGATGGGTACTTGAAATATATGTTGTGTGTATATATATATGTTTATGCACGAATTTGTGTGTGCATTTGTTATTTGAGCTCATTCTGTATTTTGTACGCATATTGGACAAATTCCTCATTTTTATTGATGGGTAAGACCCTATTTTGGCAGTCTCATTTTGGTCAGCTAGATGTAGAATTTTACTTACTTTCTATACATAAATAGATAGGGATTTATGTATTTATAATGCACATACACAATTAATGTATAGGGATGATAGATGTGAAAATTTTGATTTTTATAACCATTCTTGTGCAGCATTATAGAGAAATGTAGCTGAATGAATGTGAATTTATTTGAATAGAAAAGTTACGAGGATGATGAATTAACCTTTTATTTATTTATGACTTTGTTATAGCCAGATAAATGTTGGGCGGGGATCTGTTTGCTAGGGGTGACTTGTCAAGAATGCAATTCCAATCGTTTCCTGTCATCTTATACAGTTTGGTTGCAGAAGCTCCTATCGCATATTCAGGTATTCTAATTAACTTCATCATGTATTGTTCTCTACTAATTGTAATATTGGTCATGCTTTATGCAATATATCGAGGTTGCTATGGGGAGGATAGCCAAGCTTATGATTAAGCGAAGAGTGTAAGTTACTAAAGAAAAGCTTATGGACTTTACTTATACAATTATTGAATTTGTTGTTATACTTCATGATGAGGGTATGTACTCATGTCTCTATTGTTCATTTAATATCTAACATGGGTAGTATTTTCTTTTGTTTTTAGCAGCCTCCAGCTGGTTCTCATTTTGTTAAGGTGGCTTCTTGTATCTCATTGTCAGACCTGTTCACAAGGTTGGGCTCCTATATCATTGCTATAATAGTCATTTGTTTTACCCTTGGCCCCAAATATGTAGTGATGCAGGCCCAAGAAGATGATGACTACTTTGTGTGACTGTGTGTGTGTATATGTTTTCTAAGAACTCTCTTCTTATTAAAGCAAAAAGGCAATAAGTATACAGTAGGCACTGGAAAGTTTTAAAAGAAAGCGCTCAAGTGGGAGCGCGTCCCATATACTAGGAAAAGAAAAAAAACCCTATGGCCCAAGAGAGCCTTATAACAATAGACTAAGTTACGAATCCCTAGACACCCACATACATAATTATATGTACATGAGTATGGAAATATATTCCAATGTATATAGTGCGTGTGGCAGATATGGAAATTTCGAGATGGATGTGCGGTAAGACTACATAGGGTACAATTAGAAATGATAACATTCGGGAGATGGTTGGAGTAGCATCAATTGGAAATGAAATGAGAGAAGATTGGTTAAGATTGTTTGGACACGTGCAGACAAGAATTTGAGCATTAGGAAAAGTGACATAGTCCACGTTGAAGGTACTACTAGGGGAAGACGAAGACAGATTAAATGTGGTTAGAGTTAGTGATGAATGATCCAATAGCCTGTGGTTAATAGCATGTGGATTGACATTAATAGGATGTGGATTCACCTTTAATCGGAGTGGAAACACAGGATTGAAATCTTGTAGTCGATCACATGTATTGGAAAAAGTCCGGGTAGTTGTTTATATATCATGTGCATGTATTTGCACCTAAATATACATAAACATGAGCAATTCTAATTATCTAAGTATACATCTACATATGCCTACATATCCACAGACCTCTATATATGCTTATCTGTGTTTATATATTTAAGCACATACTTTTTGTCTTGACTTCGCTGGGTCTTGTGAAGGAATGTTACAAATATACCAAAGATTTCTTTCACATTATTTAGCAAGAGCAACTACCCTCATACTCAAGCCTCTAAAGCTGTATCCACACCTCCGGAGTGTCCACCTGCATCTTTGCATGCGATTTGGTGCAATGATTTTTGAATGGTGTTAGTCCTTAAAAGAAATAACAATTTTAAACTAAACTAATTTTGAAAGATAGTGAATTAGTACTTGAAAATATATCTTTTTAAGAGTTAACTTTTCTACTTTATTCGAATTTTATTTGGGGTCTATGGTGATAAAATTTACATTGTATCAACCAATGAAAACTTATCCAATTGAATTTGGTAGATACATGATCAGGTGATAGCAACTAAATTGTTGAACATGTTTTTAGATTATGTTTTATACTACGGAGGATAGCGTCTGTGGATTTCATTGAGACCGTAATGTGGTTTACATTTATTGTAGAAGCTACTGCATGGGTAGAACAGTTGATGGCTGCCATCCTGTCTTTAAAGTGTTGATAAAGTGTTGATAATTCTTTTCATCCTGTCTCTAAATTTAGTAATACTAATCCTTCTACGATTTGCTTGATGCCTTTGTAAAAAACTTGTTGCTAACTATTTCTAATCTCTTTCCTGAACTAGGTTAGGTGAATTTCCAAATGTAAAAAAAGATGGGACTTCCCATGCTGCAAAACTTATTCAACCAGTTTTAAAGTTGTTGAATGAGGATAGCTCAGATGCTGTATGGGTTAGTAGAAATTTCTCTCCTGCTTTTGCCTTAAAATTATACCTGTTACAAATGCCTGAAAACTCCTTTATTTGCTTACATTTTTAACTGAATATTACTCGGATAATGATTTTCCAACTGATGTGAGCTCATTTTAGTATGCCATATGCTTTTGTCGTTGTTGTTACCTTCAAAGTCATTTATTTTGTATTATCTCCTGTCTGAAAGGCATTTTGGTTCATGGAGACTCGAAGAGTAAAACATTGTAGAATTGAATTATGTAATTAACAGCTAAAAGATTAGTGGTCGAGTAAATGTCATACACATTTTTGTATGTCAGCATTGTTCATAAATTATAACTTGCCTTACCGTTGCTCATGGAGGAGGTAAGTTAGTGTAGTACTCTGTGGTATACGTCACTTACACCCCCATTAAAATATTATTTTTCGGAGAATTTACTTTTAAGTTGGGGAGTTATTGTTCTGTATCAACTTTTTCTATAATATTTGACATCAATTATTATGTAGATTCATGTCTATATATGCAATTGCTATCCTCATTGTGTTGATTGGTTGAGCAGGAAGGAGCTGTTTGTTTGTTATGCACCATTATAACTTTCTTTCCATCTTCTGTCCATCGTCATTATGACAGTGTAAGTTCTTTTACCCTCCCATTCTATATTCTTAATATCATCTCTTTAAAATCAAATAATTGTAGTTCCTTTCAGTGTACTTGTGTAATATATCATGAATCATGAAAAGTGTAATTTCAGAAAAAAATGGAAAAGGGAACATGGTTATAGACAATAATTAAATACTTTATGCTTCCTATTCCTGGTCGTATAACTTGATAATGCCAATCTGTATTCCTTATCAGTTAGCCATGTTGAATATAAACAAACATCACTGCAGAACTGTGAACAGACAGTTGTAATAAGTTATCAAAAACATGACTTAAGTGTTCAAGGCATGCATTAGGACAAATGGTGTGCCAATTATATGTTGTTCACAGAGTGAAACCTCATAAAGTTTGGTTGTAATAGTGGATATCTCTGCAAGATTTGTCCAAATTCTGTTTTTGTTGGACTAAATTTTTGTTCAATGTCCATGTCAACACCAAAGCAATTGAGGGAATAATATTTGCACGATAACCTGATTTGTGAGGATTCAATATTTTGGTCAGGCTGAAGCTGCTATTGTTTCAAAGATTATGTCAGGGAAATGCAATTCTAATCTATTAAAGGTAAGAATCTCTCTGTATGCTTTACTTGGCAGTGTCTAGCTTGTGATTACAAAATGCAATACTACAAGTACATGAACTTGTTTGATTTCTGTGTTCAGAAGCTTGGCCATTGCTTAGCATTACTTCCAAAATCAAGAGGAGATGAGGATAGCTGGTCATTGATGATGCAGAAAATCTTATTATCAATTAATGCTCACCTGAATGATGCCTTCCAAGGTCTGGAAGAAGGTATGTAGTTCGACTATGTTGACAACTCTTTTGCTGGTCTTAGTAGGAACTACAAATTTGTTCTCACAAAATGCAGAAACCAGATGTCATGAGGCTATGAGGGCATTGGTTGCTTCAGGAAAAGAACCCCCACCTCCCTTAGGAGGCCAGACAATGATAGATGCCCCAGACCAGGCAACAAAGAGGCCTGAGCGATTGCTGATGTCCAGTGTCTCCACCTTGATGTTTTGCTGCTGTACAATGCTTACAAGTTCTTATCCTGTTCAGGTAGTATCATTTGATTTTTTTTTCTATTGTTTATATAGACATGGAATTTTATGGACTTTCTTGAGAATATCTACAGGTTTCTATGTGCTAATAAATAAGTACTATCCTAAACGGAATTTGTTGTTTCACTAGGTCACTATTCCTGTTCGGCCCTTGTTAAACCTTGCTGAAAGAGTGCTCATGGTAGATGGTTCTTTGTCACAAACCTTATTTCCCTTTATGATTTCCATGCAACAAGAATTCATCTGTTCAGAACTTCCAGATTTGCATTTGTACAGTTTGGAACTCCTTACTGCAGTCGTGAAGGGATTGCGCAGGTGAGCCATGATACACCTTTTTATTCATTTTTATGTTTATATTTATTTTCTTGGAGTCCAGTGCTTTGTTTGTCTATCTATTTATGTATATGTTTATTTTGTACAAGTAAGAGAATTAATTAGGACAAGGTACTGTCTTAGCAGCAATTTGCTTAATCTGTTGTTGGATGCTGGTAGCCTTTTTTGGCACTATTAGTATCTATTATGCGAAAAAATCTTTTAATAGGTTTGCTTCTTCTTGTTTATTTTTTCATCTATTATTCCAACCAAATCCAAAGAGATTGTGTATCTCAATCGTATAGCCATACAGAAAATTTTTCAGAACACGATATAGTTTGGAATTTTTATTTTTTGCTTTATTAAAAACGGTATTGTAAGGGAAGTGTCACAGATTCACTTCTGTAGCAGAAATCCTGATTACTTTTTGTTTTATCATAATCTTTAAGGGGGTTCATTTGGGCCATAAACCTGCTGTGAAAGGAAATGGTGTGGGCTTATTATAGTGAGTGCGAAGGATTATTTGTGGTCAGTGATGGTAGCAGTTGTTTTTTTTTTCTTTTTCTTTTGAAAGTTAAGTATACTCGCACACACTACCTCCATTGAGGCTCAAACCCTTGACGTTCCATTTGGGAGCAAGGGAGGGTACCGCTTGGCCATTAGGCCTTTGGTATAGCAGTTGGCTTCGAAAATAAATTAGTTGTATTAAGTGAGATGTACAAGATATGAAAGGAAGCTCCGTGTATCAAAAAGAAAAAAAGTTGTGAATTGATGCTTCGGTCCATCATATTTCTTCTCAGGAAAGGGAATCTAGTGTATACTGTGAATAGGACTCGGTGAAAAATGGTCCATGAAAGAACGAAATAAACTAGGGAAGGAAATATCAAACTAACTGAATATGTTGTTCTCCTACGCCTTAGATTTTTTACATACTTGTTACATTAGTGTGTTTTACACAAATTACATTCGTTAAAAGCTTTCCTTCACAAGTGTGTGCAAAAATACTAATATTGGATCTTTGGTGAGCTTGTTTCTTCATTTTTGGGAAAGCAATGCTTGGGTGTTTGATGTTGTACCTATTATAGGGCCTTCTTTAGGCTCTTTATCTATTTATCTATTTTGTTTCTAATTTGATAAAGTTCTTCTGGGAATGTGTGAAATGTTGGATCCATGTAGCAATAAGAATCATCTTGTTATAATTTCTAAAGAGTGTAAAATCAAGAACATATCGTATGAAAAACACTTGGTATATACTTTTATATTGAAGATTTTACATCTGTTTTAGATTTTTATGTTTTTTCTCTCTCTTTGAACATAATGTTATTTCTTGCCACTAATGAAGACTAGTGCCAAGAGCTCTTTGACAAAATCAAGGCATAGCCACTCAATCCCCCGGTCTTGGTGTAGCTTGAACCTGCGGTTCTATCTCAATGAGAGATATTTAGCTCTGCAAACATTTCTGACTAGAATGATATGGTGCACAGTATTGCTTTATCTTTAGATGCTTGAACACTAAGGTGTTTTTTAGTTTCTCATTTTTTGGGCACGAGTACGAGTACAGATTAGAATCTTTCCTTTTCTTCATTTTCTCCCTCTCGTCATAAAGCTGTAGGTGCTCACTATCTAATGCTGTAATTTTTCTTTGCAGTCAACTATTTCCACATTTGGCCGATATTATACGGCTACTGAAAGAGTATTTTAGGAAATGTGCATTGCCTGAGCTAAGGATAAAACTCTATTCCATCATGAAGATTTTGCTGATCTCCACGGGGATTGGTATGCAAATTTTTATTTTATTATTCTTGCCGTTGTATTGGTGTAAATTATTACTTTGAACAGGTCACCGATATCTCTTTGCATAGAAATTCGAATTTCTGAAATATCTTCTCGCTAATATTATCTATGTTGCATGATATGTGCAAGACACTAGTCTTTGTATATTTTGCCAATGCATTGTTGATCCATTCCATTTATACTAAAATCATGGTTTCAAAAATCAGCTATGACAATTGAAAGACTGTATCGGGCGTTCTGACCTTCTTATGTAATGCAATTCTGGCGTGCCATTTCGCATGCATATAGTCACTACAAGTTACAACCTGCTACCATTGCGCAATTGCTGTGATACAACAGCCTTGTGTCAGCACTTGAATTTTTTTGTAAAAAAATCAATTTGTTTTTCAGATTTCTGCCTCCTCCCTTTTCCTTTTTTTTTTTTTTGTGCATGTAAAATATTATAAGATGCATTTTTAAATTTAACCTGAATCTAAGAAGGCAAATTCAAAACAAACATCAGAGAGGACCAATTAATGAATACATCCAATGTAGGAGACTTACATTGCTTCAATACTCCCGTTGCTTCGTTGATTAGGTTTAAATTCCTATTTAAGCTAAACTCCACTAACACTAAGGTTGAAAAATCAAGTGTTACATCATGAGCTAGAAATGGTGGGTGTGTGCATTTTGTCACGGACTTGGTGTAATGCAAGACGTGACATTTTGCTTGAACTTTCAAGAGCTAAGTGCTATGAATTAATATGGTCTTTAATACTAGATGTATAAAGGAAAAAAATACTTCCATATATAATGACTAGAAAGTTGATATAGAAATGGTTTAGTTTACTGAATTAAGCATCATTGCGGGTCGTGTAAAATTCGCCAAAGATCACTGAAATATAAGTTCATGAATTTCGAAGTTATGTTTCTCCCTATTGTTGGTGAAAGTTTTGGAACCAAAAAAAAATCATGGCTCCGGCATCCATTTCCTGTTACAAAATATCAGTTACCCGTTTCTAGCACTGCGCGCACGTATGTGATTTAAAACTATTGTAAAAGAAAAACAGAAGGGAATTTGTGCATTGGTGTCCTTGGAAACCAAGTTGGAACTATCTCTGCATATGTACATTTTGAAGTAGTAAATCATATTAGATTAGGGAGATTAAAATTGTATTGTATCTTCCTTTCGCATGTCGGTTTAGGACTACCTGCATGACATATTTTTTTGATGCTGAGGTGCCAGCTCAACTTGAACAAGCTTGAAGCTGCTTTGGGTTGAGCTTCAGACTTTTCCAATCGCTGGATAATATTCATTACCCCTTACGGTTTAAAGGCATACAAATTTGCATTCCCACTCTTGAATCTTGTAGCTTGTTATCTACATTAGTGTAACTGGCCTCGCTTGAAACTGCAAATAAGTTGTGCTCCACAGCCGGCCAGGGGATAGTGTCCTTCCATTAGTATTAGCAGCTGGGTGATATGGAACATCCTTTGCCATGTTATTTTAGAGCTACCTAATTAACATTATGTGTTTGCTCATCTTGCACAAGCTGAGGGCTGCTCTAATTTAGCTTCTGACTCTTCCAATCAGTGGAGGTAATTCATTCTGTTATAGTTTGAAGGCACCCAAATTTGCATTCCCGTTCTTGGGATGCCCATACTTTGTTATCCACCTAGGTGTTACAGCCTGCTTAACTAGCCTTGCGTGAAAGTGCGAATAAGTTGAGCTCTAGACACAGCCAAGTGACTGCAAAGTTTCACTAGTATTAGCAGTTGGGTGATATAGAACATCCAACCTTCTTCAATGTTTTTCATTCTTGGTCTTCGAATTGAATTAATAATCTGTTTGTGTTTCTATGTGGCTTTGCTGGTTGTATGAGCCATTTTTTATTTATGGAGAAAAGTTCGTTATGCTAGTGCTTAAATCATTCTCTCCTTTCTCACTAAATTCAAGTTCGTCAGTTTTACTAATAATAATGTTTATTGAGCAGGAGTCGCAATATACCTCACCCAGGATGTCATCAGCAATGTATCTATTGATTTGGATTTTAGTGTTCGCGACACTGTTGGCACATCTGATGTATACTCGAAAGACAATAATGACCCAACGCTGCAGCCTTTTAAGAAGAAAAGGAAACATGCGACAACAACTGGGACTATTGAAGAGCAGCCAGCTATTGTTTATTCAGAAGCAGAAGTGCAAAGAAATCATCCTCCAAATTCTGTGAAGATAGCTGCACTAGAAGCATTGGAAGCTCTTCTGACTGTGGTACGTGTTCTATGTATCTTTTTATGGAGATGGTTTAATAAGCACACTCCCCTTTTGAGGGCTCTTTTTTATAAACATTTCTTACCTATCAAAAAAAATAAAAAATTAAAGTTCACACTTGATTGTATTGGCATACACCTATTTTAATTTAGTGCTGATAATAAGGTTATCTCCAGAGACGTATACTGCCATTAGATTTAGGTGGTTTTCTGTTCTCAATCCTCAGGTGGACTTAGTTGGAAAAGACTTGGGACTTGGTGCCTCAGAAAGCATCAGGTCTCATGCTCGATCCCTATTGGGTGCAAACAATTTGTTGGGGCCACGACTGCGGACATAGTCCGAGCCTTGCCTGATTTCGTGTGGGGGATTGCTTTGCACGGGTCCCATGGATTAGTCGGGGGGAGCCCCAGGACACCCGGTTATCAAAAAAAAAAATTTGTTTTACTGAATTAGCATCTGAGATAAACTTTTGTGTAAACCATTCCAGCATACTTATGATAAATTTATGGTTTGAACTCATGCTTGAACTTTAAAAGTGCATTCAGTGGCATTATGGATGGGAGGCTGGAACGACACTTTTTCAGCTGACCTGAATAGGATTATATGGTTTGCTTTGTTGAATTGACTAAGTATAAAGAATGCACTCGTTGGATTTTGATTAACTGAATTATTTAAGTTTTTATATGATTTCCCAAGTTTATGATGTTCAATCCTATAAGTTGATGGTACCACTTTAAATTCTTGTATGTTCAAATTATTGGAAATTAAGCTACAACATTTTATGCAATCACAAATCTTTGTATACATCCTTTCATCAACTAGAAGGTAAAGGCTTCGTCTTATTTAGCTTGAAGAATTCTTTTTTCGTATATTTGCTCAGGAATGCCAATAAAAATTCTTGGTTTATGCAAATTGGTTAAATGTAATCCTAAAATACATTTAGCACCATATCATGTGGAGTATAGAGTTGCAACACTTTTTCTTCTTCTCTCTTGTACTTGTCATTGTTCATGCCACATGCGGACATGTGATTTCCTTTGTTCTTGTTGATAGTCAACATGACCAATAGGATCTTTATTCATTTTTATGATTTTTTTTGTTTGGTACTTTGTCCTGTGAGATAGCAGCCCTACTCTTTTATAAGTAAGTAAATTTCTGGATACCCATTCAGTCTAGTAGTCTTTTTAAAATAGTATAATCTAATTCAACAGAACTTGCTAGTGGTAGAGTTGAAACCAAGAGTTGATTGGAATGCCAAAATCCTTAAATCTTGGATAACTAGAACCTTTTCTATTTCTTTTGCTTAAGTTGGCGAAATGTTTATGGAAGGTGCAACTGGTAATATCCTTATCTGGTGGTCCAAGTTGCTGCACATGTCAATTTGCTGTGTCTACACATCAAGCTAATGTTACACAATACCAACTTTGTCCTTTTCATAAACAAATTCTGGATCTCTCTTTCTTGTGTTGTTTGTTGGTATTGTTCCTGTTCTTTTTAAAGTGATTTTTTGTGTTCGTCAGAAGGGGGGGGGGGGGGGGGGTGAAAATTAGAAAATGCGGAGACCGCTGAGATTTGTAAACAAACCCCTTGTTCTTTTAATTTAGTTATACTTCTGGAATATCCTGCAATTTAATATAGCTATACATCTGGAAAAATCTGCATAGTACCTCTGCATTTTATTCCTCAATAGAAAATGGGTGGAAAAACACATGACATATTAATGTTATATTTCGACCAATATTTCATTCTTGGCGGACCCAAATAGTTTTGAACAAAAAAATGTGGAGGTAATTTTTGGGACAAATTCGAGGGAAATGGTTGAATTATTCCAACATGACATCCTGGGCTTTTTACTTAATTTTGGACCGCTCAGTTATTTAAGATCAATCAAAAAATAAATAAAAAAATACAATTATCACCATGGACGGGAATAATGGAATTCATCATAATTCATCATTACAGTGACACGTAAATTGGTGATTCCTTAGACCAGCTCACAGCTATTCATTACAGTACCCCGAGAGAGTGGATTCTAACTGTCATCACGTTCCTTCCATGAGAGATGGAATTTTCTTTTCTGTAGTGGTATAATAAGACATAATCAGTATTTCTTCAGCCGGTGTAACATTGACTCCAGAAAAAGTGCTGTCCTTCCATTGCCGACGAAGAAGTAAAAACACAAGTTTGCGGTTAAATATCATTATCATATTATCCATAAGTCAGGCTTTTTGTTGTTGTTGGTGCCACTAGAAGCTCGACTTTAATAATACAAAGAAACCATTATAATATTGTCCCTCATTTGAAGTGTTTTTTCAGGATTTTTTTTCCCCTTAAAATCTTCTAGGTTTGTTCAGTTTTATTGTCCGTATTCTTTCACATTTCAAAGGTATATAGCTTATGAGATTATTAGGTGCCAGAGACTGTTTTCTCTAAGTTTCATGACATGATAGAAATGCTCATTATTGAACCCTTTTAGTTGTAATATTTTGCTTGTCCATCTGACTAATCTGTGTGTACAAACATTAAATGGCAATGAACCTTTGAAGATAGTTATGCTCTTGATAAACTATTGCAAAACATTTCCTGGCAGTCTTTTGAGTCTTCTCGTCTTGTTCTCTGATGTAGTATGGAAATAATTATTAGCAGGGTGGTGGTTTGAGATCTGAGAGTTGGCGTTCAAGTATTGACCGTCTTCTTATTAATGTGGCTACATATGCTTGTAAAGGAGGATGGACCAGGGAGGAACAACGTGCTCTCCTTCCTAGTGACTCTACGCCGACTTGGGCAGACTTTCAGCTTGCAGCCTTGCGTGCACTTCTGGCGTCTCTTCTTTCCCCATCTCGTGTACGCCCGCCATATCTGGCTGAGGGTCTTGAGCTTTTTCGTAGAGGTAATACTTGCAATTAAAATCACAGACGCTAACACGGGAAAAAATTAAAGAGGAAAAGAAATGAAAAAATTAAAATCTCTCATCATCACTGATTGAATACTTTTGCTAATACCACTTTACCACTACTGCTGAACAGATACTATGACAGACTAATGTAGTAGCAAATATTAAATCAAGCATGACCTTCAGAGCAGGATAAATTGTGAATCCGATTGCTTTTTATGCTGGCTGAATTAAGATTTTGGGATATGCTGAACAGAATAGACTAGGAGCTACAGATATGAAGGTTAGCATTTGGTAAAAATCATAGGTATAAACCAAATGAAAACTGAAGTAGACATTCTCAAACAATGGTCTCTACTGTGCATAATATGAGGCAGGCAAAACAATTATCAGTAAATATCTTAATAATGAAAGGGGTGGTGGTGGTTCGGTGGAGTGCAGCTACAGAACAATATGTCTAACATGTACTGCCATTGAGTTTCTTTTAAATTATGGGTAACCTACTCCATGAAATTGGCATTTGCAGGCATCCAAGAAACAGGAACGAAGCTTGCGGAATTTTGTGCGCATGCTCTTTTGGCCTTGGAAGTGCTTATACATCCTAGGGCTCTTCCACTGATAGATTTGTCTGCCAGAAATGACCCCTTTGATGAAATTAACAGCAGGTTCCCAGAAAATATATACTCGGGTGGTCAGAAACAGAACATCCCCTTTGGAATTGGTAGTCCGGGAATTCCAGATGATGACATGTACGGAAGTTGGCTGGGGAATGGCGAAGAAATTGAAGCTCCAGTGACTGATCCAGTGAAGAGTACGAGCAACGCTCGAGAATCCTTAGAAAGAACTAGCGAGAATTCGACGGGGAAGCTTCCTTCTGTGGGGGGTTCATCCAGTAAAGATCTTCCAGAAGAAATTGAACATGAACCAGCAGCAGCCATTGCAGCTGAGAGGAGTGGAGATGAATTATTGCTTGAGACACAACCATTTCATGAACCCATTAAGCAATCTTTAGAATCCATTTCTGAAGGAGGAGTTGTGCCTTCGGCTGCTGGTGCTTCTATGGGGGCTAAGTTTAGTGCGGTTGTTTTAGACAGTGATGCATCAGATCCTATGGAGAGCGAGCAAGCACCAGGTGAGGCTGTCTTGGCAGCTAAGGGTGGTGGGTTAACTATAACAGGTGAAAGTTCTGCCGGAAAATCAAATTCTGAGATAGAGAAGGGATTTGTATTTGACGTGGATACTTGTGATAGCGATTTTTCTATGGAGTCATTTCCTGATATTGTAAATGCAGATCCGGATTCTGATTAAATTTGCAATTTTGCCAATATCCATGAAAACGTGTAGGTTTTGGAGGAGTGTAATCTTGTAGAATGTAGACTAGTGATGATTCAGGGATCACTCCCTGCTGTAATGAGCAAAAGATGCCTTGAAATTATATATATATATATATGTTGGACACCCATGAATCAGGATTTTGTTTAATTTGAGATGAAATTCCTTGTATCTTAATCAGCTGTATCTTTGACGTGCATTTCCTTAATTATCTTTGTAGCGATTATTGAATTTGATTACTGATTAAAAAGAGCTGAACATTCTTTTTAGTGTTCAGTCATGTCCAATTACTAATGTTCAGTTTTATTCAGCCTTATAGTTGTACGTCTTCCAATGTTTGATAGGATAATAATATATGTTTTTGAGAAGTGTATATATATATATATGTGTGTGTGTGTTTGGAAAATGCACTTCACAATACAAATGATTGGAGCTTCCAGGAGTACCATCTCAAACAAAATACACTAAAATCACAAAATTGAGCTAGATGGGAAAATATGCTTCATGGGTTTCCCATATATATATAAAGCACTGCATTTTGAGTGTTGCTAATCCAATTGCATTGTAACACAATCTATAACACAAACTTCTCAGGCACCAACTTTACTAAATAGTCAAATTCAATAAAATTTACACTAGCTTTGCCTCACTAATTCCTGCAGCAGGAAACTTCTGACCGAGCAAGAGTGTCTTTAAGATTGCCTCGGTCATTCCTTCTGCATAAGGAAACATATGTCCCGCACCTGCTAATTCATGGTAGTGAATCCATGGAAGCCTTGCAGCGATATAACGCTGCAGTATAACAGGCACCAGACCGTCTTCATCACCCTGCCATACATGAACCGAGCCTTCATTTTCGGGAAAAGGGTTGTTGAGATCCATAGGATCAAATTCCCATTTCCCAAATCCAACATTCAAGTCATGATGCTTCGATTCGAACTCTCCTTGTTGTGTTGTATTTTCCTGGTTATCACGAGTTACAAATTAGAATCAACCATTAGAACTATATAAGCTCTGTACTCCAAACAAAATTTCCTTGAAACCACTGCATCAAATATCTTCTTAAGCAATGATGTGTTAAAACTTCAACTGAAAGAAAGTCAGCTACATCAAAAATTGCTCTAGTGGATCTAAAGTTGCAGTGTGTATCAATATATATTGTTGAAAAGTGTACTTTCAAGTTATCATAAAATCACTACCTGCTGTGGTATGTTAAAACTTGGTGAAGGACACTCACTAATACATATTCTTGAAAAATATACTTTCAAGCTATCAAAAAATAAAGATCTTCTATAATATGTTCAAACTTGAAGGACGCTCAACCGCATCAGAATTTGGTCCAACGGTTCTAACAGTTGCTGAACGGGTGAATATTAGTGTACTAAAAGCTCCATTATTCATGAAATTAGTGTTGGAAAACATGCTGTCGAGTTATCAAAGACCATGCCCTAGAGTGGTTCCTTTATCAAGGGTGCTGCAAAAGAGTGGACTAAAGACACTGATTATCTTGCACAAAGTGGCTGTTATGGACTAAAATCGGCTTTTCATAAATGATGACCCAACGTTCTACCACTGCACCATGAAATGGCCCCTCGCCAGTGATTCCCAAATACCAGTCAGGCAGTCGAAAGATTTTTTTTTATTTTTTTTCTGTTTTTAAACAAATGATTTTCTTATCCACAGATTGTGGATAAAAAAACCCACCACCCACATAAGTAAGCACCAATGCCCATTGTCTAGTGCTGCCCATTCCTCATTATACCACAGCAGAAAGAATTGTACCTTACGCTTTTGCTTCCCAGCAAGCTTGGAAATGAGATCTATATCTTGCCAACTCAATTTAGGCTTTCCGGCTAGAACACTTGACGCAGGAAACCATTTCTGAGTGTTCCACCAGTAGGTGAGCCATGGTGCATAGTGAGCAACACGAAGTGCCCATTGATCTTGTGGAAATTGTTGGTAGTAAGCTTCTTTAGATAAATTAGCAGGGAAGCTCGGCCACCAGTAGTTGACAACTGGAGTGAGTAGTGTTGCCCCTGCTAGACTGTCAGCATTCCAAATATCTGAAATTAGACCGATGCACATATCGAAAAATAAACCATATGTAGCTTTAAAAATAAAAATTTCTCAACTTCCTCTAAATGAACAATATCTACGTAAATTTCTAAGACGCACATATTTTGCTTTCCACTTCAATGTGTTTTTATCATCATAATGTTCCTATAAATCTTGAATATATATTACTTCCAATACAGAATGTGTTAAATCATACTGTGGTGAAGTACACACTAAGCTGTGTACATATTAATCTTACCGGTGAGGGATGTACTTGAGGCAACCCCAAACCACCTGTCCTCCCATTGAATACCCAATTACATAAAACTTGGGTCCAAGTTCCAACTGATCAGCTAGCTCTTCTATGTCCAAAGCTGTACTCTTCATGGTTCGTTTCGGATCTGGATCACTTTCTCCATAACCTGGTCTGTCGAAAGATGCATAATAAACCTGTAATTCTTCAACTATGTCCTGAAAAAAAAGAAGAAGAGAAAAACACGGTAAAATGCATCATTTGGAACAACCTTGCATCAAATCTTTCCAAGGAAATAAGAAACTCATTGTTTCAAAAACTAGTCATAGAACTACCCATGTTGTAATGGCTAACTCATGTCTGCTAGAGCCAAAGGGATGTACAAAGATAATCTTATATTTGGCCATTTCTTTGGGGACACCGTGCTCCTTATAGGCCAAATACCTTCCATCCCTAAGCTTTATTCTCGGTGCTGTGATGGGTGGACCACCCGAGGAACCACAGACATTTGGAGGTGGAGGGTGGATAGATTGATATGCCCATGCTATAAAACCGATCAACAAGACCGCTATGATTCTCTTAAACATCCCTGAAAAAAAGTTCAAATGTTCTATAAAAAGCAATACAAAGACGGAAAAATTAGGAGGTGCCTTGAAGCTAAAGCTTTGGAACTAAGTTATAAGGGTTTGATATAATGGAATGCTTCTCATTTTCCTGATATCAAATTTGTATTTTTTGACTAAATAAAAAGCATCAACTGTTAGCCTTAATGAAGAGCTAAAGAAATGTCTAGCAATATTTGTACCTGTAATGTATGTCTCAAATTCTTCTCGAGTTGGGGTTCGGGAACGCTTTAGATGGGCCAAAAACAATTCTACTAGGGCCCCAAGTATTTGCTTTTCTTTTTCCAATAAGGATTTGTATTATTTGTTCACCAACCTAGATTAGGAACACTCTATGAAGAAAAAGGGATTTTAGTTGTGAGGTAGAGAAGAAAAGCAAATAGAATGAGTGAGAACAGAATAGAGTGGATGAGGGTAGAGAGGTAGGCACTCTTTCAATTGTAATATTTACTCATTATATATATCTCAAACTGAAAATTTGTATAGGGGGATGCAAAAACTGGCCAGCATTTTCTACAATTATAATATTTTCTTCTTCATTCATTATAACGCAATTTATTCTCTCAGCGAGTAGGTTGGTCAGGCCAAATCACGCTAAATATTTCTTAATGATTGGTATCATAGCTGATTGTTTTCCCCCGAAGAATTCGAGGGTAGGTTGGTAGAGATCCAGAAAACATAATAAAAATTTTTTATGAAAATTGAGTTGGTCATAGCACTCAAGGTGGAGAATCTTTGCCAAGGTGAAGATTTCTTATGTATGTCTCAAATTCTTATTGGCTGGGTTTCGAGTGGAGTTTTGAGAATGTTCCACTTTCGCCAAAATTATTTCTACTTGAGCCCAAAGTAGTTGCTCTTTTTGCCCAACAAGGATTTGAGTTACTCATTCAGAGTTCACCAAGCAAGGTTTGAGAACTTTATAAACAGTTAGTGAGTAAAGAGAAGTAATTTGTGGGTGGACAATCTATACCACAGGGATAAGTCCAACGTGGTTCCCAAACCAATTAGGACAAGTGGTGATTTATAGGCGCAAGTGATAGAATCCCTGCGTGTATTACATTTCTTTTTCTTATTGGATTGGGGTATCACGTGTATTTATCCCCGAGGTATCCAATATCTTCTCCTTTTAGACTCCCTCCGCTAGTTTACCCAGTTGACCAACGGATTCGGCTGACGTAGGCCTGAAAAAATTATTTTTATGGATCATTTTGCCCTTCAAATGTGTGTGATGTCAAAATAATATATTTTTTTATTAAATAGTTAGGGGCAACAATGTCATTTCGCGATATTCCGTTAGGAAAACTGTCGGACGTTAATGCCAAGGGGTCTAGGTGGGATTATTGAAATGGGAGGGGGTTGAGCTGGGATATGGGCAAACTCAAGGGGGGGGTCTAGGTGATATTTATCCTAAATATTATCTACCACAAAGATCCGCTTATATATGATATAGCTACGGAAGTGAAATAAAATTTCATTTGTTTAGATATATGAGTGGAGAGACTCCAATTCATTCCCAAGATAACAAATATCTAGAAAATACGAAGAGAGAGAGAGAGAGAAGCATTAGAAGCGGTCAATATCATAACATAGCTTCTGAAAAATTATTAATAATGACAACCAAAACTGAGTCATGTCTAAATAAAAGGAAATTTTCAATTATATGGGAATTCCTCAAATTTCATTTTTTGTCCAAACACAAATTTATATTTTTTTTCTACGCATTTTCCCATATCAATGCCAAAACCAACACTAGAGATTATTAGGCTATGTTTGGAGCATCAAATCAGAAAATTGGAGTTGGAATTGAAAGATAAATGTCATGGCAGCATAAATTTGGAGTCCTAGATTTTGAATTGGTGGATTTAAAATTGAATAAAATTTAATCCAACCCATTTTCGTTTCAATTCCAAGGTGTGGATTGGTGCTATACAAACCCAACACATCCTAGTAAATGAACCGAAAAATAGAAATTGACCCAACATGACCAAAACCAGGAACAGAGTGAGAGAAGAGAGCAAAACCTGAATGAAGTTGAAAGGAGTGGTCGTTGTAAGACTTTTTAGCCAGAGCTGAATAGGAAGCAGCTGTGTATGTAGTATAAACAAACACACACTTGTATATATATATACAAATATCTGTATGGGCTATTAACAAACAACATGTAGTTTCAAATTCTTGACAAAGATTTGAGGTGTCAAATAACCCCCTCAATTTTCCTATCATACACACGGTCCTCATTCCGTTAATATTCCGTCAACAAACATCCATGTTGTTAAAAATAAATATTTTATACTCAAAATATTTCTAAATTAATATTTTATATTCAAAATACCTCTAAAATAAATTGGTAACTAAATTAAGATTTTTTAGTAAATTACAAATTTTTATTTTTATTTAAGTTTACTTATTTATTTAAATTCAAATCTGAAAAAATATATTAGTCCTTCCGTCCTCCGTCTCAAATTATAAGTCCCTTTTGAGGATTTCAATTTTTTAAGAGGACGGTTTTTTATTATAGTGTTAGCGAATAAAATATCAACTTTACCCGTAGTCCACTATAGTGATGTGATCGTTTATGAAACATATGTTTTATAACTTTAATGCTTGAAAGTTAAATTGGTAAATTGATCAAATAAAATATTTTGACTTTTCAAAGTGTATATTTATTTTGGGACGGAGGGAATACAAATTATATATAAAAAAAACATTATTGATAATAATGCACTTTAAATAATGTTTTATTTTTTATTTTTTAAGAGAATATATGCATAGAAATTTTAAAAGGGTTTTGCTCTTATAATTTGTACTTTCTCTATTCCAAAATAAGTGTACACTTTGAAAAGTCAAATCATTTAATTTGGTCAATTTACCAATTTAACTTTCAAGCATTAAAGTTATAAAATATATAATTTATAAACGATCACATTATTATAGTGGGACCACGAGTAAAGTTGGTATTTTATTTATTAACATTACAATAAAAGTCATAATCTTAAAAAGTTGAATTCCCCAAAAAAAATTTATAATTTGAGACGGAGGGAGTAATATATTTTTTCAAATTTGAATTTAAATAAATAAGTAAACTTAAACAAAAAAATAATTTGTAATTTACTCAAAAAACTTAATTTAGTTAAAAACTAATAATTTGTAATTTATTAAAAAAACTTAATTTAGTTATTAATTTATTTTAGAAATATTTTGAGCATAAAATATCAATTTCTAATAATATGATGTGTTTGTTAACAGAATACTAACGAAGTGAAAGCTGTGTAAAGTGAG
Source organism: Cornus suecica (assembly GCA_963922005.1). Classification (NCBI taxonomy): domain Eukaryota; kingdom Viridiplantae; phylum Streptophyta; class Magnoliopsida; order Cornales; family Cornaceae; genus Cornus; species Cornus suecica. The sequence continues at coordinate 4,833,031 of OY998244.1, read as the reverse complement.
AAAAGTGTATTATTGAGTTATTTGACACACGGAGTGTTTGTGAAGAATTTAAAACCAGGGGTTTGTTAATAGCACCATCTTTGTATACAGATTTGCTTATTTCATTGTTTAGGCCTTTGTGGGTCCCGTGACTAAAATGAGGCTGCCATTCGGACAATAACAAGTGTTGAATTCAATTGATATGTCACCTAATTTATATAGATTAATTATTTATTAAATTTGATTATAGTTGAAAAAATGAGACCTATACGAACATGATATGATATGAATTAAAAGAATTAGAATTAATTATAAAAAGGTTAAAGATATATAAGAGTCGATCCGAACATAATACATTTAACACGATTATATTTATTTACAAAAAATCATTTGACACATCGGATGAAGAATTTAAAACCGGGGTTGTTTAGGATGCTTATTTCATTGTTTAGGCCTTTGTGGGTCCCGTGACTAAAATGAGGCTGCCATTCGGACAATAACAAGTGTTGAATTCAAATTGATATGTCACCTAATTTATATACTAATTTATATAGATTAATCATTTATTGAATTTGACTAGAATTGAAAAAATAAGACACGATACGAAAATGACATGAATTAAAAAAATTAGGATTGACCATAAAAGGGTTGAAGATGTATAAGAGTCAACCCGAACATAACATATTTGATACGATTATATTTATTTTTTTTTCTTCTCTAATTGATCATGAGTTGAAATTTATCAATAAACTATTACTTGATCGTGTCAAATTCAATTTAATTTTGATGATAATATGTTAAATAGTTCGTTTCATGTTAGATTGTGTCAAATTTAATTTAATATATTATAATAAATAAGTTAAATAGATTACATGGATCGATACGTGGATTGATATAAATAACATATGGGTTAAGTTATAATTGAACATATTTGATATTATATTAATCAAATCTTTTCCGACACAACAAGATCTCAACCTACATAAATACCACATAATGACACGAATTGTCGGCTTTAAGTGTGACTAAACATGTTAGGTAAAATGTACGAATTAGAAATAAAGTCAATGGTAGCAATTAGACGTGTTCAGTGTATTAATTTTGTTTGAAAGTGTCAATAATTGAAGCTAAAGTAAGTCTAAACATGAGATTGACGAATGAAAGGTTTGATTGTTTGGATTGATAAAGTAACTTCAATAATTTGGCTTTAAAATAATTTATTTAATATCATGTATATTAAGTAGGGTAAATTACAGTTTGACCCTCTCAAGATGATATATTACACTCGCATCCCTTGTTATTTAGTACATTACAGTTTAACCCCTTCTAATTTATAAGTAGTAACAAAAATCTCCCTTTGGCAAACTTCCGGAACAATCAACGCTTACGTCAACAGTTGACCAACGATAAATTGACTATAATACCCTTACTTATTTATAAAGACATCTTATAAATGAAATAATAAACATAAATATATAAGTAATTTCATAGCGTCAATCAACTAGAGAGATTAAAACTATAAATATCCAAAATACAAAAGGTGTGAGTATAATATATTATATTTCAATGGAGTCAAACTATAATGGGTTAACTTCATTTACACTGCCTGAGGTTTGTCCTATTTTCACTTACACTCCCTCAGGTTTGCATATCTTCATTTACACCCCCTCATGGTGTGAAATGTCTAAAATACTCTTATACCAAACACCTCTTAAATCAATTTAATCCCTAAATCAATTTAACCCCTAAACCAAACACCCTCTTAAATCAATTTATCCCTCCAACCAAACACCCCAACCATCGCCGCCGCCGCCACTACCACCACCACCACCACCACCACCATCCGCCGCCACTACCACCACCATATCATCCACCGACATATATATATGTGTGTGTGTATATATGTATATATATATACATATATATATGAGGGGGTGGGGGTGGGGGTGGGGGTGGGGGTGGGGGAGGGGGAGGGGGGGGCACCGGCGGTGGGAGTGGGGTGGTGGTGGGGGGAGGGGGGGGGGGGGGGGTGGCGCCGGCAGGGGATGGGCGCCGACAGTGGGAGGGGGTGGTGATATATATATATGTATATATGCGTGCAGTGTGTGTGTGTGAGAGAGAGAGATTAATTAATTTATTTGTAAAAATTAAATATTTGGGGTTGGGTTAGGGGTTTTATGATTTAATTTTTATTCACAAATTAAAAAAATTAGTTTTCAAAAAATTTAAATATTTGTTTGTGAATATTTGGGGTTGGTGTTTGGGGTTTTGGATTTTATATGTTTTTTTTTTATTTTATAATTATTTTCGAATTTAATAATTCTTTTCAAAATTTAATATATATATTTGAAATTTATATGTTTTATTTTTAATTTTATATATTTGTTTCAAATTTTTTTATGTTTTTTGCGATTTTTATATTTCTTTTCAAAATTTAATATGTTTTTTTGAGAAAAAAAAATCGAAATTTATATATATTTTTAATTTTATATTTATTTTCGAATTTATAATATTTTTCAAATTTTAATATATATTTTTTTGAATTTTATATATATTTTCAAATTTTAATACAAATTAAATTATTAAATGATGGGAGGGGGTCTAATTGATAAAAACACTATCCTTGTTTTCAAACAGAATAAGGATAAGACATTGAGGGTAGTTTAGGGATTTAAAAAAAAATTCAGCTGATGTCATCATTCAGGGGGTCTAAGTGATGAGAATATTGAAAAGTAAGGGGTGTAAATGAAGATATGCAAACCTGAGGGGATGTAAGTGAAAATAGGACAAACCTCAGGGGATGTAAATGAAGTTAACCCAACTATAATTTACCCTAAATATATCTATCTAAAGGTTGTCCCGTGCAATCTTTGTTGTATCGAAATATGTAACAATATTCCACATTCGTTTTCTCATTTTTATGTTTTCTTTTTTTGAAAGGTTCTCATTTTTATGTTCTTAGGGGCAAACAACTTCTATATTCTTGCTATGCATTTGTACTTCTCAAAAAATGAGATTTCATTTCTCTCAAATAGTGTATAATAAATGTAGACTCAAATGTAAAATCACACACTCAACTTTTTTTTTTTCCAGTGATAACTGTGTTTTTAATTTTTTTAAAAGGAAAATTAAATAAATAAAGAAGGAAAAAGAAAATGAAAATGATTGAGTAGGTGAAGCCGCTCACAGTAAAAAAGAGACCAAAAAAAATGAGAGCTATCTGATGTCTGCATTGGTCTTTATTTAATGCATTTAAGGGCTTTCTTGTTGAATTGTTAATGTGATATATTTCTGCTAAAATATCACCACCTTCCAAAAGCGTTATGGACGTGTAACATATCCGCACCTTCCATAAACATTATGAATTGGGCGAGATACATAACGTACTAGATGATACAACCAACCATACTTCGAACACTTGGAGGGTAGGCTCAGTTTTGTTGCTATTTTTTCTCATTTTTTACTGTCACACTTTTCTTTTCTTTTTTCATATATATGATGTTTTGCTCTTTCTAAAGAAGCATGGCATTTAAACTTTTCTTGTTTCATCTTCCCCATTTTTAAACAAGCAGATCCAAACTAAAGTAATCAAGTGACTAAAAAGCATTGCAAAACACATTTTCTGCCAAGACAACAAAATTCAAATAATTCTAATGTATAATAACATCAACAGAAAAAACTTTGCCTCTGGCACCAAGTTTACTCAATTATTGTATAAAAATTCTATTTTTTTCCCAGTTAAATAGCAATAATAGAATTTACACGAGTTATTTCACTAGTTATTGCTGCAGTTATCTACTCCTTACTTACTAAGAGTGTCTTTAAGATAGAATCAGTCATTCCATCAGCATAAGGAAACAAATGCCCCGCACCTGCCAGTTCATGGTAATGAATCCACGGAAGCTTTTTGGCTACGTATCGTTGCAGTATAACAGGCACGAGACCATCTTCATCGCCCTGCCATATATGAACAGATCCTTCATTTTCGGGAAAAGGGTTCTCGAGATCCATAGGGTCAAACTCCCATCGCCCGAATCCAAACATCATGTCGCGATGCCTAGACTCGAAGTCTCCTTGTTTTGCTACATATGCCTGGTTGTCACAAGTTACAAATTAGAATCAACCATAAAGAAAATAAAAATAAATAAATAAATAAAATCCATATTCTTTTAGTAGTCAAAACAAAATGTCCTTGAAAATGCACTGCAACAGAAATTCATATGCTTTTAGTAGTCTAAACAAAATGTCCTTGAAAATGCACTGCAACAGAAATGTTTTTCAACCCATGATATAAATGTTTGAACTCCAAATGAAGGAAAATCAACTGCATCACAAATTGCTCTTATGTATATTATAGCTAACCATATGTATGAATTTGAAGAGCTGAAAAACTATAACATCAAGTTATCAAAAACCTCTACCTAGTGGTCTATAGGCCGAAGATTATTTGGATTAAGTGGCTGCTATCAGACTAGAATCGGCTTTTAATACTTGAAAACCCGACCTTTTACTTATGATTTTCCAATGATTTCAAAGTATCAATCAGATGATTTTCTTATGCACAACTTGTTGATGAAAAACCAAACACACACACACATAAGTAAGCATTATGCCTATTTTCTATTGTTTCCCATTCTACGCAACGCAACAGTATAAAAAATAGTACCAAGTGGTCTCGCATCCCAGCAGAAACCTTGGAAATGAGACCTAGATCCCGCTGGCTTAATTTAGGCCTTCCAACTAAAACACTCGACGCAGGAAACCATTTCTGAGTGTTCCACCAGTAGGCGAGCCATGGGGCATAGCGGGCAACACGAAGTGCCCATTTATCTCGCGGGAATTGCTGGGAGTAAGCTTCTTCAGATAAATTTGCAGGAAAACTCGGCCACCAGTAGTTGACAACTGGAGTGAGGAGTGCTGCTCCTGCTAGACTGACAGCATCCCAAACACACAACTTAGACAAATGCATATATTGATTCAAACTATATATATGTAACTTGAAAAATCAAATCTTTCTACAAATTTTGCAACTTAATCTGCAATTTTTTCATCAATTTCGAACATGCATATCTTTTGCTTTCCACTCAAATCTGGCCTTGAAACATTTCCATCCAAATCGTGACAATTTTCAATAAACCTAGAATATAAGATACTTCCAATACAGAATCTATTAAATGTGAGTGTCGTAAACTACAGACTAAGCTGGATATGTCCAAATCTTACCGGTGAGGGATGTACTTTAAGCAACCCCAAACCAACTGTCCTCCCATTGAATACCCCATGACATAAAATTTGGGTCCAAGTGCCAACTGATCAGCTAGCTCTTCTATATCCAAAGCTATACTTTTCCTGGTTCGTTTCGGATCTGGATCACTTTCTCCATAACCTGGTCGGTCGAAAGATACAATGTACACCTGTAATTCCTCAACTGGTTCCTGAAATTAAAAGAAAGACAAAAAACGCCGTAAAGTAAGTATTCCGAACAATCTCACATGAAATATTTTGCAATGAATACGAAACTCGTCATATCAACAACTAGTCATAGAACTACCCAAGTTGTAATAGTTAGATCATGTCTGCAACTGCCCAAACCATGTGCAAAGACAATTCTATATTTGGCGGTTTCTTTGAGGACACCATGCTCCTTGTAGGCCAAATACCTTCCATCCCTAAGCTTTATTCTTGGTGCTGTGATGGGCGGACCACCTGAGGAACCACATATTTTCGGAGGTGGAGGGCGAGTAGTTTGATATGCCCATGCTATAAATCCAACCAACAAGACCACTATAATTTTCTTAACCATACCTGAAATAAATTCGAACGTCCCATAACAGCAAAGCAATGAGTTGAGAATTTTACTAATCTTGAAGCTATTGCTTTTGAAACTAAGTAATAAGCTATAAGATTGTTCTTATGAGATTGTTATCATATCTCTGATGTCAATATCATGTTTTTGTTTTTTTTTTTTTGCCAAAATTAAAAACATTAACTGTATCCAGGCTCATCCTTGAACAAGAGTAAAAGAGACTTTTATCATAAAAATGAACTTGAAGAGCTAAACAAAGGTCTACCAATACTTGTATCGAAAATTGCTGACATCATGATGACATCAGCCCCCACTTCGACTTGTTGGCTTTCAGACTCCAATGCATTGTCCATATATATATATATACACATATACAAAATCTCATTGTTTAGATATATGAGTTTCACACCTTAATCAATTCGTTCCCAAGAAACAAAAATATCAGAAGTAAAACAAAAACATTAGCAAATGTTAATATCCCATACACTTCATTTTATTCCTAACTTCTGAAGAATTATTAATGATGACAAATAAATTGAATCACACTTTATATGAGAGGGAGGAAAAAACCCTCTTTTATATGATTTCATAAAATGGGGAAAACCTATAAAATTGGTTCTAATTTACCAAAAATTTCCATTTTCATATGTATCAATCTCAAGTATAAAAGATTAAGTGTCTCTACCTCAAACATTTTCCAAATTTGTCTGCAAAACAATTTTCTTCATTCCTAAACAATTTCACAAATTTATACTAAACCTAACATCACACATTATCAAAATTTCGACTAAAAATGTGGCAAAAGAAAAACACATATTGCAACATTACTCCAAGAATACTCTAGGCCATATTTAGAGCATCAAATTGAAACATTGAAATTCAAAGAAAATTGAACCCATTTCGGATTGCAAATTATTGGAATCACAAACCCAACAAGTTAATGAAAATGAAATGAAATGAAATGAAATAATTTCATACTTTACCATAAAATTTAAAATGACCCAACAAGAATTAAACCATAGAGAGAGAGGATAGAACCTGAGAAAAAAAAAAAAATGTTGAAAATGAGGTGTTGTAGTTAGATTTTAGGCAGAGCTTAACGGAAGCAGTTACAAACTTCCTGCTCACTCACTGGGTAGTGCTTACTACTTTATCGGGTTATGTAAACACAGTCACCCCACACCCCACACCCACATATGTGTGTATATATATATATATATATATATATATAGTATATGTTAGGGTAATTTGCATTGACACCCCCTAACATTTGAGTTAACTGCAGTCAGATGATGGTCAACGCATAATTTTGCAGAGACACCCTAAGCTTTCAAAAGTCTTTCAATGACACCCCTTTTGACCATGAAAAGTTAGATTTGCCCTTATTTAATTTCAATAAATTCCCCTCTATAATTGAATTTAATCAACAAACCCCTCTTATATCTGGATTGCCCTCTATGCTTTCTAATTTAATCAACTAACCCCTCCTATATCCGAATTGTCCCATATACTTTTCAATTTCAATCACATTACCCCAAACCCTCAAATAATATATATATAAAATTCAAAAAAAAAATATATATATATATATATAATTCGAAAATATATACATATAATTTAAAACAATTATATAAAATTATAAATATATATATATATGTTTCAAAAATAATATATAAAATCCGAAAATAATATATAAAATTCAAAAAAAGTATATAAATTTCAAATATATATAAATTTCAAAAAATATATATATATATACATATATAATTCGAAAGAAATATATAAATTCAAAAACATATAAATTTAGAAATAATATACAAAATTTCAAAAAATATATATTTCGAAAAACAAAATTAGAATAAATAAATAAATTTAGAAGAAAAAAATATATATTGGAAAAATATCATATCTAATGAAGTGAATCAAACTACTTATTCGGATTGCCCCCTATACTTTTCAATTTCAATCACATTACCCCCCACCCTCAAACAATATATATATATATATATATATAATTCAAAATATATATATATAAAATTCAAAAAATATATATCAAATTTCAAAAAAACATATAAAATTCAAATATATATATAATTCAAAACAATTATATAAAATTATAAATATATATATATTTCAAAAATAATATATAAAATTTGAAAACAATATATAAAATTCAAAAAAAGTATATAAAGTTCAAAACATATATAAAATTTGAAACAAATATATAAATTTCAATTTTTTTATAAAATTTGAAATTATCATATAACTTTCGAAAACATCATATAAATTTCGAAAACGTCATATAAATTTTGAAATATATATATAATTCAAAAATATATAAAAAGACCACTAATTGTTATTGGTGTAAGTAGTTTGATTAACTTCATTAGAAAAGATATGATATTTTACCAATATATTTTTTTTTCTTCTAAATTTATTTATTTATTCTAATTTAGTTTTTTGAAATATATATTTTTTCGAATTTTATATATATTTTTGAAATTTGATATATATTTTTTGAATTATATATATATATATATATTGTTTGAGGCTATGGGGTAATGTGATTGAAATTGAAAAGTATAGGGGACAATCTGGATATAGGATGTGTTAGTTGATTAAATTGGAAAGCATATAGGGCAATCCGGATATAAGAGGGGTTAGTTGATAAAATTCAATAACATAGGGGAGTTTATTGAAATTAAATAAGGGCAAATTTCACTCTTCATGGCACAAAGGGATGTCATTGCAAGACTTTTATAAGCTCAAGAATGTTTTTGCAAATTGTACGTTGACTGTCATGTGACTTCAATTACCCCAAACTTCAGAAGGTTTCAATGCAAATTACCCTGTATGTTATATACAAAATCATGAATCCCATTTCAGTGTTTGTGTTAAAACCGATTAAATGAGCTGAATGAAGTGTTGGCATTAAATATCATTTGCTTAACTAAACTTGTTCTTTTACATGTGTTATGTCCTACGAAGGAACTACAAAGACATGACACGGTAAATTTTAAATAAAAAAGCATAATTTTATAAAAAAAACATAATTTTATATATATATATATAATATATATATATATATATATATTATACTGCATAAATACTTTATTTATCACTTAATAATAATAATCAAATAAACTTAAAAACAAAAATAAATTAATTAATTAAAAGAAAATATTTTATCAAAATTCTTCATTCTATTATTATTTCAAAGAATCAAGTGCATTTCCTCTAACATCCCAAATCTTAGTCTTTCTCTCTCATTATATTGTGAAAATTTTCTTCATAGAAGACGGAGATTGGAATGTACAAATATCAAATCTTCGGCTCTTTGTGGTGTTATCTTGTTCATCTTCAAATAGTGGATAAAAAAATAGGTGATCCAATTCATCTCACAAGATGAGAAGGACATGGTTATCCAAGTATTGGAATAAGGGTGTTGAAGTTCCATAAGTGACCCACCAAGATTAAGTATATTGGTTAAAGTTTGAGGACTTAATGGTAAAACGATCAAGACTTGGAGGATAAGGAAAAGATTTGGGAGACAAGAAAAAGGCTTGGAGATCAAGAAATCTTATTCCATAATTGAAGACTCCTCTCTCTATAAATATGAGTATATATTGAGAAGAAAATACAAGTTTTGAAAGTTCTGCAATTCTTCCACATAAAAGATATTTCTGCAGATAGAGAGATACAAAGAGAAAAATATTGATTAATCATTCATTTTCTAGTTCTTTCTAGTTTTTAGGATTATCCAATTGTACTACAACAGTTATTTTTATGCACAATTGGATGACCTAGATACTGAAAATTCTACACACCATCTGTTGCACTGTGTGTGCTTTGATCCGTGAGAAGCGGAGCCGTCAGAGTACAGAGATTGGAACAGGAGGCTTCGTGGTAGCGCGAGTAAGTCAACAACTTTCAAACGTCAGTGTAGAATGGCAAATCAAGAGCTATTATAAGTCTCGTCTTCATAGAGTCAGTATAACTTTTGATTCATAATGCATCGGTACCAGAGTGTATCTGTGGTTTTTACTTGGAGCGTTTTCCAAGATTTCCACATAAAAATCTGTGTGTTATTTTACTGCTTTAAATTATGTTTATTATATTATTGTTTGATTAATATAAATTGTGAAGATGATTAGTTTGTGTGAAGTAATAAACAAGAATAACCCAAACATCAATCTCGAGACGGGTTATTGTTCCTAGAATTCATGTTTCAAGGTTTCCCGATCGATCGGTGGGTACGCGATCGATCGGTGGCAAAAGTTGCGAACTATCCCTAGACACACTCGCAATCGATCGGTGGGTCAACACAGCGTTTTATTAAACCTTGCGATAATAACCTCACTTCACATTTTTGGATAACAATTGTACCATTCGTTTCACAATATTGATTTTAGGACTTCACACATTGATTATCCACAAAATAGTTTTTTTTTGTGTAGAAAAATCTTTTTAATAAAAATTTATTATTTTTCTTAAAAGAAAATTATTTTTAATAAAAATATATATATATTTAATAAAAATTTATTATTTTTATTAAGACAAAAATTATTTGATTAAAAATTCATTATTTTTATTAAAAATTTATTTTTAATGAAAATTTATTTTATCTCTGATTAATATTATTAGTCTAGAAAAAGTTTTTTTAATGAACTATTTATTCTGATTAAAATTAAATATTCTGCAAATAATTTTAATTGGTCATTAAATTTATAAAAAACCTACTCCCCCCCCCCCCCCCCCCCCCCCGGCTTATTTCTGTTATCTCCTAGGTAATCGGAAAAAAAATATCCTTATCTTTCAAAATAAAAAATACCGGCTCCATAAGTCCTCTATCTTTCATGGAATCAATTAATCCACCGTGTGTCCCCCGAGTGTCCAATTAAAACAAAATTCATGAGACATTTTTGGAGTGTCGGACACGTTTTTTTGGCGTGTCCGTGACACGGACACAGACATATGTGTCGGACACGGACACATCGACCCCAGACGAAGTGTCTGTGCTTCATAGGTTATGTCTGTTGTGTCAGATTTTAGCTTATTTATTACTTCTCTGTCCGACAAAATTGTCTATATTTGACATTTTTATCAGGTATTTTGTGTTTCTAATTTTGTATATTAAAATATAATTTTACTTTTAGTAGGGTTCATTGTTTTTTAATTTAATGAAGAAGGATAATTTGAAAAAATATTTGCTTATATTGTATTGAAATTGGAATTGAATAATTATTTTGGAACCAATAAAATTGTGAAAGTGGACCCTATGAGACTGAGGGAGTGAATAATTTACACAAGTAACACTTAAATTTTTACTTTAATAGTGCCTTCCTCATGCAAAAATTCCACATTTCTATTCTGTGGTGTGGAGCTTAATAAATATTGGATAATATATTGTGTTTGTACTCAAATATGTAACGATCCAAAACACAAATCACAATATATTTCGATAAGAATTATGTAAAAAAAATAAATGTATATGTATACCAAAATGATATATATGTACAAAACCATCATCATATGTAAAGACTGCATGCATCCAACTCTCCCAAATTACGGTTTAGCAGAGCCTCGTGCACACTAGTTTGTCATTTCTCATAGTAGAAATAGAAATTACATCATTAAAGGGTGAGCCACTTAATATTTCTAGCTACTAGCAACAATCTCCCATTTGGCGAACTTTTCACATGTAAAATAAATTGTATTTATGACCAGTGTACAATGGTACGCTCATTTCTGTCTTCGAGCTAAAAAACCAAGTGAAGCTGAGCAGAGAGTTGTTTCGTTAAATTTCCGGAGTAGGCTACTTTTCACCGAGCAAGAGTGTCTTTAAGATTGCCTCAGTCATTCCATCTGCAGAAGGAAACAAATGTCCCCCGCCTGGTACTTCGTGGTAGTGAATCCACGGAAGCCTTTTGGCGATATAACGCTGCAGTATAACAGGCACGACACCGTCTTCATCACCCTGCCATACATGAACCGAGCCTTCATTTTCGGGAAAAGGGTTGTCGAGATCCATAGGATCGAATTCCCAACTCCCAAATCCAATCATCATGTTGCGATGCTTTGATTCAAACTCTCCCTGTTGTGTTGCATATTCCTGGTTGTCACAAATTAGAATCAATTATGAGAAATTCATATGCTTTATACTCCAAACAAAATGTCCTGGACATAGTACTTCAACAACACTCTTCTTCTTAAAACTTGATATGTTCAAACTCCAAACAAGCGCACTCAACTGCATCACAAATTAGCCTAATAAATCAAATATTTGCAGCACGTAGGAATTTTTAGCGTCGAAAATGTAATGTCAAGTCGATTCGTGGAATACATTTATACGGTTAATACAAAGTTATCAAAGACCACCATCTTCTTACACCATGGCATCTTTAGAGTCCAAACAAAGGACACTCAACTGGATCACAAATTGCTTAAATGGATCCAAAAGTTGCAGTATCAAGTATGTATGAATTTGTAGCATTGGAAAGTATAATGCTGACTAATCTAAGCCCGCAATAATTGTTAGAACATTTATATTATTGTTTATGTTTGACATGTTCTAGACAATAACCATTAACCATGTTGAGTGAATTGTGAGATCGGGTAGGTTTAGAAAAATTGAAGTGGTTTTGCAAAGGCATCAACAAGGTTCGTCAAATTTAAATCAAGTTTAAAGAGAGTGGAAATACAAGAGAAATGAAAAAGGAGCAAGTTTGAGCGAAAAATACATTCCGGAAGACATAAATGACATTTTTCGGAGCCGAAACTTCAAGAATCATTCTAATAGAGTCGAGGGGAATCAAACGGCACTATTCCCAAGAAAAGTGATTTTCATGAATTTTGCTACGCCCAGCCTACGCGCCCAGTAAGTAAAAGTGGTTAGGAAGTGCTAAAACTACGCACCATCTACGCCCGGTGAAATAAAGCCTACGCGCCACGCGTAGGTGGGACTGCGAAGTCAAGTTGAAAAATCTCAATTTTGTCCCCAACTTAAGATCTTTTGATGCGGCTGTGACTCAAACACTTTGATATATGTGATATATACATATTGAAGACTAGATCAAAAGGTTTTGCTCAGTTTGATGTGAAATTGTGAAAAAGGGTAAACTTAGGGTTTCCCTCAGTTCTTTCTATAAATAGGAGGAGTCTCTACAGATTTTGGAGAACTTTTGGTGAGATCTCTGCAATTCTTCTACAGCTCATATTCTTCTGCAGAGAGAGAAAATCATTGAGTGATTCCATATCTTCTAGTTCTCTCTTGTTTAGGGTTTATCCAATTGTGCTTTTACACCAAAGATCTTTATGCATAATTGGATGACCTAAATTCTGAAAAATCTACACATCGTCTATTGCAACATGATTGCATCGATCCGTTGAGAACGGAGTTGTCTAAGTGCAGAGATCGGAGCAGGAGGCTTCGTGGTTCATTGATCCGTTGAGAAGCGGAGCCGTCAGAGTACGGAGAGGAGCGAGAGCTTCGTGGAGCGCGAGTGGATCTAGACTTTCAGATGTCGAGTGAATAAAGGCAGATCATGAGTGATTTGTAAGTCTAAAACTTCATAAAGTCTGTGTACTTCTTGATTCATAGTGCATCGATACCCGAGCGTATCCGTGGTTTTTACTTGGAGCATTTTTCAAGATTTTTTACGTAAAAATATACTATGTCTCTATTGTTTTATTTTATGCACTTAAATTAATCTTTGCATGATTTATCTTGTTAGATAATTGAATTAAAATTGACTTTTTCGCAATTATTTTAAATTTGTCAATAAATCCTTAAAAAACCTATTCCCCCCCCCCCCCCCCCCAACCATGCTAAAACTCCAAACACTCGACTGCTCACTAATTGATGTAATGTATTCAAAATTTGCAGTATGTATGAGTTTTATCATCACAAATATGTCAATTATATCCAAAAGTTGCAGTATGTATGGAATTAAGAGGGTTGGAAAGTATAATATCAAGTTATCAAAGACCACCATCTTCTTAAATCATGACATTCTAAAACTCCAAACGAAGGACACTCGGCTGCATCACTAATAGCTCTAATGATACAAAAGGTGCAGCATGTATGAATCTATTGTGTTGAAAAGTATGTAATGAATTTTCAGTATTGAAACTATAGTGTCAATTTATCAAAGACCATGACCTATATAGTGTGGTACTATTAATCAAGAGTTCAAGGAGGGGTCGACTATAGGTCGAGACCCTTTGCACAAAGTGGTTGTTATCTGAATTGAATCGGCTTGTCATACTCGACAACCCGACCATTTATCACAGCACCAAGCAATGGCCCCTTACCATTGAATCCAAACTATCAATCAAATAAATTTCTTATTTGTCGCTCTGGGCCCAGCCCGCACGGTTTTGCTCTTGGGCTCCTCCCAAAAGGCCTCATACCAATTGGAGACAACACTGTACATATAAGCACATCCCTAGACCTCTACCCGGGCGATGTGGGACATCACAATGTATGAGACCTTTTGAGAGGAGCTCAAGTGCAAAACCGTGCAGGTTGGGCCCAAAGCAGACAATATCGTACCAAGAGCGGGGTGTTACAATATTCATTAAAAAAAAACAAAAAAGAAAAAAAACCAACCAACATAAGCAGCCTTGCACATTGTCTATTGCTGTTCGTTCTATATGGCATTGAGATTAGTACCTTTTGCATTTCCCTACTACCGAGCTTGGAAAGGAGGTTTATATCTTGCTGGTTGAAATTAGGCCTTCCACCCACAACACTTGAACCCGGAAACCATTTCTGAGTGTTCCACCAGTAGGTGAGCCATGGAGCATAGTGAGCAACACGAAGCGCCCATTGATCTTGTGGGAATTGTTGGTTGTAAGCTTCTCTAGATAAATTCGCAGGAAAGCTCGGCCACCAGTAGTTGACAACTGGAGCAAGTAGTGTTGCTCCTGCTAGACTGTCAGCATCCCAAATATCCAACTTTAGACAGATCCATATCGAAAAACAAAAACATTATTCAAAATTTCTCAATTTCATCTAACGAACAATATTTAAATGAATTTAAATTACTGTGAATACATAATTTAAACCTTAATCTTACCGGTGAGGGATGTACTTGAGGCAGCCCCAAACCACCTGTCCTCCCATTGAACACCCTATTATATAAAATTTGGATCCAAGTAACAACTGATCAGCTAGCTCTTCTATATCCAAAGCTATACTCTTCCTGCTTCGTTCTGGATGTGGATCACTTTCTCCATAACCTGGTTTGTCAAAAGACACAAAGTACACCCGCAATTCCTCAACTATTTCCTACAAAAATAGAAAGAGAAAAACGCCGTAAATAAAGCCATTCAGAGCAACCTTGCCTTAAATTTCCTTGAAAGGAATAAGAAACTCGTCATTGCAACAACTAGTACTAGTGGTAATCGCAACTGCCATTAAAAGGGGTAAAAACTGGAGCTATAACCTTTATTGGCGGATTGGAAATTGCCACCTAAAGTCCTGACATTGAAAGTTTTTTAGGCTAAAGTGACGGTAAAAACTGTTGTTATACCTTAGATATCCAAGATAAAAAAAAATATCAACTTTTTGTGTTATATTGACAGATAATTGTAATTTCCCATTGAATTTTTGTCACTATAGCCATAATTTTGTATAGTGAGTCATTTAATTACCCATGTTGTAAAGGGCAATTCCAGTCGGCTAGAGCTAAAGCCATGTACGAAGACAATTTTATATTTGGCCACTTCTTTGGAGACGCCATGCTCCTTATATGCCAAATATCTTCCATCCCTAAGCTTTATTCTTGGGGCTGTGACGGGCGGACCACCTAAGGAGCCGCAGATGCTGGGAGGTGGAGGGCGGACTATCTGAGATGCCCATGCTAGAAAGCCAATCAACGTCACCACTATGATTTTCTTAAGCATCCCTGAGAATGAACTGTTAAAAGTAGTACAATGAAGCTAAGTAAGTAATGTAATAAATGGATTATCTGAAGAATAAGCTAGACGAGTAGGGTCAAATTTTCCCAAGAGAATAATAACATCAAGTGCATTTAGGAGCGGCCTTAAACAGTAGCATCACAATGAAAATAGATGATTAAGGAACTTTAATAAATAAATAAATGTCATTGGTAATCCCCACACACACAGATATATATATATATATATATATATATATATATATATATATATATACACACACACAATAAGCAATTCTCATTTGTTTAGGTGTACGAGTTTCACACCAGAAACCAATTCATCCTTAAGATTACAAAATGAAAAATAAAAAAACAATTTGCTTATGTCAACATCCCTTTGATATCATTTTATACCTTACCATAGCTTCTAAGGATTATTAGTACTGACCCCCCACCCCCTAATATATATATATATATATATATATATACTTGCTGTTGCTCCACAAAACAACATGCTTCATAGAAATGAAATGGGATTTAATTCGGTTAAAGATTCAATACATGGGGAGTCCTTAAATTTCCTTTTGATTTGTATTTTTGTTTTATCAGTTATGCATCAACATAGAGTATAAAAGATCTATATAGTTTCTAACTTCACACCCCTCAAACCCTGTCCTCACTCAGTCTCATATGCATTTCACAATTTAATGCTAGGATTAACATCATATCATAAGAGTTGGACTAAATAAAGTGCAAAATAAGAACATAAATTAAAATTAAAAATTAATTCAAGCCCAATGTCAATTACAATTCCAATATGCCAATTTTGTGCATCCAAATCCACACATCACAGGAAATGAAATAATTTCAGACTTATGCCATATGTACATACATATATATATATATATACATATATATATATATATATACATATATATACATATATATACATATATATACATATATATATATATAGTACGAAACTACAAGGGGAGAGAGAGAACCTGAAAGAAGAAGCTGATGGAACTTGGATTTTTAGGCAGAGCTGATGGACGCAGCTATTATATACATAATACTCCTTCACAATTTAAGGTGTACAATTTTGAAAAGTAAAATATTTTATTTTATCAATTTATAAATTTAACTTTCACACATTAAAATAATAAAAATTTACTTTACAAACTATTATATTATCATGAATTCCATTAAAAATAAAATTTATACACTATTCATACAATAAAAAATATTAAAAATTAAACTCCCACAAGTGAACACTTGAAATGGGACAGAGAGAATTATATACCACTATACAAATAAAAACACATCTCATTATTCTAGTGTGTCTATTTTATTGGAGAGTGGGTCCCACAAAAAGTCAGACCCAGTATATACGGGGTCACGAATAACATGATCCAATAAAATGTACTTCAGTGAATATGTGCCCTATATGGCTTTTTAATCTTATTTAAGTCCAACTCGTTTCTTTTCCTGTTTACTTGTTTCCTTCTTTTGTTCATGATAAAAACAAGGGTAAATTACACAAACCATCCCTCAACTTTGACTTAATAATAGGTATTATCTCTAACATTTTATTAATATCAGTTACCACCCTTAACTTTTGCTTCGTTGTAACATTCCCCCCTCCGGTAGAAGTCAACGCCAAAAAATTCAAATATTGGTCAAAGTTGAATACTTTGGAACTGAAAACCCTATTTTACCCTTATTACCCATACATTTACATTTTAACCATTACCTTTGTAATGATAATTACTAGAATACCCCTACTTAATTTGTTAATTTGATAAAACAAAAATAATGTATAAAATTATATATTTATAATTCGGAAAAAATATTTTTTATATACTTTTTATAAAAATATTTAATTTCGGAAAATAATATTTTTATATATTCGGAAAAAAATATTCGGAATATTTCCGAATATTTTTTTTTGAATATATAAATTCCGGAAATTTCCGAATATTTTTTCCCGAATATATAAAAATATATAATTTCGGAAAAAATATATAAATTCCGGAAAAAAATATAAAATTATAAAAATATAAAAGTATTTTTTGAATTTATATATTTTTCCAAATTTTATATACTTTTTATAATTTTATATTTTTTTTGAATTTATATATTTTTTCCAAAATTATATATTTTCAGAATATTTTTTTCCGAATTTATATATATATTTTTTCGAAATTATATATTTTTATATATTCGGAAAAAAATATTCGGAAATTTCCGGAATTTATATATTTGGAAAAAAAAATATTCGGAAATATTCCGAATATTTTTTTCCGAATATATAAAAATACTTTTATATTTTTATATTTTTTTCCGAAATTATATATTTTTATAAAAAGTATATAAAAATTTTTTTTCCGAATTATAAATATATATTTTTATACATTATTTTTGTTTTATAATTTGAGGGTAATTGTGTAATTTCACGTGGCTCTAGAAAAGTCTTGAAATATTTCCACATATATGAGGGTATATCAGTCATTTCCCTACTTCTAACAACTGAATCACTGTTCAGATTCAGTTCAGGGGGTAACTGATATTAATAAAACGTTAGGAGTAGTGCATGTTATTAGGTCAAAGTTGAGAGGTGGTTTGTGTAATTTACCCTAAAAACAAATGTACTTCATTGCTTTATTTATGTTTTTAGTTGTTATATTGTGTATTTCTAAAGTTTGTCATTACATTTTAACAGTATTATTTCCTTATGTTATAGTTAAATTTGTTAGTGAAATTTTAAATATATGAGATTAAAAAGAATATGTTTATTTAATATAGTAATAAAAAAGGCTATTTTATTAAAAAAATAAAGTTAAAGTTAATTTTGATATTGTAGTGAAAACACTGTTGGAACTTTTCGAGACTCCAGGAGAATAAGGTTAAAATTATATTAGAATACAATTTTGAGAAGAAAAAAAAACAAACAAAAAAAAATGCTCGGGCATAAAAGATATCACTTCAAAAGAAATATAATACTACTAAGGTCTCAATGTTCTAATTCCATCACTATCAATGTTCATATAGAAATACCGGATATAAACATAATTAAATGGGTCACATCCACTTACTTTTGCTTTTATATTACTTTTTACTGATTTTGAATCTTTAGGATGATATAATATACCAAACACCGAACAAAATTATCATGTGTAATATAATCAAATATTCGCAGGGTTGGACTTCATCAGTAATACTCTGAATTTATTTTATTTTATTATATTTTTCTAGTAATATTTAGATTCTGTTATCCTTCTTTCATTTTGAATACAGATCTTCGTACATGTTTCTTAGATAATGATTTGTTTAAAATTTGACGCATTTGTCAGTGATTAAGGTCATGTTTGATAGACGCTCTTATTTGGTCTGGTCCGGTCTGGTATGGTTTAATGTGGCTTGTCTAAATCTTGAATTTAAAAATCTGTTTGGAAAGTTGTCTGGTCTTATTATTTATTTTTATATATTATAATATTTATTTATGTATTATTTATTTATTTTATTTATTATTTCTTCACTTTATAATATATTTTATTAATTTATTATTTATAATATTAAATTATAATTTATTCATTTATATATTAATTTCTAAATAAATTCTATTTATTTATTATTATTTCATTATTTAATTCATTTAATTTATGAATTATTTATTCATTTTTAATTATTTAAAAAAATAATTTATTAATTTAATATTTCTTTATTATTATTATACTCATTTTTTTATTATTATGAAATATTTATTTATTATTTTATTTATTTATTATGTATTATGTATATTATTTATTATTATTATTATTTATTTCATTTTGTTTATTATTTATTATTTTTATTATATTTTTAAATATGTTTTATGTAATTTATTATTTATTTTATTATTATTATTTATTCATTTTTAATTATTTATGATTATATTTTATTAATTTATTATTTAGTCCATTTTTTTTATTATTATTATGTATTATTTAATTCTATTTGTTTATTGTTTATTATTTATTTTTAAATATGTTATATTTAATTTATTATTTATATTTTTAATTATTTATAAATATATTTTATTATTTTTTCATTTATTTATTATTATATTTATTTATTATTATATTAACTCATTTTGTTTATTATTTATTTTATTTTTAAAATATTTTTATTTAATTTATTATTATTATTTATTCATTTTTTATTATTTATAAATATATTTTATTAATAAGAACAGACCGGACCAGGTTGAACCATAAAAAAATCTAGTTCCAAAAACATCCCCTTTGATTCAATTTAATCTGATTCCAAATTTTAAGACCAAGTCCAAACAAATATGATATGATCCCTAAAATTAAGGACAAGACCGAATAAGACAACCTACCGATCAGGCCTAAGGTTCCAACCTCAAAAGGTCATGGTTCTGCATTCAATGTTTGATGTAAATGAAATGAAGTGAGGTTGGCTCTGATACTATCAAGATCCTTTTCAGTTGTTTCTTAATTTTGAATTACATTTAAATAAATTTTTGGAGACAATTTCACTAGTCAAAGTTGATAATGTTGGCAAAGTTCTGTCCCGATATTTAATATAACAGACTCGGACAATATTAATTTTAAAAATGAACATTAATGCTAAATAATGGTATTGGTACTTTACAAAAATATTACGAACCAGACGATACCTAACAAATAACGGTATCGTCATTTTCCAAAAACATTACAAACCGAATAATCCCTAACGTATCGGACCGAATAATCCATAACGTATCGGACGATACCATGAATTTATTCCCATACCACGAGCCATGAATGTTGGTGCTGCCATAACTGAGGTAGCTGGTGATGTAGATTGCCAACCAAACCATTATTATTACCAACTAGAAAAAAGAAGAAAAACAGGGGACCAATAAACATATAGATAGGCCATCAACTCCCTGATAGAGATAGAACAGTGCGATGAACAAAATTGCCGCCCACTACTTATGACAGTTTAAATTACATCATATCCTGTGTGTATGTGTGTGTGTGAAAGTAGTAGCACTAGCCATCAGCAGCTATAGTCATATTTCCAAAGCTTGAAGTCAGCTTTCTGCCCCTACAGCAAGAACCCTTTAATACTGCCACTACTATATATATATATATATATATATATATACATATACACCATATATTCTACTCCATTTTCAGCCTGAAGTGGCAATATTTTCAGCCCCGATCAAAGGGAAACACATTGGACGCAGTCAAGCAGCAAACATTGCTAGCTAGTGGTCAAAGCACAACTAAACTAAGCAATGTGTTGTAAGAACTGCTTGCATGCACTCTTCACATCACACCCTCTGTTACAATTTACACGCCGATGGAATAGGATTTGTTACACACCACAGAGACACACAAGTAGTATGCACTATGCACGCCCGTGATGGTGCATACACAAAGCAACACAAATTATAGGAACTAAATTTACTTGCGCAGATGAAATTCGGTCCATTCAAGATTATACAGTAATGGGGAGAAATTCGAAGAATGGATTTTCAGATATCCAGTCCCTAAAGATAACAATTAGCTTTGATCACATATATACGATGGAAACATGAATTATTCTTTCACAAACATTCAGGTCTCACTAAAGAGAATAGATGATGAAGGCAATCTCTGGTGGTTTTAATTCCTATCGCATATAATAATCCTCCACTAATATTCTAGGAAAGTTCGAAACAGGCATCATCCTGGAAAATATCACCGAAAGAAACTTCTTCCAGCATCAATCAGTAAAGCAAATTACCAAAAAGGTATAATAGAGAGATAATACATAACACTCAAGACTACGAATTTGAGAGAGGGAAAATAAAAAATATATAGACTGCACCTGAGCTACAAACTAAAAGCAGACCATGCGAAATCCAGACCATACAAACAATCTAAGTCACCAGAAAATCCCTGGCAGAATCACAAAGCTGGAGTGCAATTATAGCTTGTAGCTATACATCCAGAGACTGAAAAGCTTAAGACACAGCTTGCAGACACATACAAACATGAAACATAGACGGTGAAATGAAAGAAAAAAGCAACTTCGCTGCAGCAAACCAAGTGCAAATTTTTTTCCCTGGCAAATCCAACATTCTTTTGACAAGTTCATAGAACAACCCTAACATCTTTCAACATTTCCGAATCATAATAAAATTGCATTGGAAATGGCAGATCCATCCACGGATAATAAGACAATTGTAATGATGTACGAAATGTTGTCCAGAAAATGAGAGCATTAATACACCATACCCAATCCATCATATATCCAATACAGTGAACAAGACCAAAGGATATGCATCTCCTTTACCTTTCTCAACCCAACCCCCCTTCTCAAAAAAAAGCAAAAGAAGAAAAGAAAAGAAAAACCGTACTATAAGACACACAGCTTAATGAGTGTGAAAGTCATAACCTACATGGGTTGACTTCTTTTCGAACTGGACGACAAACATAATATTTTTCCCGAAAAAAGAGAAGAGATATAACCTGCATGACTTCATTATATCAATCCATCAAAATTTAATTCATCCAGAAGTCTTTCACCAACCCAAACCACCAGCCCCACACACCCTAAAACTAAATTTGTACAGATGCACTCCCAGAAATCCTTCATGTCTTTGAACTACTGAAATCAAAACGCATGTAAGTTTCTATATGAAGTTCAGCCAACGAAATTACATAGACACAGCTGACATATAATTCAAGAATGAAGTATATTCATGCCATCCCCATGGATAACGAAACCTATATGAAACAACAAATATTTCCGTAGTCGTAATAGCTTCAGAGCATTCTCTTTGTTCCAACTAGAATTTCGATTATGTAATCACTCCCACGCGAACAAATACTTCACAAGCAATGGATTTATAAAATTCCAATGTTTCACATGATTTTCATATAAGTAACAGTTCCCCACAAGTCCCCACGCACGGAATAGACAACATAAAATACATAAACAAAAAAATAATTTAACAAGTGTCTCCAGATTAACTTTTCCTTCTACCATAAAATTTAATAATCAGGTCCTTCTTACCCCAAACAAACAAACAAACAAAAAATCATAGTACCCCACTTTTCCTGCCAGAATCACCAAGGCTCAAAATTCCCTTCCAGTGTGTTGTTCTATTCAGAACCAGAAAACAATAAAAATGGCAAAAACAACTTGTAAATTCATGGCATTCGGAACGTAAAATAGAAACTATAAGTATAAAAAAGGAATTGCAGATTTTAGGATCTACATGTATGTTGCAATATATTTTGAGTGAATAAGTACCCGACCACAAATGGTTAAATTCAAAAAAGAAAAAGTATGCAAGATTCTAAATTGATGTTTCACATTGCAATAATGACACTTAAGAGTGATGTCAAACATTTTTTTATCCACAAGGTCCCAACCACAATAAGGTCAAGAAAATATTATCATGTATATTATATATGTATCTACACCTCTGTACAACTTTCATCAGCATATTTAGGGAATAACTTAATAATATACTACACGAAAAATTAGGGGGTAGGGGGGGGGGGGGGAGACTAAGGTCAAACAGATCCCAGGTGCTGACAGAGAGGGATACTCTTTCAATAAATGGGAGTTAATAAGGTTTATAGTGAATAAATACCAATGATAAAGCAAAGGGGACTCATAAAATGCTTCAGAATCAACCAGAAAGAGTAAAATAGGAGGAGGAGGGAATGGAATGAAGCATATTAGGAAGTAAGAACAGACCAACTAACGCGCATAGTGGGAATGATGCCAAAAGAAGAAGATCGTGTACGAGTGATGGCAACATAGGAGCCTCCAGTCACGTGATAAATGGCCCATTCATTTCCTCTTTTTCATTACTTTATCTTAGAATCTCATATACATAATAGTGAAAAAGGATGGCTAAAGCTTTATGAATTGACGTTGAGGCAACATATTGTTCCATTGAGAGACTGTCAATCTGATTGAAACCCAATATAGAAGTTCAGTTTTCCTATTAAATTGTGGACGTTTCACCACAAATAAACAAGCTTTGTCTTCCTTGAGTATAACTTCTTGGTTCTTAGAAACAGTTCGAGAAGGTTGAATTGTCCTAAATAAATACTAGACTGTCACCTTGAAGCAAGGCTGAAGTCAGCAAAAACTCAAATACAGATATCCATCGACAGATTGACCATTACCACCTTCTCTTACTCATGACTCGTATTTGACTTTCTAAAGCAAGCAAACTATATGAGACCAAAGATTTATCAACACCAAGTTTGTAAACAGAAAGAAAACTTAGGATTAGCCAAGGTAAAATTGGTTCAGAAACAAGGATACTTTTCTCTCCTCTATATGTTTTTCCTAGGTGAATTTGTAACGAGTTATAAGAAACTGATTGCATGACATGACTAGCGAAGGCATACCCAGTAAAGCAAAAAAATAAAATAAAAATAACCAGCCCATGATACATGGCATTAAACCAGAAAAGAACTAAGGCATAGAGCCACAAACAGCCTAGCAACAGCAAACAAGCCAATAGGGGAAATTGAAACAAACACTATAGCCATCAGAATAGAACAACTGAAAGTAGATCAGCAAATCATCAAGCAATGAGGCTGTAGCAAAAAAAAATACATCAAAAAGAGACCAACTGCAGTAGAACAGTAAGCAACATATATGTGAAACCAATAGCAAACGCTAGATTAACTCTAGGGGGGGAAATCTGAGTTATGTCAACTACCTCCCACCAGATCAACCTAGCAAAGTCTTCGCAGTACTTGAAACACGTGGTGGTACCTCCGATTTCACTTATTCCCTATACCCCATAGTGTTTTTGGGGGGGGGGGGGGGGGGGGGGGAATCTTTCTGCAAGTCAAGTCCTGCCGGGCAGAAGTGGAGTGGAACTGAGAAGTTCGAATAGCAGCACACTCGTGTTGGGATGGCATGTTACTAGGATGATTTCAGCAGTTAGCATCTTCTTATCATGCCAAAAATACCTTTAACGTTTGAGATAATATAAAATTCCCATCAGATATACCCATGTCTATAAATCCTCCTAACCCCCCTTCCCCTCTTTTACACACACACACACAATAGAAAGAGAAAATTAAACTACCCAAAAATACACACAAATACACAATGGGACAAAAATAGGAACAAAGTGAAGGAGAAACTCAGTAAAACTTGTAACTTAAATATCCCAAGGCCTTGATAAATCAAAACAATTAACTAAAATACTAAGCAACTTTATTGGAATCCATGGACAACCAAATGCCAACAATTGCTTCTATAGAAACTCAGTAAAACTTGTAACGTAAATATCCCAAGGCCTTGATAAATTAAAAAAATTAACTAAAATACTAAGCAACTTTATTGGAATCCATGGACAACCAAATGCCAACTATTGCTTCTATTTATTCATGAACCCCTAAATCTAACAGCTAAATGTGCATGGACTTTAAGCACAATCACC
The DNA here is from genome assembly GCA_963922005.1 of Cornus suecica. Lineage (NCBI taxonomy): Eukaryota > Viridiplantae > Streptophyta > Magnoliopsida > Cornales > Cornaceae > Cornus > Cornus suecica. The sequence goes on along the minus strand of OY998244.1, from coordinate 4,807,881 downwards.
AAAACAAACATAAAACGTCTTGACAGAACCAAAGGATGACCCAATACCATAACTACTTCCATTCCATCAGAAATGCCTCGAGTTAACATCAGATGATGCACTAAACTACTTCTAACAAACCCAGTAAACCTCTAAACAGTAATGGCGAAAAAAAAATCAATTTCAATTAAAGCCATTGAAACCAAGAAGCCTCTGAAAAGTAACCAATGCAAAAACCATTTGGAATACAGATAGAACAGATTCAACAGCATGCTAAGCATGAAGAATTGTACCAACCCAGTTCAAAATATCACTAGCATTGAGAACAGCGCGTAAATCAAGAAACAGGCATATGCAATCAACCCACGGTGCTCATCCCCACAAGAAGCCAGCTCCACCAGCAGCCTCGCGCAAACCCGAGTGGACCAGATGACGAAAACCCCAGCCACAACGAAAATCGGCACCCCTCCTTGCGGAACAAACAGCGCCATTGCAGACAAAATCACCATTGGCAACATACAGTAACCAATCAAGCTCACACACCGATACAAATCCAAGTTCCCATTTCTTCCCGCCAACATATTGAACACCACATACAGGAACATTGCCGCCACAGTGACCCATCCCAATAAGATCCCAAAATGTAGCTTCCCAGCAAGCAATTGGAACAACCCAAACGCCATCAAGAACAAGAATGGACCAGACAAATCAGCATCTTCGTACAGATCGGCTTTTACTCTGAAAGGGTTCAAGATTGACACCGACTTGCTCCAGATTTGCTTGGTGTTGATCCCGAGTTCTTCCAGTAGCGGCGGTTCGTCCTCGAATCCGGTACCGGAGCCGATCCCGACGCTGTTCCCGCCAAATTGGGGGGCGGACAGGGAGGTTGAGGCGGCCGCGGAGCTGATGTCGAACGACATGAAGGGGATGCCGGGATTCGCCGACCGCGGCGGCTGGAACGGCGCCGTCGGGAGTCGCCGCTGCTGAGCGGCGCCGCCGGGGTTTCCGCCGGAGGGAAAAACCACCGGCGGGACGCTGAATTCTTTCGACATGATCAAGATCTGTGAGTATCGGTTTGGGAACCCGGTGAAATTGGGGACGAAATTGGGGGATTTGAGGTCGCAATCGAGGTGAAATCCACTGAGAATTGAAGAGATCCGAAGAAGGAGACAGCGAAAAAGTGGGAAATTAGGGTTTTGAGTATTGAATATAGAGGGAGATATGTAATTGTCGGAATCGAGAGAGAGGATTGAATAGATGTACAGGTATGTGAATATAACTATAAAGTATAAACCTAAATGTAATTGTATGTGAATATAACTATAAACCTGTATATGTAATTGTATGTGGGACAATACAGTAAATTCCTCTTAATAAACTATGAACATGTCATGTATTTAAAATAATAATCATCTTTTTTTCTAAAACTTAATTAATTTATTATTATATATTCATTTTCCTTATTTAAATCCAATGCAAATATTTATAACATATTCGAATTGACAAAATTATCCTCCATCATATCTTTTCTTTTTAATTATTTGCACGCACTTTGATTCAAACATAAAACTAAAAATATATATTTTTAAAAAAAAAACGTAACTTTTCAATCATTAAATTATAATTTTTTTTATATAAAAAAAAATACATTACTCTCCCTAAATCAAAAATTTGTATTTTCTGTACTCGAAATGATGGAGGGGAATTTGGTCAATTCGAGTATATTATAAATATTTCGTATTGAATTTAAATAAATACATAAGGACAAAAATGTCCATTCATTAAATTTAAATACGGAAAGTCAATATATAATAATTACACAATTTAACTTTAAATATTTATCTCATTTAAATTTAAATATAGGACACGTGTCCACATTTCATTAAACCACGTCATAGGGTAGAAGAAAGTTCCTCCTTATGGGTAGGAGATAAGTATTCTTTCCTTATATGTGCGTGTTTTTTAACATGACTTTACAATAATATCATGAGTTTATTGACAAAGGCTTTCACAAAAAGAATTTTTGTAAGTAAGTTTATTTATTTTTTTCACAAGCTACAAAGGAAAAACTAAACACTAAAACACTAGGGGCCCGTTTGGAAACTGTGTTTTTGTTATGTTTTTTGTTTTTTGGCACTGTTCAGGAGAACAGAACATGTTTGGCAACCCTTTTTACTGTTTGTTCTGTTCTCAATTTGGAAACTGTTTTCGTGAATAGTAGAAAAAACAAGGGAACAACAAAAACTTGTTTTTTTGTTCTTTTTGAGATTTTTCAAAAAAAATGAATTGTGGTAGAGAGGAAAAATTGTGAAAGAATATGTGTATTCTCTTGGGTGAGAAAATAAGAACAAGAACAAGAATTGTTCTTGTTTTTTTGTTCTTAAAACAAAAACAAAAACAATGGTTCCCAAACGGACCCTAGAAGACATCTCCGCAAAGAGAAGATTAAGGAGCCATTAGAGTCATACATCCCACTCCTTGTCCCATATTTTACAATTCAACGCCCATTTTTCTAAAGAGTGAGTCACTTGATTACAAAGGCTAAGGGTGCGTTTGGATAGGGGTGTTTCCGTTTTTGTTCTTGTTTTTTCCATTGTTCACAGGAACAAAAACGCGTTTGAGAGCCTTTAGGTTCCGTTTGGATACCCTGTTTTTTGTTTTTGTTTTTTTACTGTTCACAAGACTAAAAAAAAAAACACGTTTGGCAAACGCGTTTACTGTTCACTGTTTTTTCCCCAAGAAAACTGTTTTCTGTTAATAGTGTGTAAAAGTGATGAAAACACCAAATACAACTTTTAGTTGTTTTTTGAGTTTTTTCACTGTTTAGGTGGTAAAAATAATGAAAACACCAAATTCATAAAATACAATTTTCACCAAATAAAAGTGGTGAAAACACCTTCATCCAAACGTTTTTTTGTTTTTAGTTTTTTCCTGAAAAAACAAAGACAAATACAAAAACAGTTTTTATATTTGAAGACAGAAAACAAATACAAAAAACAGGCTTTCCAAACGCACCCTATGATTTTTGTTTTCGTGAACAGTAAAAAAACGTTTTCTCACCCTTAGTTCAAAATTTGAGAACACCAAAATGGTGTTTTTTTGTTTTCGACATTGTTTGTTCTCAACAAATTTTTTTTTAATTGTTGCAGATTCTCTAACCGCCATCTTCAACTTCCAAACCCTAACCTCCATTTTCAACCTCCAAACCCTAACCTCCAAATTTTTTTTTTTTTTTTTTTTGTTCCCGAAAATTTTTTAAACAAAATTTCCAACCAAACGTGTTTTTGTTTCCGGATTACCCTTAGGACAAGAACAATAATTTTTTTTGTTCTCAAGAGATAAAAAACGAAAACGAAAACACTAGTTTCCAAACACACCCTAAGAATCCACTTCTTTGAGAAATAATTAATGAAGTTAATAAGCCTAAAAGTCCACTTGTTAGTAATTCATAAGGAAAAAATTAACAAATTGAATTTCCACAAGGGTCAGTTTGATTGTGCAGATTTGGAATTTCATTGGATTTAAAATTTGATGGTATTTCAATTCCACAAATTTAATTCCAAATATATTATTTGAATAAATTAGATTTCAATCCCAAACCAATTTAAATATGAAATAACATTAATCTATTATTAAATTAAAGAATATAGATAACAAATATATATAGGTATAAGTATAAGTATGAATATATATCTTTATGCATGTATATATTTATATGTATGTACGTTATATGTATGGGTTTATACGTATGTGTGTGTGTATATATATATATATATATATATATATATATATATGTGCGTGCATGTGTGGCCATGTATATATGTGTATGCATATGTATTTATATTTGTAAATATATAGGTCTATCGTCTATGGACACACACGCATATATAGGCATATGTATGAATGGATTGTTATGTATATATGTTTGCAGTTGTGAAAACAAAATTGTTAGAGATAAGCTATTTATTAAATTGAAGATTTGGAATTAAAAATAAAAACATGTTGTAAGTGTAGAAAATGTCTTGACCCACCAAAGCCTTTCCGGGTTAAGCCCATCAGGCTACTGGCCCAATAAAATTCCTGTAAGCCCAATGGTTGGGCCCATTGTATCCGTGTATTTATTTAATAAATGAAATGTTGTCTCAATAGGCTTCAAGCCCATCAAGAAAATGTATAAAAGGAAAATCAAATATTGAATAAAGGATTCTTTTTGGTGTTGTGCAATTTTGAGCATCTACACATTGGCGCCGTTTGTGGGAAACACACTGTCGGAGTCGCGACTTTTCAAATCTGTCCTTCGGGATCTGAAAAATCGCCTCCTTCTTCCCATCTCAAAAAGCTGAGTCTGTTTGTCAAACAAAGGCCAACCCACTGCAGAGATGCCAATCACTCGTTCGCAGGCGGACGTTCAACCCACTGCGGATAATCGTGCAGAGGGTTCCATGGAGCAAGTTCTTCAACGCTTGGCAGCTGCTGAGGAACGTAGCATGGCCTTGGAAAGGCAGAATGCAGAGCTCATGGCCAGGTTGACTCCACAGCCTGCTGTTCCGCCAATAGTTGCGGATGACCCTCCTGTGGCGGCAGTCGCCCATTCTCTAAACCAGCAGGGCAACGACAAACCTGAGGAGCATGTCGAGTCTTCTCAGCGCTCGGAAAAGGCTCCAGCAGCCAACGAGTCCATAACCCCCCAGAAGTTTCAAGCAATGATGGATGAATTCTAAAGAAAATTCCTCGGGGACTTGAGGTCCCGATCCACTGATGACATGGCCATCCAGACGTCCACTGAATTGATACAGTCACCCTTCGTTCACGAGATAACACAAGAGCCCTTTCCAAAGAAGTTCGTTATGCCCCAATTCACCCCTTACGATGGCACAAGGGATCCCGAGGAGCACATATACCAGATCCATCAGAAGATGACCATGTACGCTGAGAACGAGTCCCTGCTTTGCAAAGTATTCTCTACAAGCCTTGCTGACGCCGCTCTATTGTGGTTTAGGAAGCAGCCACCCCAATCCATTGGCAGCTGGCAGCAATTGACCAGGCTCTTCATTGCCCAGTATTATGGAAACAAAAGACAAAAGAAGACCATATCCTGCCTCTTCACCATGATCCAGGAGAAGGGGGAGTCATTAAAAAGTTTTCTATCCCGCTTCAACATTGAATCCTCTTATGTGGATAACTGTGACCAGCATTCGGCGGTTGAGACATTCAGGATGGCTCTCATTCCAGGAACCAAGCTCCATCAGTGTTTGGTAAAGCGCCCTCCATCGGGCATTGGGGAGCTAAACTCCAGGGCCCAGGGGTACTTGAGAATTGAGGAAGAGGAGACTATCCGGCAAAGGAGGTCAGCCTTCGTCGGTCTTGAGATTCAGTCCAAGGATCGATTGACCGATCGTAAGCGAGCAACTCCACCGGGATCCTCAGCCCTACCAGGATCGTCAGTCCCTAAGCCGTTCAAACACCCCAGGTTCGACGAAAGGTTGACACCCCTGAAGGTTAGCCTTGCTAAACTCTACCAAGAGAACAAAGCCAAAGGAATCTTCCAGCAACCCCCGGCCATGAGACAGCCACTCGACCAGAGGGACAAGTCAAAACATTGTGCTTTCCACGGTGATTTCGGGCACATCACGAATGAATGCCGCAACCTAAGGCAACAGGTAGAGACGTTACTACTTCGCGGGGAACTCCGAGATTACGTCCAATGGGACAGACCAAGGACAAATGATCAACGTGCCCTCAGTGCCCCTCGGAAACCCTCAGATGCACAGCCGGTCAGGGTGATTAATATGATACATGGCGGCCCCCCATCCAAGGCAACCGAAGGGTCACGCCGGAGCCACATGCGGAGGGCCCAAAAGATGCGAAGAGTCAACGAGGTCAGTGACGCCCACCACAAAGCAAGGGAAACGCAGATCACCTTCTCGGTGTCAGACCTTCGGAGTGTCCAAACCCCGCATGAAGACCCTCTGGTCGTGACCTTAATGGTGGCCAACTGTCTTGTGAAAAGAGTCATGATCGATCCTGGGAGCAGCGCCAACATCATCACTAAATGGGATTTTGAAAAGCTCGAGATCGATCCGTCCGAAGTTCTGGCATCCCGGTGCCCCATCGCAGGTTTTGACGGAAGGCAAATTGAACCGATCAGAGAGGTTCAGCTACCGGTATCTGCCGCTCAGAGGACCCTAAACGAGACATTCGTTGTGGTCGATGCCAAACCTTCGTACAATTTGCTCATGGGAAGGGGATGGATTCATCGAATGCAAGGTGTGCCTTCGACTCTTCACCAAATCATGAGATGTTTATGCCCCGACGGTACAGGTACAATTGATATCAAAGGCGACCAAGTGGCAGCCAAGGAATGCTATGCGATCACCCTGAAAGAGATCCAGAAGGTGAAGGCCCCAGTGGCATTCCGCTCCAAGGAACAAAGCTCAGGCTCCAAATAGCAATTAAATGAAGGGGACTCGGGCCCCCCAATTGTGGTTGAACCGTTGCAGCAGATCTGCGTTGTGCCCGATAGCCCGGGAAAGGTTACCTTTACAGGTACAAATCTCACCGATCCTGAATTTAAGGAACTAACACAGTTACTGCAGGAAAACTTTGATGTCTTCGCATGGGAGCATACGGACATGCCGGGGATCGACCCCGAAGTTTCACAGCACTCATTACGGGTTGACCCGAATGTCAAACCTATCAGGCAAAAACAAAGGCGCATGGGGGCACATCGGAACCAAATTATAGCGGATGAGGTATCCAGATTGCTCCAAGCAGGCTTCATCAGAGAAGTCAGATATCCCGAATGGTTTGCCAACGTAGTGGTAGTGCAGAAGAAGAACGAAAAATGGAGGGTTTGTGTTGACTTCACCGATCTGAACAAGGCATGCCCGAAAGACAGTTTTCCACTGCCAAAGATTGACCAGATGGTTGATGCTACCGCTGGATACGATCGTCTGACCTTTCTGGATGCGTATTCAGGTTACAACCAAATAAAAATGAACCCAATGGATGAGGAAAAGACCTCCTTCATTACTGAAACAGACACATACTGCTTTAGAGTTATGCCTTTCGGACTGAAAAATGCAGGTGCCACTTTCCAGAGACTGGTCAACAAGATCTTTAAAGGTATGATGGGTACAGTAATTGAGGCCTACATCGATGACACTGTGGTCAAGAGTAGAAGGAAGGAGGACCATCTCGTCCACCTGCGCCAAGTGTTCGCCACCCTCAGGTCACACGGCATGAAGCTTAATCCAGCGAAATGCTCTTTTTGCGTATCATCTGGACAGTTCCTCGGGCACATCATGGACCGGACCGGGATCCAGGCCAGCCCGACGCAAGTCAAGCCCCTGATAGAAATGAAGGAGCCCCGAACACACAAAGACATTCAAGTCTTGATGGGGAGAGTGGTTGCACTTAGTAGATTCATTTCACGACTCACTGATCGATGCCGACCATTCTTTCAGGCAATAAAAGCAAAGAAGGGAGAGATCTGGGGTCCAGAGCAATCGGAGGCCCTGGCGAGTCTAAAGGAGTACTTGACCGTGCCCCCGATTCTGTCCACACCAATTCCCGATGAAATCTTATACCTGTACTTAGCAGTATCCTCTGCGTCAACCAGCGCCGCCCTCATTAGAGAGGACGGAAAACTTCAAATGCCAGTGTTCTACACCAGCAAATCATTAGCTGAGGCAGAGACCAGATACAACAGGCAAGAGAAGTTGGTTCTGTCACTAGTGAATGCAAAAAAAAGGCTAAGGCATTACTTTGAAGCTCACCCGATCGTCGTCCCAACAGCAACACCCCTACGGGTTATTATGTCAAAGCCTGACCTCTCAGGGCGAATTTCTAAATGGGCTATCGAATTGGGCATATACGATTTGACATACATACCCCGGGTTTCCATCAAAGGACAGGCAGTGGCGGACTTTTTACTTGAAAGCGAAACTGAAGAGCCAGACCATGAAAACGAACCGAAAACCTAGAAGATTTTTGTGGATGGATCATCCTGCTTCTCCGGATCAGGGATTGGCTTGGAGATCTTGACACCTGATGGGACACGCCTTCATATGTCAGTACAATTACAGTTCCCAGCCACGAATAATGAGGCGGAGTATGAGGCCGTCGTCTCCGGGCTAAGGATAGCCCAGAGCCTCCAGATTCAGTCCTTAGCATTACACAGTGATTCTCAGCTGGTTGTCCGTCAGATCAACGGAGAGTATGAAACAAAGGACCCGAAAATGGAGTTATATCGTGCACTCGTTATGAAAGAAACAGAAGGTTTTCAAAAAGTAACCTTCACCCAGATCCCTAGGAACGAAAATTCTGAGGCTGATCATCTGGCCAATCAGGCATCCTCAGCCGAAGAGGACCTAACTCGGGTTGCACTGGTGGATTTTATTCAAAGGCCCAGTATCCAAGAGGCCGAACAAGTAATGTTCATCCCTTGGGAACCCAGCTGGATGGATCCCCTGATAGATTACTTGCGAAATGGAACTCTTCCCGAAAACAAAGCTGAAGCTTACAAGGTCAGGAGGAATTCAGCCCGATATTCAATCATCAATGGGCAACTCTACCGAAAGTCCTTTTCCGGTCCTTACCTGAGATGTATTACCCCGTCTGAATCTAGAGCAGTGATGCAGGAAATTCACAGTGGGGTTTGTGGAAACCACTCCGGCGGCAGGACCCTTGCCCATAAAATACTGTCTCAAGGGTACTTCTGGCCCTACCTGTCGCGGGATGCCGAAGAGTACGTCCGAAGGTGCAAGCCCTGTCAAATGCACGGGGATGCTATCCATCGACCACCCGAGTTCTTGCATCCTACTATAGTACCACACCCATTTGCCCGATGGGGAATGGATATAGTGGGACCCCTCCCAAAAGCAATCCGGTCGAACGCGTACGTCCTTCTGGCGACTGACTATTTTACCAAATGGGTGGAAGCGGAAGCCTATCCCACTGTCAAAGGAAGCCACGTCATCAAATTCATATGGACCAACATAATATGCAGATTTGGGCTACCGAGGACGATCATGATGGATAATGGAACAAACCTGGACAACAAGGGGGTTAGAGCATTCTTTACCGAGCATGGTATCAACCAGAACATGTCTTCCGTTGGCTACCCACAAGGGAATGGGCAGGCGGAAAGGACAAATCGAACTATATTCAACACCCTGGCCAAAAAACTTGAAAAAGCCAAAGGAGCCTGGCTAGAGAAACTGCCCGAAGTTCTCTGGTCATATAGAACGACTCCCAGACAGCCCACTAGAGAAACACCCTTTGCCATGGCGTACGGCGCTGAGGCTGTGATTCCTACAGAAATCAGGGTTCCAACCCTCCTGAGTGAGGCCTGGGTTGAAGGACCAAATAACCAGCACTTGGCTCAGAATCTTGATCTTCTGGATGAAAGAAGAGAGGCTGCCGGGATCAGGCTGGCCGCCTACCAACAGCACGTCCGGAACCATTTCAATCGGAGAGTCAAAAGAAGAGAATTCCAGGTCGGAGATATGGTCCTTAGGCGAAAAATAGGGCTCGTAGGCAAGCTCAGGGAGCCTTGGGAGGGCCCGTATACCATTACCAGGGTCATTGGTCGCGGAGCATACCGAGTCCGACGGAATAGTGATGGCGGAATGGAACCAAACTCTCAGAACGCCTCTCGCCTGAAGAGGTACTACCCTTAATGGGCCAAGTCCTGTTTTTAACTTTGATCTTTTTGTAAAAAAGGCTATAGTGCTTGATCAGTAAAAATCATTATCATGGCAAATTAAATCATAAAATCTACAGATCCTGAAGAGATCAATGTTCCAAAAATAAATTAAGTGTTGCATTGTCTTTCGCATGGCCTGAAGTGCCCGAAGACACAACACAGATCCTGAAGAGATCAATGTTCCAAAAATAAATTAAGTGTTGCATTGTCTTTCGCATGGCCTGAAGTGCCCGAAGACACAACACAGATCCTGAAAAGATCAATGTTCCAAAACTAAATTAAGTGTTGCATTGTCTTTCGCATGGCCTGAAGTGCCCGAAGACACAACACAGATCCTGAAGAGATCAATGTTCCAAAAATAAACGAAGTGTTGCATTGTCTTTCGCATGGCCTGAAGTGCCCGAAGACACAACACAGATCCTGAAGAGATCAATGTTCCAAAAATAAATTAAGTGTTGCATTGACTTTCGCATGGCCTGAAGTGCCCGAAGACACAAAACAGATCCTGAAGAGACCAATGTTCCAAAAATAAATTAAGTGTTGCATTGTCTTTCGCATGGCCTGAAGTGCCCGAAGACACAACACAGATCCTGAAGAGATCAAAGTTCCAAACTGAGCGTTATGTTGACCATCGCATGGCCTGAAGTGCCCGAAGACACAACACAGATCCTGAAGAGATCAATGTTTCAAAAATAAACTAAGTGTTATATGGACCTTCACATGGCCTGAAGTGCCCGAAGGCACATGACAGGAATGGTGATATTATAAAAGTCAAAAGTCAACTGGACAAAAACTATTATCTGTCATTCAAAATAGGCCCCAGTGGCCAAGGCTTACAATATGCTTTATTAGTACAAAATCCTAGGGTCCAAATCCGGTGCCTGGCTCATCGGGATTCACTAGAACGATGGCCCCATCAGGAGTTGGAGGATCAGGAGTGGCGGCGATACTCATTCCTGGGAGAGGCTTGGTCAGGAACTCGCAGAAACGAACGTCGTCTGGACCGCCAACCGGATCGTTGTACGGAGGAGCGATGCCCAGACTCTCATCCAGTTCTTCCACCGAGGCAAAAGTCCTTTCTTCGACGGGTTTCTGCATGTCACTGAAGCATGACCTCCAACCGAACCCGATACGGTACTAGGAAGTTTTGTAGAAACGCTTGTACATCTCGTTCCCACCCCGGTGGCACATCTCCACCACCAATCTCTCCGTTGCAAGCAGATTCTCTATCTCTGCCCTCTCCTCCAGGAGCTTCGAACTGGAGGCCGTCAAGCTCTCATTGTTAGCTTTCAGGCTCTCATTCTCAGCCTTTAAGGCCTCCGTTTCAGCAAAAAGGGCCCGCCGGACTGCCTCCATTTCTTTAATTTTATCTTGAGCAGCCCGAAGCTGCTGTTCTACAGCGATAGCCCTCTGGGTCTGGACATCCAACTTTTCATTGGATATGGACAACTAGTTAGCGACCTTCATCCGGGAGTCCTCCTTCAGCCTCAGAAGTTCATTGGATTTCTGGAGCAGCTTGGTGTCCTCTTCCATTTTGGCATTGTAAGCCTGGGTCAGGTAGAGCATCTGCCAAAAGAACAAGTGTTAGCCCGATAGATAAACAAATAAAATATTAAGTACAATTGATGAAGTTGTAGGTTAAAGCACTACCTTCATCGCTACCTCTGGACCTGTCAGAATCAACTCCTCCCGGTCAATGGTTCTCACTCTTTTTCGGTCAATGGGCGTCCATATCTGTGAGCCCATAGTCCGAAGAGCAGAGTCGTTGTCAATGGTCGCGTGCCCCGCAACCAGAAAGTCACCGCCCGGGAGTGTAATCTTCGGCGCCCATGGCACGGGTCTTTCCACCTCAGTTGCAACCCCATTGTCATCCAGTACAATGGGAGACGACTGTGTGGTCGTTCGGGGCCTGACAGACCGTTCGGGTAGACTCTCCTCTGATCGGGGATGTCGTACTCCCGTCAGGCTTGTTTCCCCTTCAACCAGACGAAACTCAGGAGTGGGAACATCCCCTGAAGGTCAGGTAACCTCCTTTGATCTTGGAGGAGGAGTCTGGCCGATTTGAACATTTCCCATCGGTGGAGGTGGAGTTACCGGGGTGTTCTCCACCAAGGGCAGGAGATTGGGCCCAGCCGGAGGAGTGGGGGCGCTTTGTGATCCCTGTTCGCTTTCACTCTCACCCGGGGTCGAAGTTGTCACTTGAGGAACAACTGTCCGCCTGGCCTTCTTTTTCAGCACTGCCTGCGGGATTCTCAGCATTTCTGTAGACAGAGCCTGCAAAGTAGAACCTGTCAGGAAACTGTTACACATCCTCAATGGCTGTCCCCAAATTTTTGATTTTAGCAGTTCAAAATGGGTTCTGATATAATTTGAAGTTTTATATTCGTCGGACGCTCCCAGAAACTCAAGCACATGGAGGCCTAACTTATCATTGCACTGATCGCAGTTGCATGACCCCTTATGGAATGGCTTGAAAGAAGGGAAAAGGTGTTGGTCAAACTCGCTAGGGACTTTGAATCTGGACGAGCTTGGAAGTCTCCAGTTCCCGCTCACCACAACCATTATTTTCTTCCACCCTTTGTTGGACTTTTCAGTGCCAACACAGATCTTCCTCCCACTAAGGGGAAAAAGATTGTACCAGCCTCTGCAGTCCTTCTGGGCCTGTATTTTGTAACATAACAGAAGGTCCGCCAGTCCAAGGTCAAGGCCCAGATCCCGATTGATGATCATGATCATAGCCAGGACCCGGAAGAAGTTCGGTCCCACCTGAAGCGGGGCCAGACCCAGGGTAGCTAAGGTGTAAAGGAAAAAGGGTTGGATCGAGAATTTAAGGACCTGAAGGTGAAAGGCCGATAACAAAATCTGGTGGTCCAAAACTCCCTCACCCTTCATAAAATCATACTTTCTAGGATAGTTTTTAATAATTACCCCATCGGGTACCCCGCATTTGACCCTTAACTTTTTTAACACTGTCTCTACCCTATTCATGGGAGGAAGGGGATCAGCATAAAACTGATCTCCCGAACCCCCTGCAGCCGGATTCCCAGCTGCTGCTACATTCTGGTTAATCTCCGGTGGACTAAGTAAAATTGTCCTAACCACCTCCACTGAGGGTGAACTAGGGGAGGCATCCGGGTTCACAGAGGAGGGTAAACGGTCGCTACCCAACCGGGTGTCATCGCTATCGGACATTTTAAAAAGAAGAAAAAGAAAGACGCGAAGATGAAAAGAAATAACTTACTCTAAGATGAATCCCGAAAGATTTCGGACGCTTTCCTGAGAGAGGAGATAGACTCTGGCAATGATAAGTAAAGATCTCAAGTGCAAAGAGTTCTCTGAAAGTTTTAAGTTGTGAAACGGGATGGATCCTCAACATTACAGCCAGTATTTATAGGAGTCTCGGGGGCGCCTGAAAAGCCGTGCGCTCGGGAAGCGAAGCGTCACCTCGCTTCATGTGCGCCTCCTCGGCTACCCTTCTCGCCAATCGAGGCCATCCGGACCACTGATTTCAAAGACCGCAATGATTACTCAGCCATCACATTAATTGGGTGAGCCACGTCACCCCGACAGGGGTGATGAATTCATTATTCTTACCCTTCCTTCTCCCTTATGGGCCCGGTCGCCCCACGGCCCATCAAGAAGAAGTGGGCATGTGTAAGTGTAGAAAATGTCTTGACCCACCAAAGCCTTTCCGGGTTAAGCCCATCAGGCTACTGGCCCAATAAAATTCCTGTAAGCCCAATGGTTGGGCCCATTGTATCCGTGTATTTATTTAATAAATGAAATGTTGTCTCAATGGGCTTCAAGCCCATCAAGAAAATGTATAAAAGGAAAATCAAATATTGAATAAAGGATTCTTTTTGGTGTTGTGCAATTTTGAGCATCTACACATGTGGAATTGAAAATTTTGGTATTATAATGAAATATTTTGTTATATTCAAACACTGGATTTAGAATTAGAGTTCCCAATTTCAATTTCATGTGGTCAAACGGACCTTAATTGTAATTTAATTTTCAAAATAAAGACAAATATAGTAGTTAAAGCTGTAAATGAATTGAGCCGAGCTTTAGAATGTTTAAGCTCAGTGTGATGTCCCACATCGCTCGGGTATAAGTCTGGAGATGTGTTTATATGTGCAGTGATGTCTCCAATTGATATGTGCCATTTTGGGGAGGAGCCTATGAGCAAAAATGTGCGGACTGGGCGCAAAGCGAATAATATGGTACCAAATGTTGGAGCAGGGTGTTTACAATTGGTATCAGAGTCAGAGCCCAGCCGAAATTAAGTATGGGAGTATGCACAAGCTCGTGGGTAACACCAGCGAGGACACTGGGTCCCAAAATGGGGTAATTGTGATGTCCCACATCGCCCGAGTATAGGTCTGGGGATGTGCTTATATGTGCAGTGTTGTCTCCAATTTGTATGAAACATTTTTTGGAGAAGCCCAAGAGCAAAACTGTGTAGGTTGGGCCCAAAACGAACAATATTGTATCAAGTGTTGGAGTGGAGTGTTACACTCTGTTCATTTATTTAAAACAAATTTGAAAGATGTGACAAGTTCGTCTTATTTACTAAACAAACAAACTAGAACCAAACACTACTTTTAACCAATCAAATTCGAAGCTACTCACGAACGACTCAGGTTCATTTACAACGTATATTATTCTTACCAATAGTCGTTTAGATTAAATTGTTATATGATTGTTTTTAACATGTTTTCATTTTTTGAATACTATTTTTTTTTAATTCTCATTTATTTATTTTTATCTATATTATTTTTTCCTAGCATAGGTTTTTCTTAAGTGGTTCTAAAGAAATGATCACATAAGTTCCATAATTTTTAACAACTCTCCTGGGAGTTTCTTCAATTTGAGCACTTTTTTTGTCGATTATCAGATAAATCTTAATATTTTAGTTAAACTAGCTTATTCACAAGATTGACAAACAATGTTAAAGTTTGACTCATATATTAAACGAGCTTAAAAAATTATTCAAATTTAATTAGTAAACGAACAAATCCGAACTAAGCTCTTAATGAGTCAAACACAAATTTTACTCAAGAAAGTGTCTATTCATTTGCAGATCTAAGACAATTTGAACCAATTTTGTGAGAATAGTCCATTGCAAAATGCCCTTGCGATGATTAGCCGAGTAAATGTGAATGTGATAAGTCCCTTTTAAATATAGGGTAACTAGTGGAGTTCAATATATTTGAAAGCAAACAAATGTCACTTAATTATCCTCTACATATATCTATTTATGTAAACAAATGAATGATTTGAATGTTAAAAAATTGTTTTCTACATAAATAGAGGTCAATGCAATTTCATCCGTGATAATTATTGAATAAAATTTGCTTGAAACGATTATCGTTAGATATGTGTATACGAATTAACTTTGTTGACATCGGAAAAGCTATGTGAACCAAAGGATGGTGACGTCGTAAGTCATATACAAACAATGTATTTTATTATAATTTTTTTGGGAGTGCTTTGTGTGTTCCAATAAAGTGGTAAAAAGTAGTAATAAGCCATATAAAAACAATGTATTTTATTAGAATTTTTTGTGATGAAAGGGTATAGTTGATTTGTTGGTAGTTTACAGCATTAGAAGCATGAAGAGAGAGAATCTGTGTTCCGTGGGTAGGTGGTAGTAAATGCAAATAGGTAGGTGGTAGTAAATGCAAATAGAAGGTGTGCTGAATGAGGACAAATTATTAAGATAATATTCACACTATCGATATTTAAAGAGAATTAGGTCAGATTAAAAGGAAATTCATAAACTCATAATTATAATTATTTTTTGGGATAGTTATAATATATACTTGTGTAATTATCCTAACATTCAAGTAATATAAAAAATCTATCTTAATTGCACATCCGTTGTAATATTTAACCACTTTTGTTTAAAGTCAACATCGAAAATTTATTTTATTGGTCAATAAAGGCATATTATGGATCAAACTCCCATATATTACTCTCGTTATCCTTACAATTATATTTGATCTTTTATTTTTGCATTTAAAATTACTAGAATATTCTAAATTCTTTTACCAAATTGCCCTTATATATATTTTATATAAATTTATTTGAGTGGTTGTTTATGTTAGTCATTAATTAACCCTAGAGGAGAGAGGGGGGGGGGGGGGTTGAATAAGGTGTTCAAAAATATTTCTAACTATTTTCGAAATTGGAACACACTACAATCAAAAATCAATTTCTCAATAAACAAGTGTATGATTCAATTTAAACTTATCTAACAATTAATTGCAAGACAAATTAACATACAATATTTTCAAGCAATTATAGCATGCAAATTAATCAAGTAAGGAGAAAGAGATAGAGAGATTGACACCGTGAATTTTTTCGAGGTTCAGTAACTCCTACTCCTCGGCTCAAGAACCCCTTCTTGAGATTTTTCTGATCCTTTCACTATGGCCCTTCCTTAACAAGTGGAATGACAAACCTTTACAACACAAGCCTCTCGAGTTTGTCTCTCAATCAAGAGAACAACCCTCTCTTGAACAATCGGTGGACTTCACTTATCCGATATTACAAATTCGTATGTAATCAAAAAAATCACTCAAGAATAAAAACACTCAAAACCCAAATGTTTGAATGGAAGATAAATCAATATAAGCTCAAGTGTTTTTGGTGATTTTACAATAACTCTAGAAATGTATTCTCAAATGATATGATTAATGAATGATATTTGCAGAATAAGAAGAGATATTAGAGATTTTGATTTTCAAAGAAACTTGGAGAAAATCAGATTTTCAAAGCTTGGTTTCAATTACTTTTTGTAGAGAAAATTTATGCAGAATTTTGAGAGCTTTTCTTTCTATTCTTTCTCTTTTGTTTTTCAATCTCTTAGTGTATGTTTGGTAGATGGAGTGGTGCCCTTTTTTTGGGTTTGGTTTGAAAATTTTGCTCCACTCCATGTTTGGCAAGCATGGTGTTGGACAAAAAGTGTTTGAATAGTGTCACTTAATTGGACCCAAATTCATCAAATTTCACACCATCTCAATAGATGGTTTGGTTGGAGTTGGGTCCAATGGTTTGACACTATTCATTTATAATATTATATATATATATTGTTGACACCCTAAATGAGCCAACACATGGCAATGAAGCGGACCGAAACTAGACCAAAACTTGGCCAAAATTGAGCTATTTTTCTGGCCTAAACTGGGCTGAAAATTGGGGTCGAAAATTGGCCAAAACTGGGCTGTTTTTTCTGGCTGGAAATGGCCCATAAATGGGCTGTTTTTGGGCTGCGAAATGAGCCAGAAGTTGGGTCGGAAAATGGGTTGAAATTGGGCCGAAAACTGGGCTGAAAATGGGCCGAAAACTGGGCTAGAAATTGGGCTGTTTTTAGGCTGCGAAAATGGGTTGAAAATAGGTCATATCATGAAATTGATTAAAACTAGAATATTACAAAGTTTGTGGATCATTTGACACTTTTGAAAAAGAGATGTAGTTGAGTTGGTTAAAGTGTTTAGATAGGATTAGAATTTAGGTGTTTTTATCTTTTATTTATTTATTTGTTTATGTTTAGGTTAGTTTCATTATAAATAATGTACGTATACCTCTGTTACAGAGGTCCACGACCAATACAAAAATATTTCTGCTACAATAGCAGTTTTCCTTTATATTTTACTTTTATCGTTTTTTACATTCCCAGTCATTTCTTTCCTTTCCTTCAATATCGGTTTATTTCAATTCCATGTCATTGCACATTTTCAATTCCTTTCGCAATTTCTTTTGGTTACCCAAAAGTCCTATTTAATGAGGCAATCAGAACCCTTCACGAGAGTTGAGTTATCTCTCTCGTAAATCGCCTGATTCTATTCCACATGTTCAAAAGAGACGAAAATTCGTTCCTTTTGAACCGGTTGAACTCCGTCACCGGTTCTGGCACGCCCGCACCCTACGGATACGAAGAATATTATCGGCCCTACTATTCGGCCGATGATTATTATTTTTCGGAATCCTACGAAAATAATGATCATTATCGGCCCTGCGATTCGACCGACGATGAATATTATTTTTCGGAGCGAACATATATATATAAATTTTAAAAATAAAATATTTATGAAAAAATAAAATATTTCAAAAAAATCAAACAAAAAAAAATATTTCATAAAAAATAAAATATTTCGGGAAAACAAATATTTCTAGAAAAAATAAAATATAATAAAAATATATTTATTATTTTTAAAAAAATATACAAATTATATGAATTTTTACTGAAATCTTTTATTTTTTCAAAATATTTTATTTTTTTGAAATATCTTATATAAAATATTTTATCTATAAATATTTCGAAAAAAATTAAATATTTATATATTTTATTTTTTTAAACATATATATTTACAAAATGTTATTTTAAATAAATAAAATGTCAAACTATTCCAAATTACCAAATATGATTGGTTTAAGAATTTCAGCTCATACTAACTTTACCAAACATGGTTTGGTTTTTTCAGTTTCACTTTTTCTCACACCAAAACTATATGCACCAAACATGGTTTGGAACCAAAATAAAATTCATACTAACTCCAACCAAACCAAAACCAAAAACCAACACCACACCATCTACCAAACAAGTACTTAACTTATAATATACACATCTCATTATATATATATATCTCAATGCTTTAGGGTTTTGAAGAATGAATATTGTAGTAGAGAAAACAAAGCCGTTTGAAATCCATTAGACATGATGCACAAAACATGGAAACTGTTTTATGTCAAAACTGCAGATTTTAAGGAGCTCATAGTCGACTACATGGAGTCTCTAGTCAACTAGAGGGACTCTCTTAGACCCTTAGTCGACTCATTGAGGAGCTTTAGTCGACTACTCTATGAGTTTAGTCGACTACATGAGAATTGATGAAAAATTGATTGCTTCTGGTTTGTTTAGTCGACTACTAGAGAATACAAATGATTATTCTAGTCGACTATAGCCTGAAAAACATTTAATAAAAATATTTTTCTTTCCGTTTAAGTTCGGTAAAACGTTTTTCATTCCATTTGAGTTCGGTTCATTTTATAAAATCAACACATAAAATTACCTTGTTACAATGATCGCTCCCGACCTATCTACCCTAAGTCTTGAGTCTTCAACTTTTGCCTTTGCAGTTGAATTATTTGATTTTCCATTTGCGCTTCAATTTCTTTTACTACTTTTTGCTTTAAATCAAGATTTCTTTCCAAGCTTGCTTTCCGAGTCGTTCACATGTCTTTTGTTGAAAACATAAACTCGATAATTCATTAGTATTAAACACTCTTCAATGGTTTGTTATCATCATTTTTGGAATTGTTTGTCGAAAGTAAATTTCAAAGCCAACAGTTTATACCTGTTATCTCTCTCTTTAAAAATCACTCATTCTCACTCAACAAGCCTTTTGTCATGACTTAGGAAATATAAGAGACGCATATAAAATGACAGCTGCTGGTATACATAATTCATGCCAATATTTTGGAGGATAAGGTAATAAATTCACCACCCTCTATAAGATTCTCTAAATATCTTTAAATATAGGAGGATATATACGTCATTTCACTATTATGTTTAGTCGGACCAATATTATGACAATACTAATGGTGGTTTATGATATTATCAAAATATTAGGAGAATCCCATGCAATTATGACTTAGTTCAAGGGAGATTTATGTAATTATCTCTTATTTTTTTAAAAGTGCATAAAAATCTAAAATGATGAGTTTTGCAAGTTATACTTTGGCAACAAATTTGGAACTGTGGTAGTGGAGTTCAAGCCCCCTCCCCAACCCCCCAAATGGCGGCGATAAGCCGACTGCAACTCCTCCAACCGTCGCTGCTGGTGAAACCCTCCGTTCTCTTACCCAATTTCCGCCACCATTCCTCACCCTTCTCCAACCCCTATCTCTTCTCCGCCACGCGTCTCCGCAAATTCTATGTCACTCCCCGACTCTGCTCCACCTCCGATCAAATCCCCAAGGTCACATTCTCTCTCTATTTTATCTCTCTATAATTTATGCACTCAATTTTAGCTGTTTTTACTTCAATTTTAATGGGTCGTATCTGAATTCTATTGTTATCGATGCAGAGTTCTTCATCGAGTCCGTCTATAGTTGGTGGTCTTCTCGATTATCTCAATGAGTCTTGGACTCAATTTCATGCCACAGGTATGCCAAACCACTTTTTCCACACACACACACACACACACACACACACACACACATATATATATATATATATATATATATATATATATATATATATATATATATGCTTGTTATTGAGATTTACATGTATATTTAATACATAATCCCATATGCTGCCTACGTTAGCTCTATGGAGGTTTTTTATTTTGTTTTGTAAATCATGGTTTGTTTCTAACATTGCCATAGGAAATGATATCCAGAGGTTAACTAGGAATTGGTTGTGTCTAGACTCTAGTTCATACTTACCAGCATTACATACATAATTACATATTATAGATATGCAGTGCCGGAGTTGAAAAATGACTTGAGAGGGAGTGGCTTTGAATGTTAGTTTGATAATTAAATTATTGTAGTATAGTCATGAATGAAAACTCATTAGATATTTCTTCCATTGAATAAAATTTACTCATACTTCCAATATTTTGGTACAGAATTTGATTAAAGTATTATCAAGCTAAGATATTGAAATCAATTTAAATTAAATGAGTTATATTTAGAACCATGTAGAATCATTTGATTTATAATGGAAATTAAGAAAATTGAAATTAGGAACTTACAAATTGTATAAGTAATTTTAGTGCTTTTGGTATACTGATGACGGAATTCAACACAATAATAGAAAGATTGTGAGTGACTCATATTTGAGAAGCGCCACATATCCTAGATAGGAGAAGGCAACTGAGATTTGTTTTGGCCGGTGGTTGATACATTCCAGGAAAACAAAGGGAATTAAGCAACGCCAATTTCAGGCTGAATGGAATTATTTAGTTTAGAGTACGCCACAATCAGTACACAACCTGATCAACACATTATTATCAGTGATAGAAGGAAAATATCGTATATTCTTAGCCATATTCCAATCAGCTTTTAATGAGTTACAAAATGAAATACATAAGACTCCCTCATATTGACAATGCTGGACCTTTCATCTAACAGTTGCTCATTGGTCTTATTGGCATGAGAATGTTGCAGTAAGAGTTCTCACAATAGATGCAATGAGGAAATGATAAGAATATTTTATGTTGGGCTGGTAATATTGGAAGTGGCAGTTTGTGACATATAGTTTCTTTTGTATTAAAAATTATATACAGATTAACTGTATTAGCTACTTTGTGGGGGAAGGGCAAATTTGATATTAGTCCAAGTACGGCTGTCTTGAGACCAAAATGTGTGTTATTTCATGTTACTCTTTCATGCTATGTGATGGCATGCCATCTACAGTTCTGCAGAAATATCGTAACAGGACATAGAAAATGAGTTTCTGCTTTGATGTTTGGTGACAAGATAATTTTTTGCTGCTTACTGTCTGTCCTTTGTTGTAGCTGAAGCAAAACGACAATTGATTGCTGCTGGTTTTCATTTGCTAAACGAGAATGATGAATGGGATCTGAAGCCTGGCGGACGCTACTTCTTTACAAGGAATATGTCTTGTTTGGTTGCTTTTGCCATTGGAGAAGAGTGAGTGTATTCATCTTATCTTCAAGATAGTTACACTGGGTGAATATTAGAGGTTTAGGTGTGTTGATCACCATTTATTGTAATCCTCATCTTTAGGTGGCACTCATTTTGAAGCAGGTGGATTTTCCAATTCTATCTATTTCCACTGCTCTCTCTGCTTGGGAGCTAAGGCCCAGAGCCACCAACACAAAGATAGACCAGTGCCTTCCACTATTTGCTTTTTCTTGTGGGAATATTGCTGCTCCTTTCTCATTGTTTTCTCTAGTTTATAACAATCAGCACATTTTAAGTTTGCGACTTTTTTTATTTGTTTTATTTTCTTTGTTTCAAAGTGATTTATTTTATAGAAGTCCTCAATTGTTTTTTCAGGTACACCATCGGTAGTGGTTTTCATATAATTGCTGCACACACAGATAGCCCATGTCTGAAACTAAAGCCAAAGTCTGCATCATCCAAATCTGGCTATCTTATGGTAAATGTGCAAACTTATGGTGGTGGTTTGTGGCACACTTGGTTTGATAGGGACTTGAGTTTAGCTGGAAGGGTCATAGTGAAAGGTGAAGATGGTTCTTTTTCACACAAGCTTGTCAAAGTAAAGAGACCGTTGTTACGAGTACCTACACTTGCCATTCATCTTGATCGGTCTGTTGCTTCTCCTTACTATTAAGTTCCATGATTTGTAACAACATAATCTTACATAGTTGTTTGTTGATCTAGAATATGGTTAGAGTTGTTACATTTGGCTCTTTGAATTTATTCTGATTGAAATATTGGTTGAGATTGAGACTTATTTTATTATCTTACAATCACTAATGGCACGAGAAGATATATCTATATATATATATATATTAAATCAGTAATTTGTATACTTGTAATCAGTTCTTATATTAGGTATTATTAAATTTTTATACTTGTACTGCTCTTTATATATTTTCTCTCCTTCACATTTTGTTTGTTTGTTTGTAATTTAGCACAGTGAACAAGGATGGGTTTAAACCAAATCTAGAGACTCACCTCATTCCACTTCTTGCAACAAAACTCGAGGATGTCTCTGTCGACTCGAAAGAGAAAAATAATGCATCATCTCGAAAAGCTGCTCACCATCCACTGCTCATGCAGGTAGTCTCCTAGCTGCAGTCAATTGAGAAGAGAATCTTTGTTTATTTCTTTTTACCTGTTTTCTGTTTTGGGGTGGGCTGCATAGGTGGACTAGTAATGGCATAACTATGCTGGAGATAGGCAGTAAGAATCCCTGTAAGGCAATTCTTTACATTATAAAAAGTATATATGCTTTTAAAGGCTTTATTAAGAAAAACATCGATTTTTAGATACAAAGGTGAAAGATGATGGGAATGGGGCAGCTTGTATGTATGTGTTAAGGATTTCAACCATTAATCTACATATTACATTTCTCTAGTTGTTTTACCAATGTCATTTTTTTGAGTGATAATGTTCAATCCATGTAAAACTGGTAGAACTGGTGCATATTCTTTGAATGTAAAACCACAATTCAAATATCTATATTTCAAAATCTTTTCTTTTAATTGGTTCACTATACTCCAATGTGATATTCTCGGAAGTTAATTTGTTAAAGTTGCACATTAGCAATGTCTGTTTTCGCTCTATATGGAGAGCTTCTCTGAGGTTGCCGGTCTCTTGCCAACGATCTCTCTATACACTTCTTTGCTTTCTTATCTTATTTTTTGTCTGGGTTCATGAGATCTTACCTTGAGGTTGCTAGCCTTCCATCGTTTTTCTGGGGGGGGGGGGGGGGGGGGGGGGTGGGGAGGCGAAGGATGCATGTCCTCCTTGTGGTCCTTCATTGTATGTGGACGAGGCCTCCATTAAACGAAGGAAGGAGTATTTGAGGTCGTGTTTGGTGGGTCGTCTTGATGATGGTGGGGAAGAGGTGGATAAGGTGGAAGCATAGGCCAAACGGGCATGGAGGGTTTCATCGAGCTTCTCGGTGGCGAGCCTCTGTGATGGCTCTTTTCTCTTTTGTTTCCCATCCAAAGAGGTGGTGATGGAGGCTTTAAGGACATGACGGATGGTTTGGGGACTGAAGCGATTTGTCCTGGATGCTTGGTCTACTGGTCTAGGGACGGCTGTGCCATGGTAAAGGAAAGGGGTTCATCGGATTTTTCTTATAGGCATCCCCTTGCATTTGTGTTGTGTGGATCTGTTCAGAAAAGTGGGGAATTTGTGTGGAGGGTACAGAGGGCTAGATGAGATTGATCCAAGCGAACCTGATTTGGTGGGCATATGGGTGGTCGTCGGAAAAGCAAGCCCTTCTTTTCTCTTCATTCACGACGACATACTCTGATTTCGTGTCGTGGTGGTAGATAATTGTCCTCCCTTGGTGGTGCAAACAACTCAAAAGTGTGGAAGGGGGCTTCAGATCACTTATTTTTCGCAAGCAAGAATAGGATTCATTGCGTTTAAGTGATTGGAAAGGTGGATTGGAAGTTTGTCATTGGGTAGCCGCCGATCGGAGCTATGTACGACCATGGTCTTCATCGTCTTCTCCAACGACCATATTCAGATCTAGGGTTCGTTTGGGACCTTGTACGGAGGATGGAGATGAGAAACATTCAACGGCGCAGATTGAGAGTTATTGGGCGTGTGGATCTAACTCACATCTTTCACATGATGTGGTGGTGCAGAGGGGAATGGATGTGGGGTGGGGTGGGATGGACGTGCGAAGGAAGATACGACGCGTGGACTGGGTAGTTGGAGGCATGGCCCACAATGGGCTGGCAATTTGAGAGACAATTCAAATTTGAATTCAAAAGTGGAGCTGACATGTGGGAGATCTAAGGATCGATTGATTAGGCGGGCTATGTTTGTTGGGCCTAGAGCAGGATTGAGTTGGGCTGTCAAGGGTGGGCCTCGTTGGTTGCTGGGTTGGGCCTAGGTGAGAGTTAAACAATTTAATCATGTGGGCTACGTGAAAGGTAACCCAGGTCTTTTCATGGGCCAACACTTAAGGAACCAATCGTCTTCTAATTCGGGTATTGTTGCGGTTACGGGTCCGGGTGCAGGTAAGGGTATGGATCCAAATCCAAATCCGGGTTTGGTTAATGACCCGGACCCGATTTCTCTTGGCTCTGATTGTGATTTAGAGGTTTCAATGAAGCTTTTGTTGCCGATTCAGGAGGAGCGGGGGTCGCTTAGGTTGACGAAGGGGTCTATAATGGAGGATGAGGGCTTTGCTGTAGGGTCAAGGCATCGACATGAAACCACATGAAGAGGCGATTCGCGTGTTGCTTTGAAACGAAACTTTGTGTTTGATTATCGTCTTCCTGGCTTCATTTGGCGAACACGGAATGAGAAAGGGAAGAAGGAAATAGTGATGCCATGCTGTACTTCGATGAAGTGCGTTGTTGAAGGCCGTAATGGAATGAAGGCTCTGTCGGATTGTTATAAAGGTGGTTTCGTGGTGCCTGCGCAGGAGGTGGATGAGGCTGCAACAAAATTGGGGTATGTTTATGAGAATGATGGGTTTACTTATGATTTTACCTTTTTTGATGATTTGGATTCGAGCAATGATCGGGGGATGGGTTTTTGTTCTCTTTCTGACGGTTTTCATGGTATTGGGGAGAAGGAAAAGGATGTGGTGTCAAGGAATGGTATTACTGTTGATGATGTTACTGGGGTTGATATAAGTTTGAACTTGTCAAGGGGTGTTGATGATGGAGTTGTTTTGAGGGGGGTGATGATGAAAGAGAGGAACACGAAGGTGCTGGAAAATGCTTTTCCAGTGACTATTGATTGTTCGGGGTTCGTTTATGATAATTGGGCTAAGGAGAACGTAGTAAAGGTTGCTAGTATTTTGGGGATCAATTTTGGTATTAATCAAGCTAAATGGGAGGAATTAATTGTGGCCTTAGTTGCAGACATGGAAGAGGACTGTAGTGATCTGGAGAGGGCTATGGTGGTTCATCGTTCTTCCATATATTGGAAGGGTGAAAGAGAATTGCGTAATTTGGTGTGTACCATTAACTACGATGGGGGATGTAGTAGTTCACGGGGTAGAGAAAGAGGAAGGAGTGGGGGGAGAATGAGGGAAGGGTTACATTAGTTGTTTCCTCATGTTGTTACGACTTGTCTCATGGAATGTCCGGGGGCTTAATTGCCCGGAGAAAAGGAAGATTGTTCGGTTTGCTCTTTGAAAGTGGGATGCTCATGTGATTTGTTTACATGAGACAAAATTGGAAGTGATGAATGATAGAGTGATGCGAAGTTTATGGGGCAATCAGTTTGTGGAGTGGATTTTTTTGGCCTCGGATGGAGCATCGGGGGGAGTGATTTTATTATGGGATAGGAAGTGGATCTCGTTGCGGGATACGTACATTGGTCGTTTCTTGATTTCTTGTTCATTTTCTACGGTGGAGGATGGATTTTGTTGGGTATTCTCAGGAGTGTACGGCCCGGGTGATGATGAGGGGAGGACCATGATGTGGGAGGAGCTTGGGGAGGTTAGGGGGAGGTGGAGTTTACCTTGGTGTGTGGGAGGGGACTTTAATGTTGTTCGGATGCCTTCGGAGAGATCTTCTAGAGGACGATGGACTGGGCTATGATGGGATTTTTCGATTTTATTGATAGGCAGTCGCTGCATGATTTACCGCTTAGTGGGGCTTCTTTCACTTGGTCCAGTTGCAGGGAGATTCCGACTTACTCTCGTATTGATCGGTTTCTTGTGTTCGGGAATTGGGAAGAGCATTTTCCGGGGGTCATTCAGACTTTTGCTACTCGATTTACGCCTGATCATGTACCTATTTTTCTGGATTATGGGGGTATCAATACGGGGAAATCTCCATTCAGGTTCGAGAATATGTGGCTTAGGGCTCCGGATTTTCAGCAGCAGTTGTCTGTGTGGTGGGCGTGTCCTATTGATGAGGGGGATCGAGATAGGATGGAGTTACTGTTTTTGGAGGAGGAGGTATTGAGGGCATTGAAACACTGTAATGGGGATAAAGCCTCGGGTCCGGATGGGTTCACTATGCGTTTTCTTTTAGAGTGTTGGCCTACTTTTCAGGAAGTAGTGATGGCTACTTTTGGTGTGTTCTATGAGAAGGGTTGCTTTACGAAGTCTTTTAATGCTGCTTTCGTTTCTCTTCTCCCAAAAGGGAAGGCGAAAAACATTTAAGATTTCAGACCTATTAGCCTTATTGGGTGTGTCTACAAATTGATTGCAAGTGTTCTTTCTTATAGGATGCGAGGTGTGTTGGATGGGGTTATTTCGGATTCACAGAATGCTTTTATTGGGGGCCGATAGATTCTTGACTTTGCTATTATTGCTAGCGAGACTATGGCCGCTATGATTCGGAGTGACATTTCGGGAGTGTTAGTAAAGCTGGATGTGGAAAAGGCGTATGGCCATGTGCACTGGGGGTTTCTCATTTATATGCTGGAGAGATTGGGTTTTGGTGAGCGGTGGTGTAGATGGATCCAGTTCTGCATATCTTCGGTTCGCTTTTCTGTGTTGGTAAATGGTTCCCCCTCAGGTTTTTTGGGAGTTCTTGCGGGTTGAGGCAAGGGGATCCCCTTTTTCCGTTTCCTTTTCTGGTAGTGATGGAGGCCTTTAGCCGGATGATGAGTAGAGCCACGGATTTGGGCCTTTTACGCGGTTTCAGGGTGGGGGATGATGCTTCACATTCTATGGTTATATCGCACTTGTTGTTTGCATATGATACTCTTGTATTTTGTGATGCTGATGTAGCTTAGTTACGGTATCTTCGGTGCATTTTGATTTGTTTTGAGGCAGTTTCTGGTATGAAGATCAACACTTGCAAGAGCTCTTTATTCCCAGTGGGTGAGGTGGGCAATGTGTCGGAGTTAGCTACTGCTCTCCGCTATAGGGCCGATCTGCTTCCTTCGGTGTATTTAGGTTTGCCACTGGGATCGTCGGGGCAACAACAAACTTGTTGGGATGCAGTGGTTGAGAGTATTCGGAGGCGTCTGGCGGGTTGGAAGCGGCAGTATCTTTCCAAGGGTGGGAGACTTACCTCGGTAAAGAGTACGTTATCAAATCTCCTTACATATGTGTTATCATTTTTTTGGATTCCTCGCGGTGTGACTCATCGGATTGAGAGGATTTAAAGACAATTTTTGTGGGGTGGTTCTTGGGAGAGTTATTCTATTTCTCTAATGCGTTGGGAGGTGGTGTGCCGTCCCTTTCAGGAGGGAGGTTTGGGTATTCGCCGTATGGTGCCCTTCAATAAGGCTTTCATGAGAAAGTGGTTGTGGCGTTTTGGGTCGAAGAGGAACCGCTTGTGGAGGAGGGTGATCGCTTGCCATTACGGGGAGGCTCGAGGTGGTTGGTGTTCTGAGGAGGTCATGGGTCGTAGAGGTATGGGGATTTGGAAGGATATATGGCAGAGATGAGATTCTTTTGCTCCTTATATCAGTTTCAGGGTTGGTTTTTGGACGGAATGTTGGTTTATGGAAGGATTGGTGGTGTGGGGAGGGATCCCTCGCTTTTTTGTTCCCTCAATTGTTCAGGATCACTCGGTATCGTCATGCTCCAGTGGTCGATTGTTATCATCTTAATATCGGGAAGATAGTTTGGGATGTCATATTTGTGCGACATTTTCAGGATTGGGAGTTGGAGGAGGTCTCTGATCTATTAGAGCTACTGTACTCTCAGACAGTCGTGGGTGGTTCGGACTCTTCGTTGTGGAGGCCGATGTCTTCACGATGCTTTTTGGTTTCTTCTTATTTTGGTTGTCTCTTGCCTAGGGCGGAAGTGTCTTTTCATTAGAAGGTGGTCTGGCGCACAAATACCCCTCTCAAGGTGGCTTTTTTCACATGGTCGGCGGCCTGGGGTCGAATTCTCACCTTGGATATTTTGAGACGGTGGAACATGTTTTTGGTCAATCAGTGCTTCCTATGCAAAAAGGAGGTGAAATCTATCAATCACCTCCTTTTGCATTGTCCGATTGTCTATGACTCTTGGTGCCTTATTTTTGGTCTTTTTGGTATTCAGTGGGTGATGCCGGCCTCGGTTCGCGATGTATTGGCTTCTTGGAGAGGAGTGCCGATTGGTTGCCCCCCCCCCCTCTCTGTCACTAATTGGAAAAATCTATTCGTTGTTTTTGTCACTCATTCTGTATTCCAAAACCATTTCATGACAGTCCGTTCCAATTTTTTGTTCCTTTGGCACGTTTAAGTTGGAAATTATTGTTGTAATTACGATAAAATCAAACAAGAATAAAGATAAAGAGAAAAAGAAGAAGAGAGAGATGTGGGAAAAGAGTGAAAGAATGAATTGAATCCTCCCTTCCACTATACTTTGTATATGCTAATAAGTTTCTAAAAATACAAAAGTTCCCCACTTTAAATAAATAACAAATAAGTCCCTTTCAACAATTATACCTATTTGATTATCATCCTGATGAACTGGAATTGGGAAGAGCCAAAGTTGGTTGGTAAATTTTTACATTAGAAGGATGATGAGGGGAATATAATTGGCGACATACTCATTCTGAAGAAATACCTTGTCAAGTGGCGTCTATCCTGGAGAATGTCTAAGTTGTTTATAGCTGAGCCTTCCATTCTAGAACTTACTATTGCACGAACATTCTCCTGACCTTTTTCGAGATAAAAGGAACTTTAGTATTTCTCCTTAGAAGTTGTGGAATATGATAATGTACAGAAATATTCTGGGTGTCTTTGATTAATGTTAATTGCTGCTTAGACTGAGCTGAAATTGATTAACTTACTGTAGCCGCTTAATGACTACAATCTCTTCTTTTTGTCATTTATTTATTTATTTTTTATTATCATTATAACTGAATAAGCAGTTGAAAATTGACGATCTCATCCTTTTCAATGGACATGTTGTGATGCCGTTGCTAGATTTGTGTTTAGCTTTTCTTGTGTTTACTTTATGTTTCATATAACATAGACAACAAATTACCTTATTTTTAAATGAAATAAATGGTGCTTAGTTTGGGATTCTGGATAGCTCTTGTAAATGATGGAGGATTATTTTTGTAATTTCTCTGGATTTCAGATTCTGTCAGATGAGCTGAGTTGTAGTATGGATGACATAGTGAGCATTGAGTTGAATGTTTGTGATACCCAACCTAGCTGCCTTGGAGGTGGGAATGATGAGTTCATATTTTCTGGAAGATTAGATAATCTTGCTTCAAGTTACTGCGCATTGAGAGCACTTGTTGATTCATGTGAATCACCTGGTGATTTATCAAGTGAGCATGCTATTAGAATGGTTGCTCTTTTTGATAATGAAGAGGTAATTTTTTCTTGCAGTATTTTTTACTTGTTTTTGGGTTGGGTAGTGCTTTGGTTATACTTTCCTATTATTTTATGGTGAAGGAAAGCAAGGGGGGATCGTTTTATACCCCATTATTACAATATCGTACCAAGTATTGGAGCGGGTGTCACAATCACCCCTTCTTGGGACCCAGCGTCCTCGCTGGCGTAACCCACAGACTTGTGCACGCTCCCACACTTAATTCTGGCCGGGCTCTGGCTCTGATACCAATCGTAACACCCCGCTCCAACACTTGGTACGATATTGTCGCTTTGGGCCCAGCCCACGCGGTTTTGCTCTTGGACTCCTCCCCAAAAGGCCTTATACCAATTGAAGACACACATGCACATATAAGTACATCACCAGACCTATACCCGGGCGATGTGGGACGTCACATTATTGGTCAGTGCTTCTTGTGGTATTTTCTCAGCTCCAAAGTCCTTCCCTAATTGTTATATCAGATACAAGAAATGCTATCAGCCCATAACGGAGCGGTTGTCCTCTTAATGTGGGATTCTTGGAGGGGTGGACTGAAGTTGGGCATTATCTGCACATAATTTACCATGCTCAGTGATAGAGCTTTACTAGTGTACCAAGCAATTTGACATATGCTATTATATAAAATTGTTCTATAATTGTCTTTCCCCATGTTATTTGAGTTATTTTTCCATCGAGCAATCCACCTCTTCCATAAAACCTGCCATGGCCTTGTACATCCCATAGGGTATGACATCCCTGCTCCAATGATTCTTTTAACACTTGATACAGTGAGATCATTGACTGGAAAAAGACATATGTTGTACCTGATGTGTTATTGTTCCAGGATTGATCTCAAGCATTCTTATGGTACTGTTAAGTTCACTCTGGCATGTTCACAAGAATCACAACATATTCTGTCTACTGTTGGTGTTTTCTGTTATGTTTGTTTGGTGTTCATTGGGTGATGCCTGCTTCAGTTCGGGATGTTCTGTTTTCTTGGAGGAGTGTGTTGGTTGGCTCGCACGGTCGTCTTTTTTGGAGGGTGGCTCCTCTTTGTCTTTGGTGGACGTTATGGATGGAACGCAATAGGCGTTGTTTTGAGGGTATTGAGTCCCCAACGAGGGTTGTAAAAGATAATTTTATTTTCTGTCTGTTTAGTTGGGTGGAAGGGCGTAATTGTAGTTCCATTGATGAGAAAATTGAGTTTATGGGTTCCCTCGGCCCATAGAGGTTGATGTATGGGATGCATTCCCCTATTGAATGCGTTTTTTTTTTATATAAATTACTTACTTATCAAAAATATATATATATATACATTTCGTACATTATGTGGTTGTTGATACCTTTCATTGTACAGGTTGGTTCAGATTCAGTTCAAGGAGCTGGTGCACCAACCATGTTTCAGGCCATGAGAAGAATAGTTGATTGCTTAGCTCGTCAGTATGTAGGGGAAGGTGCTTTTGAGCGTGCAATTCGCAGATCTTTTCTTGGTATGTCCTCTAGTGGACTCTTGGCTCCAATTTAGATAAATTTCATCTCCATTGGTGCATTTGCATTTCTGATTTCTTATTTTGCATATCAGTGTATGTGGAATCGTTTTCTTAATCAGAGTTAGCTTAAAGCAAAGGATCTTTGCATTCTATACAGTTTTAGCTTTACTTTACTAGAATACCACATACATGCATTATGCTTAATGAAGAGGTGCACTAGTAAGCATCTGAAATGTATACCTATATTTGATCATAATATTTTTATTATTATCTTTTCATTTATCTATATGTGTTGTTATAGTGCAGGACTGTGGGTTTACTTAATCCCAGGTGATTGGATTTAGGCTTTGCCGAGTCTGTGATTGATTAGTTATACAGGATAAGTAATGTTTTCATCTAAAGGAAGATCACCTGCCCTTAACTTTTTATTTGGCAAAAATGCCTTCAAAAGAAATCTCTCTCTCTCATTTAACCACCCTTATTGTTTAGCCATGAAATACGGAGTTGGTAAAGTGACATTCCTCTCTTTCAATATGTCTCTGTATACAAAAACAAATCTTTATATGACTATGGTATTTAATAATGTATCAACCACATTATCCAATTACTGTACTAAGAGTAGAGGTTCACACTTCACAAATCGCTTTTTCAGTTTGCAGATTTCACCTATCACCTTGTTTGTAGCGTGGCCTTTACTCTATGGTTCATTTTGATTCAGAATATGTAGTTATCAGGGATTTTGAATGTGCACAAGGGGAAATTCTCAGCACTTGTCCATTTTATGCTATATTTAGGAAAGCCTCCATAGTTTTATATCGTCAAATTCTGTGGATCCCAGGTTCAACTTATAGTAGGCCTGAAGTCCACAGTTTAGTGCTTGTCGCTGCAGGATTGTTTTGTGTTTGAGGTCTCAATTGTGTGAAAGGACTACATACAACAAAGCTTTGTGAATCCCATTAGAAGCAAAAACTGCAATTTATTAGGATTTGGGATGCTCGATACTAATTGTCATGTTTATTGGGCAAGGGCATCTTAGATGTAATTGCAGAGAGAGATTCTCTGCATATGAAGATGCTTAGTGTTCATAGAGAGAATGAAGAGCGAAGGGACAAAATGAAAGGGTTAACTTGTGGAAGATTCAAAAGCATGTATCTCTGCAATGTGCTCTTGTCCACATTATTTCCACAACTTATGTTTTTCTTAGTATAATGAGTTTAGATATTGACAGTTATTCAAACTTATTGGGCCAATGTCTAATTTCTATGTCATGTATTACAACCATCTGAAAAGCTGCAGGGTTAAATTCAACAGAGATAGGGTCTGATATGTGAAATTGCCAAATCCCAAAAAAAAAAAATGAGTGTGTTTTATGTAGTTTGATTATAAGTATGAGTCAACTTTACTGAGCTGGTTTTGATGCTTAATGTAGTGTCTGCCGACATGGCTCACGGAGTTCATCCAAATTTTATGGAAAAGCATGAAGAACACCATCGTCCAGAATTGCAAAAGGGTCTTGTTATCAAACACAATGCAAACCAGCGCTATGCAACAAGTGGAGTTACAGCTTTTCTTTTCAAAGAAGTTGCAAAAATTCATAACCTTCCAACTCAGGTGATTGCATTTTCACATGACACGTCGTGAATAAAGGAAGTACTTCAAATTTAGTTCTTTATTTATCTGATTGTTTTCTCTAGAACATTTAATTCTGAAAATGATACTCACTGCCAAGTGGCAACAATATGGTGGTTATGGGGATCGAATCACCATCATGCATTCGCCTGATGGTTATGGTGCTATGTTAATATCAGTTCTAAGCATTCATAGTAAATTCGTTTTACAAGTCCAAGTTGGTTTCATATGGTGGGAGATGTCCCTAATTTAAAGTTTCACCATTTGAACCTTGAAACTATGCATGAGAACATCAATGAAGGTGGACGTGGTAAATGGGAAGGGCAATCAAAATATTCTTGTCTTCTAATTGTTAATGGTCGTTTCCTTTTCAAGTTTACTATTGGATTCACATTGGCCCTTTGAGTAATGTGCGAGTTAAAAAATTGCTAGGCACAAGAAAATTCGTTTTCTTGATTTTGGAAATATCATACCACATAATTTGTATCCGGCAAGTAGTATTTTGGCCAATGAAGTCTTCAAAATCATAATAGATGACAGATGAAGTATCCATTAAACATGTTCTTAGACACCTATTAATGATGAGATATTGAGTGACTAGGTCTTCCCTTGACATGGAAGAAATATTGCCTTTTTGAAATGACATTTTATCGGAAAATTTGTCAGACACATTCTCTACTGTTGTCTTTGATAGTCATATCAGTAAAAGTTGAGTTTGCTTGTCCAATTATGCGCAGGAATTTGCAGTGAGGAATGATATGGGATGTGGATCCACCATAGGTCCCATACTTGCATCAGGGGTTGGTGTTCGTACAGTTGATTGCGGCATTGCTCAGCTGTCCATGCACAGGTATAAAATTCATTTGCTTTCTTGAACTTACATATTCATTAGCTTAGTTAGAGCTTGTATGTACCTAGTTTCGACGACAACTAAGTAATTTGTAAAATGTATCGTCAAACTTATATATGTATTGGAGAAAGTAAAAGAATGATTAATTTTGTTTGGGTGGATTATCTGGACTAGTGTTCTGGTAGCTGCAATTTGTTGATTAAAGTTGGGAAAGTAGTTTTTCAAGTTTTAAGAAATACCACTCTTCATACCACTTTTAGATTGTGCAATTTACTTGTAACCACATATAGATGGCCGGGTCAGATTTTTTATTTCTTGTAATTTTATGCACACCCTCGCATTTAAAATAGGGATTTGATGCATAGCTTACTGTACTGTACATTTTAGAAGTTGAATGGCACAAGCTTGATCATAATTTGATGGCCATTTACTTGTTATGAGACCTTGTCCTGTTTATGGGAAAGATTGTGAACCCTTTTGATCACTCCATGTCTATGCGCTACGTTGAACCAATTATTCCATGCTACTGTAAATCTTTACTAGAGAATGTGAATGAGA
The DNA here is from genome assembly GCA_963922005.1 of Cornus suecica. Taxonomy (NCBI): domain Eukaryota; kingdom Viridiplantae; phylum Streptophyta; class Magnoliopsida; order Cornales; family Cornaceae; genus Cornus; species Cornus suecica. The sequence continues at coordinate 4,773,739 of OY998244.1, read as the reverse complement.
TGTCCTCTTCATGCTATGGTCCAATGTTGAAAAGAGACCAATACACTATTTCACATTTTATTGGTGCTTTCTTTGTGCCGAGCTACTATTCATGTCTCTTTGATTGCAGTGTGCGAGAGATATGTGGGAAGGAAGATGTTGATATTGCTTATAAGCATTTCAAAGCATTCTACAAAGAATTCTCAAACATAGACAGGAAGTTAAATGTGGATTCTTGATTACTCAACCAAAGAAGTATATTAATTTGTAAGTTCAATTTGTAGCCCCATTCATTTGTCCAAGAGTGAGAAAGAGACTGTTGTCAATATATTCATTTTGCCTCTTGAAATATAGTGTGGGAAAACATGAATGCATTTGGTGCTGACAGAAACTATGGTGAAAATAAAGACTTATGTATTCATACGGTTTTGCAGAAAACATGAGAGGAATTGGACATTATTTATTTGTTTTCACGTGAACAAGTTTTGCGGGAATTCATTGGATGTGAAGTAGAAGTGGAGCTCTGGTTGAAGTCAAATTTCGGACTTTGACCTGGATTTGTTTCAGAAAGTTTCTGCTTCAGCTCGGATAGCAGAACCTGATTCTCCCGGGTGAGCTCTTCAGCTTTCCTCCGTAGCTTCTCGTTTTCCCAGATAATCCGACAGTTCTGCAAGTACAGCTCTGAATTTTGATCCTCCATGGGGAGAACTCGTAAAGCCCCTGAAACTGAAGACGAGAGATGCTACAATAAATCTGGTAATTCCTCACCTAAACGAAAGCAAGTATCTTTCAAGAACGAAGATGTATCAAACAAAAATCTAAAGACCTTGATAATACTTGAAATAGTTAGCAAATGTTGGGTTTTTTTTCCCTTGAAATTATAATGAAACAAGAAACTGAGGCAAGTGGATATGATTCTATGACTGAGATCAGTGATGATGTAAGAGAAAAGGGGAATCTTTCTGTGTGTGTGAGTGAATAGTCGACGTCTTTATGACGTAAGCGAGTAAATACACACCCTTTTGAATCTTCAAGAATGAATGAGGGGATGAAGCTCTGTACCTTGAATGAAAATGAAGTATTGGGGAGGCAAGCGCGTCAATGAGAGCTGGATAATGATTTTGATCAATATAAGATATATAAATACACACACCACACAAGTGTAATGATTAGGTAAGAGAGACAATACACTCGGGAAACGACATGGGATCACTTGAAACAGCAAGCAGCCGTTTGGAAAGCCCCATTGTCTGCTAAAAGTGTGATGGATTTTTGTAGACTTTAACCGTTAAACAGAGAGAAGAGAGGAGAGGAGAGTAGCTTTTTGAGAAAAAAAGTGTACTTTATGTACTGTGCACGGGGAAGTTGCCTGTGGTTGTGATACAAAGTATAAAATCTGGAGTCGTCCTTGCTTGGGGAACAATATGACGGTTGGAATGTTGACGTACATGTATATATATATACACATATATATGTATAGACAGAGACAGATGCATGTTTTTGAGGTGAGGTTGTGAGCACACGTGATACAGCTGAAGGGTAAGTGAGGTTCGGAATGTTCATGTCATGACTTTCTCGCTTATAATCATTGCAACATACTAGATGAGATTTTCTTGGGGAAAAAAAGATAAGATTTGGGAAGTGTATAATCAAATATTCATTGCTTTAAGAAGTCATTAATAACATCGTAAATGTAGTGTTGACATGGATCCATATATATATATATATATATATATATATTTTGGTTTTTAACTTACAGCCGTGAAACGGCTTCAAGCCTTTTTAACATGTTAGAACCAATTTGAATGGAAAGAAAAATATTACTCCCTTGTTTCGAAATTTAACCAAAATGTATAATCTTATAATTTATCAAATTATTTTTCTTTATTAACTTCAAAAAGAAATGGATTCAATTAAAAACTACAATTACATTATATTATTAAGGAACAAAATTAAAAATACAAAATTATTAATAAAATGTTAAAAAGTCAAACTTGGACAACTAATTTGGAATTGAGATAATAACATCTTTCACTAGTTCAACTCTGGATTGAAATTTTTTCAAAATAACATAAAAATAGAATTCACGGCTACAATTAGGGGTGACAATTTGTGTCTGTGGATCGTGTTCATGTTGGGTTAAAATGGGTCGTGTTGAAAAAGACATGGTTAATATACATGTCAAATATGCTCAACCTTAACCAAACCCATTGATTTAACAGGTAACCCGACTCAATCCATGTAATATGTTTAACCTATTTATCATAAATATTAAATTAAATTTGACATGATCCAACATAAAACAAACTATTTAACTTGTTTATTATCAAAATCAAATTGAATTTGACACGACTTAATTACAACTTATTGATATATTTCAACCCATGACCAATTAAAGAAAAGAATATATATATATATATATAATCGTGTCACACGGGTTGTTCGGGTTACTCGAGTTTGACCCTAACCCGACACTAATATTTTTGTATCGTGTTTGGGTAGATCCTTATATAGCTTGAACCCTTTTATGATTAATCCTAACCCTTTTAATTTATGTCGTGTTCGTATTGTGCTATAATATCGTGTCTCATTTTACTAGCTCCAGTTACAATATAATATAATACAATACTTATAAGTTGGAACTATGTATAAGAAAAGTTGGTATAATGAAAAATAACATTTCACAATCGGGGTGTCTGAAACTTTTGCACGGATCAAGTAAGGTGTGGACATTGCAGTCGTCTCACTTTATGGGATCCGTGCATTACTCATGCCTCAATTTTAGGGGATCCGTGCAAGGGGATCTTCCGCACGGATCAAGTAAAGTGTGGACATTGCAATCGTGACTCGACGAATTAGTTACGGCCAGAATATCAATGTTTTCTGAAGCACTGTATCTTGTTTGATATCCCTATTTTAACATTGAAATGTAAATGAATTCGTAGTCACCACTTACCAGAAAACTGAAAATTTACAAAAATATTCAAAACTTATAATTGTTTTTAAGGGTTAATTTCAATAAACCCCCCTATATTATTCACATTAATCAACTAACCCCTTCTGTGTCCATTTTGCCCCCTATACTATTCAATTTCATCAAATTGCCCCCTCATCTCACATTTTGAGTCAAAATGCCTAAACTATCCTCAATAGTATAAGGGGGTTTGTTGATTTAACCATTTAAAAAATTTATTTTTTTTCGAAAACCTGCAACATATGAAAAAAAAAAAATTTCAAATTTTTTTTTTTTTTTCATATTTTTTCCGAAAACCTGCAACATATGAAAAAAAAAAAAATTTCAATTTTTTTTTTTTTTTTTTCCATATTTTTTTCGAAAACCTGCAACATATGAAAATAAAAAATTCAAAATTTCTTTTTTTTCCGAAAACCTGCGACATATGAAAAAAAAAAATTTCAAAATTTCTTTTTTTTCATATTTTTTCCGAAAACCTGCAACATATGAAAAAAAAAATTTCAAAATTTTTTTTTGCAAAAAAGTATTTATTATGTTCCAAAATATGAATTTTTTTGCGAAAAATATATATTATGTTCCAAAATATGATTTTTTGCGAAAAATATACACTATTATGTTCCAAAATATGATATTTTTCGAAATATATTTTTTTTGCAAAAAAAATATACTATTATGTTCCAAAATATGATTTTTTTTCAAAAAATATATATATATATTTTTGAAATAATTCAAATTTTGGAAAATAATATGCTCCCTTTGAAAAAAAAAAATTTCCGAAAAATATATATATATATATTTCTGAATTTATAATTTTTGTGAAAAATATAATTAATTTTTGAAAAATAAAATTTTTAAATGGTTGAATTAACAAACCCCCTTATACTATTAGGGGTAGTTTAGGCATTTTGACTCAAAATGTGAGGTGAGGGGGACAATTTGATGAAATTGAATAGTATAGGGGGCAAAGTGAACACAGAAGGGTTAATTGATTAATGTGAATAGTATGGGGGTTTACAGAAATTAACCCTTTTTTTAAACCCCACTTAAAAAAACCTTCCGTACCCCAATGCATGGAGGAGATATTGTTTCTTGCTTTCAACAGCCAAACTTCAACAAATAATGGAACCACCTCAACATTTTGCATATGTGACATCGTCTACATTAAGAATTATATATGAGATAAATCTAAAGAGAAGTAGAGAGGTTAGAGGATAGTTTTTTGTTCACACAAGGTCTCCACTATCAACAACTCAGATTTCCTCACTCAGCTCTTTTAGGATATATAAAATCAAAGATCAAGCACCATCTCAAACCAGCCAAGCTTCTTACTTCCACAGTATCAAGCATGAATTCTTGGCTCCAAGTCCACACCAACACATACTTGCATTCTGTAAAACATGCTGGAAAAACTTTCAAAAAAAAAACATGCTGGAAAACATCAGGTTTCCGTAGTTCATGTCCACTTCCCCACAAGCATCCCAACTTAAGCTACTATGCTTAAGTTAAACATTTGTAAACAAGCAATGTTGTATCTCTCTTTCCTAGCCTCCAGATTTTCGGAATTATCACAACGACTCTGAATTTGCATAACCTTCAATCCGTTGTGCCATTTCCATGACCACTGCTAATGCAACTTTAACTATAGAAAGAGTCTTCTGTCCGCAAGTTTTGTAGGATGTCTGTTTAATAAATCAACTTATTCATTCACAATAAAAAGAGTTTAAAAAACAAAGAGCTTGTTAGAAGCACTTAAACACATTGCTCAAAAACAATGAAGAGAGAGTGCAATAACATACTGTATAGCTTTTCAAGTAAATGACATAAATGTTACCCGGACATAGTAACAGATACAGCGAGGTCTTAAAAAATAGAAATTGACTACTTTTGACAAGAAAGAACCTCAAGAGGATGGACAGTTGTTGGAAATGGATAAAGCTCCCAACAATAATACCATTTTTTGTCTGAAAAAATAGGTTTAGGAACAGGAACAGGACCAGGACCAGGACAAGGACCTTTGTCCTCTGCAAATCATGTTGGTATTCAGATTGGCAATATTGACAGATTAAATTTTTTCTTTTAACTAACAAATTATTGTACTCCAAAGGACCGAAACAAATAAAACTGAGAAAAGAAAAAAGGAAGTAGAGGTACAAACACAATATAACTACATAAAAAACTACACAAAAAACGACTAATATAATAGTCACTATAGACCGGAGATGCCATTCTGCTTAGAACCACAACAGCTTCGAAAAAAGCACCTCACCAACATATTTCAATTTTACATTTAGGGTCTAAAAACCTTCATGAATACTGGTATCTTCTCTATCCAAATGCTTCAAGGCGTGGCCGGTGGCACCATTTAGAAATATATTATTATTTACTTCACTTTTCTCCAACACACTCCAACCCACAAGCAATCGTAATGTTGATTAAAAAGTATTATAGATACAAAAAGAACAGAAAATGTATCACTAAGAGACTAATCTTTTTCAGAAATCAAATGATCCAGTGTTGTACTCATTGCTCTGACCAAAAAGGAAAAGGACACAATCAAAAGGACTAGGTTAACCCCAAAATCTCGTTTCACAAAGGTCTCACAAACCAAAATTAGTCAAAGTCTTTTAGAGTGACCTAATGAAAACAAGCCATTCATGTTCTTCCACACCCCAACACCATCAAACTCCCCAGTCATCTCAAACTTCTATAGCATTTTAATGGAACATTTCCAAATCTTCAACACTGTATTACTCAAAAGCCATATAACAGAAGTTCATTCTCTTATGCGCCATACTATTGGTAAACATAGATTTTTGATCCATCAAGGAATCTAATAAACAATCTCTATAGAGCTAAATGCAGAGTACTGACACCAAGGATCCATTCATCAATTTCATGTTGGGACACAAAGCTCTGTTTCTCTCATCCAAATACGAGTATTACTTTTGGAGTGCAATTCTTGTATTTCAATGCTGACAGTCTAATCAGTCCAATGCCAATGGTGCCTTATTAGTTAAATTCCCTAATTGTCTCCCTTTGCAGTTCTCAATTATTTTACTCAGCCTTAACAACCAAAAACAAGTTTACACTATCTTAGAGGGAAAAAAGGGCACTTCAACATCAGGGGCTGCAAATGAACCGAGCTGGCTGCTAAGCCATGCTGTGCAGTGAAGTGTTCAGACACGGCTCATCAAATGCAGGGAGGTGCTCAAGCTCAGCACATTTTCGAAAGAGATTTCCCTAGCCAAAGGGTAGGCAGTTTTCAAGCAAACTCAAGCTCCGCTTGATTAAGCTTTTTAACACATAATAACAAACAATTATAGGTCATTATTGTGTTTGCATGTGTGCATAAGTATACGTATGTGGATGAGTACGCGTACACCTGGTAGAATAAATAACCATCTTGTATTGATGGGCGATCTGCACCTAAATCTTTGATTCCACAATTTCATGATATCATAGACCACTTCTATCAGTGTTTCAGTAGCCAATGAGTTGTATCCAACCTTCCGGTTGGTGCTGCAACTGCAGGACTTCATTGCCATTCAATTAATGTTACGATTAGGTTTGATGGGTTGGAGAAAGAGAAAGTAACAAGGGAGTATGGTTCACATGATAAAATTATATAGTAGAAGGGCATATAAAATTAGACGGTTTAAGCTGATTTAGTTTCAAAAGAGATCAAAATGTCGAATATAAATTGAAATTGGGCTCGATTTTGTCTGCCAGTCTGCGAGTTAAGACGAAACTAGATAGCTAATGAATATTCCTAATTTGACCTAAATATGGAAGATTACAACACACATACATTCATGAACTTCAGTTGTTTGAGCGCATTTCTTGAAAAATATATTGGACCTCAGTTTATCTACTGCATAATTGAATATAAACCCTACTGCATAATTGAATATAAACCAAGCCTAAGCTGTTTACAAACAGCTTAGTTCGTTAGCAGTACTAATTACATGAAACCCCCCATCAAGACCTCAAACTTGGCATTTGGCTGAAGGCTCATCTTGACAGAGGCACTTGTCCAATATAAACGATCTCATAATCCTTGCCTAAACTGAAGAATTGTCTTGATACATCCTGTCCCTAAGTCAACTCACATTGGTAACCTTAAATAGCACAGATAGGTGATTAAAGAGCGGAGCAGCCAAATAATCGTTGAGTTATCACTTCAAACAAGGCCAAAATCTGCCCTGTCTCCTCCCTAGTCAAGACCTAGAAGATGGATATATTTTAGTCAAGTATGCACTGCTCTCACATGAACCATTTTCAGAAACTCCATTTCACAGGAGTACTTCGTCCAAACTGTCCAAAATAGTAACAAAAAGATACAAATGAAAACCAAAACCAAATATCTGCACACTTTATTATGTGGCTCACAATTTTATTTCAACAGATCTTATAGTAGATAAAAAATGGGTATCAGAGCTTTGAAAAATGAAGATAGTTGACTGCACATTACAGACATGCCAAAAGCAAATGACTACCTCTCCTGAAAATTATATATTTCCTAAATGACGGTTTATGGGACAGAAGTATTACGAGTATGACATATCTATGGTCAGACACGGATTCAATGAAGGCCCAGTAGGGGATGGCGCCCCCACTGATTTTTTTTTTTACATTTTTTATCCTAAAATTTAAGATATTTAGCATTTAGCCTCCACTGAAATTTTTTACCCTTAAATTTAAGATATTCACATTTAGCCCCCACTGACCACAAATCCTAGATCCGTCCCTGTCTATGGTACTCAAAAAAAAAAAATTTTTGGGGGTGGGGGGGGGGGGGGAATGTACTAGAAAGCTATGCATCTAGATAACAACAAAAGGGACTATTGCTTGGAAATGAAAAAAAAAAAAGGTTCTTATAATATTACGAAACAAGGAATGAGGGATACCTTCATCAGAACAAATAATATACATTCTCAGCTCTGGCAAATTCTTTTCTTACTTTTCTTCACCATCATCGGCAGTAACAAGGAAAACTCTCAAGGAGCTCATCCATACAGTGTTTTGCCAAGACCAGTGACCTCCATCAAATAAACTAGGTAGCTCTTATTAAAACCAAGATTGTTGCAAGGAAGAAATAGGGCTATTGGGATTGATGTGTCTGCTCCGCCCCACCTTCATTGCTTATGCCTGCACCCCGCTAACATGTGCTGCTACAGCAGCATCCCTGCAATCTGAGGTCACTCGAGCAGGGTGCAGGCATGGCCCAAAGCCCTTACCGGGGCCGGGGTAAACCATAACTAGCATCAGGTTGCTGCATATGAGACTGCATAAAAACATATAAATAAGAGGGATTAAGAATATGTAATGGGGAATGACACCAAAGAGAAATGAAATTTGTCTTATGTCAAATTGTTGATGTCACAAAACCAACCCCATAATTGTTTTAAGAGAATGCGGTACATGCCTTATCAAGATAGTAACATATTATGGTAGGTTAAATTTATCAGCAAGATCCTAAATAATATTAATTACACTAGAAAAAGAAAAGTCATTAAAATTGCCACACCTGTAGAAAGGGTTGATGAACGTGTTCATGAGAATGTAACAACGGCATGCCAGGGCACTGAAAATGATACTGGGGCGAGTGTAAGAACAGAGTAGATGTAGTTCGGGAACCGACATGATTGGGACCAAACGGTGACATCATGAACTCTGGATGACCATACCCAATCCCTGCAGGAGCTGATGCTGCAACCCAAGGCCCAGGTAGATGCTGAGGAAATGGTCGAGGTTGGTGCTCAGAAGAGATGTGATGTCTATGAACCAATCCAAGCTGTGGAAATTCAGCATTGTAGTTCAATGCAGGAGAGTACATAGGTTGAATAGTGTAAGGTCCTCCACTGAACGCAAACCCAGGATCAAATCTTTGCACATATCTGGGAATAAACATATACTGCTGCATTAAGGTTTACCAACAAATAAGAGGTATTGGTAATCTTTACTATTTCTTAAGCTACTTATTATCTAATTACAAAACAGTGATTTCAAATCCAGGCAATATCAGACAGTAAGAATTATGTGTTTGCATCTCAAAAAATATGAAATAAAAATAAGAAACAAGAAATAAATAAACAATGTTGTGAGTGAAGAGTGTTGTACCGACCACAGTCAGTCAGACAGTGGATGTTGTACCGACCACAGTCAGTCAAACCTGAAAATTTCAAAACAAAACAAAAAAATAAAGTGGCTACAGAAATTATAAAATCCTTAGGGATTGTAAGTGAATGCCAGCTAGACATCTGGCAGGAGGAAATATAAAAGAATAGAACTTTTCAAAAAGAACTATTCGAAGCTAAACATGTTATAGATCATCCATTCTAAGATTAGCTAAGATAATTTTCATCACATGGAAGAATATTGTATAAAACAGTAGATGATGATGGAGCCTCGTTCCCATCTATAATAGCAATAGTAAAATTACACCACTCTGGGTGAAAGAGTAATAAAATAAGATTGCCATGCCCTCGTAATTTTTAAATATAAGGACTCAATAAAGAAGGGAACCAAACCATCGTCAAGATAGGAAAAAAAGAAAGATTGACTAGTTATTTATTTAGTTCTTGGAAAGGGTGGAATGAATAGTATTACCTCTCATAGCTTCTGTCATAATCAGGGTCCTTGCAATCAACTTCACGGTCTCGAAAGATAGCCACCCTGCTATTTGTTTTAAACCTACCAACTGGTTCTTCTGTCCTAACTCTAGGTGATCTACTGCTGCCTATTGAAAAATCAACTGAGCTCCTATCAGTGTTCATATCAAATCCACCTGGAAGAGATTTTTCTTCTATCTTCAATATCCCCAGTGCACCGTGACCGAAACTCTCTTGAATTTTTGGTTCACTTTCAGATTTTTCAACAACTCCCGCACTAGAACTACTAGTGTTAGAGTCAAATATCCGTGCACGGGCTTTGCTGTACTCCTCTTTTCTTTCCTCCATGCTTTTAGAATTGTTGGTCTTTAAGCATTTTGAATTTGCATCGCTAATCATCTGTGACCATTTCTGTGGCCTCTGTTTAATTGCAACCTTAGTGACCCCACTGTCTTCTGTTGGTATGTCCACAGGGACGTCTGCTAAACGAATCAGAGGAAGTCGACTGTCGGTAGTCTTCCTGACAATAATTCTGGAACCAGAACCATCAGGTAAACTATTGTCCAATAAAACCATTGACTGGAGTGAATAGTGCAGTGCTACTCGGTGTGCAGCCAACCGTAGGTAGGACGTAGGCAGCTGCTGGAATTCCATCTGCTCTCGAGTAGGATCCTGGATGAACTTCTCGACATCTTGCTCCATCCGTAGAACTGAAGAACAGATATAATATTTATTCATTTTTCATTTGTGTGAACAGGATATTCATAAGAAACCAACACACTGCGGTCAGAGTTTTTTACAAAACAAAAAACACATGAAAAAACTAACGGATACTTGATTGCCAACATAAAAAAATTACCTCATAGTTAAAATTACATGTGTAAAGTGCAAAAAAGAATTTAAAAAAAAAAAGAAAAGGAAAAGAAAAACTGTTATATAAAAAATGTGCAAGAAAACCCAAATGTTCATAGAATAAAAAAAAGAAAATAATAAAATGACCGAATAAAGATATTCTCTCAAATTGAAGGCTGGAATACCTAACATGTTCTTAAGACAAGAAATATATAAAAACACACAAAGAAAAGCTCTCTTTTTGGAAAAACAAAAAGGGTATTTAGGAATTTTGGCAAGCAAATTGGTTAAAATTGACCGTACAGATGTAAGGGGCAATTTGCATCTGGGGTCCCAGGCTCAGGGTATCTAAATACCATTTGTATAAATAGGCCATTGATCTATTTCCGCCTTGCACGCTCATCAAACAGCTATCCGCGCTTCCTCTTGTGAGTGACCAAGAAGAATGATAAGGATATAGAATAGATAATTGCAACAGAACAGTTTCAGGTGCGCAGGGATGTTTATGTTTACTGTTTTCATAACATGGGGGTTCTTGCACTTCTACCCTACTTAAAAACTTTCATATTTCAACAATGATACAATTAATGATATTGAAAGGGACACATTCGTTCATAAACCAAACCATTACTAAACCACATACACAACTAGTAAGGGGATAATAATCAGGGTAGGTCACCAATAACTAACAAAATTGATTACCTAACAAATTATATTATTCTAAGTAAGATACAACACCCCAAAGTCTTAATATGCAGCGGTATATATACATGTATATATAATTATACATATTGTGTGTGCGAGTATAATCAAGACATATAAAACCCAATAATTGATAAACTAATTGAGTAAATCAAACGTCAAAATACCAATCAACAGAAGGCCCAAAACACCAAACTTGCCTGAAAGCCGTTCACGAGGCTTCAGCAAAGCTTCACGGAGAAATTGATCGACCGAATTGATAGCATCTTCAGAAACACCGCCCGAAGTAGAAGAAGACGACGCAACTGAAGCCGAAGCCGAAACGCCGACCAGCTCAGGAGGAGAAGTAGACAAAGCAGAGGCTTTATGGGAGGAGAGCGTCAATCGGCTCATACTGGTATCCAAGTCGGCCTCCGTTTGGGCCCCGATGCTCTTCGCAGAGCCCTCCATGGTTGACCGAATTCTAGGGTTTGTGTACTGAATGAATCATCAAATTGAGCTCAGATTGGGGGTTGAGCAAACCCTAGATTCCAAATAGTTGTGAAGATTCATGAGGAGAGGTTGGATTTGAGGGTCGATGAAGAGATTAGGGCACCTGATAGAGAGAGGATAGGGTTTGACGCAGAGCGCGCGAAAGCTTCATCGAGCGCGCGTTTTTTCTGAGACGCGTGTCCTTTCGCTTGTCTTTATGAAGCGTTTTGCATGTGGGGGCTTGTTAGGAAAACCTAACAGCTGGATGCATAGTTTACTACAAGTGGCATTGGTGGGAGACAAAACTGTTCTAGGCCTTGTTGGCATAGCTTTTAACACTCACCTTCTTTAAAACTTTAAAACGTTTCTTTAGAAGATTTTTTTATAATTTTGGTCAAACATCATTTAAATTAATATTTTTTTAAAAAAAAATCAAAAATTACATTTGAAAAATCAACCTTAGTCAATTTATATGAAATTTCTAATGCCAATATATATATCTATATTTATTTTTTGGTTGTATTATAAATTTCTAATGACAATATGGAACTATATATTTATATCATTGAGTTTTTGAAAAACAAAGTTAAAGAACTAATCAAAATATACATTTAGTCTTCAATTCTCTTAAATAAGGAAACAAAATTAAACATATATGTTTGCCTAATGATAATGGATTTTGTGTTAGAATTACAACATAATTGTAATTTTATCATTTCTGTGTTAGAGTTACTCATCTTGATTCAATGTAAAAAAATTATTAGAGTCATTTTCTTTTTGTTTAGATAAAATTTACAAGATTGTTCTATTAAACTGTAAATAATTTCTTAATTTATATTGTGGGGGTAGAATTCACATTGGGACTTCTTCAATCATTAAATGATCAACTATATTTAGTAATTATTTAGAATATTTAGTAAGCATCTTCATTTTAGGTAAAATGACGTATTGTAGAGTATTTAGTAAGCATCTTCATGCACTATATTACTAGTGTATTTATAAGTATATTGTTTTAAATGTGAAAACGCATCTATATATATGTATAACTTTTTTAATTTGACAAGGACAAATAACTTTGTATGCTAGAGTAGTTGATAACTGAAACTATTATAAGAATTTGAGAAAAAGTATGAAGTTTAATATCATTCCTCTTTTATTTATTTTATAATATTTAAATTTATCGAGACAAATTAATTTACTCAATTATTTACTCTCAAATATTTTATAATACCATTTTTTATTTTTTATATCAACATATATTTTTTTAGGAGCACTTTACTACCAACAGATTCCAATACTTGTTTGCCAATTAACCCGAGCATCATATCTCTCTCAAAGTTAAGTTTAAAGTAACGAGTAAAAGTGCACAAAAATGCCAATTTTTTAATTTATTAATGTAATTCAATAATTAATTTTGAATTGATTTAATATCTTTGTAAACATGTAAGTTTGATGACAAAAAATTAAATATGATATAAAATAATAATTTTTTTTTTTGAAATTACATACTAAATAATTAGATAAATACTTCAATAAATTAAAAAATTATACATTGAATACTACTTCACTTAAACCTCAAATTTAGTTTATAAAATTTTGTACTTAATCAATAAATTTTATCAAATAAAAAAATTTATTTAAAAAAAAATGTGACAAAAGCGAGGGTGTTTTATAATAACACAAATTCATTTTGCATCTCTCTATAACCTAGACCCCAAGACAAGAATTCGAATCCATGTTTCGTTCTGACTGCCCTCGTCCATGCCATCCACTGCTACCTGTGATTTTATTGCAAAAGTAAAAACAAAAATAATAAAATCTAAAAAATATTTTTGCATTTCGGCGCGTTACCGACTTGCATTATCTCTTAATTCCAAAAACATATACAAACATATATATATACGCAGAGAGAGAAGAAAAATAGAGGAGCGTTCCAGAAGCAGAAACCAATATTTGCAGAGACCAAATTGGCGATGAAGGGTTTGGGAAGAGTGATAGGGCGAGCCAATTTGTGCAGAAGATTGCAACTCTGTGCAGAAAAGAGTGCCCTAGCTAAATCTCATCGTTATCTATTCACTTATTCAACAACCTCCATAGCTTCTTCTGCTTCCACATCACTCAGATCTTCCTCTACCCCTTCTTTACACTCCTCCCAATGGCCTCATTTCGGAGGTCAGCTCTTTCATCTCTCTCTACAAATATATATGTATGTATTTATGTATGTAGGTACATGGCTTTTCTAGGCATCGCTCATCATGGGGCCATTTTTGTGTTTTTATGAATTTATTTATTTATTTTATATTGTTTATTGAGATAATCTGCAAGTATTCTTGAAGTGCTTATGAAATTAGCTGAAAGTTGGAATTTCCTTGGAAAAAGGGTTAACAATAATTAATTGATGATTTTACTCTGTGTGTGTCTGTGTTTCTTTTTTTCCCTGGTACACTTGATATTCCATCTTTTGATTCTATCAAGAAGAATTAACATATACCCACAAGTTTTTTTTCCCCCTTATATTATGGAAGGTACGTATTGATGAAATTAAAGTATTTGGTGTAATTATATAGGTAGAAGTTGTTGTGGGTATATACTAAATTGAGGAGATATATAGATAAATTGTGTTATGGTTCTGACATTTCTATGGACAGGGCAAAGGAGGACAATGTTTATTCAAACACAATCCACTCCTAACCCTTCATCTCTCATGTTCTATCCCGGTAAGCTGGTTATGGAAGTTGGGAGTGCAGACTTCCCAAATGCTCGTGCGGCCATGAATTCGCCGCTGGCAACTGCGCTGTATGGAGTGGATGGTGAGCTTCTTTTGTGTTCTAAATCTTTGAATTGCGGGCTTCATTTCCGTGTAGTCATGCCACTTTGTTGTGATTAGTTTTAGCTCTACAGTTGCTGTCAAAAGGTTTTGACAATGCTTATTAGGGTTGATACTAACATCAAGGAGTGCACTCATCATGTTTCCCAAGGTTGTACCAATGGGGGTCCTTGGGATTTGATAAATGATACACCTCCGGTCCCAATTTAAGTGTCCACCATGGACCTAATATGGATAAATTTGATAATTCTTTCACTATCGATACAATAAAAATATTATGATTCGTCATCTAAAAATAAATAAAAGAAGAGACATATAAACTAGGACAGAGGGAGTTGTAATATCCTATAAGCGTTACAGTAGAAGTCAAGATAGACGGAGAAGAAAACCGAAACATATTAAAATACTCAGGCATCTAGAATATGTATGTATGCTCAAGTTCACCAGGCAATGGTATTTGTAGCTCAAAAAGTAAAGCTCCTATACCAACAATGTGATGTACAAGTTATGAGGTTGCACAATAGAAAGAGATGTTTATGAATTATGACTAAAGAATGAAGATGAACTGAGAAAGATATCTATTTCCGTGAACAAGAGAGCATGAAACTGTAAATGAAGAGAGGTAAGAAAAGTGTGAATGAAAGAAAAATACATCCGTCATAAGGAAGGGATTGGGGAATCTCTTCACAAGGAAGAGATATCTAAGAGGACCAAACCACTTTTATTTTTATTTTTAAAAAAAATAAAATTGCAATCTACGTTCAGTTTCATGTATAGACGTTATTTCTCTAACTCCTCGAATTGATTAGGTTATTTATTTATATTTTGGTGCTGTTCAATTGCAATAGCTTTAATTTATTCTTGTTTATCATTTTGCTGAATTTACTAAATTTATGTTGAGTTTGACTAATCTCTTGCGTGCTGATGCAGGGATTACTCGTGTTTTTTTCGGATCAGATTTTATAACGGTAACAAAATCAGAAGATGCTTCTTGGGATTTCCTAAAACCTGAAATTTTTGCGGCAATCATGGACTTCTATTCTTCTGGGAAGCCACTGTTTCTGGACTCAAATGCTGCAGCTTCCAAGGACACAGCTATTCATGAAGTATTTCTTTTATCCTTTGTTTTGTTTTCTCTTTGTTTTTTGTTTTTAATTCGCTGGGACTTTGTTATTGACAATATTGGCAATAGACTTTTGCTAGGCTGACCTTCCAACCCTAAAATAGGAAACTACACGCACCAAATAAAACAAATAAGAAATATTTCATATATGCAGGACTCAAGGTATAAGGCACATGCTGCCAGCCATGGGTTAAGCCTTTGTGCCTCAAGTATTCACTTTTTTACGCTACCAAATGAAAAGGTCATCTGTACAGAAATTGGTTTTTTAGTTTAAGTTAATATTTTTGAAGTACTCAAATAATCTGTTTCTTTGCATGATGGAAGGAATTGTAAGGTGTTTCATGATCCTCCCTCATGCAAGTCAGCAACAATGTGCTCCTTTTGGCACCATTTTTCAGGAAATTTTGTGACCTTGTTGTACATATACACCATATCTTAAGTTACAAGAATAAAATCACATGATATGATGTTACCAAGGAATGCATATAAAATGTGTCAAGAGACACAAGCTTTCATTGCCCTGCAAGGTCTGATATTGTATCGAGTTACACAGGGTGGTAAGCATTGTGTGATAAAATACTAATGAAATTGCTCACATTCGATTGTTCATTATTATTTGGAGTATTTTCGACCCCCCACCCGAACCATTCTCAAGACCACCAAGCCCTCTCGAATGAGTTCTACTTGGGAGGTTTTAAGCTTCTCGGATTTTGCTTAAACGGCAACTACCTGAGCTTATGATAGAGGCATATGTTAGCCTGAATGGTCCATGGATCCTTTTTGGAATATCGAGGATTGTCATAGTGGATGTATTCTTCCTTGGAGCTATCTTAAGTTTTTGATTTGACATCAAATTACCGAACCACTTGAGGTTGGTACATGAATCTATAGTTTCCATTTCGATTTATCATAGTATCAGTCGACTTGTTTGTTGTAATTTGCTTCCTTGCCAACTCACCCCGTGACAACTTTAGTCTTCCCTGTTCTTTCCCGAAACCCTTAATGTGAACCATGTCACTTTTTTCTAACTAGACTAGTGCACTTAGTACTCTTGTTTGCATGTCTGTCATGGATGTTGTTTTCCTAGTCCCACCTCCCACATCCTGTATTTAGTTTACAGTTCAGTTTGTGGCATCACTATATTGTGAATGATATTTTAACATAAACAGGCCATGTTTGAATAATGGAGACGGAGATGTATGTGTGATTATTTGTCTAAAATGTTCCTTGAGCCTATTTTGCTCCCAACATTCCGATAGTATCCCTTCGGTTTCATTGGCATAAGCCGTATAACAGATGTCGCACAAAGTTGAATGCTAAACATCCATTTTTCATGTTGTCAGGCTGATTGAAATTAATCTAAACTTATTGTGCCATGCTAGTACATGAAAAAAACATAGGTTAAAGAAGGTTAAACCAGAGACACAATAATTGGAACTCGGATTCTAGTTTTCAACGACCATATGTGTTACTCAATGCTGTATAAATCCTAAAGGCGTGGCCATCTTTCTCGTGCTTGATATTGCAGGATGATTCGGAAACTGTTGCAATGATCAAAGAATTATTGGAGACTCGCATTCGACCAGCAGTGCAAGATGATGGTGGGGACATTGAGTACATGGGATTCGATACGTATGCTTCTTTCCCTTCCGTCAGAAGTATTTGTTGATTATTGTGGACATAATTGTGTAACATCTTTACTTTTGCCTTGGGGCTAATGTAATATTGTTGTATATATTTTCTTTCCTCAGAGAAACTGGAATAGTCAAACTTAAAATGCAAGGAGCATGTAGTGGCTGCCCTAGTTCAGCTGTGACTTTGAAAACTGGCATTGAGAACATGCTGATGCATTATGTACCTGAGGTATGGTCCATAATCTGAATCTCAAACTTGTTCCTTTTACCATTATGGGTCGGCCCTTGTATGACTGTACCGTAAAAAGAGGATCATTTAAACACAGTTGTTACATTGTACCATATCAACAATTTATGACTGGCATACTAATTGCAACACTTTATCCCTGACTACTGTTTAAGTTGTCTTGTTGGGAAAACATCTTGAATTTGCGGTGGCTGATTGCTTGGTTGATTAAATGTCTTAGAACTAATTTGAGAAAAATAACAATGGAATGTGAATTCTCTAAATAACTGTATTTTTCGTTTTGCTGGTTAAATAGAGATATTCTCATCCTTACCCCTCATAGGCACCAAAAAGGATCTTCAGTTGGTTCTATGTGTAGCCAATATTTGGTCTATATCTAGTAGCTCAGAACTCATTAGTTTGTACTTTCATGTCAGATGTCCTTTGCACTTTTTAACATGGTTGTTTTTTCTGTTTTTCTTTTTGGCATTTTACCCTAAGTTGTATGATTTAATTTGATATGTCGATTTTGGTTTGGATTATTAGGAAGAGTAAGGGTGGTAGATATTATAAAATCATTAAGGGCAAAACCAGTGCACGTCTGCACGAGGCTCTGCCAAATTGGGTTCTTGGGGGAGAGAGATGCATGCAGAGGTGGAACCATAGATCTTTTTGAGAGGGTCATGGTTGAAAAAAAAAGGAAGATAGATTTTAAAATAAAATCATAAAGATCGTAATTTAAATTATGTGGCTTGTTTGACAAGTGTCGGTCTAATATACTACCTTTTTTAGTCCTTTAGTTGTGCTACTGTTCTTTAGGTTATCGTAGATGTGTAAGAGATCGAATTTACTTTACATTCTTTTGGATGTAAAATTGTGGGATCATGAATATATGGTGAGAATTATAGAAGGTTGAGTGGGTATATGAGTGTTTGAAAGAATCAATACATTAGTTTTTCTTTCCTTAGGAAAAAATGAATATATTAGTTGTCACTAGTGCTGTGAGGTCCTGTAGGATATCTTTACGTTCTTTATTTAATATGACCCTAGTTTTGTTTTGTTTAATAAGAAAAAAATTCAGGAGGAATTTCTGTTAGCACCTTACACCTTTTACATGTCAAGTTGTCAACCATTAAAACTTGTAGGGGCAACATGCATGAAAGGATGGTACTTAGCTAGGAAGTGTAACTATCGAACTTCACAACTGGTGTCAATGGAAACCTTGTGATTTCTGTGCATTATTTAGGCCACCGAACTCTGACGTCTTGAATCATATTCCTTCCAGGTCTTAATAGACGATATCAACAAACAAAGGAATGGGAAACGAGTGGAACGTCGATGCTTCACGAGCTCTTCATCATTCTTCACTGCTAATAGCAAATGCCTTAGTATTATCCTGTTCTTCTCGTTGTCCCTCGCTGCATTCCCAGCCAACTCTGGAATGAACCTATAATTTGCAAACAAAAGTCCCCAATTTATTAATGTGAAGTGAAAATTTGAAAGCGACTTGAAGAAGAACAAATTAAGGCAAAAAATCCACTTTCATAATGAATAGAACTACTAAAAGCAAAATCAAACGATGAATTTAGTTCATCTCTCTCATTTCTAGAACCTAGACAATATAGAAAAAGAAACCTATCAAATTCAACAAGAAGTCACATATTGGAGAAGAAGGCTATTAGTGTGCGAGTTCTAGTGGCCTCCTTCAAGAAGTGTAACTGTCGGACTTCACACCAGTTGTCAAAAGGAACCTTGTGATTTCTGTCCATTATATAGACTTGTATTTGCATATGGTTTTGTCTATCGGCGATAAATTTTGAATAGCCAATCCCCATTTCCTTTTTGATTAGTGAGTACTGTACCTTTAACCCGATATATGGTATGGTTCTCAGATTTACTTTCCCTATTCAAGACATCTTCATTTTCTGTGAGAACTGGTCGTGCAGACATGCACATGATTTCAGCCCAGTTGCCGTATTTTATTTTATTTTTTGTTTGAACGGTAAAGCAAATACAGACCCATTTTGCATCCGTAGGTGCTAGAACACTCGGTCTCTCCATTAGGGAGATTTCATACCGTCTATGTACCGTAGTTTTTGTGTTGGTTGAACTGTCTAGTGGAATCCTCTTCTTCCCTGTCATGCTTGCTAACCAAACCTGCTGTGTCTACAGGTTAAAAGCGTGGAACAGGAACTTGATGATGAAGATGAAGAGACAACATTAACGGAGCAAGTTTGATTAGTTGAATTTACAATTATGTCAATTTGCAGGAAAAATAAAATAAAATTAGAATCATGTTTTTGCGATGATATGTAGATTAACAATGCTAATGTAATACTAGAAGTCCATTCACTACTTGTGTATATTGGTTGAATCTATGAGACTGAGCTAAAAGCACTAATAAGTGGTATCTTTTGTGGGGGTAAGCGGTTCAATACGAGTTCATAGAAATTTTTATTGTAAATGGTGCTGAAACTTATGTTTTATTTTTTTAAAGCGCTTTTGCTGTGTACACGCTTTTTATTTTGGGTGCTTCCTATGATTGTTTTTGAGATTGGAATGGAGGCGGTGTTTTGCACGGATTCTGGGATTAGTCACGGATTCTGGGATTAGTCAGGTAAAACGTTTTCATTCAAGATGTGTTCATTTTTTTATATCGGAATGGAGGAGTCGTTTTGCATGTATCCTGGGATTAGTCAGGTAAAATGTTTTCATTCTGGGTGTGTCCATTTTTTTTATATTGGAATGGAGGGGGCGTGATCCCCAATTTTGAAAAAGATTGTGTAGAGTTGTCAATTTAGGAAAATATTTGAGAAATATGATTATTGGTCAGTAATACTGTTCCTTGTTAGCCTATCTTTCAATCAAACTCTAGAAAAGCAGAATTTGATATCTTTCAATCAAACAATCTCATTTATTTCTATATCATCCATATGTATCATATAAGGGTCCACTTTCACCCACCTGCGAGCATGCCTTAATGAGGGTTTGGCCGAAGTAGCTGAAAAAATATGATTTTTCTTTTGAAACTCACGACCACTCTCAATCAAAATAAATACAAAGATACAAAAACTTAGCCATTACATTATTGGACCTTTGTAAATCAATACCAAATTTCAATTATTTTGATGTGTGTGTCTATATATATATGTTTATATATACAAATATGACAAAGAGAGGACCCTCGGGGAAAAATGAAAAAGGAAAAGGAAATACAGTTGGTTGCAACAATTTAGTAGTACACAATATAACTATTATTCACAGTGAGGAGATTTATGGTTATTATGTAATCAAACCTTTATGGGTTAAGAGTTTAAAGCATATTTTTTCATCATAGAAATTGTGGCATTGACTCAATGTGGTTATAGCTTTATAGTCTTTGCAAACTTAGAACTTAAACGGATACTTTTTTAAATACTTGATTAATTAATAGTTTTGGGACACTTGTAACACATGAGTGTAAAATACAAGTGTCATTAAAAAAAATACTTGAAATGGAACATGACATTCAAAGTATTCCACCTCAATTTCTCATCAAAGAAAAGTAGTGCTATACATGTCATAATATCTAATGATGACAAATGCGATAGAAGTCCTCACATTAAATTAGGATATATTCACACGGCTCTTTTTCTTAATAACATTGAGAAGAAAAAGTTACGTTTGGTACGCAATAATGAAATAAAATGAATATATGAATGTAATGGGAATGAGAATGAAAATATAATGGACAATTCTCATTCTCATTCTATTATTTGATTACAAAATTAACCATATTAGTAATTAAATGAACTTAAAATAAATTTTTTCCAAAATTATCTTTTCTAGTAATAAATATATTATTCTAATTATATGATATTATTTTTTAATTATTTTTATTAAAAATTAATAAAAAATAATGAGAATGGTGGTAACGGATAAAGGATATTGTAATAGTAAAAAATGATGATAGTGACGATTGCGATGATGGTGGAAGACAATGGTAGAAGACGTTGGAAGTGAAAATAATGGTAAAAGTAAATGAAGATGGTGGTGGTGGTTGTAGAGGAGGAAGGTGAAGGTGAAGGTGAAGGTGGTGGAGGTGGAGGAGGAGATGATGGTTTATTTATTTAAACTGTGCAAGAGTTATTTAATAATTTGATATTTTAAAAGTATTTTTTAAATAATGAAATGCCCATTCCATAAGTTTAGTAATGGAATAGAATTTCATTCTCTAGAATGATTTTTCATTTCAAGAGAATAATCATTCCCACTTTATAATACATACAAACAAGATAATGGTTAAAATGACTAAACTCAACTGACAATTTGTTTATTATTTGCAGATAAAAGTGCTTCTAGGAAAGTAAATGATATATAACAATCATTGATATAAATATAAACTGTTTTTCATACCACATTAACATGAGTCATTGTGGAACACATAGGTAGTTGAAACTTTTACCCTTTCAGCAAGCCATCAACCAAATTAACAGCTAGTTAAATGCACGTGACGGACAAGCTTCGGCACGTGCGAACGTGTGCTCCAACAATGATGGACACGCGCCTAATCGCAATAAATACTATTCCACCATCCAACTAACTCCTTGATCACTCTGTGACATGATTTAAATAATTTAGAAATATCTACATCAATATACATATATCATAAATGTGTGCATATATGAAACGATATACTCCTTCGGTCCCAATTTACTTGTTCATATTTGATTAAAAAATATAAATTTTGATCAAACTGGACAACTAAAACAGGACGGAGGTAGTATATATATATATATATGGCGGGAGATTCTATATTCTTACAAGTAACTAGGTGATCAGTTGGTGTATGTACATAAATAATATAGAGAAATGGTGCAGTGGAAGCTGATGAGTGTGAGAGAGGTGAGGCCTCTGCTACACCTGCTGGTGCCATTCTGTGTTCACGGGATAGCGGAAGCGATGACAATGTCGGTGCTGGTGGATGTCACCACCAACGCCATCTGTTCCGGACGCTCCTCCTGTTCTCAAGTTATTTACATTAACGGTCTTCAGCAAACGGTAATATATTCTTCCACTCTAGACAAAACTACACTTTCAATTTTATAATTATTTTTTCTTTTTTTCTTTTTTTATATAGAATATTGTAAGACAGTATCATTTATGTTGGCAATGAAGACAGAAATAAAACAATCACATAAATATTATATCACAGAAGATTTTACTCTTTAGAG
Source organism: Cornus suecica (assembly GCA_963922005.1). NCBI lineage: Eukaryota > Viridiplantae > Streptophyta > Magnoliopsida > Cornales > Cornaceae > Cornus > Cornus suecica. The sequence goes on along the minus strand of OY998244.1, from coordinate 4,751,127 downwards.
CGATTAGCTTTTTATAAGATCTACCTTATAAAAAAAATAAGATAAATAAATACTTAAATAACTACGTTATATTCAAAAGAGTAAAAATATGAATCTGAAAATATCCGAGAATACAATAGTCAATAACTAAAAAATTTAAATGAAAAACTATAAATGTGATTTAGGTCGTGCTTGTCTATCCGTCTATAAGATCTGTCCAAACACTTGAGCGTGTGGACATTTGGCGTGACACTCGTTAATATTGAGTTTGTTTTGGTATCACTTGTTACTGGATTTCTGTTTTTTAATAGTATAATTATACTCAAAAACTTAAATTGTTAGGTGAAACAATCTAATACTCAAAACTGAGCTGATATGGTTTCTGTGAGGTTGGAAACAAATACTAGTTAGTAACGGACCCAAACAGGCCGGCGCTAAAAGTGTGCTTGATTGGCAACTATAGCCATTTTTTATTTTTGTGAACTCTCGATTTATTAATTCTACAATTTATTTGTACCACGTAATGTTATGGGGCCATAGACCCTAAAATTATAGATGGATTTTTTATAATTTTTTCTCACTGAAATTGGTATCAAGAGATGTAAATGATTTAGCTCACAAATCGGTAAAATGGCTGAAAGGGTGAGTAATGATTTTATTTTTTTATGAAGAAATACCTCCCGGTATCCAAAATAGGGATGTCGTTGATGTAATCACATATTTTTCTATCAATAAACTCTTTTTTATCATTGAAAAAAAAAAATAGACCCTAAAATCATTAATTTTAAGAATAATGATTGAGACTCTCAAACATGCTAGGAGTGACTACTGAAATTTTAGACACATTAATATGATTGAAAAGGTAAAAATATAATCTATAAAAAATCTCACAGGTATACTATTTAAAATATATTTTTGGGTTTTAAGTAGAATAAATCATGATATTTATTTGTTAGATATTGAGTATAAAAAGTTCATAAGCTTATTATGAGGGGACGCCCACTTATTAAAAGTGGTTAATTAAAATAGAATTGTTCAATGATCCGGTAGATAAGATGTATACTTGTATTGAGATGGGGTCATACTTGCATCTAACTTGCCTATAAACTTGTTGAAGAAAATGTATGCAATATATATATTATATAGTATGTAGATAATGACGGAGCATCTACTTCAAATGGTAGTTCAATTTTTCTCAAAAGGCAAGAGAGATTTTAGAAGCCCATTTTTAAATAATACATACATATATATATATATATATATACATATATATATATTTCTATGTATAAATATATATGAACCATATTAATTAATGGCATTCAAAACAGCTCCATAACAGATAACCCCGATTTTTTCCTGGGATCACAATATTCTGATCTAATGTAACCCTTTTCCCTCTTATTTTCAATAATGTTATATAACTAATTAGGATTACCTTCCATCGAGATTTGTTAAATTACACCAACACCCCCTTTAGTTTGGATAACTATTATTACCTCCCCCTAGTTTATATTTGCATTTCCCGTTCCAAATTAGTTGTTCAAGTTTGACTTTTCAATATTTTTTTAGTTATTTTGTGTTTTCAATTTTGCTCTTTGATGATATAATATAGTTGTAGTTTTTAGGAGGACCCCATTGCATTGTTTTTCGAAGTTAATGAAGATGTATAATTTGGAAAAATATAAGATTATATTGTATTGGGATTCAAAACTGGACAAGTATTTTGGGACAAGTAAAGTTGAGAAAGGGGACAACTAATATGAGACGGAAAAAGTAACAAATACACACTTTCGACTAACTTCTGGCATGGTCAAACAATACTTACATCAAGAGTTTTTCAATAATGAAATCATTATAATACCTTTAGTAATTTGTGAAGATATTTAATAGAGTAATTTGCAATGACACCCCTTAAGGTTTGGATCAATTCATCTAGTGGTTGGTCAACCCAATTTAAAAAAAAACACCCCTGAAATTTGTAAAGTATTGCATTGACACCCCTTGAAGGTATGAAATAACTTTAGTGTTATTAATTATTTTAATTTTTATGCGAAATGCCTAAATTATCCAATTACCTAAGCCTTACACCTCACCCACTACCCCAACAACCTTTATCACCCTATCCTTATTATCAAAATATTTACAAATAATATATAAGATATAATATATATAATTTATTTTAAAGGATCGCGAATGATTAACCCTCTATGGTATCGATATAGTGCGTATAAACCCTTGTTGTTCTCTAGGATCCCAACATTTTACATAGTGTGCGTATTGCACATCTTTGGCATTTTTCGGTGATTGGAGGTGTAAAATTTCCAAAATACCCTTAGTATAATTTTATTTTATTTTTTAAGGATCGCGAGCAATTAACTCCCTGTAGTATTAATATAGTGCATATAACCTCATGTAGTATTGATATAATGCGTATACCCTTAAATATTAAAAATAATTAATACTTTTATAAGTAGTATATGTAAATAATTTTTAATAAAATAAGATATTATAATTTAGTTTAAAATAATATATTATTGATATAAGATATTACATTTACTTTACAATTATATATTATTAATATAATATAATTAAGGGTAAAGTGCATTAAATCCCCTAGACTATTTTCTCTCTCTCAACTAACCCCTCTGAACTATACTTTTTACACAAAACTCTCTAAGCTATCCCAACTTTTACAATTCACTCCATTCTGTTATAACACCGTTAGTTAAATTAGGATAATTTGCACTCAGATCCTCTGAGGTTTCGGTCAATTGCACTCGCCCCCTAAGATTTCATTTTCCTTGCAATGATACTCCTTGAAGGGGTGAAGACCCCATGAAATGACTCTTGTGCCCTTGCTTTAGTGTAAAAGACATGTTGGCTAAATTAATGGACCAAACAACCCTTGTATCTTAAGCTTAATTTGGAAAACTTTTCAAATACTTTGGATATAATGATTTTTGAAATATTATCACATTTCTTTAAATTATTTTTTTAAAATTGTCATTTTTGTAATATAGGCCCCAAAAGTTATCATTTTTTTTTCTTCCTAAAACTAATACTGTGACATTTTACATTAAATAATAATAATACACTTTATTTATGATTATATTTTTTTTTTTTTGTATTTTAGAATGTGATACATGTATAAAATATTTGTGAGCTCATATAATTTAATTTATTTTGTAAATAAATAATATACAACTCCTACAATTTAAACAAGTAGTAATACATTTTAATTATAATTTTTGTTGTATTGTAAGATGTGATAAATGCATAAAAATGTTACAAATGGTTTATAATTTATTATTCTTTATGTAAAATTAATTTAAACCCTTACATTGTAAAATAATAACAAACTTTACTTATTGTAATTTTTTATATTTTTATAAAAATATGACAAATGGTTTATTATTTATTATTTTTTTGTAAAGTTAATTTAAGAGCTTACACTTTAAATAATGTCAAACTTTACTTATTATAATGTTTTATATTGTAAAATGTGATAATGAATCGAAATATTAGACAGTCCTTGTTTTTTTATTAGTAGTATATAGATAGATAAATAAATAAATATACAGATTTCTGTATTTTAAGTTATATTATTTTTCCTTACCGAAATATATTTGTCTTATATCTTTACTCTATATCTTATGAAATATCCATTAGTTACATTTCAATTAATGTATATTAATTATTATTTTTTATAAAAAATATAAAAATATTTATAACCCCTTATCGTATATCTTTACTCTATATCTTTTGAAATATTCATTAGAATTACACTTCAAGTAATATATATTAATTAATTATTATTTTTTTTAAAAGTATTGAAATATTTTGAACCCTTTTTCTTTTACTCTATATCGTTTTGACATACTCCTTAGAGTTGCACTTCAACTAATACATATTAATTCATTAATTTTTATTTTTGAAGAAAATATTTAGAAATATTCTCAATCCCTCACATTTTGGAATAATTGTTATAAATATATATACATTATAGGGTTTTCATCTTGGGGCATAGAGGTAATTTCACCACCTAGATATTTGTCTCATGAAATAAGGGAGACAACACAAGGGTATTCCGGTCATTTCTCCCCTTCAGGGGGTGTCATTGCAAGGAAAATGAAATTTCAGGGGGCGAGTGCAATTGATCGAAACATCAAGGGACCTGAGTGCAAATTATCCTAATTTAACTCACGGTGTTATAACGGAATGAACTGAATTGTAAAAGTTGGGATAGTTTAGGGAGTTTTATATAAAAAATGTAGTTCAGGGGGTTAGTTGAGAGAAAAAAAATAATCGGAGAGATTTAATGCACTTTACCCTATAATTAATATACTATTTACAAATATATTTGAACAATAACGAATTAGACCAGCTTATTAAAAATCAAAATCCGTAAATAATAATTATTATATATATATATATATATATAGAATTACATGTTTAGCAAATTGAAATTGACTCAAACTCAGATGTCACAACAAATTGAAACAAGGATAATTTTATATTTCTAACGGTCGGATATGAACTTGATCATCTGAAAGATAGGGGATGCAGATGTAATATGACAAATCTCCAGGGGAGGTAACTGTAATTATTCATATATATATATATATATATATAGGCAGGGCAGGCACAATAAGACCACTTGCACGTGCGGCCTTGTGTTCCAACAATGACAGGCACACGCAGGCTCGCGCTTGGTCAGTTGTTGCAACAAACAGTGTTTACCCCTTCCAATCATCATCTTCCTTTGTCCGTCTTCGTACATACATGTATATATAATTATATATATGTATATATATTATGTATGTATACATACATACATGTGAAAAAGAGAGAGTGCAAGAAAGATGGGGTTGAAGACGAGTGCGAGAGAACTAGGACCTCTGTTACACCTATTGTTGCCACTATGCGTTCACTGGATCGCCGAAGAGATGACCGTTTCGGTGCTGGTGGACGTCACCACCCGAGCTCTCTGTCCCGGTCACACCACCTGTCCTCAAGCTATTTACATCAATGGTGTTCAACAAACGGTACCAAATTTATTTTACTCTTTTAATTTCTATAAGCTATTTTTTTTTATTTTTTTATATCTATAACTCGCAAATCACACATCATTTAAAACTCTATCGAGAGTAAGTACAAAGAGTTTCCGAGATTAATTAAAATTTCTTGTTCAAGAGGCTGATTTAATATGATTTTCATTCTGTCTCTCTATATATACATATATGTATATATATATATATATATATCTTGCAATTTTTCTCTCTTGTCATGGTTTAGAAAATGCTTTTTTAACTGTTATATATTGTTTAGGGCGACCAAAATTATCAAAAATGAAATTAAAAGAAGCAATTTAGCCAGATACACTATTTGAGTGGTAACATCTTGTCAGGTTTTTATTTTTGAAGGATGATAAAAATGATTAGTGGAAGATCATATATTCATAGTTAGGATTGTTATTATTCTGAATGAGTTTTCATAAAGTTGAACACTTTTCCAATTTTCAGTTCTCTGAAATTAAAATTAAAATTAAAATGAAATTAATTGTTTGTGAATATGTACAAGATTTACCAATCCTCAAGTAGGAGGAAAGGAGTTTGAGTATGATTGGACAAATTTGGTGCATGATAAAAAATAATATATATATTTTAATTAACTTCTAGTTGATGAGTACTGTATGTATGTATATATATATATTACCATCTAGTGTGTGACAATAAGTTCTAATTGATTAATCACGTATCATTTGATTTTGTTTTTGTTGTGTTCATATGAGGTTACCAATTAGTCTTATCTCAGGTGAGAATTCATGTAGATGGATGAGGCCTAATTAATGATATCTTATCTTTATGAGTTACCAAAAAAGTTCATGATTTCTGTGAATAAAATTGAAGTAATGTGATTTGTGTACGAGTCCTAATCATGAGGTCATAGATGTGGTCTATTGTTTTTAATCTTTTGGTTGCATTTTCAAACTTGCTTGATGCATAGCATTAGACTAATGAGCTATTACTTTTATAATCAAGTTGGTGGACCATACAAAATTAAAGTATTCAATGAAGGATATATAATTTAGTCCATATATGTGGACAAACTCTGTAATGTTCTTTTTCCATATATATATATATATATATGTATGTCATTTCTTAGTGAGATGATCACTATCTATATGTTGAATTAAAAACACCTGTTACTCTACTTGAATTTATTTATTTTAGTTGGATTTTAGTGCTTCAGCTATTATCCCATTCTTGCCTTAGCATCCTATCTTTACAGAAAGAGTAAATAATTTTTGTTTAAGCGAAAAAAATGAAGTTGTGAGAACACATCTCATGGAATATGTCATTGAGGAATAAAATTTTGATGGGTGGAAATTGTTTTGACACGGGCGATAAAACCTGAGCTTTTCAATCTGTTTTGACTATATCAGTTGTTTTTGATCAACATATAGATTAGTGTTGGGATAATTTAGGTCCAAACAGGAATGAGCTATTTTCAGGAAATCCATGAGACTAATTTATATGTAGTGAGGTACTAAATGAAGCATTCGAGAAAACAATGTTCATGTTAATGACCTGTATCGATATATGATTAAGGTAGTGTAGTGATATAAGTGAGCTTCTAAATCTCCTATCAACTGTATTCTATCAAGGCTTAGGCTTGTCTTTGCACTTGTAGGTTGTTGGGATTTTCAAGATGGTTGTGCTTCCAGTCCTAGGCCAGCTTTCGGATGAGCGTGGGCGTAAACCACTGCTTATGATTACAATATCGACTACTATAGTCCCTTTCAGTATGTACTACAATTTTGACTTTAACTCTTAGTGAGATCATTGTAAAATCCAAAAAAAGAAAAAAAATTAAAATGTTAAATCCCTTTACAGTGAATGTTTTTGTTGGATGGTTCGCTAAAGTGAATGTCATTTTGTTTCATGGCAAATACATGATATTGTCATTGCTACTCTGCTTAGCTATTGATGTTCTTGTTACAGCATTACTTGCGATCAACCAGTCAAAGGGCTTTGTGTATGCGTATTACGTGATTCGAACTTTCTCATATATTATAAGTCAAGGGAGCATTTTCTGCATTTCCGTGGCATATGCAGTAAGAGATTTTGTTCAATTCATTTTCGTTAAAAAAAGATAATACTATTTGGGAATTACCGGGAATCAGTTTTATCTTCCTCTTGCAGGCAGATGTTATTGATGACAGTAAGAGGGCTGCAGTTTTCGGTTGGATTACTGGTCTCTTTTCTGCTTCACATGTCTTGGGAAATGTCATAGCGCGTTTCCTTCCTGAAGAATACATTTTCGAGGCATGTTGATGCTGAAACTGTAGTATTTGCTCATGCTGCAAGTCTCTCTATATCAATCCTCATTGCTATCAGTAACGGAACCTCTTCCTATTTCAGGTTTCGATAGCTCTCTTGATCTTTTGTCCGGTCTACATTCAACTGTTCCTGCCCGAGACAGTTCATCCGACTCCAAAACAAGACAAAAGTGCGTCTTCCTTGAACAAGGTAATCAAGGTTGTTCGGGAGCGATATGAGTCAATGAGACATGCAGCAATTATTGTCATCAACAGGTATGTTTGTTTGTAAACTTGCCCTGGTCCTAAAAAGAAGGGACCAAATTGAAATTTTGTTGATATGTGGAAGCATTTCGACAACAAATTATTATTTTCCTTATGGAAATTTCAATGTGATAAGAGTGGGACATTTTGTGTGCCTACTAAAGAGCTCATTTTACTTCTCAGTCCAACGCTCAAGGACATTTCTCTTGTTTCCTTCTTTTACGAGTTGGGAATGTCGGGCATCAGCAGCGTCTTACTGGTACGTTGCCCCTTAGAAGCTGCACAAAAGTTGTCAAATTATTGGTATCATTTGCTATGGCTGCATTTCATAATATCAATATTATACAAATGACTGAACTATAATTCATATTCTCAAAGTCATTTAAACTTTCTTTTATATCTGCAGTATTATCTGAAGTCAGCTTTTGGTTTCAACAAAAATCAATTTTCAGAAATTTTGATGATGGTGGGAATAGGATCAATCGTGTCTCAGGTATTCCTTTTGGAGGCTCTTTCTCTGTTACTTTAGAGATCCTGAATGCATGTAATGTAACATGTTTGTAACTTTACGAGAATTATTGTGTGAGTCGTAACAATAATGGCAGCACAAGGACAAATTGCTTAAATTTTTTTTTTCCCAGTAGTTCGTGCATTTTAATTATAATTTTGAAGACTTTGTTTGCTGATCATATGGTTCATTTTGTGGTTTTCTTAAAGATGTTGGTGCTTCCTATTATCAATCCACTGGTTGGAGAGAAAGTGATACTTTGCTTAGCCTTACTTGCGTCGATAGCTTATGTAAGTTGCTCAATGAATTCAATCCCCGAGCCTCAGGAATTCCCTCTTATAGCAGTGCATATTTGAATAATTTTTATGTTAAAGAGTTCATTCAATTGTGCAGGCATTGCTTTATGGCTTGGCTTGGGCTTCTTGGGTATGTACTTTTACATACTAAATGTGAAACTAATTATCTGTTTTTAAAATTAATTTCTTACATTAGCAGATACATAACAGATTGCATTTAAGGTTTCAAATCTGTTGCTTATTGAAAATCAATGCCAAACAGGTACCATACTTGAGTGCTTCGTTTGGAGTCATCTATGTCCTTGTTAAACCTGCTGTAAGTATATTTCCTACAAATATACATTTTGTTTGAAAAAATGAAATTAATTCATGATGCCAAATTTGATATTTTTTTCTCCTTCTGTCTGTTGATTTCTTGATATGACAGACTTATGCTATTATATCAAAAGCTTCAAGCTCGAACGATCAGGTTTGTGAACTAACACTGTATCTCTCCATGCCTCTACTAAGATCATTCAGATTTTTAGATGAGGAAAAAAAAAAAAAAGGAACTGCCTACCTTTGTACAAAATTAACAGAAAAAGAAACAAGAACAGACAAGAAAATACGGATTTACCTAGTTCACCCCAACCCGAGTTTCAAAACAGTCATAAATGGAGTTCACTTCTCAAGATACATATACCCTTCTCAACTTTTCTCCAGTTTTCAATTTCAGAATCGGAGGAGGTCTAATGATTTTAGAAATTTCGAACTCCTAGACAACAACCCTAATTTCAGTCTGATTTTTCGGCGTCTTTAGTCAAAATGTTTCTATTATAATGCAGTTTCACATTATTCTATTGTCTTCTAAGTCCAATATGAATCACAGGGGAAAGCACAAGGGTTCATAGCCGGTGTGCAATCGATTGCAAGTTTGTTATCACCACTTGCAATGAGTCCACTGACATGTAAGTTCATTTTTCTCTTTTGTTGTTTCAGTTCAACTTTATAGAACCATTTCATTTAACCTGCCTAACTGATGACCTTTTTTTTTTTTGTTGTCCCAGCATTGTTTCTGTCCAGCAATGCACCTTTCAACTGCAAAGGTTTCAGCATTGTCTGTGCATCTTTATGCCTGGTAAGCCTGCTCGCTCTCCCACTACAATAAAATATATCTATAGCGGCATATATATAGTAGCAGATTAAAATTATTCGCCACTATGTACAAAAGTTAACTGTCATTATAGCCAAAAAGAGACTTTTAATGTCGGAGTTTTAGGTGGCAATTTACAGTCTGCCACTAAAAGTTATAGCTACAGTTTTTACCATGACTGTCGCAACTGTCACTAAAGCCTTTTTTTCTTGTAGTGATATACGTACATACACACACACAACAACAACATTCTGACTGCAACTATTTCGTCGTCTCAGGTGATTGCCCTCGGTTGTGCTTGGATGCTAAAACCAGAAGCGCCATCGAAGAATGAGTTGGAGGATGACGTAGAGAACATTGAATCGCCACTTTTAGCCTAAAAGGCGGCCGTATAATCCTAGATACTCATCTAGTCCTCTTAGGCTGATCATGTTTATGCAAGTTTTGATGTTTCTTGTGTCTAGTGTAGTCTCTAAGCGGTGTACATATCTATGTAGTCTGCAAGTTTCTGCCTGTTAAAAGTTACATTTTCGATACATTATTCGAAAACAGAAAGGGAAGCCTAGGGAGAAAATGTAGACCATTCAATTGCTTCCCCTGTAGTTTATAGTCACATTCATGCCCAACATTAGATTAGTGTGTGGAATGATCTGAAGGTGCTCAATGTCATAGTCAGTACTCAGTAGTTTATTTCACTACAGCTAGGTACCTTGTCTGCTGAAGTGCTTTGGCCTAATTGAATGATACAATATCTGGTCTCTTACATTTTCCCTCTCATTTTCATTTCTAAAGCTTCTAGTTGAATTGATATATATATATATATTTATGTATATATATAGTTCCATGGCCAAGACCATCAGTTTCAACATCAATTCAGAACAATCCACTTTCATGTACAGCCATAAAAAGCAATTAAAAAAAACAAGTGATGTATATGCTGATTTAATGTTACCACATGTCCCATTGCATTCTATCATCTCTGTATTGTATTCTGATATATCTATGGAGTCAGATTTTTTTTCTAGAAAACTCCAATGAAATGTAAAAACAATGAGCTATGAAGAAGCTATCATGAAATTGGTCCTGAAAATTTTAAAAAATAAATAGAAACAACTATAATTGTTTCATTACCTTTAAGGGTGAATATTCAATTCAGACCAGTTAATATAATGAAATATTTTTTATGGTTCAATAAGATATTAAGTTTAGCATCCCTCTTTTTTTTTTTTTTTTTTTTTATCTAACTATTGAAATGGTTTTGGAGATGTATGCATAAATTATTTAAGATAATGAGAATATTTCCATTGAAGTACTGCTCTTGCACTAAGATGTAGATATATTAAGTTATAGCTGCATGTATAATTGGGTACTTCAGGCCTGGTATAGTTATAGCTGTATGTCCTTCCAATAACCTCCAGTAATGAGAATAAATAATATATCAAGGTCCCCTTTTCCTCATCTTAATTTCCAACCATTTTTTAAACTTCCAATAACTTCATGTTTGTCACCAAAAATGAAGAAATATAATCTACACAAAACCAAAGAGGCCACCACAATAGTAAATAATGTCAACATTAACAATTTTTGTCTGTAACTTTTATGAATGGCATTTCTTTCTATTTCTCAATATGAATAGCAAATCACAACTGCATAAAAAATCACTGCCAAAGCAGATTTACATTATTCATTTCTCCTTGTATTGCAGATCTAGAAAAGGATACGATTGCTCCGCTGACGGAAAATGCCACGCCCATAAGTAGAAATCATCATATCCCAAAGCAGTGGAAATTGCGAGTTCATGAATACAGTCACAGGAAAACAGGAAAATATAATAATCGGAAAGAGAATCCATGAACCCTTGTGTCCGAAAACAAGGTAGAGTGTGGCAGCAAAGGCTAACATCATCGATATTATGGAGACAAATAGGGATAGGAGACCAATGATTAACTTGTTGGGCAATGTGAAGAGAAAATCAGTTATTGAGTAGCGCGAGGTGAGGATGGCTAAGAACATTAACACGGATGAAATAGATGAGAAAAGAGCAATCGCGTCTGAATTAATAAAGATTGTGAAGGCCATACTTTGGTAGAGAATAGGAAGGCCACTATTGCCATCGTTTCCGCCTGGTACTGTAATGGCAGCTGCAAATACTACGGTAGCAATAAGGGCGGCTATGATTGTGCATGAAGTGGATGTGTCTTTCATCCACTTCTCTCCTTCTTTGATCAACTCTTCGTGTGTGTCTGTGTATATTGTCCCGGATGTAGTCCTTTCCTTCGTACGAAATTCTTTGTAATAATCAATTGTATGTTTTTCTACTTCCTGCATTAAAATGGAATGGAGTTTGCATTCAGAAAGCAACAAATTTGGTCAAAGAAGTTTCCAAATGTCTAAAATATTGCATGGTTTAGATAAAAATGTAGAAAAAAGAATAAACGAACTTTAACTTCTTGCATACTCGAACTAAATTTCTTCATCATCTACTGAATATAGAAAACATGGGGTGCTGCTGGTAGAATTTGAAATATATTTCCAAATCACAGGTCCAAACTTGGTAGAATAGATTTCAGATTAGATTCAAAGCTCAAACTCAATACATCCTATGTCATACCAATGAGCATTGTGAGGTAAATTTTGATAAAATCGACCCAAGGAAGAGTGTGAAATTTAAAAGAAAATTAGTATCCAATACGTTTTCTTAGTATGAATATAGTAAATTACCTGAAACCACTGCAATTCACGCTGCATCTGCAGAGCTGCACCTGCTGCACTTGTTCTAAGATTGAGTTTTTGTTCCTTCTTCAATTCGACAACCAAATCTAGACAGCTTTTTCCATTGGAGTCTCTATATGTTAATATTAGGTGTCTTACCTCCTTGCGAAATTGATAAATGAGGTTAAATACATCTTCACAGCGGTTTAAAATTGCAACATGGAATATATTTTGTTTCATCTCATTCTTGTGGTGAACTAACTCTGGAAACACCTCAATAATTTCTTCAACGACTTCAGGAATCCCGAAATTTGCTGCCTCCATTAGACATTGTTTAAATATCTTTTCAACTTTTGAGTAGTTCAACTTCGAACCTTCTCTGCAGAGATGTTTGACAAGCTGAAGTGCTTGCTCGTGTTTCAATTTTCTCTCTCGAATGTCTTTCATCTGTGGCACTATAATTCAAATAAAATTTAGGAATGATGGAGTCCTAATTCATAATCATTATGAACTTTAGATTGCATGCTCAGACCTAAAATCGTTATCTTACAGTCCTTACCAAATGTTGACATGACTTTCCATATTACATCAGGCAGATCTTTTTTCCCTGCATCCACATCCAAAGTAAATGAGTCAGTGTCAAAGATGGAGGGTGGCACTTTGGGACGAGCTATAATTTGTTGACAGAAGAAATTTAGAGGACAAATTCATGTGACATATTCTATCCTTCAGTTGTGAAGTCATGTCATTATTATCATGGCAAGATCAACAGCACTAAGATTAATGTTAAACACTTATCAGAAGGAGCGCTCTCTAGAACCTAGAGATCTCTGTAGAATCCCTCTCTAGGTTCTAGACAGAGCTCTCACATGGGTGAAATCTTAGGCGCCCCTAAAAACATCGATAACATGTGTAAATTATGTGTTTATTAATGCAGGGTTTATCAAAGCAAAAGAATTGCTATAAAAAAATCAATTATAGATCAATTTCAAATCAATCCAAACAGTGGAATAGAAATTCGTTAAATTCTAATTCCATAGAAATGGAGATCTATATCAGTTCTACTTTCTGCAACAAGACACTTGGGGGTAAATTGTGCCATGAATCTAAAAAGAGGAAAGAGTGTTAGGATTTCAAATCTTACCATCAATAAAATAAGAAAGTTAAAAAAAACAAAGCACGAAGGAACTTCACAAACCTGAAAAAAAGCTGGTATTGGTAGGATTCTCGACATCTCCTCCGCAACAGGGAAATGCAGCTTCTAACTTTGTGGGGACATCTAGATTGGATATTAATTATATTACAATGTGCCTTAAAAAAAATTAAGAAGAAAAAATAAAAGAATTACAACATTATAGATTGAAACAAGTGGCAATAAGTGAGGATTTATTTTCTTGTTTCTATAAATTGTAGAGTTGATGCGTGGTCTTCATTAAAATGAAATTTTCAGAGAAGTAATTTTTTGTTTTGCTTCAGTTTAATATCTACGGAGATGTTTGCCTTCGGGTCAGTTTGTAGGCCTACGAGCTTAGTGTTCGGGCTAGCCATATCATTCCTGCTTTGTACACCTATACTTAATAATCTATACAGATATCTATACTGTCTGCTCGCTCTTCTGCTTTGTGTTGGTGTTGTTACATGTAGGGGGGTACGCCTAAACCAACTTATTTAAGATATATGGAAATTTGTAAATATCTATGAATATATAGTTAAAATTGTTCAATTTATGATAGTTGTCTATGTGGTTTAGAATTGTTATCTACATCAATGTTGTTTGTCAAACTACAATTAATAGCTACACAACATTAATAAACATCTGTTTTTCGGAAAAGAGATATAATTTCACTCATCTTAACAATTAAAAATGACATTAGATTTATTTTATTCAATTAAAAATAATAACCATTGTCCAATGGTGATTCTGGTGAAGTAGTGCAAATATTTCCTTTGACAGGTATTGTGTTCAATTTTTTTCTCTAGACATGGTGCATATAAGGATATTCATGTATTTGGATTGTTTACTTATGATCATAATGGAAATATCTATAATTTTGAGAACTATACGTTACGTTTGTCTGAACCCTGTTCCCCTGTGTCTAATTCCTTCTCTATATAGTGCTGCTAGATCATAATCCGACCCTCTCCTACATTTGCAGCAATGTGATTCTACTCTTTGCCTGTCGTTGCCCTTCCTCCTTAGGAGCGAATCTCTGCTTGTTGAAAGACTTCTGGGTGGATATATACATGTCCAGTACATTCTTTTGAACCTATAAATTAATGCTATGTACTCCACTAATTTGTTGCAGATCTTGAAAGGAACGTAAAAATCAACAAAGGTGTCTCCCATTTACTTCTTGAGTTCTCTGCTAGAGTTTGTGATTCTATACAGTAGTCTCCAACATTTTCATTTCTATGGCTTTCACTAAACTACTAGACACGCAAGCATTCTCTTTTTGCCTATCTTTTGCTTCAACTGCCAACCATATTTCTTATTCATTAATAATGAGGGTCACCCGCGAGTCCGTGACCAACTTTACATAGTAATGTTGGAAAAGTTCATCGCGTGTGACCTTAGGTCCGAACTTGTTTCAATATGTAGGTTAAACAGTTTTCTCTTTTCTACTACTAAAACAAGAAATTCCAAAATAATAACCAAAATAGAACCAATCAAATATGCACGTCAGCTAAAATAAACAATTGTACTGCAAACAAACAATAAGAGGAGAGACTAACAAGAGAAGACTAAGCTTTGCCACCCGTTTAAGTATGCTTCACTTTTAAACGCAGAAGAACAATTCAGAGCAATGATTTCCAGGGCCGGATAAGATTGCTCCCATGCCAGTTTGGGGTAGCGCTGAATCAATGATAGAGCAATGTCTGTGACATAAATATGACATAAAAAGGTTCAATTAGTAAGAAACTGTTTTACTGCAACATATTTATTAACAAAGCCATGCTGATGTCTTTCGAATAAGTAGTATCTTCTATGGAAATTAGATATTGGTTACCATATAGACCACTAAGTATCAGATCTTTAACAAGTTCAGCACCAATTTCACCCTCAAATGGTTTAGGAACAGTATCTTCTTTGGTGACGTCCAACAAGTAAACAACCATCTTCCTTCCGCCGAATGTAGCAGCTTTACGGAGAGGTGAATCATCCGTATCATCACAATAATTGGGCAGGAGTGGGTTCTTGTCCACTAAGAGCTTGGCTGCCTCGGTGTTGCCTGCCACTGCAGCATAATGTAAAGCTGTCCAACCAGTCGTGTCACGTAGAGCCAGATCCTTTTGTGACATGGACTTCAAGAGGTTTATCACAAAATGGTTTCCCCTCGCAGATGATCTAACTGCTACCATGAGTGCTGTTTCATTTATCCTTGTGATGAAGGCCCTCACTGCATCTGGTTTTTGTTTGATATATTCCTTCGCTTTCTCCCAGTCACCTGTCAGTGCAGCTTTGTGCAGCGGCAGGTATTGACTAATTGGATCTTCTGTTTCGTCATCTGTGACAGTCATAAGAACAACGCAATTAACGATAACAGTAGTGATCAAATTCACCAATTAATATTTTTGTTAGGATCAGAAAACGCTCTGATACCACTTGTTAGGGTTCGCACACCCTATGTACGAAGCCGTGCACACCTGCAAATCAGAAAACGCACACAAACACACCAAACAATCGACACAAGAATATATACGTGGTTCAGCCAAATAAGCCTACGTCCACGGAGAGCACCGTTTCACTAAAAAAAATCACTGAGAGGATTACAAGGGGGTGATTCGCAGATCACACACGCACACACACTGTGTATACTCACGCCTGTATCACCGGAATAATATAAACGTATATTATTCCTAACTCTCTCTCTCTATTTCTGTGTACACAATTCAATAAGAGAAGCCCTATATTTATAGGTGAGGATATAGAGGTGGGTTTCCCAATCTTCCGATGTGGGACAAGTTAATATAACAAAGTAGTCATATTATATATATATGTCAATATATAACAATCTCCCACTTGACGACTTTGCCTTCATCAATCAACTCCATCAATGATCAGTGCTCGGTGCCCTCATTTCTATCTTCAAGCTTGAAGACCAACTGAAGTTGCGCACAACTTCAGTTTCTCTGTTGTCACCACTTTGGTCAACATGTCGGCCGGATTCTCGCTTCCTTGAATCTTCTTAAGTGTTAATACTTCATCCTCTAATAGAGATCTGATAAAGTGATAATGAAGATCTATATGCTTGGTTCTCGAATGAAATGCTGAATTTTTCGCCAGATGTATAGCACTCTGACTATCACTATGCAAAACACTTTTCCCTTGCTCGAATCCCAACTCTGCCAACAAACCCTGTAACCAAATCATCTCTTTGCTAGCCTCTGTCACGGCTACATACTCAGCCTTTGTAGTAGATAACGCTACAATCCTCTGTATCTGCGAAATCCAACTGACTGCTGTAGTACCTACTGTAAAGACATAACCAGTAGTCCTTCTTCTGTGATCTATCTCACCAGCAAAATCTGAATCTACATAGCCATGTAAATTCACTTCACCCTTTCCAAAATAAAGGCATCTGTTTGTGGTACCTCGTAGATATCGCAATATCCACTTCACTGCTTCCCAGTGAGTCTTTCCTGGATTGGACATGAACCTGCTGACTGCTCCCACTGCATATGCAATATCTGGTCTTGTACAAACCATTGCATACATCAAGCTACCAATAGCTGAAGCGTATGGAATACTGGCCATGCTGTTCCTCTCTGCTTCTGACTTGGGAGACTGCTTTTTGGATAATCGAAAATGACTAGCCAAAGGTGTGCTAACTGACTTAGCATCACTCATGTTGAACCGCTTCAAAACCCGTTCAACGTAGTCAGCCTGAGACAACTGCAAAATTCCCTTCTGCTTGTCTCTGATGATTCTCATACCAAGAATCTGCTTCGCTGTGCCTAAGTCCTTCATCTCGAACTCTTTTGCCAACTGCTTCTTTAACTTATTGATTTCCGCAAAATCAGATCCAGCTACTAACATGTCATCAACATAAAGTAGGAGGATAATGTAACTCGTGTCAAACCTCTTGAAGTAGCAACAATGGTTAGCGTTGCACTTGATATAACCATGTCTTTGCATAAATCCATCGAATTTCTTGTACCACTGTCTTGGAGCTTGTTTCAAACCATACAAGCTCTTTTCCAACTTACACACAAGTTTCTCTTTCCCTTTCTCTAAGAAACCTTCCGGTTGCTGCATATAAATCTCCTCCATTAGGTCACCATGGAGGAAAGCAGTTTTGACATCTAACTGCTCTAGGTGCAAACCCTCTGATGCAACAATGCTAAGAACTGAACGAATGGTAGTCAGTTTCACAACCGGAGAAAATACGTTGGTGTAGTCGATTCCTGCTTTCTGCTGAAAGCCTTTTACTACAAGTCTCGCCTTGTACCTCTTAGAACCATCATGTTTTTCTTTGACTCTGTAGACCCATTTATTATGGAGAGCTTTCTTTCCTACCGGCAGCTCGGTTAGCTTCCATGTCTTGTTGGAAATAAGGGACTTCATCTCATCTTCCATCGCAAGCTCCCACTGGCTCGCATCTGCTGCACTGCATGCTTCATCAAAATACTCTGGTTCACCTCCATCTGTGAGCAACAAATAATTCATGTATCTCCGATTCGGCACATGCTGTCGTGAAGACCTCCTAGGTACAGGAATAGGAGTCGGAGACTGCGGTGTATCAACCTGTTGAGTATTTCCATCTGCAATATGTTCGTCTGACTGAGTACTCTCACTGTCTTGAACATCATCTAACTCAACACACACAGGATCACTCTGTGCTATAGGCTCTGAGGTTATTGTGTGTCTGTCCTTGTACATAACATTTTCATTAAACACTACATCTCTGCTTCGGATCAGTTTTCGATTCTGATCATCCAACATGCGGTAACCATACTCATCACCGCCATAGCCAATGAAAATACACTTTTGTGACTTGGGATCAAGCTTACCCCTCATAGTGTCACTAACATGTACATATGCAACACAACCAAAAACTTTTAAATGTAAAAGTGTTACATCTCTACCGCTCCAGACCTCTTCTGGTATTCTGTGCTCCAATGGTACTAATGGACCACGATTAATTAAGTACGCTGCTGTATTGACTGCTTCTGCCCAGAATTGTTTCGGCAACCCTGCCTGAATGCGCATGCTTCTGGCTCTCTCAGTCAATGTCCGGTTCATCCGTTCTGCTACGCCATTCTGTTGTGGTGTACGTGGAACAGTTGTCTCTAATCTGATACCGTTCTCATAGCAAAATCTCTTAAACTCGGTGTCCTGATACTCTCCACCATTATCGGACCGTAATCTCTTGATCTTCAAACCCGTCTCATTCTCTATCATAGCCTTCCAACTCTTGAACACACCGTACACTTCAGATTTATGTTTCAAGAAATAAACTCATACCTTTCTGGAATGGTCATCGATGAAGGTGACGAAATAGGACTTTCCGCCAATAGATGAGACATTTGCTGGCCCCCAGACATCAGTGTGAACTAGCTCAAGCTTCTCCTTTCTGAGTTCTCTGCCGTTTTTCTGAAAACTAACCCTCTTCTGCTTACCGAATACGCAATCCTCACAGAAGTCGATATCAATCGAATTTAGACCTGGTAGTTTTCCCTTTGCGAGCATAACTTTGAGTCCCTTTTCACTCATGTGACCTAGCCTCTGGTGCCACAAATTATGATCCTCCTTGCTTTCTGCAATTGCTATAAATGTGCTAGCCTTGGTGGTAGTGTACAGCGTACCTGTTTTCTTTCCTCGTGCTATAGTCATAGCTCCCTTGGAAACTCTCCACTTATCTTCACTGAAAGTGGTCACATAACCTTCACTCGCCAACTGGCCTATTGAGATCAGGTTCTTCCTCAAGTCTGGAATGTGTCTGACATCCCTCAGCTTCCATATCGATCCGTTGAGTCTGATATGTACTTCACCCTTGCCAACAACACATCGTCACCTAGATAAACCTTGCCGAGGTTTCCAGGTGCATAGCTCTCAAAGAGCTCTCGACTTGAGGTGGCATGGAAAGATGCTCCAGAGTCCAAAACCCAAGACTCTGCTTTGCTCTCCAAAGAGCATATCAGTGCATCATCTGCTTCTTCTAAGACAATATTTGCCTGTCTTGTCATCCGCTACCTTCTGCGGGGATCTACACTGGTTCCTTAAATGACCAGTCTTGCCGCAATTCCAACATTCGATTGCTTTGGAATTTCTGGGACCTCGAGACTGTGATCTTCCCTGTCTCGACTTGGAACGGCCACGCCTTTGGTTTCCGCCTTTCTGTCTGTTCGAACCTCTGCCTCTGGTGTCGACATTCAATGTTGTGCCACTGCTTGAAGAGTCTGACGACTGTCTTCTGATCTCTTTTGTGAGTACCATACTCACAACGGTATCATACTTCAACGGGTCTATCCCTGAAGAATTACTGATTGCAGCCACTGTGGTGTTCCAGCTCTCTGGCAATTGATTAAGGAGAAAAGCTGATTTCACCTTGTCTTGAAACACTACTTCAATTGATTCCAACTGCCCATAAATGTCATTAAGTTTACTGAGATGTTCACCAACATTCCCATTCTCGGACATCTTCAGATTCGTCAATCTGGTGATAAGATGTAATGTATTTGCTCCAGACGGCTGTTCGTACATCTTCGAAAGTGCTTCCATGAGAGACTTTGCAGTCTTTTCTTTCCTGATATTAAAGGCAACAGATTTTGCCAACGTCAATCTGATCGTGCCAAGAGCCTTTCGATCTAGGATATTCCACTCCTCTTCTTTCATTGAATCTGGCTTCGTCTCTTCTAGCGGCTGATACAAATTTTTCTGGAATAACACATACTCAATTTGCATCTTCCAATAGGTAAAGTTTGTACCATCAAACTTGTCGATCATTACTGTCTTTTCTTCTCCCATAGTTCCCACTGAGCCTATTAGAGATATTCGGAGTGCAAAATCGAGTATACGGTTGCGTCGGGGACGGTTCAAAACCTTAAGAACGCCTCTGACCGCATCCAAAACGGCTCAAAAACGACTCCAAACGGGCCAAAACAGATTTGCACAAAAGACAGAAATTTAATCACGAAATCAGTACCTTCTCGGGGTGCGTGCGGGCGCGTCCCTGCTCTGATTGGGCTTATTCTTGCGCCAAAACGTCGGGCTTCGAATTCTCTTTCCGTAGATATATTATAAGCCTCGTTCCGATAAACGATGCTCCGGAAAATCACGCCGAACCGAAACTGTTGCTCGACGGAGCCAAAAAACTGACCGGAACTTCAGGCGGCGCGTGGGGGCGCGTGAGGAACTTTCCGGCGACGTGCTTGACACTGCTGGCTTCGTCTCGTCGAGACGAAGCTCCTGGTGTGGTCGGTTTCTGATTTAGGGCATTCGAAAAAATCAGATCTGGACCAGATCGCCGGGCTTCGTGATTTGCTCCAACCTGAGGATCTCTGATACCACTTGTTAGGATCAGAAAACGCTCTGATACCACTTGTTAAGGTTCGCACACCCTATGTACGAAGCCGTGCACACCTGCAAATCAGAAAACGCACACAAACACACCAAACAATCGACACAAGAATATATACGTGGTTCAGCCAAATAAGCCTACGTCCACGGAGAGCACCGTTTCACTAAAAAAAATCACTGAGAGGATTACAAGGGGGTGATTCGCAGATCACACACGCACACACACTGTGTATACTCACGCCTGTATCACCGGAATAATATAAATGTATATTATTCCTAACTCTCTCTCTCTATTTCTGTGTACACAATTCAATAGGAGAAGCCCTATATTTATAGGTGAGGATATAGAGGTGGGTTTCCCAATCTTCCGATATGGGACAAGTTAATATAACAAAGTAGTCATATTATATATATATGCCAATATATAACAATTTTTCCTTCATGATTGTGAAATAAGGATTTCATGAACAGAAATACAAAATCTATAACTCGTGAGGATGTGTGCGCGAAGTTATATATGTATATATATTATATAGCTATAGATATATATTTAATAATTCATGATTGTGAGTTATATCCCTTTTTCAGCGGATTTTTGCACAAGTGGATGGTGGGACTACTGTCACCCAGTTCAGACCCAAACTACTAATGGCCATTTATGGTGGAACTTTATTACTGGGAAAGTTTTGTACTAACACATTCAAAATCCTCAGGAGTCATAGGATTCTCATACATTGAAACTGCAACCTGAAAAAGATAGTAATATATAGGATTGATCAATCTTAAGTTACATTTGTTGTAAAATGGCATGATGTCATGGACTTATCTTTGATTTGTAAATTTTTTATATATCTTTTGTTAGGAAAAAATAAGCATACCTACTGCAAAGTTACCAAAATACCAATTATGATCGAGTCATCTTCTCAAAAAATCTAAACTTAACCAATTTGTGTGTGCACAAGGAGGGGGGATTGAGTAAAATAAATTGATTCTGACTGGATACCTCCAGCTGGTCACTTGCATTCTGATAGTACAAACAAAATTCTAAGAAATAGTAATATATACAGTGGAAGAGAGTCACCTTACCGTTTTCAGTACTCGTAGAGGTAATTTGGGAAGTGAAAATTCTAAATAACTTTGTCCATATTTGATGAGCAGTTTTCAAGTCCACTACACATGCCAGAACATCTTTTTGGTTGATCGTCCCCATAATCCAGGTCTGCAACAGCTCGTCTGTTCTTTTCCAGGCCTTATAATTGGGGTTATAAATCTCCCTTCTGTGGTTGGTTGAGCTGTTCTCATCTGTTATTGTGATCCTCTTCGGTGGTACCCGAAGCTTGTTAGTGATGAAACCAACCACGCACTGTCTCTCAAAAAGACGATACATCAATTTTCTCCACAAAGAGTAATTCTCTCTAGAGAGCTTGACAGGAACATAGTCCCCCACGTTAACCTCCACTGGGTAGGGATAATCTATAAAAGATTGAAGTAGATCAGTTTTGTTCATGTTACCAAAATGATTTAGAATGAAATGCCATTTAAACAATCAGGCTTTGTTTGGTACCAAGGAAGAGAAAGGCTTAGAGGGAAATTAGGATGGAATTTGTACAGAATAAAGGAGGGTAGACAAGTGGAAAAATAGTAATATTGTCAAACTACAATAGTATCCTTAAAAAATTACAGGACTAGATAATTAGAGATCAAATCGTAAAAACTAATTTGAAACAAATAAGGTAACATTTTCAATTTCTTTACCGAACAAGAAAGAGGGAAAGACATAATCTATTCCCTAGCGATGTCTCCTTTCCATCCATTTAAAGTACTGAGAAATATATCCTTTTTGGTAGCTAATTAGATTATCACACACCCCTATTCAAGTTCTCTATTTCATTTAGAGGCTAAATCTGGTGAGAGATCACCTGATGTTTATTACTATATCATATATATCTAGTCACTGACAATAAGATCACAATATAGTATTGGATGTATGATATGCCTTACCAGTGATAGTTTCAAAAGAATAAGTGAAGACACTCTCTAACTTTATCCACATTTCACCGGCAGTTTCCAATTCCACGACATATCCAACGAAATTTTCATTGATTGTCCTTAGAATCCAGCTTTGTAATAGAGCATCTGTTCTTTTCCATGCCAAGGAATCTACACTACGGATGATCATATTATCTTGTGGCAGAATGAAATCAAGCAAGCCTTGATTCTCAAATAGACGAAGCATCAGCCTTCTCCAGCTCAGATAGTTGCTTCTGGAAAGCTTAAAGGGAACAAAGTCACCCACATTGACCTCCGTTGGGTATGGGTACGCTGCAAAAGAGGAAGAGTTGAAGATATTAAGTCATGAATGAAAGGTTAGAGTATATATGTGACCTTTATAAATTAAGTCACCTTACCCAAATTAGTTTTTTGCAGGACAGTTAACCTTTCCCACATATCTTTAGCAGTTTGCAAGTACACCACATCTGGAAGAACATCTTCATTGATAGTCCCTATTATCCATCTTTGTAACAGCACGTCCGATCTTTTCCAATCCTGGTAATCTTGGTTCTCGATCTCCTTTGTGCCGTCACTGGAGCTATCATCATCATCAGCAGCATCATCATCATCATCTGGTACCATGATCTTTTCAGGTGGTGCTGAAACAACACCATTTATGAAGCCATCCAAGTGTTGACTCTCAATTAGATGAAGCATTAGCGTTTTCCAGACAAAATAGTTCCCATTAGAGAGGTTGATCGGAACGAAGTCCCTCACGTTAACATTTACAGGGTAGGGGTACTTGTCGTTATCGAGAGGAGCAGGGTCTGAGGAAGCCATTGATGCAATGCTGAAAGTCCGACTTGCACAATAATCCGGGTTCTCTAGCTCTAATGTGTATGGATGTGTGAGTACTTGCAGACTTATTAGTGCACACTCTCTAGCTAGTTCTGGTTATCAACAAATACTAAGAAAAGTCTTGACATCTTTACAGTTGAATAAACTACCAAAAACAAAAACAAAAAGACTTTACAGTTGACCAATTTACCAAAAAAAAAAAAAAAAAGACTTTACAGTTGACCAATAATTAAGCAAAGTATTTGAGAGATCTATCAGCAGAGTTAAGTTTCTGTTTTTTAAGGGTGGGGTCATGTATGACCAGCAGTATTAAATTACTTACACCTAATAAAATAAACACCCAGTGGCTTCAAATCATGTGCAGCTACAGGCAACTACAGTGCTGGTTGTCTCTGAGAATAAATATCAGTGTGATGCAACTAAGCTAGTAATAAGTTTTGCAGAAAGTTTACAATCTCCCAGCCATATCCAATCAGAGAGAGAAAGTTTAGATCTAGGATGGAACTCAGACCACTATTATAGGCTAATCTTAGTAGTTAATTACAATGTTTGTGGCCATAACTTTAATTACCATCTTGTAAAAACAGGTGCGGTCTGCTCCACCTCAACTACCACAAGAAGCTCATGCATTGAAGTCCCAAGTCTTTGTTTATAATATAAACAAACAAAGACTTGCACCCATATTTACTGGAAGAACTCATTACTTGACTTCTGGTTATATTTATGTTTGGCCCCACAGACAATACTTAATACTTCTTTATAGCCCTTGTTCATGTTTGGCAACTCTATAATTTAGGAATCAAGCAAATGGGGGCTTTAATGTTTGGCCAGGACATAATGTAGAAATTATCGAATACCTCTAGTGCGTGCTTCCAATCGCTTTCCACAATTATGGAGTATTTATAATTTCTCGCATTAGTGGGTAAGTTGATATGAATGTCTGAAAGGGGTTCTCCAGTAGGTACTTTCTATTGAAGATGTCACCAATACAAACTTCAAGTACGATTGCAACCTATCAACTGATATATTTTATTGAAGATCAAAGCTTGCTTTCGGAACAGAATTTCTAAATCTTCAAACACATTTGAATTTTAAACCAAAAGGAACAAAATCCTAAATCACTATTGTTTTGAAACACGTCACAAAAAAATAAAAACCTAACAGTTCTAAAAAATATCCTTTCAATTGGGTATCCAAAAATGAATGGAAAAAGAAAATCAAATTTGACTGAAAAATCATTTTCTTTTTTAAAGTCGAACAGGTGCGATCAATATAAGATAAAAGTGCGATCAATTTAACGTAATCAATTTGGATAAAAGTGCAACCAGTTCTACCAATTACTTCAAAAATATTACCGTCTAAAGTACAACTGGTTCTACGAAACCTATCCACTAACGCGAAGCAGAATTTTCCAATGTAAAACTAATTTTTGTCTAAGTTTCCAGACCAAAACTGTAAGGGTATAGTCTAACCTCACCAACATACTTCTTCTAAATGCATTCTTTACTTGAACAGACATGATTGAGAATCGATTTCAATTCTTTGATCTGCTTCCAAATTATAACTTCAAATAAAACGTAAAAATTATAATTCAACTGGCCTTTACTTTTTACATTGAAAACACCACCATGAAAACGCTTTCCTTTCACCAAATAGACTCCACAGATATATTTGATAACGTAATCTCTAGCTCTGTTCTTTTTCTAACGGGGTATTATCCCCCCTTCCCTCCTCTTACTTCCCAATCATTTTCCCGAGAAAGCATTAATATGTAGTATTTTAACAAAAGGAGCAAAGATAAGAATATCAAACAAAAGGACCTTCAATAATAATGCTCTACCATTAATGTTCTTTCTGTAACCTTTATGAGTTGAGAATCAGGGCATTATGAAAGCTCAATGAAAAGGATATTTAAACTCATTGAGTCAAGGACTCGCTAATACAGAGAGAAAATTACACAAACTAGAAAAGGATACGGTCACTCTGCTGACGAAACATGCCGGGGCCATAAGTAGATTTCATCATGTCCAAGAGAAGAGGAAATTGCGAGTAAGCAAACAAAGCTATAGGTATGAAGGAAAATGCAGTAACCGGAAAAAGTATCCATGTAATCTGATGTCCAAACATAAGATAGAGTGTGCCGCCAAAAGCTACCATCATGGATATTAAGGAGATAAAAAGGGTTATGAGACCAATGATTAACCTGTTGGGCAAGGTGAAGAGAAAATCAGTCACTGAATAACGCGAGGTGAGGATGGATGAGAACATCACCACAGAGGAAATAGAGGAGAAGAGACCAAGCGCGTCTGATGTAACAAAGATTATGAAGGCTGTTTCTTGAAAGAGAATTGGAATGCCGGTGTTGCTATTATTTCCACCTGGAACTGTAATGGCAGCTGCAAACACAACAGTTGCAACAAGAGCTGCTATAATTGTGCATGAGGTGGCTGTGTCTTTCATCCAGCTCTCTCCTTCCTTGACCAAGTCCTCGTGTGTCTCAGTATATACCGGTCCCGATGTAGTTGTTTCCTTACTGCGGGATTCTTTGTAGTAATCAATGGCATGCTTTTCTACTTCCTGCATTAAATGAAATGAGTTTGCATTCAGAAAGCAATAAACAAAATCAAAACGGTTTCTGGTAGTCTAAAACTTGGTATTGTGTAAAGAATGTTTATAATTATATTGGGAAGCTTTGTTGGCTTCAAATATTGATCTGGTACATAATTCTTCTATTCTTTGTGAATGAATATTGAGTCTTTTCTTTTGTTGCTGTTTCTATTTTGCTTATTCTGGAAGTGGAGTTTCTCATTTCCACTGAGGTGTAATCTGAGGGTATGCCCTCAGCTTTCCCATTGTATTATAATTTCTTAATGCAAATCCCCATCCTGGGAAAAAAAAACAAAAAACAAATACTATATCTATGGATAAAAATTAGAAAAAGAGAAAACAAGTCTATTCAAAACTGCAAGTTCTTGTGCAATGGTTGTGTTAACCAATGGGCTATTGACCAAAATCTTACTATGAATATGTAAAAGCAATTCTGCTTTTAATATTAGTTGTATTAACCTAGAGCAATTTAGTAGATGGTCCAGTCTGGGACTACAAGATCCTAAGCACAACGTAACACGCATGAAAAAATCTGAATAAAGTAGACAAGTTTACTTGCGTGTCCAGACGTGATTGGAGGGAGCTATGAGATCCCAGAAGCTCCTAATTTTGTTGAGATAGCATTTATTCCTGTTGGTTCAGAGGCTATGAGAGTTTTCAGAGAAGAGAAACCAAATGTCCATTAATACGGATGCTTAATATGCCTAGAAAAAATATGTGCCTTAATATGGGTGCTTTATTCCAAGTTTCACTATCCGGGAAGCCTATGCTACTTAAATTATATTAATTGAAGTTACTTAATAAACCTTCCATTCCTCAATTTATTTTTGCAATATCACCAATCATAGTTTTACATGGCAAGGTTATCTACTCCATGAATAATGCAAAGTAAAATCAATAGCAGATCTTTGCTATGTCTAGACTCATATCATAATCTGAGGGCCTATAGATTGGCTTTGAGTTCGAGCAGAATCTCATATGGTGGTGTATTTCAAACTCATGTAATTAAAGTGACATTCCAAAAAAACCTCAAACTGAATGAAAATATACTTGTTTTGGGTCAGTTATTGGGTTAAGACCATCTATTTTCCACATATCTAAAGTAATTTCAAATTATAGTCCCAACTTGGCAGAACGGATTTCATATAAGATTTAAAGCTGAAACTTGACGAGTCTTATGACCTACCAGAGAGGATAAATTTTGACAAAATCAACTCAAGGTAGACTGGGAAATTTCAGGAAGTTTATTGTCCAACACTTTCTCTTAGTATAAAAATAGTATTCATTACCTTGAACCACTGCAATTCACGCTGCATCTGTAGAGCTGCACCAGCCGCACTTGCTCTAAGATCAAGTTTTTGCTCTTTTTTCAATTCTACAACCAAATCTAGACAGCTTTTTCCATTTGAGTCTTCACATGTTAATATAAGGTGTCTTACCTCCTCGCGAAATTGATAAATGAGGTTGAATATATCTTCACAACGGTTCAAAATTGCAATATGCAATATATTTTGTCCCATCTCGTTTGTGTGATACACTAACCCTGGATATACCTGAATAATTTCTTCAACAACTTCAGGAATCCCAGAATTTGCTGCATATACTAAAGAGTGTTGAATTATCTGTTTAACTTTTGAGAAATTCAACTCCAGACTTTTGTTGCAGAGATGTTTGAGAAGCTCACGTGCTTGCTCGTGTTTCAATTTTATCTCTTGAATGTATTTTATCTTTGGCACTGCAACTCAAATGAAATTGAGGAATGATAGGAGTGGTTAGTGCCATAAATTTTAGAATTGGATGCTCCAAACGATTAAGTGGGTATTGCACATTCCTTACCCCATATTAAAGAGAATTTCCATATTATATACTGCAACTTTTGCTTCACTGCATGCACAAAACAGTAGAAAATGTCAACTTTAAGATGGAGGATAGTCACTTTGGGAGAAGATCTAACTTCTCTCAAGAAAATACTCATATAGCAACAATATAAATTAATGTTACTAATTCTCTCATCATTTATAAAGTCATTGTTACTTGTCAAAAAAAAATTATAAAGTGTTTGTCATTATTCAAGGTGAGATCAACTGCAAAAGCCTAATGTAAGACATTTATGGGAAAGAGAGTTTCTCCCCACGGTTTCTGCAGGAGAAGAAACGCTCATCATCTGTAGAAGGCCACAATATCCAAATATCTGAATTACCAAGCAAATAGTATAATTGAGCAGCAAAACTTTCACTGGATCATGTAGACAAGATTTATGTCGAACCTCATAAATTTCTGTGTTTTGTATGTGGGTGTTTATTTTTTTCATGATTCCTTGTTTGGGTGATGTGCTTGTCGTAACAAAGTGTTGATCAGAGACTCCAGCTGAACTGAAGCCGCTGATTGGAAGACCAATGTTGCAGAGACCGTAGCTCCATTGAAGATCTTAGCTTAAGCTTCATTACAGACCCAAATTCAGCCACATCTCCATTGGTTCCAGAGAACCGGAGCTGCAACCTTTGAAGACCCACAAGCCGGACTTGTGTTGCAGACACTTCACTTGCTACACCTGCTACCTTTCGAGATCCACAAGCCGGGGTCAATTTCTGTCGCAGACCGACTTTTCAAGATTGTACCTTGCCGGATTTAATTGCGTTGCAGATCGGAACTTCCATTGATGCCTCATGGTGATGACCCAAAGCCAAACTTGGAATCAGTTCCACAGTAAAGAGAAATTACAGAGTTCTAAACCTGAATGACCCTTAGCGTGAGAGCTTCCTATCCTGTGTACCCAGCCGAAAGTCTCTACAGAGACCCTCATAGCCGCAGCCGAAACCAAGAAGGTGCCCAGAGTTCTTTTGTAGAGTCGATAACATTAAAAGCCTTCATAACACGACCACTGAGGTTAAATTTGATTCTAAGATCTCATATCTCAGTACACCATTCTTTTTTCGCATGCATATCTTTCGCCTAGGGCGGAAGAAGGTTGCTTTCTTCGCATGGTCAGCGGTTTGGGGTCGCATTCTCACTTTGGATATTCTGAGACGGCGAAGCATGTGCTTGGTCAATCGGTGTTTTTTATGTAAAAAGGAGGAGGAGTCTGTTGAGTGATTATGATGTGAGATTGGTGTGTGTAACATTGGGGTGCTACAGACAGTGCGAGAGCAAGAGTAAATTGTGATGATTTTCGTAAGTGCTGCGAGTGTGTGAGTGACTCTGGTGTGCCTATTTCACATTCAAAGTTGTTTTGCTGGGCTAGGCTTCACAGTTGACCCCCTCCCTCCCCCCTCTGTTCTTTCAAAAGTA
The DNA here is from genome assembly GCA_963922005.1 of Cornus suecica. Taxonomy (NCBI): domain Eukaryota; kingdom Viridiplantae; phylum Streptophyta; class Magnoliopsida; order Cornales; family Cornaceae; genus Cornus; species Cornus suecica. The sequence continues at coordinate 4,721,649 of OY998244.1, read as the reverse complement.
ATTCGAAAGTTGATTTTAGAGGGCTATCTAATTAGCAACTTCATATGGATTAATCTTAACGTGATTTTCAGCGTTTCATTATGACAGTAAAGTGTTAGGCACCCAAAAACATCCATATTATATATAAATATCCATTTATAGATGTATGATTTGTCCAAACAAAAGAATTGGCTTTAGAATTCAATTGTAAGTGAATTTCAAGATTGATCCAAACAGTAGATTAGAAATTAAACTCACTGTATTCCCCATAGACATGGGGTCCTACTAATTTTGTGCAGCAGAACAGATTTGGAGTAAATGCTCCATGACATTTAGAAAGACGAATGGCAGCTAGGATAGTAGGATTTCAAATCTTAGTGTCCTAACATCAATTGAAAAAATAAACTAAATTCTCAAAAGAAGTAGGATAAAACAGTAAATAAATAAAGTCAACAAGGTAAAGAAAAAGTTACGGAACTTTGACCTACCTGAAAGGAATCTGATAGATAGAGGATTCTCGATGTCTCCTCCACAACAATTCTGTGCTGCTTCTAACTTCATCGGAACATCTAAGATCAGATAATAACAAAAAATCACTGATCTGCTTCACAAAAATGCTTTTGGAAGTGAAATATAAAAGAATAATGAGATTCGTGCAAAACAAGTGGCAATAAGAGCAGATTTATTTTCCTGCTTCAGTCTTTATATTAGAGCTGATTTGTGGTGTTTTAAAAATTCAATACTTTCTTGCATTGGTTTCTTCCATCCTGCAAAGATTATGCTGTATTATAAACAAAGCTGTAGTGATTGACTTCTATGCAATGAAAAAAAAACACAATACCTTTTCCTAGTGAGTTTTGGAATTCTCTTTAAAATTGATTAATTATATCTATCTTCCTCCTATTTTTGTTTCTATTACATTAAAGAGAATATTTCTCAACTCTCAAGCCCAAAACCCTAATGTCTTATGGATCAATGCCAAGATGACATGTACCAAAAATTATGTGAAGCTTACCCATAATTGTCAGTCACAACAAAGCTACCCACCTCCATGAACGATAATCGAGCACTGAAGAAAAGATTAAGTTGGAGGAAGAGCAAATCAACCAAGAAACAAGAAATAGATTAAGTTGTAGCAAACATCTTCTTATGGGACCAACTCAGTCTTTGTCTGGGATCTCTTAACCACAATGGACTTCTTTGTGATAAGAGGGATTCATCTCGATAGTTGTTTTCAAGAATCATGAAAGACGAGACTTTTTAACTAGTGAAATATACACGATGAATAAAGGACCCCTCGTTGAGAGGAAAAATCATCATCTCTAGTACTTGTCGGGACTAGAATATGACTCTCGAATCTCTTTAGATAAATCCTCGGTTGTCTCTTTTGGGCTAAAAGGCTTGAATAGATGACGTGGTCAAATATAACCCATTACCACCATAATCGTTGGGTTAGATTTGTAACACGCTGCTCCAATACTTGATACGATATTGTCCGTTTTGGGCCCAGCCCACACGGTTTTGCTCTTAGGCTCCTACCCAAAAGGTCCCATACCAATTGGAGACAACACTGCACATATAAGCACATCCTCAGACTTCTACCCGGGCGATGTGGGACATCACAAGATTTCCATGCACATAACCCGTGAAAGTTGGTGTCAGGGCCAAACCAAATCCTTTATCCGATGCCACCACTTGGGAGGCACTCGGGTAGGAAGATTCGTCTAACCATAACGAGAGCGTTGTAAGGTCAGATAGGAGAGAATGTTACAGGAGTCTTCTCCCACGTCGGATCTAGATGGAAAAAAAAATGATACATATAAGTTGGGTGTTCGCCCCACCCAATAACTTAATATTTTGTGTCAGATTGCTAAGCATCGACCCCTTATATTGAAATATAAGAAATTGTGATTGAACACATCCTCAAGTTAAAAATTTATTGCAGATGATCATGTCGTCAATATAATATAAGGCACTAACAACATAGTGGTGGAGCACGAATAAGTCATGATACCAGCACCAAAGCGATTGGAAGTGTGGGGAGTGTGCACAAGCATATTGGGGTCAGGCCAACGATGACGCAGGCCCCAAGAGGGGGTGATTGTGACATCCCACGTCGGCGGGATATAATGAAGGTAAAATGTTTATATGTGAAGTGTTGTGTCCAATTTGTACAAGGCCTTTTGGGGTGAAGTCCAAACCAAAACCAACAATCTCATGAAATGTTATGTGCTCCACTAATTTGTCTCAACTCTTGAAGTGGAATGAAAAACTCTTCCAAGTCTCCTGATGTACTTCTCTCCTACAGTATGTTACTATGGTATCTGATCTACCATTTTCAGAAAGAAAAAAAAAATGCTTTTAGTAAACTACTAGCCTACTAGGACCAGTAGAGGTTTTTTTTTTTCTGGCCAATCATTACTTCAATTGCCAGCCATAATTTTTTTCTGGAGTGTTGTGATAGCTATTCTATAGTAAAGATGGCAAAGTTAATTAGATGTGAGCTTCAATCTAAATTTGCTTCAATACCGAGTTTAAGTACTTTTCCTTTACTACTACTGAGGGGGGAAACAAGAATCCCAAACAATAATCAAAATTGGAACCACTGGGATATGCAAGTACAACCTCAACAAAGGTAAAAGAACAATAGTAATGCAGAACAAATAAAAATAACAAAAACAAGAGGAGAGTGAGTGGATTAAGAGACTAACAAGAATAGATTAAGCTTTGCCACCAGTTTAAGTGTGCACCGCTTTTAAACGCAGAAGAACAATTAGCAAGTATTTCCAGGGCTGCAGTAGATTGCACCCATGCCAATTTGGGGTACCGCTGAATCAATAGTAGAGCAATATCTGCCACATAGATTAGGTAAAGTTAAGGTTCAATTAGTAAGAATTACTATAATTGGTGAAACTAACAGTTCTATATGTAGTACCATATAAGTCATGTGGAATTCTTTCAAATGAAGAATATCAACATCCTAAGGAAAAATTATATATTGCTTACCATATAGACCACCAAGTATCAGATTTTTTATAATTATAGCACCATTTATATCCTCAAATACTTTGGGTGCGATGTCTTCTTTGGTGACTACCAATAAGTAATCAATCATCTCATTTCGGCCAAATGTAGTAGCTTTCAGGAGAGGTGAGAAGTCTTGCTTGCAACAACAATTCGGCAGGAGTGTGTTTTTGTCCACTAAGTACTTGGCTCCCTCAGTGTTGCCAGCCATTGCAGCATAATGTAGAGCTGTCCAACCATTCTCATCAGCTAGAGCAAGATCATCTTCTAACATATGCTCCAAGATATTCTTCACAAAATGGTTTCCCCGTGCAGATCGAACTGCTATCATGAGTGCTGTTTCATTTACTCCGGTGATGAAGGTCCTCACTGCATCTGGTTTTCGTTTAATAAATTCTTTTGCTTTCTCCCAGTCACCTGTCAATGCAGCTTTGTACAGCGGCAGGTATTCACTAATTGGATCTTCTGTTTCATCATCTATGATATTGTCATCAGAAACACAAAGTACTGATCAAAATCAATTTAATTTATTATTCTCTTCATGATGTATTCTGAAAATTTAAAAGTTCTTGAAGTAATACAAAATCTTCAATTTGGGAGTCTGTGAGGATATTTATATATGCGTGTGTGAGCGCTTTTGTATAATAAATGCAAAAAAAAAAAAAAATACTGTGTCTTCAGTCATTCTTACCAGAACCATGCATGCATATATCTCTGTCATGCAGCTTCATAAAGTACTTGGTAATTGCCTTTTACATATACTAAAAAAAGAACTTTTTGCTTTCAAAAAAAGAATTATTCATTTGAAAAAAGGCGTGTAATAGAAACCACATATGACTTACCGAAAAAAACTAATTGCTGTATGCTGAGAAATAGTAACAGTGAAGTAATTATACAAGAGTATTAATTAAAAATTTATCTTACATTCTGTAAACAAAAATGAAAGAAAACTATTACTCCCTCCGTGATGATTTATAGTGTTTATGCTTTATAACTTTAATGCTTGAAGGTTAAATTGGTAAATTGACAAAATAAATTGTTTTGACTTTTCAAAGTAGACAGTTATTTTGGGACGGCTAAAAGAAGAAAAGCATACACTTATTTTGGGACGGAGAGAGTATTATTTTACAAGAACATAAGATTTAAAAACATTATCAATATATAACTGATATTTAGGGAACAACTATTAGTTGCTGTAATTTTTCTTATCGAACACTTAGTTGACTTAACTTCTTGTAGAACTCCAGAAATATATGAGAGAGACAATAATGGATTAAATGCGAATGCATAAAGCCCCCTTTGGGTAAAAACACTCCCCAAGTTATCAAGCGAATTTTATTAGATAAGTGATGAATCTTTTCAGAATTGAATACTTAATAACTTATTAAAAAACACCACAGTATAAACCAAATTCTGATTAACTGTATATGTGGTGGAAGAGTCGTCATACCTGTTTCCGTACTTTCATAGGGAGTGTCAAAATCGAAGAATTTAAGCAATTTCGTCCATATATCTTGGGCAGTTTCCAAGTCAACCAAACATGTAAGAACATCGTTTTCGTTGATCGTCCCCATAATCCAGCTCTGCAACAAGTCATCTGTTCTTTTCCATGCCTTGTAATCCGGGTTCTCAACCTCCTTTTCGGGGTTGGTAGAGCTATTATCATCTGCTATTGTGATCCTTTGCGGTGGTGCCGGGACTTCACCATAGATAAAACAAGCCAAGCCTTGACTATCAATAAGACGAAACATCAATTTTGCCCACAGGGAAACGTTTTCTTTCGAGAGCTTGATGGGAACAAAGTCCCCCACGTTCACCTCTATTGGGTATGGATAGTCTACAAAACATTGATGCGCGTCAGTTTTGTAATGCAATGCTCTCAAAATGCTTTAGTTTGTAGCCATTTAAACAATTGGGAAAAAATTGTGCAAGCTAATTAACTAAATTATCAAACATACCAACTCAGTCTCTATTTTGTACTTTGAGAGATTACCTTGATTCTAGTTAGTTGATCCATCTAGTCCCTGGCAACTAATATGCTGAAACTAAGTCAATTAAATGTGTGATGAGCTGAGTAAGCTTACCAAGTATAGTTTCAGCAAAGGAACCCTCAGAAGTGAAGATACTCTCCAACTTTGACCACATATCAGTGGCGGTTTCCAAGTCCACCACATATGCAAGGAAGTTCTCATTGATCGTCCTTATTATCCAGCTTTGCAAAAGCTTATCCGTCTTTTTCCATGCCAAGGAATCTGAGCTTGGGAGGATCATATTTTTATCTTGTGGCAATATGAAACCAAGCAAACTTTGATTCTCAAAAAGATCAAGCATCAGCCTTCTCCAGGTGAGATAGTTGCTACTGGAAAGCTTGAACGGAACAAAGTCACCCACGTTGACCTCCATTGGATTCGGGTACGCTGCAATCAAAAGAGGAAGAATTTGAGAAATCAAGTCATTGACGGAAGGTTGGAGTATGTGATCTGTCATAAATTAAGTCACCTTACCTGCATAATTTGTTCCATATAGGATACTTAATTTCAACCAGATATCTTTAGCAGTATGCAAAGGCAATACATGTCGACTGACATTATAATCAATTGTCTCCATAATCCAATTACGCAGCAGCCCATCTGATTTTTCCCAAGACTTCCAGGTGTTGTTATTGTTGTCATCAACAAAATCATCATCAGAAGAAGATGGTTGTTTGGGAACCTCGTCTGATTGTGGTTCTGAAAACTCACCATTGATGAAACCTACCAAACCTTGACTCTCAATAAGACCAAGCATCAAGGTTTTCCACCCAGGATAATTATGTTTACTAGACAGCTTAATGGAAACAAAGTCTCTCACATTGATCTCTTTTGGAAATGGGTATGGATAGTCTACAGTAAAAGAAAAAATAGATAAGTTTGAGAAAATTAGTCAACTGAAGGCAGAAGTAAGGTTGAAGTACTAATATGTAAATTAGTTATGTTAGTAATCATTCACATGATTAAGTGATTACCATACCTATTTCCGTTTCATGCAGGGTAACTAACTGTGACCACATATCTTTAGCAGTTTTTAAACACACTACATTTCGAAGAACATCTTCACAAAGCGTTGCTATGATCCATCTTTGCAACAGCGCATCCGATCTTTTCCAGTCCGCATAATCCTGGTTCTCCATCTCCTTCGTGGTGGCAGTGGAGCTGTCATTGTTCTCATCGGTTAGTGTGATCCTTTCAGGTGGTGCTGAAACCACATCATTTTTTATGAAACAATCCAATCCTTCACTCTCAATAAGTCGAAGCATAAGCATTTTCCACACAAAATAGTTTCCATTAGAGAGGTTGATTGGAACAAAGTCCCTCACCTTAACATCTATAGGGTATGGGTACTTCCTAGAAGAGACGGAGGCAGGGTGTGAGGAGGAAGCCATGAATGGAATGTTGAAATTTAGACTATCAAAGGACTTGTGGGTACTCTAGCTCTATCTAGTATCAGTAAGAGACTACTTGCACATCTCACGAACACTGCCTTTTTTATATGCACTACCTAGATTTGGTTATTAATACTTCCGAAAATCCTAGGACAGCATAAATGTAGACTAAGCAAACAAAGTATTTGAGAGAGCTGTCAGCAGCATTAACACAATAAAATGTATACCCACCAATCATATTCAGCTACTGTCAACTATGCACTGCTAGTTGACTATTCGAAGCGCTATCACCGTGATGCAACTACACTAGCACTGGGTATTACAGAAAAAGTTCACTCGTCCCATTAATCTACCAATCAGAGAGATCACGTTAGCCCATCGTTATACACACGCACACACATGAATAATACTGTATGAACTCATTACTTGTAAATTGAATTGTTCATAATTTTTTGTTTATGCTTGGCATTTCCCCCAAGTAATTCATCACTTGACTTCTTCGTAGTCTTTGTTTATGTCTGGAAATTTTGTGAGCAGCTCATAAATAAATTTTTAATTGATTTGTTTGTAGTTTATTTATGTTTGGCATTTCGTGTGAGCAACTAATAACTCATTACTTGTTAATTGACTTGCTCTAGTCTTTGTTTATGCTTGCCCATTTCTGTAAGTAACAAAAAAAATTATTTGAACAAAGAGGGATTTGAGTCAGTGAGAGTTGTTCCAAGTACCCTTTAAGTGGTTTCAATTGAAGAGTTTGATTGAACCAAAGTCCATACCTCACATTGATGGAAGGTTGAGGGTTCTGAAATTTTTCTTTGCGTACATACCACACATTGATTGTCCATACCTCCAAGCTTGTTTGATATCCAACCTAATTCTAGTTATGCATATTAATTAATAATATATATATATATATATAATATTTGTAATATTAACTTCAAAGTCTGACCATACCAAAGAAATGTATCTCAAGATTTATCATAAGGTAAAAATGATTCATCCAGCCATTTTTTTAACCTAGGACCTAAAAGTTCAAGCTTTTTCTCTCCCACCAAAACTCGTATAGCCTTTATTATAGTCTAGCCACCCTGTCTAACCCGGGTTGGGAATCCTAATAGACTGGGCGCTTTGCGTGACATCGGATTAAATATTAAATATTAGGATTGACTTTGATGGTGACTAGGGGTGGTCAAGAACCGAACCGGAACTGGAACCGGCGGTTCGGTTCAGTTCGGTTCCAGTTCCAAAATTTTAAGAACCGAAAATTTCGGTTCGGTTCCAATTCTTAATACCACGGAACCGAACCGGTTTTTATTTTTTTCATTTTTTTTAGTCAGATCATAGACTATATATGAAAGTTGAACCCGGTTCACTCCCTAATTCGGATGGTTGAGTCATCAGTGGTTCACTAGACACTAGCCTAGGGCCTAATAAAAATATTCAATCTGACCCTTAATTCCATGACTTTTTGGCTAAGAGGACCATGGTTGAAGTATAAGGGCAGGACTCTTAATTGCAGGTGTCAACATTAGTTGGCTAACAGGGTCGCTCAGTGTTATTTTCATCAACTAGAAGGATCCCTTTCCCTTTGGACTTCCAAGTGTAAAATGGGCATTAAACAGGTAAAGGGTGTTTAGGAACCGAACCGGAAATATTTTGGGTTTGTGATAGTTTATATACTCTACTTTATAATTATATTATCTACTAATATTGGGTTTTTATATTTTTTTTAAAAAATAAAAGGAACCGGAACGAACCGAAGTTGCTTGCATTTTCGGTTCCAGCTCCGGCCGGAACCGAACCAATTTTAAACACCGCTAATGATGACTTTGATACCAACTATAACCGAACAAATGTTTTACAATCCAACTCGTATTATTAGATGATGCTAACATGTAACTCATTTATACTCACTTGAAAATTTTTAATCTGACTCATACGATTAAACCATGAGAGTAGCATTTAACTCATACCCACTTAAATCCAATGGATTAGAACATTGAGTACAAGAAATAGGTGTAAATATAATAATATTCTTAATCAGAATTGCAATGATAAATTATAAAATAAACACAAGACGTATAAAGCATGCACATTAGAAATTAAAATTATTTACCTTTTTGGGCTTCATTGAAGGATCCAAAGTCACGTCCTGAAAAGGGTTAGAGTAGACATAAATGACTTGATCGCCGTCGAGTCTAGGGTTCCGGTGATACGGGTGGGATATCCGGTGGCTTCAGTCCTAGTCGTTTTGATACATTCACACACCACCTCATCGCCCACTGATACCAAATTGGAAGATCCATTTTCAGTTCCGTCAGTGTATCATTTTTACTGTGAAATTTTGATATTCTAAGTTTCGAATTGTAAAAAGGAGATATATATATATATATATAAATAATTCACCATGTTTGGGTTGGCTTTTCATGGGTAATTTGAAATTCTGGTATTGAAATTAGATTTGAAGAAGTAAGGCCATGTTTGGTAGGAGTTCTGGTGTTCCGTTTGTTCTGTTTGCTCTTGTCTAGATCCTGAATTTAAAAGTCTATTTGGTAAACGGTATATTCTAATCACGGTCTCATAAATATTGAACCATATCATATTTGGTAAATCATTCTGGTATGATCTTTTCGCTTTAAAAAAATAAAATTATTTATTATAATATTCATTTATTATTTTTATGTATTATTTATTTTATTTTATTTTATGTATTATTTTTTTTTCATTTATAAATATATTTTATTAATTTATTATTTATATTATTATTTATTCATTTATATATTAATTTATAAATATATTTTATTCATTTATTTATTATTTATTATTATTTCATTATTTAATTCATTTTATTTATTATTATTTCATTATTTATTTATATTATTAATTTATTATTATTATTTATTCATTATAAATTATTTATAAATATATTTTATTCATTTATTATTTATTCATTTATTCATTTATTTATTATTATATTTATTCATTTATTCATTTTTATTATTATTATGTATTATTTAATTCATTTTGTTTATTATTCATTATTTTTATTTTATTTTTAAATATGTTTTATTTAATTTATTATTTATATTATTAATTTATTATTATTATTTGTTCATTTTTAATTATTTCGAAATATATTTTATTAATTTATTATTATTATTATGTATTATTTAATTCATTTTGTTTATTATTCATTATTTTTATTTTTATTTTAAATATTTTTATTTAATTTATTATTTATTAATTTTTAATTATTTATAAGTATATTTTATTATTTATTCATTTATTTATTATATATTATTTAATTCATTTATTTTTATTTTTATGTATTATTTAATTTATTTTGTATATTATTATTATTTTTATTCAAATTTGGTTTTTGGTGATCTTAATCGTTGGTCTCAAAAATCTGATTTTGGTTACCAAGACCAGACCAGACCAGACCATGTGGAATCACCAAAAAAACTGATTCCAAAAACACTACCTTTGATTTAATTTGGTCTGGTTCCAAATTTTGAGACCAGTCCAAACAAATATGGTCTGATCCCTGAAAATCAAGATTAGACCAGACCAGACCAGGTGGAACCATAACCACCTACCCAACAGGGCCTTAGGATCTCAAAAATATATTTATTTTTTCCTTCTTTTTTTTTATTTTCAATGTGAAACCAAAAGAAAGAATTTATATTAAAGGAGGCCTAATTATGGGGTACTCTAATCATTAAAACAGTACTGTTATTTGATGATTTTAATTTGATTTTTATAATCTCTTTTATTTAAATGTGTATGATAATGTGAATTTGAATACTGCTTAAAAAGACTCTTGAGCCGTGAATATTGTAAGAAAGATATCGGAAAAACTTAAATTTTCAATTACCACTTAAGATATTTTTGTGCTTAAAAATTGGTGTACTTCAACTTTTATTTTTATCAAACAAGAAGCTATTATTTCACATTTCAATTTAGCACTTATTTCTGAATCGATTCAACAGTTATTTAATTATATTCAAGAATACAAATTAAATATCACTTAAAATATTAAGTGAGAAAAAAAATGAGATAAAATTTTAGACTGACATTTGAAATTCAAAATTCAAAAAGCTATAAAATTCATTTTATATTCAAATCAACACTTGAGGATTTCGGTACTTACAATTTAGTAAAATTTTAAATTTTATCACAAAAAAAAAAAAAAAAAAAAAATCTAGGGACTTTAATTAATAGTATGAAGTGTTCTTTTTACCCATAAAAGTTTATTACTATTCAAATAAAAACTTTGTTGTGGTAAAATGTTCTTTATGCATAGGAATTTGTTTTTTTTTATCAAAACCTAACATTAATAGACAAAAAATGAGCACGAACTAGGGGCTTTTGGCCTATCGCTCCTTGATAAGTCCACAAAATCACTATTTTTAATGTCAAAAATAAATATTTAATTCATCATTTTATTGTATAAATGTTCTTATATTTATCTTTTTATTTTTTATAGGTATGAATTGAAAAAGATGAAGAAAATGTATTAAAGTGATAAATGAATGCACATAGGTAGAAGATGAAGAAAGAAGAAAATGACTTGAAAATCATCAATATTCAAAGAAAAAAAAAAAGTATATCTAATTTCACTTTACAAGATATCATTATATTCCAATTTTCTTTATAAATATGAGAGTAGTTGGATATTGTGGGAGTTAGATGGTAGAAAGTGAGAAATTGTAGAGAGAAACTAGTCTTGTATAAATTTTCTTATGTTCTTGTAATCTTCTTATTTAATGGAAAATTCTTCTATCATCATGTTTTATTTCTCTATCATTATGTTAGCTTAAACTTCTTCTCAAGGGAGTAATGAAGCCACATTGGGTAAGATATAAATAATTTTATTTTATTTCTTATTGTTTAATTATCTTTCCGAAATAATTCTTTCAAGTGACAAAACCTACAATATAGGTTGAAAATAGAGGAAGGATTCTCCGTGATTACCAATCAATGAAAATACGATGAATGTCTTCCACTATTTATATTTATTTATTTTTAAACCAAAACATTAGAGGGAGAATTTTCCGTGATTACCAATTAATAAAAATACGGGGAATGCCTACCAATATCTATGTTTATGTTTAATTGGTTGGAGAAGAATTTGCAATAGAAATATATAATATTATTTATATAGACCCGGGTGGTGGATTCTCCTCCCTTGAGATTTCTTCCACCATTTGATAATTTTATCTAGTTATTTTAGTTTACTATTCAAAAATTCAAGAATTGTTTTTAATTAATTTATTTTTATTCTCGAAAATTAAAGTTTTTGATCCGAGTCTCAAACCGATTTCTAAGTTGAGAGTGATTTGACTCTACTTATTGTTATACTATTTTAAGTAAAGTATTTGTATGTATTATAAATTTTGTTGACTGGAATTTGGTGAAGTAACGACAAATATCAACCGTCACTCCTCAAAGTCGTCAAAAAAGTAAAGTCTTAATGCGACATTGACGATGTCGTCCACTTTACCGCTAAAAATTACCGTTCTCTCCATTAAGTGAACACATCAAAACTTATCTTTGATAACTTGATGAATTTTATTTTTTTTCAATATGTGATCCAATATTTGTGCAAAATTTTACCAACGAGAATGAAAGCCTAATCTTATTAACGAGATGACAATTGTATGTTGTGGTCCTTTCTTTGCCTCTATCCGTGGTGGTTGAATGACCCGGTGGCTTCAATGGGAAGAACTTTTTCGTTCACAAAGACAGATTTAGAAATTTATGTGAGGGGTAGAGTCGGAATATTCAAAATTTAGGATTTATTCAAAAAAAATTCAGTAGTGGGTTATTTCTTGGACTGGTCCTTTATTCAAAATTTAGGAACTTTGGGAGTTTCTAAATTCCTTCGGCTAACCCTTTGTAGGCCAGTTTCTATATTACTAGTAGTACTTTTTTTTTATTCTGCAATTTACCATTACTTGGTTCAATGGAAAGTGAATACCATGAAAATGTGTTTTTATGTAAAAACATGACCGGGTTAAAGAATTTTTATGGACAATAAAATGCATAATGGGAAAAATATATGGACAATAATTTTTCATTGGCTCGATACCTTTCTCTTGCTTTAATAGCATTTATACTAGAATGTATTTTGTAATACACAGGTGTTCTTAAATATCAACTGTGATAACTTAAAGTTTTAACATACTTAGCATTCATTCAATGAAAGCTTTTTTGATGAGAAAATTGCATTAATCAAAAAATAAGTGACACTTAAAAATAAGATAAAATTATAAGAGACACTCAAAATATATCAAGAGTAATTTTTAATTGTTTGTGGATAAATTTTTGAACAAAGGCAAATAATGTGACATGTTGTGTAAGTAATGTTCTCTTTTGTGAGATTACTTGAAGATCACATTTAATATTTGAAATTGAAAGTGATTAAATTGATACATCCTAACAAATAAAAACATGCACTAAACATGTTACTAAAGTGGGCCAACAAAATCTTGACATGCTTTTTAGACATGAGTGTGAACACACTACATGGAAACAACAGACATGTGATATGAAAGGTTTGTTCAATTATATTTTACTTCCACAATTAGAGCGCCTGAAACGAAATATGATTGATAGCACTATAGGTGTGAACAAAAAAAATTCAATTGTAGCACTAATTATTTTATATTATGTTTCCCTCACAATGTAGTAATGAGAAATTGGAGGATATTGAATGTAATATTGGGAGTGCCGTATGTTTCATGTTTGTTACGATATTTGAAAGATGTAAGCGATGAGCTGTGTACAACATTTTCCCTTTTTTCAAGGTGAAAGAAAACAAAAAAGAAGTGATCAATCGTTGCATCAACTGTGACGACCTACATATCCCATCTAGCACAGCCTTTTTTAGAATTGCATAGAGTAGTTTGTTTTTGGTATATTCATTAGTTTCAAATTTTTGCAAGGACCCTCTTTTCTATGGACAATAAAATGTATAATGGGAAAAATGTATGTACAATAATTTTTCATTGGTTGGTTACCTTTTTCATGTTTTAATAGTATTTATATAACACAGGTTTTCGTTAATTATCAACTTATAACTTAAAGTGTTAACATACTTATTAGCATTCATTCAATGAAAACTCTTTTGATGAGAAAATTGCATGACTCAAAAAATAAGTGACACTTAAAAATAAGATAAAATTATAAGAGAGACACTCAAAATATATCAAAAGTAATTTTTAATTGCTTGTGGTTAAATTTGTGAACAAAGACAATTCTTCACCGACTTATAGTTACAAATTGTTTATTTTGCATAAAATATTTTTTAGTCAGAAAATATATTAAAAAAAGTGGCAATTTTTTGCCATAAGTTCACGAACAATTTCGGATTTTGGTAAACTTTCAACCATTGACAAAACATCTATTCTCCTTCTTTGCGATGCAATCTCAATTCAAAACTAGTCGAGCCCCGAATACTCCAGTTATTGGGGGAAAATCATAAACATGTTGATTATCTAAGGCAGTGACAAAACCAAAAAGTATCTATATAAGTTATTTGCAAAATATATTATATATTATATATTTATTTACCGAAAAAAATATATATATTATATATTTATTATACATGTTGATTCCTATAGAGTTAATTTCATTTACACCCCCCAAGTTTGTCCTAACATCAATTACATTCTCTCAAGTTTTTCAAAATTCATTTGCACCCCCTATTTCTATTAACACATCATTTCCACCCCCTACCCTATGACATCACCCTAAAATTTTAATATAATACCTAAACTACCGTTACTACCCTTAAGATTAAAATAGGGGTGTTTGGAAACAAGTAAGTCCTATTAATCCTAGAATATTGTTAACCCTATATCCAAACATATATTCAACAATAAATCATATATTCAAACACCACCACCACCACCACGCCGCTGCCACCACCACCACCACTTTCAAATATGTAGATAAGCAAAACTTATATATATAATATATATATTTGTATATATGTGTATGTGTGTGTGCGCGCGCGTTGAGAGGGTTGCCAATTGGGGGGTGTTTGTGGGGGAGGGAGGGGGGTCTATAATATATATATATATGTGTGTGTGTGTATGCAGAACTGGGGCGGTATGATGATGGTGGTGTTTGATATATGATTTAGAATTGAATATATGTTTGGATATAGGGTTAATAATATATTATGATTAAATTGATTTAATGAGTGTATGATTTAAGAATTTTTTTAGACATTTTATACCATGAGGGGGTGTGGTTGAATTTTGACAAACCTAAAGGAATGTAACTGATGTTAGGACAAACATGAGGGGTATAAATGAAATTCCCTCCAAAATCAAAATAGTCTTCCAAGAACAAGGGTAATAATATAAAAGAAAAACACTCTAAGAAACAAGCTTCCAATTAAATTAAAGTAAGATATTATTTCCCAACCAAAAAAAAAAAAAAAAAAAGACTAGTACTATATATATATCACCCTGCCACCAGAGAAGGGACTTGTTTGATCACCACAGCTTTAGAAGATGATTCAAATGTGGATGGTTTGTGATTGTAGCTGTGACCATGACCACATGACTCACTCTCCTCTTCAATGGTTTCCAACTTCTTCTCCCAACTCAGCCTACTTACTCGCCGCAAAAGTGGCGGCGCTGCTTCCACTGCCTGAGAAGTGGCACCCTCTACCCTTGACATTAATCTTCTGATTGGTTTTGTGTTATGCAACTCATTAGCCATATATAGTGACATTTATATATAAGAAACATGTACATACTCTAGAATGTAGATTCTGCACCCATGTGTAGAATCAGTTCTCACTAATCCTTTTCTACCCACTAGGCGATATTTTAAGAAGAGTTGTTCCTTTAAGTTTAGATGCATTTATTAAACAATCTAATTACCAATATAATAAAATTAAATCAAATGCGGAAAAGACGATCCTTACCCTGAACGGAGAGGACCCATACCTACATGACAATATTATTTGATTCTGGTGCAACATGGTCACCTTGGAATGTGCAACTTTTGGGTGCTCTTCATGGGACCCAGAACGGTCAAAAGATAATATATGGTGGGCATTATTCAATTTCCCCAAGCCATGAGAATCAAAGGCCTACAACTACAAAGAATCAATTCTTCTTCGTGGCCAAATATTTGATCCACAATCCGAATATATTCTTAGTTCATTATTTTCGTTTAGAATTATATGTTAATTTATGTGACAAGTGAATTTTCTCTTTGATTTTTTTAGTAAAAGAATTAAATTTACTTATTTTTAATTTCCAATGGTAGATAACATGCAATTTTTAGTATTGTATTTTATAATATATGTAAACTTAGATTCATGTTTGCATTTTATAATATATGGAAATGATTTTTTTTTTTTTTTTTTGAATAGCAAGAAACGCACACATATATAAGCTTTATAGGGCTCGAAACCCTAACATTCCATTTGGGGAGGAAAAATAATACTATCAGGCTACAAAATCTTTTAGTGTAAATACTTCACAAATTATGTGACAAAAGGTTATTTGCTACCAAATATGTTGTTTGTATCAATTTTTGTCGCATAATTTAATGGCTGTGTCAACTAATTTAGCTTTTATGACAATATTTAGTGCTAAAATATCATTTTTAACCGTAAATTTATTTTTGTGGTCAAATACACAGTTTCTTGTAGTGCTCTCTTGATAGATTTAAGATAATTGAGAAACAAAAAAACATTTGGGTAAAATTTAGATAAATGAAGAACAAGTATTAGATGTTTTCCCTTATTGAAGTATTTGGAGTATTTCAAAAATTGGCAATTGGAAATGTAACTATATATACTCAATTACATGCACCATAAAACACCAATTTGATTTGTAGTTTAAAATACAAATGTCACACTTATTAAACTGAGTGAAGGTAGAATTTTCTAAAAATATCAGTTGAATTAGATATGTTTTAAAAAGAAAAATTATACTATCAAAAATCTATATGATTATACGTTTGGTTGAAAACTGATGAAATACTCATTCCCAACATGACTTGGTTCACATTGAAATTTGATTTTTATAAAAATTTATCTAGATGATTTTTTAATTTTTTTTTTGCATTTAATCACTTTCTGGGAAGTTGTTCTTAGCTTAACGGCTACACATTATTTGATAGTTATTTTAATTATTCAACTATCTATTTTTTATAAACTATTGAAAAAGTTACAAAAGTTACCTTCTAGTTTCCAAAACACCCTCTTCTTTGTTTATATAATCAGTCTTCTACTACATCATGTATTACTTAGATTTATGTGCAATGCAAATGATTAACTAAATTAGTTTTATGTAATTCATTTAATTACTGGTGAATTTATGGATGTGTAATGTGTGCTACTATCTTATTATATTTTAGTATAACTGAAATACTCCTTCCTTTTAGGCCTAGCTATTGACACATGTCTTATAATGATATATGAAGGGTAAAAAGATTTGATTCCAATCTCCAAATCTATTACCATCTTTACACACACGCACACCTAGGTATAGACTTGAATATATATCAGCAAATCTCTATCATTATATATCTATATATATTCTCTGTATATACCTACAATCATTAGCAAGGCCAATACTCCTTCCCATAACATAACATGGAGATCTCATCCTCTCTATTTTATTAGCCTAGAAAGAAATTGTAGATAGTTATTTGATTTGATAGATATTAGAGATAAAGATTGCGAAGTTGGAGAGTTATTTAAAGCATGGAAATCATTTTTGATTATTTTAAATACTTATAATTTAATTTTTAATTTTTGAGACATGTTGCCCTTTTTTTTATTGGATCTCATATGTAGGAAGTCCTACTGATATGGAATGTGATCTAGGCAGTCGCCTAGGGCCGGTGGCTGGGGTCTCAAAATTTTTTATTTTTTTATTTTTTTTAATTGTATTTTTGTAAGAAAATTAATACATTTATAACTTTTAAAAAAATTATTAATTAATTTTTCAGTTCAATTCAAGAACCTCAGTTTTTAAAAATAAACTTATTTTATTATAAATCCAAAAAGATATTGATTTGTTTAATAACATAATTCATACTAAATTTAAATTCACTTTCACAATTTAGGGCCCAAAAATTTATATTCCGGGTGGGTGCTAGGTCTTACCAGTGTACTGCTGTTCTAGGGCTCCTTTCGTTGATTTGGGGGTGGGTGCTAGGGCTCGATCTCTCTGGCTTCTATTTAACTCTATTGTATGATTAAATC
Source organism: Cornus suecica (assembly GCA_963922005.1). NCBI lineage: Eukaryota > Viridiplantae > Streptophyta > Magnoliopsida > Cornales > Cornaceae > Cornus > Cornus suecica. Next base: position 4,703,980 of record OY998244.1, on the reverse strand, counting down.
CTCACAATCCTTTTCCCGTCTTCATGAGTTGTTTGTGGGCATGCATATGGGCTTGCTTTGTTGGGATTTAAAGCCCATTTTTTCTTTTCTTCTTTGCCTTAAGGCGATCTCTTGTAATTCTTTTACTTTTAATATAATTTTATTTATTTTCGAAAAAAATATATTTATATTTCGGCTACTATTACTATAGAGTCAAAAAAAAAAAAAAATTCTTGAATTTTCAACTCCGTGAAACTAAAGTCTAATTCAAATTAAATCATTATTCTGATTAGGATTAGAAGATTCTCATCGCATTCGCACACTGTTTGACGACTACACTTAGGGCTCTTGTGATTGCCGCACTTAAACAACCGCAATAATTTTTCACCCGACTACACTTAAGACTTTAGCAACTATCGCACTCACCAAACATCAATAAATTTTTACGACAACACCAAGATGAATGTTGTTTTTAATTTTTTAATATTAATATATTTAATGTACTTTTTTTAATAAATTTTCCCACACTTATAATTTTTAAGCGCGTGAAGCCTTACTTATAAAGGGTCTCACATTTGTTATCTTCTAAGGTCTCTACTTATTTTCGGAATTTCAGGGTTGACCCTGGCCATACAATAGATAGGTTATTATTTTCCTAAACTAAAGTTAAGAAAAATTATTTAAAATATAGATAAACTGTTCTTTTAATAGTATATAGATGTAAAATTAGACATATAACAAAATTCAAAAATTATCAAACAAAATAAAATAATGATCGATGCCTATTTACCAGCCGTTCTAAATACTTGTATTAACATCAATGTCTTACACTAAAACTAAGACATATAGTTATGTCCCATATATATTGACTACATAAATAAGTTAGTGGTTAAAAATATATTTTTGAGTAAAATATTTGATTTTTTTCATGTCGAAATAGAATTATTTGTGAACATGTGACCAAATATTGCCACATTTTTTTAAAAATATTTTTTGGCTAATAATTATTTTACACCAAAAATATAATTTGTAACCACAAGTCCTTGAATAAGTGATCTTAGTCTTTTAAAGGGTTAAGTACATAAAACACCCCTGTAGTATAAATACGGTGCGAATAACAATACTTTGAAAATGTGTGTATTGACATCAGCAATTTTGGAAAACGTGCGACACACCCCTGCAAGTAGGAAAACGTGCGAACACCCCCTGCAAGTTTCAAAAACGTGCGAATATCCCCTGCAAGTTTCGAAAATGTGCGAAAACCCCCATTCTTTAACTTTTATACTCTTTTAAATACCCATTTTACCCTTACCCTTATTCTTCAAAATATATATATAAATTTTGAAAAATAAATTTCAAAGCCAATATATAAAATTCAAATTCGAAATTTATATATATAAAATTCGAAACCAATATATATATATATAATAAAATTTTCAAAATTTATATATATAAAATTCGAAACCTATATATATATATATAAAATAAAATTTTCGAAATTTATATATATAAATTTCGAAATATATATATAATTCGTAAAAAAATATATAAATTTCAAAAAATATATATAAATTTTGAACAATAAATATTAAATTTTTCGAAACCAATATATATATATATAAAATAAAATTTTCGAAATTTATATATATAAATTTCGAAATATATATAATTCGTAAAAAAAATATATAAATTTCAAAAAATATATATAAATTTTGAAAAATAAATATTAAATTTCGAAAAATATATATAAAATTTGAAATATATATATAAAATTCGAAACAAATAAATAAAATTCAAAAAAAATATATATAATTCAAATAGTTGTGCAAATAGAAGTATAAAAAACACAAGTGACCAAAGTACAATACACCAAAACAAAATTTAAAGTCAAAGAAAGTAGAATATAGGAGTATATTTTCCCCGAATTTTATATATATTTTTCTGAAATTTATATATGTTTTTGAATTCTATATTTTATTTTCAAATTTAATATTTTCCTCGAATTTTATATATTTTTTCCCGAAATTTATATATGTTTTCGAATTCTATATTTTATTTTCGAAATTTAATATATTTTTTTCGAATTTAATATTTTTCCCTAATTTTATATATTTTTTTCAAAATTTATATATGTTTTCAAAATTTATAAATATTTTTTGAATTTATATATGTTTTTTCCAATTTTATATAATTTTTTTAATTTTATATTTTTCTTTTCAAAATTTATATTTTTTCGAATTTTATATTTTTTTGAAATTTAATATATATATTTTTGAATTATATATATATTGTTTCAAATTTTATATATTTTTTTCGTATTTTATATATATATTTTTATAATTTTATATATATTTTTGAAATTTAGATATGTTTTCGAATTTTATATATTTGTTTCGAATTTTATATATATATTTCAACAAATATATATTTTCCATTTTTTTGAAATTTATATACTAAGGGTATATATGTCATTTTACATGAATGAGGTCAATTCACACATATTTGAAAGGTTTGGGGTCAATTCAAACCATAGGGGGTTATACGCACTATATTTATACTATAGGGGGTTTAACGCTCCCGACCCTCTTTTAAATTCATTTCCATATCTTGAATGGATCGAGGTTGGAACTCTCCGAGCATTCTTTCTTATGAGTCTGCTCACTTTAGGTGGTGTTTGGTAAAAGGAGTTGGGATGAAATTTGTGATTTTTGGATGAAATTTTGTGGTCCAACCCATGTTTGGTAGAAGGAGTTGTGATGAAATAGTGTTGCACCATTGGTACCAAATCCATCATTTTTCACACCATCTCAATAGATGGTTTTGATGGTTTGGTTTGGTTTTCTCACACTAAAACTATTATTTAACCCAAACCAATTCAATTTGGTGTACCATTGTTTAATCCAAATCAATTCATTTATAATATTATATATATATATAAATTCAAAAAATAAAATATTTATGAAAAAATAAAATATTTCAAAAAAATCAAACGAAAAAATATATTCCATAAAAAATAAAATATTTCGGGAAAACAAATATTTCTAGAAAAAATAAAATATAATAAAAATATATTTATTATTTTTAAAAATATATACAAATTATATATATTTTTACTGAAATCTTTTATTTTTTCAAAATATTTTATTTTTTGAAATATCTTATATAAAATATTTTATCTATAAATATTTCGAAAAAAATTAAATATTTATATATTTTATTTTTTAAAACATATATATTTACAAAATATTATTTTAAATAAATAAAATGTCAAATTATTCCAAGTTACCAAATATGATTGGTTTAAGAATTTCAGCTCATACCAACTCTTCCAAACATGGTTTGGTTTTTCAGTTTCACTTTTTCTCACACCAAAACCATCTGCATCAAACATGATTTCAGTTCAGAATAAAATTATACCAAACCCAATCCAACCCAACTCCAACCAAACCAAAACCAAAAATCAACACCACACCGGTTACCTAACAAGCACCAGTAAAATCATTTCATCTTGATTGTTCATAGGGATCATCAATGGCGTTGTCAAGAGGTTCATTAGGCAACCAGAAATCATACCACAATTATATCGAAGTGTTGATGCTGAATATATTGATAGTGATGACTATTACATGCTTTTTGAGATATCTGTATACGCCGAGTATGCTTTTGTCGGAGTTTTCTGGGTATAAGATAAACTTTTTGAGCGGTACTAACAAGTAAGCATTCTAATTGTTAACAAGGAGAGCATTGTCATGTTTCACAAGTTTTACAGAGATTACAAGGTGATGGCGTGCGTGACGTTCTAGAGCGAGATCATGGGTTTTCAACTGATATCTCAAGCAGGGATGGAGCCATGTGTTGGCTAGGGGGGCATGGCCCCGTTCAAAGTTTTCAAAAATTATTTTACAATCCCAAAACTTTTATGTTTAATAAATAAGTTTATAAAAATTACATATGGCCCCTTTCAATTTTTTTTTTAAAATTTCCTTTACTACCTTAAATACTATATATTTTATAAATAAATTTATGGAAATTGCATATGCTCCCCAAAATTTTCTTTTAGGACCCAAAAATTTATATATTTTATGAATAAACTCATAAAAAATTACCTCTGGCCCTTCCGACATATGATTCCTGATGCCGCCCCCAATCTCAAGTGATGCGAATCCTTACAGATATATTTATTTCAACATACTCGGTAACAAATGTGGTTGTTGCGGTTTTTGCAATGGTGTGTTTCATTTTTTGGGTGGTAATCACTAATCACTCTATTACATGGTTCAAAATGATTAATAGCAAGGTAGATTGATTTACTGCCATATTAGGGTAATAAAGTAATGAGATCAAACTCTCGGAGTGTGGTTAGTCTTATATCTGTATTTACAGTTGTTGTCAGTCGTAATCATATGTCAGCCTACTGACTGAGTTTGTAAAACTTTTTAAAATTAGAGAAATTATACTTGTATATAAAGAAAGAAAGAAAGAAAGAAATGAACAAAAAAGGGAAAAAAATTGCAAAGTTGCTTAAAGTATACACGTCAATCAAGACTTGAAGCATGGTGTTTCTTAGAACAAAAATAATAGGAAAATGCATAAAGGAAACAACTAGAAAAGCTGCCTCTCTCTTGAAATCACAACAATCCTTGACAACTGTTGTTGCTATAGATCAATCACAAATAATAACAACATACAAGAACACACGAAATTTTGTACATGTTTCGGAACAGTATTTGTATTTTACTATATTATCGAATTAGAGTTACAATGATGTATATATATACCTAATTTATAATACAGGTAAAACATCAAAATTATCCTTTAGCGTATCTCAGGAGACTACGCCCCCGAACTCCGCTCCACTTTACCACGATGTAACTTCCTTCCTGAATCATAAATCATAATCCAACAATAACTCACCAGTCTCCATTGTCCTGAGTTTTAAATATTGCACTATAAATTAATTAAGAGTGTATCATCAAAAGAGCAAGTAATTGACGAAATGACACGAACACCGTATGGTACCTGAAACAAAGCCATTAACATAAATTTATTATGATATCTACCTAGCATAGATAAATCCCAATCCCAATATTGCAACAATAACAGAGGAAAAAAGAGAAAATGCATTTACAAAGGCTCTGCAAATTCTCTAAAGTCCTTTGATTCCGGAGTTATTTCTATACATGCATCGACCCCCCGAAAAACATAGTCCTGGACATATACCAATTTGATGCAACTAGGATCTGTTAGGGATTTTACACCCGCCCAAGATCACTTGTTAGAGTTTTCATACTCTCTGTTCGAAACCGTGCACACCTGCAAATCAGAAAACACATACAAAACACACACCAACACAATTGACACAAAGATATATACGTGGTTCGGCCAAATCAACATATATCCACGGAGAGCATTGTTTCACTATAATCAATGAGAGGATTACAAGGGGATGATCCGCAGATCATACACACACACACAGTGTATACTCACGCCTGTATCACCAGAATAATATAAGCCTATATTATTCCTAACTCTCACCAAGAAGAATACTAATATGTATATCTTCTTTCTTTCTATCTTGTGCACCGTCTGTGCTTCACTCGCACTAGGTGTTTCACTCACACCGGTACCGGCTCTCTGGCGTTGGCCTGTTCTGGCTCTCACTTTTTGGTACAAAGAATACAATAGAAGAGTCCCTACATTTATACGAAATGATATAGAAGTGATTTTTCCTTTTAGTTGATGTTGGACAACTTTCAATCCTTTTAACAAATGAGTCACCCTAATATAACAATCTCTCACTTGACAACTTTGCCTCTATCAATCAACTCCATCAATGATCAGTTCACGGTGCCCTCATACATGTCTTCAAGCTTGAAGGCCCACTGAAGTTGCGCAACTTCATTTCATTTATTTTCACCACTTTGGTCAACACGACCATGCTGATAGCTCACACTGCATGAGCAATATCTAACCTTATACAGAACATGCGACTTCTATTGTGATTGACCACTTTGTCTTGCAACCACTGTCGCTTCTGACTTCGCCTTTCAAACTTTATCACGTCTGTCTCCTTTTGTCCCTTTCACTGAAAGACTTTTCGGTTGCTGCATATAACACTCCTCCTTTAGGTCACCTTGGAGGAAAACAGATTTGCTATCTAACAGCTCTAGATGCAAACCCTCTGCTTTATCAATGCTAAAATGAATGGTATTATGTTTCACCACTGAAGAATGAAGAGTTATCTTCCTTACCGGCAGCTTGGTTAGCTTCCACTTTTTCTCATCTTCCATCGCAAGCTCCCACTAGCTCGTATCTGTTACACTGTATGCTTCATTATCATCTGGTTCATCTCCATCTGTAAGCAACAAATTCTACGGTATATCAACCTGTTAAGTCTTGCTATCTTCAACATGTTCTTCTGACTGAGGACTCTCACTGTCTAGAATATCATCTATCTCAACATACATAGGATCACTTTGTGCCTTACCGCTCCATACCTCTTCTGGTATTTTGTGCTCCCATGGTACTGATGGACCAAGATTCATAAGATACGCTGTTGTACTGACTGCTTCTGCCCAGAACTATTCCGGCAACCCTGCCTGAATGTGCATGCTTCTGGCTATCTCAGTCACTTTTCGGTTCGTACTTTCTGCTATGTCATTCTGTTATAGTGTACCTTCAACAGTATTCTCTAATCTGATAATGTTCTCATAGCAAAAAAATTTGAACCTGGAGTCTTCGTTTTCTCCACCAAAATCGGATCTCAGTTTCTTTACCTTCAATCTTGTCTCATTCTCTACCATGGTTTTCCATTTCTTGAACACATCGTACACCTCAGATTTATGCTTCAAGAAGTAAACTCATATCCTCCTGGAATTATCATCAATGAAAGTCACGAAGTAAGATTTTTCGCCAAGAGATGAGACAGTTGCTGGCCCCGAGACACCCATGTGAACTAGCTCAAGCTTCTCCATTGTGAGACTTCTGTTGTCACTCTAAAAACTAACCCTCTTCTGCTTACACTCACAGAAGTCGATGTTAATCAATTTCACTGGTAGTTTTCCCTTCGAGAACATAACTGTGAGCTCTTTTTCACTCATGTGACCTAGCCTCTGGTACCACAAATTATTATCCTTCTTGTCTTCTGCATTTGCAATCACTGTGCTAAAATTGGTGGTTGTGTAGAGCGTACCTTATTTCTTTCCTCGTGCTATAGTCATAGTCCCCTGGAAACTTTCCACTTATATTCACTGAAAATGGTCACATAACCTTCACTCGCCAACTGCCCTACTGAGATCAGGTTCTTCCTCAAGTCAGGAATGTGTCTCACATTCTTCAGCTTCCATATCGATCTGTTGAGTCTGATATGTACTTCACCCTTACTAATAATACTGTAGGGCTGACCGTCACCTAGATGAACCTTGTTAAGGTTTCTGGGTGTATATCTCTCAAAGAGCTCTTGACTTGAGGTGGCATGAAATGATGCTCCAGAGTCCAAGACCTAAAACTCTGTCTTGTACTCCAAAGAGCATATCAATGCATCATTTTATGAGACAAAATTCACTTCAGTCTTGTCATTCGCTATACTCTGCGGGGATCTGCACTGGTCTCTGTAATGACCAAATTTGCCACAATTCCAACACTCAATGGAATTTCGAGACTTTTGTCTCGACTTGGAACAACCATGTCCATTACTTTCGCCTTTCCTTCTATTTAAACCTTTGCCTCTAGTGTCGACATTCAATGCTAAACCACTGTTAGAAGAGTCTGACATCTATCTTATGATCTCTTATATGAGTACCATACTCACTACGGAATCATATTGTAGCGGTTCTGTTCCTGAAGAGTTACTGATTGCGGCCACTGTGGTGCTCCAACTCTCTGGCAATTGGTTTAACACTAAAGCCGCTTTCATTTTGTCAGTGATTGACATATCAACTGATTCCAACTGCTCAACAATTTTATTAAGAGAACTAAGGTGTTCACTGACCTTCCCATTCTCGGACATCTTCAGATTTACCAATCTAGTGATGAGATATACCATGTTTGATCCAGACGACTGTTCGTACATGCTCGAAAGAACATCCATGAGAGACTGTGTAGTCTTCTCACTCTTGATGTTAAAAGTAACAGACTTTGTCAACGTCAGTCTGATCGTATTGAAAGCCTTTCGATCCAGGATTTTCCAATTCTCTTCTTTCATCGATTATGGCTTCTGCCCTTCCAATGGTAAATACAAATTCTTCTGCTATAACATATCCTGAATTTGCATATTCCAGAAGGCAAAATTTGTACCGTTAAACTTCTCGATCATACCTATCTTTTCTTTAGCCATAGCTCCCACTGAGCCTATTCGAGGTGTTTAGAGTCGAATAAAGTAAAACCGATCACACGGTTGTGTCTAGAACATTCCAAAATCTTAAGAACGCCTCTGATCGCGTCAAAAATGGATAAAAAATGACTCCAGATGGGCCAAAACAAATTTTAGCACAAAAGGACAAAATTGCTGACGTGGCAGTTTGACTTTGCTGACGTGGCAGTCTGACCGATGATGTGGTGTTGACCTACTGACGTGGCGCTGATGTCAGCTTCTTCTTCCCTAAAATTTCGGTCGTTGGACTGGTTTTTCTAGCACTTTTTCGGCAAAAACTTCCAATCGCGCGTGGGGTGTGTGTGCATGGTTCAATGGGGCTTATTTTTATGTCTAAATGTTCATCTTTGAAATAGCTTTCCTTTGATATATTATACGCCTTATTTAGATTAACGATGCTCCGCAAAATAGTCCCGAAACGAAATTGTTGCGCGTAGAGCCTAAAAAGATTTGGCCGGAACTTTCGGCGATGTGTGGTAGCGCGTGGAGGTTCTCCTCACGACACGCTTTTCAGTCCCGGCTTCATCTCGTCGATATTAAGCTCCTAGTGTTGTCAGTTTCTGATTTCGTACAACTTGTTCGTCCGAATCTGAACCGGAATGTACGACTTGAGGAGTTTCTCCAACCTGGAACTCTGATACTACTTGTTAGGCTTTTTACACCTGCCAAAGATCACTTGTTAGGGTTTCCACACCCTCTGTTCGAAACCGTGCACACCTACAAATCAAAAAACACACCGAACACACACCAACACAATTGACACAAAGATATATACGTGGTTCGGCCAAATCAGCCTATATTCACGGAGAGCATCGTTTTACTATAATCAATGAGAGGATTACAAGGGGATGATTCGCAGATTATACACACACAGTGTATACTCACGCCTGTATCACCGAAATAATATAAGTCTATATTATTCATAACTCTCACCAAGAATAATACTAATCTGTATCTCTTCTCTCTCTATCTTGTGCACCGCCTGTGCTTCACTCGCACTAGGTGTTTCACTCACACCAGTACTGGTTTATTCTGGCAGCGCCAGCCTATAGTGGCTTAATTAATTATTCAACTCAAAACTAAGTCATAAAACATATTATCATTCGTTGATGCATCTTTAAAGATCATATCTTAAATATTTCCAAAACTGTAATGAACCTTGTCATGGTATAACCAAACTTCTATAGAGCTCATGATGCTAAAAGCTCATTTTAGACTTAATTTTTCGAAGTAATGCTTTAAAGATGCATTTTCACTTTTAGACGACTGCAAACAATTCTCTCACTGAAAAGAGTAGTAATAAGGCTTATATTCTTATACGAGGCACCTGATGTTACAGATAAGTGACTACATAGATAAAAACCCAATCTAGTCCTAAAGATCAATCTAGGACAACCAACTTTACCAGATATGGCAGCTTCCATGACACCATTAGGATTTAAAGTTGGACTTTCATCCAACAACAATGTCATCAAGTTCTTCGAATACCCGCTCACAAGTGCCACACCTTTCTGATCCGCACCCACCGGAGTCGCCCTCGAGTCCCTCAGATTCTAAAACACAATCTCCGGCACTGACGACCCATACCCTTTCTCCGTAAACTTCCTCGTGATCACCTGATAGTCTATCTCCCAAAGATTCGCCGAAGCCTTATCGAACTCCATATCAGAGAACACAAACAGCTTCTTGATCATCTGGTCTTGGCTCAATTTCCCATTCACAGCCACTTCCAGTATCAAATCAAACACCTTCTGGAAATTAGTATTCGTCCCCCAATCCATTTCTCTCACAAACTCGGTTTTACTTCTCAAATCGTCCCCTAAAACCATTTGAAGTGTTGGGTGTTGGCTTTGTTTACCAACTAATAGCAATTGTATATATAATATGGAACAAATAATTTCAGCAACCTAGAACAAGTAAACAGAGAACCTTTTGTATTGAAAAACTGCAGATTTTTTCTAAGGCACAAAACAGAGGAGTAGTGTTCTGCCTCTCTGGAATGCTCTGTTTTCTAAATACAACTTCAACACACTACTACACACAGCACACTCCACTCACCTTTTCATTATTGCATTAGCTTTTCTTTTGTCTATTTTAAAATATACAAGACTCACACACTCAATAAATCACTCTCAAACAAACACTAGTGGTACACCCACTCAATCACAATAATGCACACAATAATTCAACACTAAAGATAGTAATTAGAATTTTTACAAAAGGCATTAATTTTAACACTCCTCCTTAATGCCATTTTGTAACACCCAACATTTCTTTTAGAAATTGTAACTTGTCTCTTGGTAGAGCTTTGGTGAAAATGTCCGCAACTTGGTCTTCGGTTTTGCAATACTTGAGTTGAATCTCCTCATCTTCAACCTTCTCTCAGATAAAGTGATGCTTGATGGCAATGTGCTTTGTCTTGCTGTGGTAGACGGGATTCTTTGTCATAGCAATTGCCGATTTGTTATCACATAATATCGGAGTTGCTTCTTCTTGCTTCTCACCAACATCTTCTAAAATTCTTCTTAGCCAAATTGCTTGTGAAGTTGCCAATGATGCTGAAACGTATTCGGCCTCGGCAGTAGATAGCGCCACACTTTGTTGTTTCTTGGATGCCCATGAAAATACACCCGAACCAAGCGAGAATGCATACCCGGAAGTGCTTATCATATCATCAACACATCCGGCCCAATCACTATCACAAAACCCAATCAATTTTGTATCAATATTTTTCTCAAACAAGATACCTAAATCAAGTGTACCTTGAATATATCGCAGCACTCTCTTGGCAGCCCCATAATGTATTTGACTTGGTTTGTTCATAAATCGGGACAACAAACTTGTAGCGTACATGATATCCGGTCTTGTAGCCGTCAAATACAATAGGCTTCCAACCAAACTTCTATAGTGAGATGCATTCGCTTCTTTACTTCCATCTTCTTTCATCAATTTCTCATTCACCATCAAAGGAGTGTGAACGGATTTGCAATTCAACATTCCAAATTTTTCAAGAAGAGTTTTTGCATACTTCTTTTGGCAAATAAAAACTCCTCCTTCCTTTTGATAAATTTCAATGCCCAAGAAGTAATACAACAAACCCAAATCACTCATTTCATATTTCTTCATCATATCCTTCTTGAAATCATTTATCATTTTTTCATCACTACCGGTAAAAACTAAATCATTAACATAAAGAGAGACGATAAGAATACCGAATTTACCTTGTGTCTTGAAATACAAGGTTGGCTCACTTTTGCTTCTTTGAAATCCGTTTTCATTGAAGTATGCATCAATTGCACTATACCATGCCCGAGGTGCTTGTTTTAGGCCATACAAAGCCTTCTTCAATTTGTAGACCTTTTTTTCTTTGCCTTTGGTAACAAACCATTGAGGTTGCTCCACATAAACTTCTTCTTCCAAAACACCATTCAAAAACGCTGATTTTATATCAAGTTGAAGTAAGAACCAACCCTTTTGAGCAGCCAATGCAACAAAAGCTCTAATTGTGTCAAGTTGAGCCACGAGTGCAAAAGTTTCTTGAATATCAATTCCGGGCTGTTGAGAATACCCTTTTGCCACGAGCCTTGCTTTGTTATTTTGAATAGAACCATCGGGATTGAATTTGGTTTTGAAGATCCACTTCACACCAATCACATCTTTGTCTTTCGGCTTCTCTACCAATGTCCAAGTCTTATTCTTTTCAATCACTTGAATTTCTTCCTCCATAGCTTTCTTTCATGCCTCTTCTTTAATTGTTTCTTCAAAGCTTTGTGCTTCAAGAACACAAAAATTGCAACTAGCATACACATCATTAAGACTTCTCATTCTTCTTGGAGTTGAACTTGGAGATGATGAACTTGAGCTTGATGGAGAAGTTGGATTTGATTGTGAGCTTGTTGTTGGAGGCATTTCTTGTTGAACTTCAAGACCACCTTCATCTTCATTTTGTTGATTTTCCAATTCTTCATTGAGAGGAATGAATTGATCTTGAACTTTCTTCTCTTTCCAAGATGCCTTCTCATTAAAGAGAACATCTCTACAAATGATCAATTTATTCTTTGTCAAATTGAAGAGTCTATAGCCCTTTGATTTTGAGCTATAACCCACAAAGATACATTTTTCACTAGCTTCATCAAGCTTGCGCCTTACTTCTTTTGGAACATGAGCAAAACAAATACAACAAAAAACTTTCAAGTGATTAACGGATGGCTTCCTTCCGCTCCATGCTTCCATTGGTGTTTTGCTCTCCACGACTTTTGTTGGACTTCTATTCATCAAGTAAACGGCGGTATTCACGGTTTCACCCCAAAAATATTTGGGCAGCCCCTTCTCATGAAGCATTGATTTTCCCATCTCAACAATGGTTCGATTATTTCTTTCCGCCACTCCGTTTTGTTGTGGAGTGTGCCCAACGGTTAATTGCCTCTCCAAGCCAATATCTTCACAAAACTTGTCAAATTCATTTGAATTGTATTCTCCACCTCTATCACTTCTCAACACTTTCATATAATAACCACTTTGTTTTTCAACAAAGGCTTGAAACTTTTTAAAGATAGAAAATACATCCGATTTTTGTCTCATGAAATAAATCCATGTCATTCTAGAAAAATCATCGACAAAAATAATAAAGTACTTGTTACCTCCATGAGTTGGTGTTTGCATCGGTCCGCACACATCGGTATGAACAAGCTCCAATGGTAATTTTGCTCTCCATGCCTTCTCTTTTGGAAATGGCTCTCGGTGATGCTTGCCAAGAGCACATCCTTCACAAACTTCTTTCACTTCTTGGATAGAACTTGGTAACCCATGTACCATGTTCTTTTGTTATAGACCTTTCAAGCTTTGAAAATTCAAGTGCCCCAATCTTCTATGCTAAAGCCACGACTCATCAACTATCTCCATCTTCAAGGCCACATCTTTTGAGTATGAGAAAGTGAGAAGAAAGCTTCTATTTTTCTCCATCTTCAATTTTGCAACAATATGATTTTTTTCTTTGTTGTCAAAAATCTTGCAAGACTCCTCATCAAAATGAATGGAGTACCTATGCTCTACAAGTTGCCCAACACTTAACAAATTTTGCTCCAAATCCGGAACTAGTAACACATCTCGGATACTTCTTCTTCCACTCTTAGTTTCTATGCCAATGGTACCTTTTCCCTTTGTTTGAACCAAAACACCATTTCCCATTTTTACATGAGAATTCACCGAAGTATCAATCTCCAAAAATATACTCTCATCTCCGGTCATGTGATTGCTACACCCGCTATCAAGAAACCACAAATCATTCTTTTGTTCCGATGCCGTGTGACAAGCATAGAACATATTTGCTTCACCTTCTTGCTCTTCGGAGAAATTTGCTTGTTGATTTGTTTTCAACCGGCAATCTTTTTGAACATGCCCAAATTTCTTGCAATTATAACATTGAGGTTTTCCCCGAAACCAACAATCTTTATCAATATGACTGCTTCTTTTACAAATACCACAACTTTGTTTATTGTAGTCTCCATTTCCGCCTCTATCAAAATTATTTCTTCCTCTTCCTCTTGCATTTCTTCCAAATCTTTCTCCTCTAAATGAATCACCTTTAGGTCGATCAAAATTAGATGGGTCTCTTTCATTAATTTTAGAGGTAACATTGAGCTTAGATTGAAAGGCACTTTCAATTGATTTTTTGGCACGCCTACTCAATCTTTGCTCAAATGTCTTGATAGAACCCATTAGTTCTTCAACACTCAAGATTTCAAGGTCCTTGGTTTCTTCAACAACGGCGACAATGGGGTCATATTTTTCCGGCAAACTAATCAAGATTTTTTCAACAATTCTTTGATCGGAAATAATTTCCCCATGCGTTCTCATTTGATTTACAACTTCCATAAATCTAGAGAAAAAATCTTTCAACAACTCCATATCTTTCATTTTCATATTTTCAAAATCCCTTCTCAAAGATTGGAGTTTTATAGTTCTTACCTTCATTGTGCCTCGATATTCCTTTTGGAGAACATCTCAAGCCTCCTTTGCTTTTGTTGAGTTGATGATTCTCGGAAATATTGTATCAACAACTCCTTGTTGAATCAAGGCAAGAGCTTTTGCATCCTTCTTCCGATGCTCCTTTAATTGTTGTCTTTGAGCATTCGTCAAAGTTGCCGCATCTTCCGGTTCGTCATACCCATCTTCTACATACTCCCAAAGATCATAAGAGAGAAATATGGTCTTCATCTTCACACACCAAAAATCATAGTTTTCCCCATCAAATGATGGAATTGAATTTTGGTGTCCTCCAACATTTTGGTTACTTGAAGTTGCCATGGCTACCGATCTTCTTCCGGATTTATTTTCCGTCAACAATCTTCACGCCCGGATTTCTCAAGACCGAAATCGAGGTCTGATACCAATGAGGCTTTGTTTACCAACTAATAACAATTGTATATAGAAGATGGAACAAATAATTTCAGCAACCTAGAACAAGTAAACAGATAACCTTTTGTATTGAGAAACTGCAGATTTTTTCTAAGGCACAAAACAGAGGAGTAGTGTTCTGCCTCTCTGGAATGCTCTGTTTTCTAAATACAACTTCAACACACTACTACACACAGCACACTCCACTCACCTTTTCATTATTGCATTAGCTTTTCTTTTGTCTATTTTAAAACATACAAGACTCACACACTCAATAAATCACTCTCAAACAAACACTAGTGGTACACCCACTCAATCACAATAATGCACACAATAATTCAACACTAAAGATAGTAATTAGAATTTTTACAAAAGGCATTAATTTTAACATTGGGTTCTTGCTGAACGTAATGAGCTTCCCATTCCATGGCTCATCGCTCAATTCCGAAACTAATATGCCCAATGCAACCGAAACCTCCATTGGAATACCATCCATGCTACCGGAAACATCACACACTGCTAGACAGTTCTTCAGTTTCCCTTTCTTTGCGAGATCGTCCACCATTCTTTTCCATTGCAACTCTGCAACTTCACCGCCATCTTCCTTATCGTCATTGAGAGACCCGATGATCTTGTGGGGCAACAGAGCTCTGGCCACAATCGTGGTCTTCCCGGCTTTCACTCTCTCCAGATACTCTTGGAACCGGTCCTTGTCGTGCTTCAAAACTTTCTCCTTATAGGTTTTTATGGCCACCGAGGCTACGCGGTTGTACTGTAGTTGATTCCACTAGTTGGCTCCGATGTAGACCTCCGGCAACTCTAGGGTTTTTCGCAGCGGCATCAGGAACTCCTTCCACAGCCGATCACGTACCAGGTACGCGTAGTGTGCTTCCTCTATGCCTTGGTATTCGGGATGCGATTCGCACGGGAAAACCTTTCTAGCAATGCTCTCGCAGAGCAGAGTGGAGCGGTCGAACGAAGAGTCTAGCGAGGCACACCACTTCGCGGCAAGACTGATTTTCTTGAGTTCGCCGGAGTTCAAGGACTTGAGATCGGATCTGAGATGATCGGCGAAGAGATCCGAGACCCGTTCGTGGAGGAATTTGTAATCCGGATCACGCTTGTAACGTTCCATTAGCTTCTTGGCCATAGCGATCTTTTTCTCTTCGCCTTCTGCTTCTCGATCTCTACTCTCTTAATCTCCGCCAAAACCCTAGCTTCCTGCGAAGCTTTCGATCTATTCGGTCTCATGCGTTTCAACTTCTTGTTGTTATCGAAAAGGTTTCATCGGGAGAGTCTGTGATTGTATCTTTCTCCTCCTCCTCTGTATCTCACCGGAGAGATTCTTGACTTCGCGCCTTTTATTCTCAACCGGGGTGACTGATGCAGGGGGATCCGAGTCAGACGATGTCGAGCTGTCAAATTGCTCATTGATGGCGTTGAATTACCTGGAGCGGGAGAATCAGCGCAATGATGGCAATAAATCATGATCTAGCCTAATTAGGGCGGTTTCCGTGCACGTGTCGGTTTTTTGGCCATAATTCTGGCTACAAGTGTCTGATTCGCGCCCATAACCCCAATTCGGAAAGCTAATTTTGGCGCACACATCGTGGCCACCTAGTCGGGCTGGGTGCACCTCGTTTCGAGCCCTAAATCTGCTATTTTCCTTGTCGAATCTCTATTCTTAGTTAATTTTTGCTATTTATGGTAATTTTCTATTTGTCAATTAGGAAATAATTGTAAACCCGATTTGGGCCAGATTTTTGGCAATCTTTTGATTTCTTTCCGTATTTCATTTTGGTAAGACTTTTAGGGTTTTGCTATTTTTGGTAAAATCCCATTAATGGTTGATTTTCAGCTATTTTAACCCGGCTTGTGGGTTGTTTTTTGTCATTCTCGATTATAAACAATTTTATTGAATTCCAGAGTGTTATCTGAATTTTGGGTCGAATTCTCCTATTTTTCCTTGCAAATTATCTATTGCACTAGCCTGCAGAATAATCTCTATTCTGTTCGGCGTCATCCGCCTTGGCTATTTTCCGGATGTCGGGACCTTCAAGAAGGCGGTAGAGAATCTCCGGCAAGTCCTTGAAGTAATCAAAGTCAGCGAGGGGGCCGACATTGCAGGCTAGGGTTTTGGGATGGTGTTTGTCGATCCAGATCGCCTCCGCGTAGTAGCCTTCCTTATCGGATTTTTCGGTGCCGCGAACGCCTCGCAAGTTGGCAACGAGTTTGAGGGCGGTCAAGGGGTTGTGGTCCCACGCCGATTGGAGGCGATCGATGACGCTTTTGGCGGGAGTATTGGGGACGATGTGGAAGAAGAAGTCGAGGCAGGGGTTTCCGGTGGCGAGGTAGGTGGCGGAGCAGTTCTCGGTGTAGCCCATGGGAGGGTGATGCGGTGATGGCTTAGGGTTGTTGAAATTGGCCACCATGAGGTCCATGAATGGGTCGCTCACGGTTGCCGGAGTTACTTCCATGGCTGTGGCGGAAGGCGGGCGGAGGTTCTCCAGTGTACCGACGAGGGAAGAGTTGGCGGGAGACATTGAAATTCTTGAGAGGGTTTTAGAATTTCTATGAACTGTGTGATATTTTGGTGACAAAACAAGGCTTGATTGTGTGTGTATAGGGGATTTCACTAGTCCGGAGGTGTGGAAAGAGCAGCTATAGGAAGCGGAAAAACCATCAAAAATGACGATTGTTCGTGGAGGTTTCCACAGAAAGACCCCTTGGTTCTGGCAAACGGATCACAATTACAGGTACCTGAGAGCATACCGATGGAATGAACAAAATACGAACAGTTAACATAATATGGTCATAGATCTTAGGTTGTAACTTGATCATGAGCGAATTTGTTGATGTTGCACCCATGAAGTATGGAAAGTACCAAACATTGGGAACTACCCGGGGAAGAGTTAGGAACAGGAACAAGGAGAAGCGAGAACCACTTAAATAGAGAAATCGATTGTATTTCGTCCTTTGTTCCCCATAGCAACTGGGGATCAAAAAGCACCAAATTTGATGACTTATTAAGGGAAAGACGAAGTAAGAGCATGCTATTGGAGACGTTGCAACATATGTCGGGGAGGCCTCCGTTGATTGTGTACGAACAAAATACGAGTCCAAGGGCAGGGTAAGAAAAGGTTTAGCTAATGGAGATATTAACTCTTCCGGGAACCAGTAACGCGTAAACCATGTCAAACCAAGACCGATCAATATCCGAACGGAACGGATTCGAACTTCTCCTAGAATATTTTCCGGTGCTAAGTGAAATTCATAGGATATATATATGAGTAATTCAAAAGATCGATAGATATAAATATTTGACAGGATTCGATTCATTTTACTAATGAACAAGCATGAATTTCGTTAATTGCGTTTTAATCCTTTGTTTTTCAGAAGATGTAACACCATGAATTTTTTTTGATATTAACTTGAATCTACGTGGCATGCTTTTAATAAATTAAAAAATTAAATAAAGATCTCATTAAATTCTAAAATCCTAAAAGAATGCCTTGCCAAATTAATCTTGTTCTGTCATGTTCAACCAGCTACAATGGCCATTCATTTTTTTTTAACAATTTCACATTCAACCAAAAGTCCCAATTTTATTAATTCATTAGAAACTTCTATTTATTTATTTATCTGTGAGACACTACATATGTAGATAGTACTACTTCACCAATACCCATGCAACTAGTATATTTAGTAGCATATCTAAAAGGCGCATGTCTTGGATTATCGGATCAACTTATTTTAAGTACATGAGACTTGACCTCTCTATCTCTTGCAAACCACCCCATTACCATCCATCCCACTGTTGCAATGCAAGGTCGAATACGGCGCGGTTCGATCCCTCCTGATCACAACAGGCCAGCCGAACCTAGATGCTAAGCAATCAGTGGCAAAGATGCTAGAAGATGAGTACTTATGCAGACCACCCATCACTGGCATTGGGACATTTACTTTAGCCTTGCTCACATAATTAGGCCTATAAGTCTGACCTAAAACTCCATCCACTATGTCACTAAGGTTATAGAACTTAAACCCTAGCTCCAAGTGAGCAAAGCAGTCCTCATGATCACTTATATTGTAGCCATGCACTCTTGACTCTTCTTTTGTGATTGGAACCACCATTACATTAACCCTAAAGTTGTTTTCGGCCTCAACTTTGACACGGTTGGTGTCGCTGGTTCGCGTGATGGTGACTTGCGGTGACATTGGTGACTCCCATTTCGAGCCTTCCCTTGTGGGGAGGGTGATGGGCTTGTCATTGAAGGATATGGCGAGGCGGTCAGTACTGTCGTCCCATGTTGATGTCTTTTTCGCAGCGACATGGAGTTTATGGTTGTTGAAGATGATTCCGATTGATTGCACCCAAGTGAAGTCTCTCTTGAGGTTAGGGTTTCGCTTTCCGATGAAATGAGCATTGATGTGGAGATTAGGGTCGGAGACTAGGCAGAAGTCTTGGTCTTTGCGGCCATGGAAGTAGAAGGTTACGCCATCTCCACCTACAAAGCGAGGGTCCTCACAAATAGCACCAGGATAGTTGCAATCTGCATGTATATAACAGTTCTATCTAAGCTTCATTATGATCATATGTATATTGTGTATGTGTGTATGTTACATGCATCCAACTTATATATAAAACATTGTATAGTGAAATACTACATGATAAAATTTCTAGATTCAAAACAAACAATAACAAATTAATTTTATATTAAGACTAACTACCAGCAGCAACAATAATGGAAATGAATCTAAGATCGTGACTTTAGATTATAAAAAATAAAATAAAATAAAAAATTACCTAGTAAGTTTTTCAGAGGTGAAGTGAAAATAGACCCAACATATTGGCCTTGTTTGAGAGAATTTCTCCTAATGTTTTTGCACAAAAGAAAAAGAGAAGGAAAGTGTTTATGAGAAGTCACAATCGCTATCTGAACGTTTTTTCAAGAATCAAAATGTCTTTGTGAAAACTAGTCAAACACCACTCAAAACAATCCAAGAAATCAAAAGCAACACTTAAAAAAACCAATTTAAACTAGGCCTTATCATATTTAGACGTAAAAGTAAAACATATTTACAAAACATATTTTGAACCTGCTCGAACACTTGACCTCCCAATAGATTGAGATCATGTCAAAAGTGCCATATGGGATTACAAATAATTCCCTAGTCAATTTTTTACAACTATTTTTTCCCTATTTTTCTGCAACAAAATCAATCTAGCATTATGCTTGCATATATATGTATAACACATACAATAATAGGTGGTTCATGGAGAGGTAAAGCGACTTACTACAAACCGGCTTGCAAGCAACACAGTCCAACAAACAAGTTGAGGGACAAGCTAAGGGGCACAAGAACCAGATATTAAAGCAACCACCATAGCCAACGGACCGACATCGAACCCAGCGTGGTATGATCTTCTTCGCTTCCATTGCAGTTGTTGAGAGCCATAGAATGAGCACAAAAATTAACCAAATGGGCAGTACCTTCATTTTCTTGTTCACTTGACTCATAGTTACCCTAGATACAAGTACACACATTTTTTTACCACATACTGCTACACACTGCCTATTTCTTATATAGATAAATATAGTGAACTTTTTAGAGCCATAGTCGTGCTACATGTGACAAGATTACCCAAAATCAGGTTTCAGTTTCAAAAAATATTGCAATTTACATGTGAGAAGGTTGCATGAACTTGAAATCCAGGAGTTTAAAATCGAGGTTTCATGTGAGAAAGGGACCCAAATATTGATCTTTCTCACACTAGTGATCATTTGTGGGTGCGTATCAAAAAGGGCAAAAAATTAAAATGATTCAAGTTATATATATATATATATATATATATATATCCCTTTAAACTTTTAGTGTTTGGGAACAGTTACTAATTTTTTCATAGAAATTATTTTAGCAAATCATGTCAAACAACTGAACAAGCCTGACACATTTTAATTTGCATGCATAAATTGTGATTGCAGCTGTTGATGGTCAAATTTAACCCTATGTAGGCAATAGTGCGCTTGAAAGGGTATTAGAACAGTATTGTATGATTGAGAGCCTAGATCAAAATTTTCTCTAGATTTATTTACTACCAAATGTTGTGTCTTTAACTCTAAATTCGGTTGCTAAAGACTTGAGATTTGGTGCCTATAAAATTATAAGAATTATCAGGTCTAACGTGCAATTCTTAAGGTTAAAAATAATTGGTTGATACCACGATCCATGTTGCTTTCGTAAGTAATTAAGTAAAGATGACACTATGATACTATCCATGTTTTATTCATAAGTGGGTAATATAACATGACACTTCGTGCATCGTAATTATTCAGTCTTGACTGTGCATATACATATAGGACTCGAATTTTTCTCGATTTGTATGGGGAAACTATTTTTACAAGGTTTAGCAAATTTGTCAAAAACCAACTACAGACAGCCCATTTATCAAAATTAAAACATAAAAAAATTATGCAAATTAAGTATAGTTGATTTTCATACTTAATTAGATTTCAAGTCGATCGAATTAATAGATATTTCATGTAACAAATTATTGTAACCTTTTTTGTTTTGATGGAAAATTTAATAAGATTTTTTCTAAAAATACTTCCTAACACAAAAACAGATATTATCAACAGTTGAAAGGATGAAATGAACCCTATCTGTTTCAATCGTTAAACAACCACAACTGTTGCTAAGATGCTTCACCTCAGGTTCTCATCAACTCTCCTATATACGACTTGTTTTGGTAGTACAGTAATACAGCAAAATATATATATATATATATATATATATTTCAGACCACCCACCCCACCTCACCTCACCTCATCTACTAGCACAATCCAAGGGCCCACCAATGTCACATTAATAGGATTTGAGATCCAGATTTGTAAATCAATGACAATATTTTTAGATTAAAAATGGAGAATTAAATGGTCAGTTGATTAATTTTATTTGCGTTTGAAGCGTATGGTTAAAGTAACAAATGACTTTTGTGAAAACAAATGCAGCTTCAGTTGTGTGAACTGCATATTAATTTACAGTAACACGTGATAAGAATACCAATGCTAATGGAACAGTGTTTACTTTTTGATAATTTACTTTGTTATGTTATATATACTTGTGTGTGCGTTATGGTTCAATTATAATTTGTGTGTAATTAATTGTATGATATTGTAAGATCGATATTTTAGTTGTTCCGCAATCGAAATCGATATTGTAATTATGAACTATGATATGTCTTACATTAATCGAGGACATGCTATTTACCTATATCATTGCCTCTGCGCTACACTATTTCTACTTTTTTTTTCTTCATTAAATAAATAAATGGAAAAATTACAAAAATGACAGGGGTTAAAGACACTATTTCTACTCTTAACACACATTTTTAGAAAATTTTGATTTTGGGAGCATCAATCCAAACTCCAGTGGATTTTCATGCATGGAATTGGACTGCATTGTCCCGACAAGATTATTTAGAAATTAAACAGAAATAAATATTTTAATTAATAAAAAAAATCATATTTGTTTACATGTCAAACCGTAATTTTCTTAACCAATATGAGTCTGAACCATGTAGGAGTAATACTTTCTGATGAATTTAACTATTTTTAACTTTAATATTATACTACAACTTAATCATCCAACCTCAGTTTTGTTTATTTCAAAATCATTGTAGTTTGTAATTAAATACTTGTTGATGATATTAAACTAGAATGTAGGATGGTTTGTACCCATTGATAAACAGTTGTATTAAACATTAGTATACAAGGTTCTGTTATGGTTGGTTATAAATTATATGGATAGATACATATTTGTGCGTGGAAATGGCTGGATGGTTGACCTCAATAGCTTATGAGGTTGAGTGCATGATCTTGAACGCCAATTACTTTATTTCTCTCTCTCTCTAATAATTTTTTAAGCATATTTTTAGGTATTAGTGAAAACGAATTGTTAAAATATATTAGGGTTGTCCTCATCTAAATAGTCTCACCTATGTTTATATATTATAATATAATTTTCCTTAACTTGTTCTATATTCATTTTTATTTTTATTTTATAAAAAGGTGCAAAAATTTTATAGTCTCTTTCTTTCTCTCTCATGTATTTTTTTATTCTAACAAAAGTCAAGGTGCAATGAGCAGCATAGGATTAGAAAATGATATCTTTGATGATATTTAATTTGGAGTTGTGAAAATTCCTATTCAATTAACTTCCATTAAATTTTGAATTGGCATGGACATTAAGAATACAAATTCATTAGTAGTATGTTTAATTTATATTTCACTAACTATGTATTCATTTATTACTCAAAATAGTAGAAAATAAGTAATAATAATAATTTTGAATTAAACATATTAAATATGAGTTGATGAAAGATTATGCAAGAAAAAGAGATTTGTATATTGAAATTAATAAACAAATAACAACTTAAAAAGTGTGAGGATATTTATGGCAATCTATCTTTAGCTTTGCTGATACAAAACCTGCCAGTTGGAAACAAATGTTGTTGAACAACCAATGGGATGGAGAGTAGAAGAATATATTACACGCGCTTGTACTATCACTTGAGAAACTTGTACTGCAGCAACGTTCACGTACTTGTACCAGAACTTTTTCGCTTTTAGAGAAACCGATTTGGTAGTAACATGTGGGCCTACTCAAATAAGTCCGAATCAAACTTGTTTTTGAAAATTCGGGTTTGATTCTGGTTGATCGGGTTAGGCCCAGATAAACTGGTTGGACTCTTTTTACTGGTGTTAAGCTCAGAGTTAAGTGTAGGTATCATTTCGTATACTGCCCACAAAAACCCAACCTAGAGAGCTTTGAATCCGAATAAAAACTACCTATCATGGCATCGCGATATCGATTTCGATAGATGTAATAACAGTGTAACAGATTTGAATGATAATGGTCTTAAATGAATATCGGATGAGTGTCAGTGTTCTATAACGGTATCAACACTTTTCAAAAACGTTAGAAATTAAATAATATGTAATGTATATCGTTTCAATACGGCAAACTTTCCTACCTACCTAACAATATTAAGTGATTATTTCATATGGTGATTAGGTATTCTATCTTTTTTAACATAGTTGAAGAATCTATGGGGTTGGGTTTAAGTTTACCAATACAATCTTATATTTGATGAATAATTCACATTATTGAAAATGATGAATGAGCATATTAATATGATGTTTTTTAGTCCAAATAGGGAGTCTTCTTAGAATCTGAAACCTAATTAACGCCTATGATCCAAACACAGTATATAAAACATAGTTGTGGCATTAGAATCTATTTACATTCAGTCGACAATCCACATAGTGTGTTCATGTGTGGCATAAAAATGCTTCGAATTAACCTATGTTTGTTCATATACTCCTAGTGAAAATCAAATCTCATGCATGACATATCTACTTAAAAAAATATGCATAATGGGCTCATTTAAAATTAAGATCAGAACATTAAAAAGGTTTCAGTTTCAAGTCAAAATAAACTCAGCAATTACCATTGACTGTAGTTACAGACTGATAATTCGTGTATGTGGGTTGTGTCTGTATCGAGTTGAGATCGTGTTGAAAAATACCTGGTTAATATACGTGTCAAATATGCTCAACTCTAACCCAATTCACATGTTATCCGTGTCGACCCATATAATCCGTTTACTCTATTTATTATAATATATTAAATTAAATTTCACACAATCCAACATGAAACGAATTATTTAACTTATTATCAGCAAAATTAAATTCAATTTAACACGATCTAGGAATAGTTTATTGATATATTTTAACACATGACCAATTAGAGAAGAGAAAAAAATATATAAATATAATCGTGTCAAACGTGTAGTGTTCGGGTTACTCATGTCGCGTTCGAGTCGACCCTTATGTTATGAAATTTGGATTATTTAGACAATCACAATTTTCCAATTCCAGGATCTTCCTTTGCAGAATATCAAAGAACGGAAAAAAAAAATACAACATAAAGATTTAAGTGAAAAACTCCCAAATTGGAGAAAAAACACTATAGTTGTCAAAGACAACTAGAGAAAATTTCACTGTGTGGAAAATTGTTACAACCATACTCTCAGTAATTTTCTCTCACCCCTACGATCCCAATACGCACACATTCTACCCAAGTATATACTAACTCACGCCTTTCTATTATCAAATTAAGATAACCAAGAAAGGAATTTAACTATAATCAAAATACAATGCTTTAAATGTTTTTTTACTGGGACACATAGAAATAAAGGCTTGAGCTCCTTATATAGGCTTTTGAACTCATCCACCATTTACTTCCTAAGCAATGTGAGACTTTCTCCTCTTTTATTTTTATCAAAGCCTAACAATTTCCACCTTGGCTAAAACAAAAGAAATTTTTTCTGCAACTATCGTTTTTACCGACAGTCATAATTCTCAACCCAGATAACTATCATACTCCACCATAAAGAATATACCCACTTAGAATCAACAAATTCTAAGAATTTCACATCAGCACATATCGAAAAAACTTGCTGAAAAATATGGTGCAACTTCCATGTTTGACTTCCCCGGAAGTTCATCAACCATCGACATAAATTTCACCGCACACCTTACATCAACGCCTAACCAATGCCTGTGTGCAAACTTATGGATCCGCTAACATTAATGCATCATCTTCCATGGCAACCCGAAGATCAATAACATGCCAAAAGGACCATCACAGTCTCTTATGGAAAAAAAGACTCACTGCTGGCGACAATATCAGCATCTCCATTTACTGATTTATAAGCAATTTGCCAAACCCGCTCCACCGATAATTTTTCTTCAGGTGTCAAGATTGCCCACATCTTCAAATCCCTGTGTAAACCAGATTGACTATCATTAACTTCATTCGTCACAAGTCAATATCAATCTACCCATCAAATTTCTCCACCTCAAACTCGACGGAGTTTGAAACAACTTCTTGACATATCTGCTTCTGTACTTCGAAACTGACTTCTCTAGATCATTGGGATCCACCACCAAAAGTACACCAAGAAACCAAAGCTCTGTTATCAATTGTTAGGAAATTTGGATAATTTGGACAATCACAAATTCCCTATCCCAGAATCATCCTTTGCAGAATATCAAAGAACCAAGAAATATAAAATATAACACAAAGATTTTAGTGGAAAACTCCCAAACCGGAGAAAAATCATTGTCGTTGTCAAAGATAACCAGAGAAAATTTCACTATGTGGAAAATTATTACAACCACACTCTCAGTAATTTTCTTTTACCCCCACGATCCCAATACACACTCTCTACCCAAACACATACTAACTCACATATTTTTATTCTCAAATTAAGAGAACCAATAAATGAATTTAACTAGAGTCAAAATATAATGTTTTAAATGTTTTTTGATTGGTATACATAAAAACAAATGCTTGAGCTCCTTATATAGGCTCTTGAACTTAACCACCCTTTACTTCCTAAGCAATATGAGACTTTCTCATCTTTTTTTTTTGCCAAATCCTAACACCTTATATTCTCGTGTCGTATTCGGGTCAACCCTTATACAACTTCAACCCTTTTATGGTCAACCTTAACCATTTTAATTCATATCATGTCTCATTTTACTAGCTCTAGTTACTCTGATTAACTCAATAATTCAAATGTAAAATATAAATATATTTTATTTCCAAAACACTAGTTTGGTCAACAGACCATGGCCCGCCTGCACGACATTTGTCAAAAGATTATGGAAAAATGATTCAAACTTACTTGTCTACTGTCTGTTGGGTGCGTTTGGTAACGGGGCGCGGTGTTAGTATTTTATTTTTGGTTGGGTTACTTTGAATTTGATTTGATGTTATTTTATTTTAAATTGAAATTATGTTTGGTGCAGTTGGTTTTAGTGTAAGAAAAAGTGATTCTGAAAACCAAACCATGTTTGGTAGAGTTGATATTTGTTAAAATTCTGAAATCAAATCATATTTGGTAACTTGGAATGGTTTCACATTTTATTTATAAATATTAAAACTATAATATTAAAATATATTAAATTTCCAAAAATATATTTTAATATTAATATATTTTAATATATTAATATTAATATATTAATTTTTAGGAAAAATAATAAAACTATAATATTAAAATATATTAAATTTCTAAAAATATATTTTAATATTAATATATTAATATGGTGCAACTATTTGATTTTAGTTTGGGGTGAGATGGTGCAACCATTTGATTTTGGTTTTGGTTGCTACAGTACCGCACCACCAAAAATCATCAATTCACATGGTTCCAAATTTTGGCCATTTGGTGTCAATGGTGCCAATACTGTTGACCCAAAATCATTTTACCAAATATGGGTTGATACTATCTTTTCATACCAAAATAAAAAAAATGGTATCAATCCATATCAACCCTTACTCTTTTAATTCATGTCGTGTTCGTATCGTGTCTCATTTTACCAGCCCTAGTTACTCTGATTAACTCAATAATTCAAAGGTAAAATATAAATATATTTTATTTCCAGTACACTAGTTTGGTCAACAGACCATGGCCCGCCTGCACCGACATTGTCAAAAGATTATGGAAAAATGATTCAAACTTACTTGTCTACTAGTGCCGGTATGTGTTGATTTTTTATTTTGAATTGAGTTTTATTCCGAGTTAAAATTATGTTTGGTGCAGATAATTTTGGTGTAAGAAAAAGTAAAACTAAAAAATCAAATCATGTTTGATAGAGTTAGTATGAGCTAAAATTTTGAAATCAAACCATGTTAGGTAACTTGAAATGGTTTGACATTTTATTTATTTATAATAATATTTCGTAAATATATATGTTTTAAAAAATAAAATATATAAATAAAAATACATTAAGGATGAATTTATTTTTTTACAAAAAATATTAATATTGGATAATAATATTTCACCATATTGCAATTTAAATTTAAATATATTTTTTTATCAATTTATTATTTTTAAATATTTATTACTCAATATTTATTAATTTATTATTAATAATTTATTCATAATATTTTTGTTTATTATTTATTTGGTTTTACTTTATTTATTATTTTTAAATATTTATTACTCAATATTTATTTATTATTAATTATATTCTATTATTTGGTAACTTTTATTTAGTTCTTTAATTTAATTAAATGAAATTTTAATTAAATAAATATATAAGTATATGGTTGGGCCAAGAGATGGTTTGGACAATGATTTTTGTTTGGTTTAACAGTAATAAAACCTTGCAAAATCAAGTCAAGGTTTGAAAAATACCTCATTTGATATACCAAAAAAACACTATTATCCCAAAAACCAAATGAGCCCAACATAATATGATTGATATTGTTCACTTTTTCACAACCCAAAACTAAAAATTTCCACCCCTAACCATCTATCAAACAACCTCTTAATTATTATATTTAAGAACCTCAAACTTATCTTAATAAATTAAACACCACCATTCACCTTTTGTGCTCACAAAGCACGCTTTCCCTTTTTTTAAATAGAATTTCTTTTCAGAATGATGTCAGTTACCCACTCAAGTGACTAAACTAACATAGTGATAAAATCTTAAATTTGTTGTATATACCTTCTTTTTTTTTTAAAATACATAATCTCTCTATGTATGAATAAGAACCTTCAAATTCACCAATATTGTTATGGCTATATATATTATATATAAATATGATCCTGAAAATTATATTTGAATTACAAAACCTAAACATAGGGATGGGCACGGGCGGTTTTCTCAAAACCCATAATAAAAAATGTGAAAATCTCCATTCCCCAAAATTGCACCAAAGCCGTTTAAAAATTTCACTTCGCCTCAAACCATTCACCGTGTCTCCCAAAACCGTGCCACTAAATCTTTTTTTTAAAAAAAAAAAAAATTTAAAAATAACAAATTAATTATAATATTTTGACCTATATAGAAAACAATGAAGGATCCAATTTATTCGTAATAATTTATAACACATAAATAAATTTCATAACTTAAATCACAATGGAGACTCCTGCATGAATTTGACTTTCAATCTACTAATGCTTCTGTCAAAAACAAACTTAACTTTAAACCCCATTTTAGTTCAATATATATATATATATATATAGATATAAATTTATGCATTAAAATTCTAGATCATATGATTTAAAAAACAAAACCAATACAAGCTTTTAGGGTTTTTGTATATACATATATATATATAT
Source organism: Cornus suecica (assembly GCA_963922005.1). Taxonomy (NCBI): domain Eukaryota; kingdom Viridiplantae; phylum Streptophyta; class Magnoliopsida; order Cornales; family Cornaceae; genus Cornus; species Cornus suecica. The sequence continues at coordinate 4,675,028 of OY998244.1, read as the reverse complement.
ATGGGTATATAAGTAAATAAGTATTTTATTAAAGGAGTACAAGGTAATTTTAATATAGAAAGTTATAAAAATACATATAATTAAAATATATATATAAAAAATTATAATTATAATATGCGGTTTGGGGCAAGGCGGTTCGTCACTGGAGAAACCTCTAAAACCGTCCCCCGCTTTATAATCGTCGATTTTTTTTCTTCACCCCCATAACCACCCCATTTTTAAATGGTGCGGTTAAAAACCGCCAAAAATAAGACTGTTTGGGGCGGTTCCCTAGCCGGGTGGGTTTTATGCTCATCCCTACCTAAACACTAAATGATGATGTAGTAGAAAAAAATACTCATATCTATAGTTTATCAAATTAATAATTTTATGTAACTAATATCGAGTGCATATGTCAAAAAATTACTTTATACACACTGATTTTGAACCATAATAATATAACATAAAAACAAATATAATGAATCTACTAAATTATTTGTTTGTGTATTGTTAATGTTCAAGGTCAAATAATTCTATAAATATAATAATTTCTGATCCATAAAAGATTGACCCGCAATGGATGATGCTTGTACATAAAGTGAATAAAGTTCGGGTCAACCCGCCACCGAGCCCAATCTAACAAACCTTTTCTCTCTCTCTCTCTCTCTATAAAAGCGAGGCCACAGCACTGAAACACATCATTGATTATTGGAATCAAACAATTATTGGAATCAAACAATTTCATCATGTCTCAGGTATTTCAATTCTTGATTTTTCTTTTTTTGATACTCGCTACACATTCTCAGCCTTTTGATTTTATATTTTATATTTGTTGTAATTATGTTGGGTTTTATTAATGCGTATGTTTTGGCATCATGGTCTATTTTTTTTTGTGGAAATTCTATTTCGAAACTGTAGAATTGCATATATAAATTACATACAATATTTATATATGTGTGTATGCTTGATTAGGGTTGTGTAATTCATAAATGTATTCCTAGCTGCCAAAATGGTAGATTTAGAGGGTAAACATTTGAATTTTGAAAAGTATAAACGAATGTTAATCATTAGAATTTGCCGAAATGGAGATTCAATAACCCAAATCTTAAAGCAGTTTGAAACGAAAAATTGTGGGATTTTTTCAGCCATTTTGGATTGGGGCAAAAAAAAGGAAAAAAAAATAGAACATAAAATTAGTATTAATAATAATCACCTAGTTTATTGGTGGAGTGGGACACATGGATTTGATTTCATATGGTATTTTGGGATCTGAGAAATGTGGGTTGGTGTTAATATTGTATGTTGGCTCTATGATAGAAGTGGATTTGTATTCTCTCTGGATTGGTATTCATATTGTATGTTGATTTTGATGAATTTGTGAATCCTATCTTTGTATTATTTTCTAGCAATTTTTTTATATTTGTCTCCTTATTGGAATTTGAAAATGCGCCTAAGCACTGAAACACATCATTGATTAACAACCAAGGGTCAAGGTTAGGGCTGCACAAAGAACCGTGAGAACGTGCTCCGGTTCCGGTTCCGGTTCCAATGCCCCTTAAAAAAGGACTTGCACAAAGTTCTTGAAATCCCACATCACTTCCAAGGATTCGAAAGTGGAACTCAGGACCTGTTTGTATTTCGGATTGCAATCGATCAATTAGGTTCCTTATTGTATGCTTAACTTTGATAGTTCAATCAAAAGAATATAAAGAAAAAATAAAAAATAAAATTACTTTGATACATAGGCTTTCTAGCAATTGTGTTTTCGTTTCCTTTGCTCATGCATCAGCAAGCACAATATGCGTGACCATACCCACAATACTCACTGAAAATGGGGATGTGTGCCTAAGCATGTATGCACTGGCATCTATAAATTCACAGCCAAGGCCATTTTAAAATAAGCCATAGACACTGTTGCATAGACCAAAAAATGTCAGTGAAACCCATTTTTTAAAGGTTTTGAGGTAGCTTGGGAACTTGTTCTGTCTTTTTATTTTATTTTATTTTTTCCACAATTTATAAATATCCCAAATGATGACCTGCTTTTTGATGGAAGTCATATGCCTATTCCCGTGCTGTCCTTATAAAATCTAATTGAGGAAGGGAAATCATTTTTCTTCTGATTATATTAGAGAAGCACTTTTAAGTTAGTAAAGCATTGTTGCAACTGTCCTCTATGTGCCACAATGTTGAGCCAAAGAATCTCTTCAGTTAATATATATATTTTTAATTTCTTCCTAGTTGCTGTTGTTTGGAAAACTGCCAACTTTTGTCAAAGCAATAAGCATCAATATGTTTTAGAAGTTAGAAAATACATCAAATAAGGCCTAAGTTTTTAGGTTGTCTTGAATCCCGTTCCAGAATCTGCAAGGAACTGTGAAGCTGGAGAGCACAAGTACAGATGGAATTTTATTATAATTCTGAAGCAATTTAATCACATTTTAAAGGGACAATAGAATCAGTAAAATTTATTTGTAGTATATACCTTAGTTTGGTTCTCCATTTTGTGGCTAAAATAAAGAGACAACACATAGCAATATAGTCTTTGATTTATGATTCATAGTTGATTGTGTAATCAAGCTGATTATTTGCTTCTATGGATCTCTTATCTGAGTTGCAAAATTGGTGAAATAAGATGTCTAATTATCTGAGAGAATAAAGGCTTATCTTAAATTGTTTGAAAAGTATCACCTCAAATAATGGCCTGATATTTATCAATTTGCTCCCATTTTATCTGATTTTTTTCCTTCCTTTTTTTTTTCCTCCCTTTTTTAATGGTTTTGAATATCCTTTTTGTATCATCATATCCTGATAACCGAAATTTATTCCTCTCTTAATGCAGACTGTTGTCCTCAAGGTTGCCATGTCATGCGAAGGCTGTGTTGGGGCTGTTAAGAGGGTCTTAGGCAAAATGGAAGGTATGTTGTGCCTTTCGCATTCCATTTATTTTTCACTCTACCTACTATATGCCATTTCAGAAACAGCATGATTATTATTACCAAGGCGTCCTAACTTCCATTTAGGAAGGTGCCCTTTTACCTTTCTTAATCATAATGGAGCATTTGTAATTTGTCAAATGGGCAAATGTTTGAAGTTGATATGCAGATATGTCAAATTTCTGTCTATGTGGATACAGCTTCACTTCCAGCTTTGTGCGTGTGTTAACATGTTTTTTGTGGTAACCCTTGATTGTATATGCACATGTATATAGAGAGGCTAATAACAAAATTTGGGGGTTGTTTGGTTGGAAGCTGCCTCCGCCCTGTCAGCTTGTTCATATTAAGATCCTCTCCGGTGAAATCTTTGAGATGGTTGCATGGCATAATAGTCCGTTATGTCAGGCTGTCTAATAATTTTGTAGAATCTTGGGATGATCAGGATTTCATATTAAATAAGATTAGTTGATGGCTCAACTGTCCAAATGATTCCCTTAGCAACACATGTGCGCACTATACATGGTAGTCTTCAAATAAAAAATGCATGGCTAGAAGTCATTCCAGCATGTGCAATTGTGAGGAACTCTATGTTTTGTCTCATTTTTTGGTTCTGTTTTAAATAAAGATGCTAACTGAAAGAGATTATAGAGAGCTTTTTTGCAAGCAACAAACTCCTTGTACCTAAATTAGATTCATCTTTTGGTTGAAATTAAGCAAAATGAACAATGATGATTACGAAAATGACTTCTTGACATGATATATTTGCAAGCAATTATACTCTGATTTCCGAATTCAAATAGGAGCTACCCTAATTTGTTTGATGTGGTGATTGAGGAGGGACTAAATACAAAGGTTAGTTAGTTTATCATGGCATTACGGAATATAGAAGTTCTGGCCTCTATTTTTGTTGAATGCAGCTTTGCCTTAAAAACTTTCTGCGGCATTAACGTCTCAGATTATTGAAAAATCAGAGATGGGCGTTTCTCACAATAATCTCAAACATAAATAAATGTCTGGTACTTTGTACTCATTACTATAACAATCTTATAATGTTGTTTGGTTGACATTTACTCATTGCATATCATTTGGACCGTCTCTCAGGTGTGGAATCATTCGACATTGATCAGAAGGAGCAAAAGGTGACGGTGAAAGGCAAAGTGCAGCCCGAAGCAGTTCTTCAAACAGTGTCCAAAACTGGGAAGAAGACTTCGTTCTGGGAAGCAGCAGCACCTGCTGCTACCTCTTAATTTGATCAACGATAGCTTTATGGGATTAATATGTATTTCAACTGGTTAGCAATGAACTTACCATGAGTACTGTATCAACTGTGGAGTGTTGAAAAATGATGTACTCGAGTGCTAGTTAAAATTATTTCTGGCTATGTACTATTACAGTTTATATATTACAGTTTATAAATAGTAAGTGTGTTCCTTGTGATGTTATTAGCTCTTAGCCGTCTGAAATGCGTTATAATTGTACATTTTTCAGATGATATCATGATTTTCACTCTATTTGGACAAGGTTTATGCCCAAAGGGAGAAAAAAAATAAAATTCAGTACCGTAGATAGGTATATGCCACTCGGTATACCGGCCAATTACACGTGGTATATACGTGGTATACTGACCAATTATAAGAGGAGGTGTCCAACACGTGGGGCGGGGACTATCTAATCTGGAGTCTTGATGAAAATTGACAGTACGGTCAATAATAGGTGTCCCTGCAGCTTCCTTAATGTTCATATCAGTTTCATCATGACCTATTCTGGGAAATTATTTTTCCCTCGTTTTTGTTTTCAAGCTAATTAACCTTTTAAAATATCTCATTAGCTTTTTGTGAAATTATTAGCATAAAGTAGGCCCAGTTTAGCATAGTTTTTGCTTCTGATTTTTCGTAGAAGAAAAAAGAGAAGCATAAGCTGTTTTGAGAAGCTGGTACCCCCAGTTTTTTTTAAACGTTCTTCCAAGGCCCAGAAGTTCTTCTAAAAATTTTGTCAAACACGGTTCAAAACAACTTTTACCTATATGAAGCCAAAAACAGCATTTGAAAAGTCAATCCAAACAAAGCACCCAGATACATCAGATTTTATGTCACTTTATTATCAATGTTTTCAAAGAGATCACATACGTTATGGGTTTAATGTATTTTTGTTTTCATAAAAAAAAAATGATCATTATGAACTACTTCTGACCATTTGAAAGTAGAAGATCGAGGTTTTTTTTGTCAAAAATTCATAAACAACATCTTAATCATTAGATGCCTGATTTATTTATTTTTAAAAAATAAGCTCAAAAATCGAATTTTTTTTTCCTCTCTAAAATCGAGTTGAAAATATATATTATTGGTTTGGAAGTTTTTGTGAAGCATTTTATTTGTATTCTAAGTTTTTTATTTTCATTTTGAGAAAATAAATTTGACAAATCCAAATATTCTTTTTCTTCCTCCATTTTCTCTTGTGATGTCCTCCATTCCAAAACATAAGTATCACTGGTAACCATATGACTATGGAGTGCTTCAAAACCAAATACACATTTGTTTTCTTCATAGTATTCGAATTTCAAAGCTTCCCATTCCGAGCCAAAACCAGAAAATACAATTTTCAGAAGGATAACGTGTTCACTTCATAAATGACAATACCGATATAAGATATATATATATATGATTATCTACACCGTCACCGAACCACAACCTTCCTCCTCCAAGTTCCAAGTCTCTTTCAATGGCTTTCCCTAATCTTTTACGCTTATTGAGAAACACAATGTCCTCTCAAAGAGCCAGAACAGTCCATGCTAGGATAATCACATCTGGGTTTGACCCAGATGTTTATAGAAACAACCATTTAGTATCAATGTATTTAAAATCTGATTGCATTGATAATGCTCGTAAAGTGTTCGATAGAATGGCTCAACGAAATCTTATTTCATGGACGACCTTAATATCTTGGTATTCGCAAAAGGGTTTTTCAGAAGAATCTTTGAATTGTTTTAGAATGATGCTTGGTGATGGTTTTTACCCGAATCACTACACTTGTGTCAGTGCTATATCTGCGTGTGCTGGCATTGGTGCGATGAGAACCGGTAAAGAAATTCATGGGATAATTTATAGGATGGAGCTAGAGATGAATAGTTTTGTTAGTAATTGTTTGGTTAATTTTTATGGGAAATGTGGGTTGTTGAAATCAGCTAGGTTGGTATTTGAGGCAACTTTGGAGCCAAATTCAGTTTCTTGGACTTCACTGCTTTCGTGCTATTGCCAAGGGGGAGAAAATTTGGAGGGGCTAAAGATTTTCTTGCGGTCTCACAGGGCGGGAGTGAAGATTAATGAATTTTCTTGTGTGGGTGTGTTGGGTGCTTGTGCTGAATTGGTCAAATTAGAAGTTGGAATGCAAGTGCATTCACATGCTGTCAAGTGTGGGTATAGAATGGATCAGTTTGTTGTGACTGGGTTGATAAATTTTTATGCAAAGTGCAGTGAATTAGACCTAGCTCGTCTAGCATTTTGGGAGGTAGACAAGCCACATATGACAGCATGGACTGCACTAATAGGAGGATATACTCAACAAGGGAAGGGAAGAGAGGCCGTTGATCTTTTCTGTATGTTTCACTCTTCCGGTCTCAGACCAAGTGAGAGAACACTTTCATCTGTGCTTGGAGCCTTTGCGCATGTAATGGAAATCAATGTTGGGAAACAAATTCATTCTTTAATCATAAAATCGGGATTCAGTTCGTTTACCTTTGTCAGCAATGCACTTCTGGACTTTTACTCAAAATGTGGGCTTCTTGTGGAATCTCTGAAGACTTTTGACGAAATGGATGGACATGACATTGTCTCTTGGAACACACTGATCTCTGGATGTGTGAATTCAGGTAGTTTTAAAGAGGCCATTGAATTTCTTCATCAGATGTTGTTTCAAGGGTTTGATCCAAATCTTTACACGTACTCTAGCATTTTGAGCATTTGTGGAGATCTCCCAGCTGTTGAATGGGGAAAGCAAACCCATTGTTGCGTTATGAAACCTGGGTTTGATTCCAATGTAGTTGTTGGAAGTGCGCTCATTGACATGTATGCTAAATGTGGACGGCTGAGTGATGCTCAGAAAGTTTTTGATAATCTTCCTTCAAAGAATCTGGTTTCTTGGAACACTATGCTTGTGGGATATGCACAACATGGATTCGGGAAACAAGCTTTACATATCTATGATATGATGCGGAGAAATGGGGTTAAGCCTAATGATGTCACATTCATTGGAGTATTATCTGCTTGTGGGCATGTAGGTCTCTTAGAGGAGGGATTGCATCACTGGAATTCCATGACCAAAGATTACGGAATTGCCCCAAGGACGGATCACTTAGCTTGTGTCGTTAGTTTATTTGCCCGTAGAGGACAAACAAAGGGAGCTTTTGATTTCATAGAGAGTTCTCCCATGGAGCCCGATAAGGTGGTTTGGCGTTGTCTTTTGTCAAGCTGCAAAACTCACGAAGACTTGGCTCTGGGTAAATATGCTGCTGAGAAAATACTGAGTATCGATCCAGATGATGCCTCGGCCCATGTCATGCTATCAAATATATATTCAAAGGCTAAGATGTGGAATGAAACAGCTCAAATCAGGAAACTAATGAAGGAGAAGTCGTTGGAAAAGGACCCCGGTTATAGCTGGACGGAATTGAAAAACAAGATACATTCTTTTTCGGCAGGTCATAATGCACATTTTCAGGGAGATAGTGCGCGTGAAGTTTTGGGTGGATTGACAGCCCAGTTGTTTGATGCAGGATATGTACCTGAAACCATGTTGCCATTGGATTATGGGGAGTAGGAATATTGGGTAAAATGGAGCCAGTATATGGTGACAAACCTTCAACTTTCGAGGGAGGCCTGAAGGACTGCCTCGAGAGGAAGTATTAACAACTCAGAGGTGATGAAAGATTCAAATGATGGTGGTCATTGTACATCCTATTATGGAGAAGGTATAGATTTTGTAAGACCACCAAATGATTAGTTTTCCCTTTTACCATTATGATTAGATTTTTTTATTACAATTGTAGATGAGATTCAATATTATAGTCCATTTAGGATTGAGATTGTTAAATACAATTGTATAGATGGGATTCAGGATTATTATTATTATTTTTTTATCTAATTCAGATTTGGAGTATTAATTACAATTAAATTATAATAACTTTTAATCACACTACAATTAGGTATGTCCAAAGTTATTCTGTGTAGAATTAGGATTAGGATTATTAATTCTAATGATAGATGGGATTCAGTTCATTTAGGATTATGATTGTTAAATACAATTAACAATACAATTGTAGATCCTTGAAATACCAGATCAAATTTCATGTATTTTTTCAGAGATTTAGTTTTTCGGTGCGTGTATATATATATACATACGTGTGTATATATAAATATTTACAGACTTATACTTCAAATATACCTAAAGTACCATCTTTATTCTAGCCATTGAGGGATCAATATACTGAAAATTTGTATCATTTTGAAAAATCAGATCAAATTTGAGGTACTGGCCCCCGCCGTTGTCGCCTGCATTGCGCTTGTTGTCCCTTTGGCTTTGAGGTACTCGTTTATTATCATTATTATTGTTATAATTGTTCATAAATTATATTTTCTCTTAAAATAGATATATACATACATATATATATATATGTTTATGTGGTTTTTGGGTTAAATTCATACAATTTTTGTCTGTATGTAATTGTTTTTTTTATGTCAGATCTTGTATTCTTTGAACAATATACTCTGATTTCGCTATTGCTTGAGGACTTGGGGTACTGGGTTACCTAGGTGTAATTTGTGAGGGACTAGATAGCAGCAGGCTGATTCTACTCACACACACATACATATACACACGTGTGTATATATATATATATTGGCTACATGGACTAAGGCCCCTAGTAGTTACAGAAGAAAATTTTCATTTGAGCCAGTATAGAAGATTTTTGAAGTTCTTCCAAAAGCTGAAAAAGAAAAAATGGAAAAAGGTTAGAATAAATTGAACAATCCCTTTATGGAATGAGTCTTGCAATCATCAGCTATTAACAATCTAGTAATGAGAAGGCTTGAAAGGAAGAGAGAGCAAAAGTCGAAGTTAAGTGGTGGTGGAGTAAAAAAGTATGGAAAAAAATGAGTGGATTAAGGGTAGAAATGACATTGGAAATATTTCAAAAAAGCCCAGATGATAAAGCATATTTTAGTGATGTCAGTAGATCCTTTATTTTATTATATACGCTTTTGAGAATTAGTCGAAATTGGTGGATTATTATTGACAATCTAACTTAATTTATTACAGGGCTACTATCATACATCCCCTTAAACTAAATAAACTATGTGATCAGTCCCTGTAGTTTCCCAAAAGCTATGAGGTCTTAATCTGGCAATGTGCATGTCACGTGATGATTAATCAAAATTTAGATGACCAAAATGACCTGATGCAATCAAAATTACTCTTATGAAACCCAAACGGTTTGACCTAGTTGGAAAAGACTCGAGATTTTGTGCCTCAGGAAGCATTATGTTTCATGTTCGATTCCTACTGGGTGGAAACAATTAATTGGGCCCACGATTGTGGACATAGTCCAAGCCTTACCCAATCTGAGTGGGGGGTCACTTTACACGGGTCCCGTTGATTAGTCGGAGTGAAAGCCCCAAATACTCGGCTTGTAAAAAAAAAATACTTATGCCCTAATACCCTTTCTTCTCCACTCAACCCCTTCATTTCATACCCAAATACAAGGGAAAATCGACCCAAGCACTGAAAATCTGTTGCAACTGATATTTGTCATCATATTCCTTGATGGTCTAAGCAAAATTCATCCAAATTTTTTGCTAACGGCTCCGTTAGCATAAGGGATGTTTGTGATAGATTTATATTGTTCAGGGGAGAGTTTGATAGTACAGGGGGTTAAGTGATGTATTTTGATTGTACATGGATTTTATGATAATAGTCCTTTTATTACTTTAGCGGCTTGGTGAGTTACTCGGGATTCTCGATTATTCCATTTCCTGATGTTAGCAATATACAACGGTCAAATAGGATCATTTTCTTCTTGAGACCTTTTACTTTTTTTCTTTTTTTATCATGTGGGAGTTAGAATTAATTCCCGTTTATCTACTTTTATCCATGTGGGGAGGAAAAAAGCGTCTATACTCAGCTATAAGAAGTGAAACCTAAAACAACATCTTTTGGCATTTTGGGCATCAAATTTTCTATTAACGGCTCCGTTAGCAACTTAGCATAGGGGGGGTTTGTGATAGATTTTTATTGTTCAGGGGAGAGTTTGATTGTACATGGGGTTAAGGGATAGTGATGTATTTTGATAGTATATGGAATTTTATGATAATAGTCTTGATGATTTTTACTTTCCTGCTGAATATAATTAGTTCCATTAATGCTTTACAATCACTTTGGAGTTATTTCAATAAACTAATCATTCTATGTCCGCATCTTTGATGGTTTGCTCACTTGGAAGTTTCACAAAACCCTTTCTACACGCTAGAAGATAATATATAGTTTCTCTTGCTGAGAGTTCTTGTTTTGATTTTGGCTAAGGGAACTTAATTTGAAGAGTAGAAACTAAATATAAGGAAAATTATTAGTAGCTCTCCACAGAATAAAATTAAGATTTTGTGAATTGGTTTCTGGGTCAACACCTGTCGGCGGGTTGATCATCAGATATTTTTTTTGACTTTGTTCATTTTGTGGAGGTTCCGTTCATTTATTTCAAGCTTGAACGAGTATCCTTCATGTACGAGTGCAAATGAAGTGAGCTTGGGTTTCTCTAGTTAAAAGCCCCGGTTCAGAATCTGTCATTGAATAAAGGGTTAATTTCAAGAAACCCCTATATATTATTCAGTTTAATCAACTAACCCCCACTGTGTCCACTTTGCCCCCTATACTATTCAATTTCATCATTATGCCCCCTCACCTCACATTTTGAGTCAAAATGCCTAAACTACCCTCAATAGTATAAGGGGGTTTAGTGAAATCAACCATTTAAAAAAATTATTTTTCGAAATCAATTATATTTTTCAAAAATATATATATATATTTTTCGCAAAAAAATAATTTTTCAGAGGGAGTATATAATTTTCCAAAATATGAATTATTTCGGAAAAAATAATATATATTTTTTGTAAAAAAATTATTTTTCAGAAAAGATCATATTTTGGAACATAATAGTATATATTTTTCTCAAAAAAAATATTTTTCGGAAAAGATCATATTTTGGAACATAATATATATTTTTCGCAAAAAAAGTATTTTTCGGAAAAAAATTCATATTTTGGAACATAATATATATTTTTCGCAAAAAAAATATTTTTTACAAAAAAATTCATATTTTGGAACATAATATATACTTTTTCGCAAAAAAAATAATTTTCGGAAAAATTTCGTATTTTGGAACATAATATATACTTTTTCACAAAAAAATTATTTTTCGGAAAAAAATCATATTTTGAAACATAATATATACTTTTTCGGAAAAAAAAATCATATTTTGGAACATAATATATATTTTTGGCAAAAAATTTATTTTTCGTAAAAAATCATATTTTCCGAAATATATATATATATATATATTGAAATTTATAGCTTTTACGAAAAATATAATTTATTTTCGAAAAATAATTTTTTTAAGGGTTGATTTCACTAAATCCCCTTATACTATTAAGAGAGGGTAATTTAGACATTTTGACTCTAAATGTGAGAAGGAGGTGACATAGTGATGAAATGGATAGTATATGGGACAAAGTGGACACAATAGGGATTAGTTGATTAAATTGAATAGCATATGAGGGTTTCTTGAAGTTAACCCTTAAATAAATGAGCAGAATAATGCTAAGTTGGTCTCATAAATTTTGTAAATAAACTCGTTTAGAGAAGAACTGCTATATTTAGATTATTATTATATAAAAGTCTAGTCCATACATGCAAGTTTAGTGCATATTACATATAGGTTTGATTAATATATTAAATGTAAATTTCAATACTAAAAAAATGAGATCAATGAACTATATAGTCGATTATCCAATATGACTTATTTATCTCAACCGTAGGTTAGCTCTCTCTTTCTTTCCCTCTCTCCTCTCGGGTTTGGATACGTACCCACAATCCTGAGCTGAGTCCAAGCTCGGATTCGTCCAGGAAGTGCCAAGCCGAGTTTCCAACGGTTGAGCCCGGATAGATTAAGGGTTCGATAGGAGTTTGAATAGCCTTTATGCTAGGCTCATTCTGTTTGCAGCCCTACCTTTCATGTATAAATTGGAATCTCTTTAGTCCATTGTCTGTGAAGGGTGGTGTGATTTGAGTCTTGGATCAAAAAAATGCGCTCTAGTGATATTGATTCCAAATACAGGAATAAGTCTGATGTGATATTTCAAAAGTGGTAATTTTTACGAGCAAGTGATAGAATTCATAGTATTAGAAATCTGTGTAAGATATTTCAAAAGTGGTAATTTTTAAAAAATAATTAATAATTTAAAACCCTACACACATAGTATTAGAAATCTGTGTAAGAAATTATTATTATTTAAAAATATATTTTTTGGGATCAATACAATAATAACTTAAAATATGACTTATAAAATTACATGTCTAAAAGTGTTGTAATTTTTCAAATCTACCTTACATGTATAAATTGGAATCTCTTTAGTCCATTGTTTGTGAAGGGCGGTGATTTGAGTCTTGGATAAAAAAATGCTTGTTGCCCTTATCAAAAGCTCAACCGCCCATTGGTCATATACCGGTGATTTGTTACTATATAAGAATTTGATATTTTAAATCGAGTAAATTCCATTTTACTTGGATTTTATTGTGTAAAATGAGGCTGTTCCAAAAGGTGCCAGATTCATACGTGGAATGCACAGAAAACTAAATGGAATGATCCTGATAACATATCCATCCTATTGATTTCTCACCGTTTTTCAAGTTATTATCTTCTAATTTCCGTGTTTGACTTGGATTATCTGAAACACAATTTATTCCTGAATGAGTTTGTTTTTAGTTTTAATTCCTCTTCATCTAAATGGGAGATCTCATGACCACCGGCCTTTTTTATTTTATTTTATTAATAATTGTTTCTAATGATCTTGGTCCTTTGAGCAGGTATGGATGACGATTATGATACAGGGAAGACCAAGTCCTCAAACAACAGTTGGGACATGTACATGATAGCAATGTGTTTCTGCTTAATTGTGTCAATGCTGCTTGTTTTTTGGCTGCCTCAATTTGTCCGTATTTTAATAGATATAGATACGAGTGATGACCCTAGTGATTTTTGGATATGCTTTGCGACTCTGAAAGCCTTGGTGGTCATGTGTTCGACATCCGTTCCTCTTGTATGTTTGCACATACTGTGTCGACACCTCATACAGTATGTGGGAGGTAGTAAGAAGGTGGAACCCTTCGTGTTACTTCTGCCTTCTAAGCACAAGACATTGCAGAAGATATTCCAGTCTTGGGTGGGGGTGGGTTTCGTGACAATCATCTATGGTGCGATTGCTGCTTTCCTGCTGCTAATTCTAGTGAAAAATGCATGGGAAAATGTCGAACATTCAAAGAATGTAGAAGCGTCGATGATGATTGCATTTTGTTATACTCTGTGCTGCTTTTTCTGGGTCTTACTCACTATACTACATGCTTGCAAGGCGTTCCAGCTTTTTGCTCGCTCCTTCATTGGCACTAGCAAGGTTGAAGCTGCTGTATAGTTTTAGCTCTAGCTGCTGTGTAGTATATATAGACATCTACATGTGTGTATATATATGCCTATATATACATATGAGTGTGTAGAGGGGGTTAGGGCGACAAATGAGCAGAATAATGCTCAGCTGGTCTCATAAAGCTTGTAAATAAACTCGTTTAGAGAAGAACTGCTATGTTTAGATGGTTATATAAAAATCTAGTCCATACATGCAAGTTCAGTGCATATTACATATACCTTTGATTAATATATTAATCTGTAAATTTCAATACTAAAAAAATCAGATCTATTAACTATATAAGCGATTAACCAATATGACTTATAAATCTTAAGTCTTAACCGTAGGCTTGATAATATTAAGTGAGCCCCGAAGTTTATGCTTCAATGTTTTGTTTCTAAAAATGGTTAGATCACATGGTTATTAGGATACATAGACACAATCCTGAGCTGAGTCCAAGCTTGGATTCGTCCACAAAGTGCCAAGCCGAGTTTGAGCCTAATTTTCCGATCTCTATTACTTACTGTCATAATCGAGGATTTTGTTTACAGAATTATTCCCCAAGCACAGTAAGAGAGAGTTGCTAATAAAATCAACAAAAAAATAAAAATAAAATGGGGCAATATATATATAAGGAATAAAAAGAATCAAATTAATCAAAGTGCATGCCAAGTGAAACAGTTTCACATAAAATGCAGAGGCATACACTTCGAGGAAGTAGACGCCAAATCATCAGGCGTCTCCTTCCTCGAAGTGTATGCCTCTGCGTTTTACAGGTGATTTGGTGCGCTTTCGAACTCAAATACCCCTCATACAACATCTTCTCTTGTGTGAATTAAGTTTGCTAGCTATGAAGTTCATTACTGCTAACCATATGACAGTATTTTTATTCAAGTGATTCATGCTAAATGTGTGAAATTGTGTTCACAAATTTTATACAGGCTCATGTCCTATTTGTGAAGTTTACAGGCTAGGAAGTCATAAAACAATAGCTGAGCTGCTTTATTTCTAGAAATGTTAAAATATTACTACTAACCATATCAAATATGCGCATGTACATATTTCTATGCACATATTAATTAAAAATAATAATCAATTGTTTGCTTTGGCCTGCGAAACCGTAGAAGGTTGTATATTGTACAAGGAATCCAATTTTCAATTGGACTCTCAACTATCCTATGTACATAAAACCTATATATTTCCACTAACTACTTGCATGTCTTGAGAGACATAGGCTGGTCATGGAGAACAACCAAGGGAACTCCCATTTATATATATGTATATATATGAAATATGTTTGCTTGTCATTAAAACACTTCAAAAATAAATAAAACAACAATAATAAGAAGTAAATTATTTATTTTTATTAGGACATTATAGATTATTATATATTTCCATGTCCATCCCGGCACATGAAAATATGGGGCAACTGATAGGGAGTAATTATCTCCTGTGATTGAGCAATAGTTGTTTGACTACTTGACCTGCCAAGGATGATTGTCTTAGACAAATGATGATTGTTTTGGACTACTTGGCTTTGACAACCTCGTGCATAGAGATATTTAAGGACCGAGTATTTGAGATATTCAAGCATCGACAATTGCAACTACTTGTACTATAACTACTTTACAACTACTATAAATAAGTGGTCATCAAGAAAGAAGAGGTATGAACACTTCCTACCTTTAAAAGCATTAAACACAATTGTGTTTTATCTCAATACTGACTTGACTGTCGGAAGGTCCTTGACCGGTACCACACCGGTGTCACCTCCTTAACAATCCTTTATCTTGCAGGATATGACACCGTTCTCGATCGTACAATTTTCTGCATTAATAGTTAGTATCCGCATATATATATATATATACATAGCTCAACTTTTACTTGTAAGAGATAAGAGGATAAAATAATCCATTCATATAGAAGATAACTTAGCTCTCTTTTTAAAATCTAATGGACACGCGGAAGTAGACAGCAATGTAGAACAGTAGGAAACTGAGTTTATTCATATAGAAGATAACTTAGCTCTCTTTTTAAAATCTAATGGACACGCGGAAGTAGACAGCAATGTAGAACAGTAGGAAACTGAGTTGAGGTCCACCACCTTTTAGTACTTCAAAATTATTGGCGAAGTTACAAAATACACTACTATGTAATTTTTAGCTTCAAATCACTTCCTCACCTTTTTGATATATTTAATTCTACTTTCTTGTTAATATTTATGCAAAATCACCATTCTTCCCTATTGTTTCTTCCCTCTTGTTCGTATTAACCAATTTTTAGAATATTTTTTTTAGCTTTTTCACTTCACTCTTTTAAAAAATAATTAATAAATTAAAACACTACACACATGGTATTAGAATTTTGTTTAAGAGATTATTATTATTGAAAATACAATTTTGAAATAAATATAATAATAACTTAAAGTATGACTTATAAAATTACATGTCTAAAAGTGTTATAATTTTTCAAATGAAGAAAACTTCCCTGTTAGTGTTTCTCCCTATTATAACCAAGGCGAATGTTAATGTTAGACATATTTAAATTTTAGGATAATTTGTAATGATACCCCTGAGGTTTGAGTTAATTGCAGGTAGATGTTGGTCAACGCACTATTTTACAGAGATACTCCATGAGGTTTGTAAAGTGTTACAATAACAATTCTTGAAGACATAAAATAACTTTAGTGCCCTTAGTTATTTTAATTTTCATATTAAATCATTAAATTACCCCATGTATAATTACAATAAATAAATAAGATATACACTATCTATAATTTTATTTTAAATATAAAATTTCAAAAACATCAAAAATATTTTGAAATATATATTTAAAGGTAAATTCTATCAATAAATTTTTTTCATCAATAATAAAATTAAGAAAATTCCATTATTTAATTAATGCACTTAATTTTTAATATATTACTATACAAATATTTCTCAAAAAATATTAAAGGGTTATATCTAATAACCATTATAGGTATTACATATCTAATAAAAACTATATAAATTTCTATGTACAAATAGAAAAAAAAATATTTTTATATTATTATCAATCAATAATTTTAATGAAATTTGATAATATAATGAAATTTATTATTAAATATGAATTACTAATACTTACTATTATAGTAGGAATCTCAAAAAAAAAATTGTAACTTTTAAGTTTAAATAAAAATATAAAAAATATGTATAATTCTTTAAATAAGTAACAAGAGTAAACAAAAAATAAATATATAGCAAAAAAATAAATTTGACTTTGATACTTTAAGTAGTATATAGTTTAATTGAATTTAGTAATAATCAAAATATTTATTGGTGAAGTGTAGAGTTTAGGTATGGGTAATTTACACATTTTGCATGCAAATTAATATAATCAATGGCACTTAAGTCATTTCATGCCTCCAAGGGGGTGTCATTGCAATACTTAACAAACCTCAGGGGTGTCTCTGTAAACTAGTGTGTTGACCAATATTTACCTGCAATTGACCTAAACTTTAGAGGGTGTCACTGCATATTATCCTAAATTTTATAAGTCATATTGTAAGTTTTCATTGTATGTATTACAAAAAAAATATTTTTCAAAAAAATAATAATTTCTTAAATAGATATTTAATACTATAATTTAGGCCTGAAATAAGTACATGTGTGTGGAGTTCTGAATTATTATTTAAATTTTTAAAGAAAGAGGAAAAAAAGCTAAAAAATATTTAAAATGATTTAATACAAGACAAGAGGGCACAATGATCATGTTTTAAGGGATAATTTGATCATATTGCATAAATATCAGTAATAAAGTGGAATAAAAAATTCCAAATGAGATAATTTGCTAACTGAATTAACTGCAAATAATATATCATACCAAATAATCATACCTAATAGAAAGTCAAAATTTTCTAATTCATAAGTTGTTAAACATTTATAGCTTCACTTTTTATCTTAGGATCTTCACTAATTTGTTCTAATTGAATTAAAGCATATCTTATTTCAAATATAAAATTATTTTGTAAAATATATGTATGTTGAAAATCTAATTTATATAGAGGCCCATTCTATTTAGGTCCATTTCAAATTTTTTTCTTTTATAACACTATAAGAAGGTTCATTCTAAAAGCTTATTTTTTACAACATTAAAAGAAGGCTTATTCTAAAAGTTTATTTTTTTATAATATTATAAGGAAGCCCATTCTAAAAGTTTAATTTTTACAACATTATATGAAAGCTTATTTTAAAAAGGAAATATGTATTATATATTAAAAAAAAATTATATATATCTAAGGCCCCCAAAAATTTTGGGGCCTTCCTTTTGGACCGGGCCTTAGGCGGCCGCCTAAATCTTTTTACTATTGAGACGGTCCTGGGAATTGATGTCCTTGGAATTGTATTTCAATTTTAATTCTAAAGTATTTTGTCACATCCAAATAATAGATTTGGAATTGGAGCCCCCAATTCCATACTCCCAAACGAAACCTTAATGTAAATTTAATAAAGAAGAATGAACAATAGACAGAGGGAAGGTGAGTGTGAGGTAAGAGCATAATTTTTTTCTGTTCAAAAATTATAAATTAAATTAAATATGCTCTAGCATAAAGTGATAATGTTTACTCGCAAGTGATAAAATCTCCTAGTAGAGGACATGAAATAAAAGTTATGACACAAATATTTAATTTCCACGTGAAAAAAGAAATCATTAAAAATATAATTGAAGACTTGTTAATAAAGTGTATTCAAAGTCATTCATAGTTACCATTGGTTCAAGACAAAAATGTCAAGAGAAGGAACGGGAAAATGGTGAGCATATGGATGGAGAATTTATTTAATATTCGTGACTCTTATGTTATTTTAATTTTTTTTTTTTTTTTTTTTTTTTGAATGGTAAGATGATGAATATAAATAAAAAAGGGCAAAGCCTTACAGGGAGCTAAGGGGCATACCCCAGATAACAATGTGATAACCAAATTTCCACCAAATGAAAAAACAAATCAAACAGCCTCTATGCCTAGAAGAGCAAAAACAATGAAGCTCACATAGGAAACTGATGAAATTAACACTACAGGAAATAGCCTCCTTTAAAAGGGATTGAACACAAGGCAAAAACTTCATGAGCATGAGCTTGAAATAGGCCAAAAACCAAATGACAAAACCAAGAGCAGACCACACAAAGAGCTGCAGACTACTCTTTAAATCAGCAACATCAGAGGGAATCATCTTGCAACCATCAGCCCAACATCTATCTGTCATGGGAAGACTGCTCCTCCAATGCCAAACTGAATCATTAAACCATAGAAAAGCTGGCAATGCCTGCAAACTGGACTCAAAATATAAAGTCTGATGATTGAATAGATGTCATACTTGCAACTTATTTCTATTATGATAAGCCTGCAACATGATAAAGAAGAACCAAATCCAGAAGCAATTCATACTCATGCAGATAAGAGAGAAGATGGGAGGTCCCACTGAGAAATCAGATCCCTGTTTTGAGAAGTGTCCTTGAACTTAGACAAGGGAAATAGAGCATTTCTGATGCAACTAATGGATTTATGCAGAAGCTGCTCCATAGTAGAAAACTCCTCATTGTAAATTCTGTTGCACCTCTCAATCCATATTCCATAAACCACAGAACAGAAAGCAAGCTTATTAATAAATGAAATAAGACTTTTGCCCTTGAGGTGAACCACCATCCAACCTACCATAGCTTCCCAAGAATCATCAGGCCACTCAAGTAACCATTTTTTAACAAGCCTGGAAGTGAAACCACATTGGAAGAAGAGGTGATCCCTATCTTCTTGCCTAAGACCACAGAAAACACAAGTAGCTTGCTGAACTAACCCAATAGAGAGTAAGAAATGCAAAGTAGGTAACCTATCTAGCTGAACAAGCCAAACCAAGAAGGAATGTTTAGGAATGCAATGAGAAAACCATATAACAGTTTTCCAATCAACCTTTAGAAACTTTTCCCTCAACATTTCCCAAGCAGAGGCTATAGAAAATGAACCATTGGTTGGCATCCAAATCAGAGAATCACTCTTGGATTGATCAGGTCTAAAATCAGGAGAGAAACCAGCTTTAAAGTCTAGCCAGAACTGAGAATTTAGAACTGGAAAATGCCAGCCAAAGGCACTGATTAACCTACTAACTGAGGCATTGTGACCAATACCTGAAGATCTAATGATGTTGGTAGGAATAAAATCATATAAAGGTCCTTGAGGATGCCAGTTATCATACCATAATGAAGTTGTTCTGCCATCTCCTATAATGACCTTGAAAGCATGTCTAACAAGAGGTCTGATTCCTAGTAACTTCTTCCAAGTCCAAGAAGATTGAGAAGGTACATTTAATTCCCAAAAACTCCTTTGTTTGATTAGATGATGTTTAACCCAAATGGACCAAAGAGAAGAAGGAGCAGAATGCAACAAATTCCATATATGTTTTGTCATTGCAGCAAGATTCCACTTTTCAAGATCCTTAACTCCTAAACCTCCTTCATCAAAAGGAGCACAAACTCTCCGCCAAGCAACCTTACAACCTCCTCTACACATCTTACTTCCAGTCCACAAGAATTTTCTGAGAAGAGCAGTAAGATCATGCAACACTGACTTTGGAAGAATGAAGGTAGAGGCCCAATAAACTTGGGTAGAAAATAACACAGCCTTTACTAGTTGGAGCCTCCCACCAAAAGATAAAAATTTGCTTGACCAATTGTTAATCCTTCTGGTGATTTTGGATAATAAAGTTTCACAATCAGACCTTCCTAGCTTAGAAGAAAGCAATGGCACTCCAAGATATCTGACAGGCAATGTCCCTAATTGAAACTGAAGCTTAGCTTGAATTTGAGAAAGTGTAGCAGGAAGAACACCAGCATGAAAGATAGTACTCTTTGCACTGTTAGGCAATAAACCTGAGAGTTGTCCAAAAGTGTCCAACACCTGAGCAATGCAATCAACAGAGGTTACGTCTCCGGCAGAAAAAAGCAATAAATCATCAGCAAATAAAAGATTGGTGATTTTCTGAGGCTGACATTTCCAATGGTAGCTAAAATCAGCATTTCCTTCAGTTGTCTTTGCAAGCATACCTGTGAGAACTTCCATTGCTAGAACAAAAAGATATGGAGATAGTGGATCACCTTGCCTAATCCCTCTGGAGCTTTGAAAATATCCCTTATATTCCCCATTAATGTTAACAGAAAACCTTGGAGTAGTAATACATGTCATAATCAACTTGATAAAAGTAGGAGGAAAGTGGAAAGCTTGTAAAACTGCTTCAAGGAATTGCCAAGAGACTGTATCAAATGCTTTTGTCAAGTCCACTTTAAGAGCTATTCTTGGAGTGCCATCATCCCTATGATAGCCATGCAATAATTCTTGAGCAAGAAGAATGTTGTCAGTGATGCTCCTACCAGGGATAAAAGCCCCTTGATTCAAACTCACACAGTGCTGGAGACAAGGTTTAATCCTATTAGCAATAATCTTGGTGAGACACTTGTATAAAGTATTGCACAAGGAAATTGGCCTATAGTCAGACATTGTATTGGGACATTCCACTTTGGGAACCAACGTGATAACAGTAGAATTAATCTCCCTTAACAAGTGACCAGTATGAAAAAAAACTTGAATAGCTTTGGAGACTTCCTCCCCAATGATGCTCCAAGCTTGTTTATAAAAAGCTGCATTAAACCCATCACAACCAGGAGCCTTCCCATTCTTCATAGAAAAAATAGTAAGCCTAACCTCCTCAGCGGTTACAGGAGCTAACAAAGCTTGCAAGTAATCAAAAGAAATAGGCCTAACAAATTCACTAAGATTAGGAATATGAATCAGGGGCCTAGCTTGAAGGATATTCTGATAATAACTCATAATTTCATCTTGAATCAAATTAGGATCAAAAAGTCTAGTGCCAGTTCTAGAAGTTAAAGATAAGATTGTATTAACCTTCTTTCTGTAATTGGCCACTCTGTGAAAAAATGCAGTATTCTTATCACCCAATTGCAGCCACTGAATCCTTGACCTTTGCCTATTCTGAGATTCTTCAGCACTGGACAGATCTAAATATGACAACAAACAACTTTGCTCTTGAGCTTTAATAGCTTCATTACTTGGATCAGCATCAAGTTGCATTTGAAGGAAATGCAATCTGTCCTTAGTGTCAAGAACTCTAGTTGATAAGTTTTTGTAACAACTCATGTTTAATGCCTTTAATTCCCTCTTCAAAAACTTCAGCTTTTGAGTGATTCTGAACATATAAGAACCTGGAACAGGAGTTTGCCAGACTTTATGAACCACCTGCATAAATTCTTCATGTTGCAAAAGATGATTATTAAATCTAAATGGAGCACCCTTCCTAGCAGCCACATCTTGAAACTTGATTAGGATAATAGAGTGATCAGAAACTCCTCCTGGTTCAAAAATGGCTTCTGAAGCTGGAAAAACCTCATTCCACAGTTCATTAACTAAAACCCTGTCCAATTTCCTGAAAACAGTCCCATTTGTCCAAGT
This sequence comes from Cornus suecica, assembly GCA_963922005.1. Classification (NCBI taxonomy): domain Eukaryota; kingdom Viridiplantae; phylum Streptophyta; class Magnoliopsida; order Cornales; family Cornaceae; genus Cornus; species Cornus suecica. Next base: position 4,652,904 of record OY998244.1, on the reverse strand, counting down.
AAATCTAATTCCAGAAAACTTTAAATCCAAGAGAAATGCCTGGTCAATACATTCCCCAAATTCCTTCATACTATAGTCCCAAACAGAAGAGCCTCCAAAATTGTCATGAGGGTGTCTCAAAGCATTAAAATCTCCAATAAACATCAAGGGAGAAGTGACATAAGAATTAGTAATTTACAAAATATCCAACCACAACCTTCTTCTACCAATGCTCTCATTCAAGGCATAGATAAACCCACCAAAGCATTGAAAAGAACTATCTATAGTTTTGATGGAGCAAAAAATAATTTGATCAGATGAACTCACCTCTTCAACAATGAGTTTTGAAGGGTCCTAACACACCCAAACTCTTCCACCAGGGGCATGAGCATAATTAGCAATCATTTTCCAACCTTTAGCAAAATGGTCCAAAGTTTGGACAGCTTTAGCAACCTTGATCTTAGTCTCCACTAGACATAACAGAGGCAAATTAAATTTCTTGAGCATCATCTTCACTTCTTGCTGTCTATTGAGGGAATTCAATCCCCTGACATTCCAAGTACAAAAAAACATAGAAACGAAAATATAAAGAGAGAAAAAACCCACAGCTAAGAACCCCCTTTAGAAGAAGAATGCTTACCTCTCCTAGTTTTAATCCCAACAGAACTTGGTTGTTTAACCCTTTTATGTTTATCCTTAATTTGCTTGTGTTGCTGATGGACATGAACATGAGAATCTGTGATATCTGATAAATCAGTAGAAAGGGTTCCAGCACCAAGGCCATCAGAGTCATCCATAACAGAAACCTTCTGATTTATACTATCCACAACTTTGGAAGAATGGAGAGTTTCAGAAGTGGAAACAACCACAGGCTCTAAAGTTTTATCAATATCAGACTCCAAAGATTTAGTAGTAACAGGCTCCAAAGCTTTAGCAGAATCAGACTCCAAAGGTTTAGCAACATCCAACAATTTAGAAGCTTCAATAGGACCAGCTACCTTTGCTTGATCAATAATAGGCTCAACCATCTCTGCATGAACTGTATCAACAGAAACAACCACATCAGTAGCCTCTTCAAGAATATCTTCAATTCCCTCTTCTTGCAAGACAATAAAATTATTAGAAATAGAAGCTCCCTTAGGAGAGTGCATGTGCAAACCATCTCCCCCACTCTGAGAGGACTCAACAACATCATTCTTAGAGGACTCAAGAGTACCAACAGAAGGGAGTAACTCAGGCTCCAAAACTTTGTCATTAACATTATCCATACTCTCCTTAGTACTCCTCCCCACAACTCTCCATTCCTGCTGATGTATTTTGGTTTTTGGTTCACCCACCTTTGCTGAATTCTTAGAGCATTTGGCTATATTATGACCGAACACATGACAATGCACACATCTCTGCGGCATCCATTGGTATTCAACCCTAACTTGGAAGCAATCCCCATCATGCATCTGAGCAGTAAAATCCTTTTTAAAATCTGAATTTGTATCCATCTCCACACAAACTCTGGCATAAGCCAATCTTTTCTTGTCATCAGTCATTGTATCAACATAAAGTGGCTTACCCACAATACTAGCAAGAATACTTAAGGCATCTTCATTCCAGTAATCAAGAGGAATACCAAATAACTTCACCCACACAGGCACCGTCTTAATAACATCCTTTTGTAGAATTAAACCAGGCTTCCACTTTTGCAAGACAATTAAATGATTGGCAAAATGCCAAGTATTACCTTCAAGAACAACATCTCTTTGAATGATGGAATTAAATTTGAATAGAAAGAAATGACTATCCAAGCTTTGAACTCCACATAAACCTTCTTTAATCCATAATCTTTTTGCAATGGATTCCACGGTCAAGAAAGGCAACCTCTTATCAATGAAGTATCCAACTAAACATTGATCCCAATCTCCACTCTGAGCCACTTCTGCAGGAAGAACAGCTACAGTAGGGTTATCCTTGTTTGGTGGACAATAACGAAGCTTCATCTTACCAGCCTCCACACTCTTATGAAGTCTTTGTGCCCAAGTCTGAACTGCAGGTGTCTCCATGCCTACCCCAACATGGCCATTACGAGAAGGAAGAGAAGGAAACGCCTCCTGAGAGGTTAAAACATTTGATACTGCCCCAATAGACGTGGTTTGATTCCTAGGTGAAGCTCCTGACGAAGCCCTGTTGTTACAATTATTAGCCAAAGCTTGATCCACAGGATGTTGCTTAAGCTGAGATAGATCACTTGGTGCCAGAAGTGGTTCCTTTGTTTTCTCTAAAATTGTATTCAACATCTCTTGTAAAGTCACATCATCATCCTCTTGATCCAACGTAGTCATCACCTTTGGGACAATTTGACGAACACCTAGTGAGCGTTATTTCCTTGGTGCAGATGAGGAAAAACGGGGGGGGGGGACATCAGTAGAAGCGCAGGGCTACTAAACTGCCAGGACCAGTTGTTTGGGGAACTAATCTGCACAAACAAAAGATGGATCCCTGGAGGAATGAGATCAAGAGACGCAGTAGCATGAATAACTCTGCCTTCTCTTCGAAATCGCAGTCCTTGATGACTAAGAGTTAATGGGAGAAGAACAAACTAGAGCAAATCATCAAGAAGCGATGGAAAATTGATTCATGGTTGCTTCGATCTCTCAAATTGCCCAAATCGCCCAAATTGATTCACAAATTGTATTCCACACCCATCAGTACAATACCCACCAACCTCACTTCACTGCAAACAATTTATCGGGGCTCTATCAGAGGGTTTTGGATCTACCAACAGATATTCAGATCTCAATTTTATTCCGGAAACATGACAGAATGGGATCCAATAGTACTGGCTCAACAGCAGGTAAGTTCCTAGGAAAGATTGGAGTCATAATGGTCTCACTTAAAATCCAATCTCCTTAGAGAGAACTTTCATCTCAATGAAACTTAATTAAACTCTCTAGGTGTTTCCGCGTTCTAACAAATTATTATTCAGTATTGAAATATATTATTCAAAACTAATTATACCTAAACTCTTCAAAATAATCTTATAATAAATTATTCTATAATGTCTTAATAAAATTCAAACATAAAATTATACTTGAACTCTGAATATAATATAGGAAAGTTATTAGTTATTGTTGTAATAGAATTCAAACACAATTGTAGTTGATTACAATCCTATTTTATATAAAACTCTTCCCATACATTATAACTGTACTGGTCCAATGAACGGACCTTAAAACCCACCTCACTCGGCTTCTCTCTCTTTTGGTGGCGATTCCTTCATCTCTTCGTCTTCTCCCCTCTCCTGGTGCCTTCTCTCTCTCTCTCTCTCTCTCTCTCGTATATATGTGTGTGTATATATATATATAACTTAGGGGAAGTGTTGTATGTATAGATGTATGTATATTAACATCATATGAGTGATGCGTTCACTGAAACTTTTTTATCCTTTGAAAAAACAGATCGAATTTCATGGATTTTTCCAGAGATTTAGTTTTCTGGTGCGTGTATGTATATATAAATATGTATGTATATATACAAATATATACAGACTTATACTTGAAATTTACCTAAAGTAGCATCTTTATTCTAGCAATTGAGGGATGAATTTACTGAACATTTGTATAATTTTGAAAAATCAGATCAATCTTGAGGTACTCATTCCATACATTGTCGCCTACATTGCGTTTGTCGTCCCTTTGGCTTTGAGGTACTGGTTTATTATCATTATTATTGTTATAATTGTTCATAAATTCTCTTTTCTCTTAAAAAAAAAAAAAAAAAAAATATATATATATATATATATATATATATATTTATATGTCTGTGTGGTTTTGGGTTAGGTTTTTACAATTTTGGTTTATATATAATTATTTCTTTATGTCAGATCTTGTATTCTTTGAATAATATAATCTGATTTCGCTATTGCTTGAGGACTTGGGGTATATTTATATGTCTGGTTTATTTTCCTACTGAATATAATTAGTTCCATTAATGCTTTACAATCATTTTGGGGTTATTTCAATAAATCAAATCATTCTATATCCGCATCTTTGATGGTTAGCTCACTTGGAAGTTTCATAAAACCCTTTCTACTCGCTAGAAGATAATATATAGTCTCTCTTGGTGAGAGTTCTTGTTTTGATTTTGGCTAAGAGAGTTTTATTTGAAGAGTAGAAACTAAATATAAGGGAAATTATTAGTAGCTCTCCGCATAATAAAATAAAGATTTTGTGAATTGGTTTCTGGGTCAACACAACTGTTGGCCGGTTAATCATTTTTCAGATATTTTTTTGACTAGTTTTGGGAGTTGGGACAATATTGGTGCCTTCTTTGTTCATTCTGTGGAGGTTCCGTTCATTTATTTCAAGCTTAGCGAGTATCCTTGATGTATGAGTGCAAATGAACTGAGCTCGGGTTTCTCTAGTTAAAAAAGCCCGGTTCAGAATCTTTCATTAAAAAAACGAGCAGAATAATGCTCAGCTGGTCTCATAAAGCTTGTGAATAAAACTCCTTTAGAGAAGAACTGCTATGTTTAGATGGTTATATAAAAGTCTAGTCCATACATGCAAGTTCAGTGCATATTACATATAGCTTTGATTAATATATTAATCTGTATAGTTATTTTCTTATAATTTCCGTGTTTTACTTGGATCCCTGCCCCCCTCCCTCTCTATAAGTGCAAAAGAGTGAGTGAGTTGTAAGTTTCATACCCAGTCTACTCACCACCAACAACATCATCAACAAGCGGAGTCAAGCTCACGCATGCTTTAAGCCAAGTCAAGAATGACAGCTGGGATGAATCACGCTTGGAGAGTTTTGGCAGCTCATGGATCACGCTTCAGAATCACAGCCACATGTAAATGTCAATATTTGCAACTCCACGCTTGTGCAAATTGGTGTTTGTCTGTATTCGATCCTTCGGCTATAAATATGGGTTTTGTGTGGATTGTAAAGAGAAAAGAGAGCAAGAAACACAGAGAAGTGTTCTGTGAGTGAGGCAGAGAGTGTGAGAGGTATAGTCGAGTTGATGTTGTATCCTCCTCCTCATCATTTTTCTTCAAATGAAAGTAAACTCTCTCAAAGTGGATGTAGGTACCAATTGGACCGAACCACTATAAATTTTGGTGTCTATATTTGGTGTGTGTGTGTTTGTTTGGAATTGGTTCGGGCATAGCAAAGTGGTATCAAAGCCTGGAGTAAAAAACAGAGTCGTCTTTTACGATCCTATTTTGAACCATTCGAGTCATCAAAACACCACATCGAACACATTTTCCGATGACCCATCTCAAGACGAAGAGTTTCCCGTCGAGAACAGTCCGAACGGCCGCCACACGCGCCGCCACGTACCGCCCAAAGCTCGGCACGTTAGAGCACTCGGCGTCATGCGCCCCACGAGTCGTCTACCTCCAGCGCATGAGGCCCACGCGTAGCACGCGCCTTCAAGCTCCAGCGCACGTGAGATCACGCGCCTCCACGCGCTGCCACATCACTGCTAACGTCACCCAGCTACCACGTGTCCTCCCCGTATTGTGCCACATGTCCTGCCACGTGTCTCACCACCATTAGGCCACGTCATCCTGCCACGTGTCACACCCTGCTGCTACCACGTCATCAATATTTTTGCAAAATTATAGTTTTGCCCCTCGCCGTTATTTTGAATATTCCAGACTCATTCTGAGTCGGATTTGAGCTCAGTCAGAGGCGATCTTAAGATTTTTGACCGTTTCGGACGCAACGGTACATTCCATTTTGCGCGATTCTACTCCGAACATATCAAAAAAGCCAGGGAGAGCTTAAAGTTGATCTGATTCGATGGAAGATTCAGGATCCGGAGCTATGATTAAATTATCGGTATCAGATTATACCATATAGAGACCGAGGATGGAAGATCTCCTTAATTGCAAGGACTTGGCGGACCCATTAGAAAACGAAGGCGCAAAACCCACATTAATCGCGGAGAAAGATTGGACCAAGATGCACAGAAAAACTATTGGCCAAATCAGACAATGGATAGACCATAGTGTATTCCACCATGTTGCGCAAGAGACCAACGCCTACGAGCTTTGGAAGAAGCTCGAGGATATGTATCAGGCCAAGACTGCTCGAAACAAAACGCTTCTAATGATGCGACTGGTAAATTTGAAGTTGAGGAGCGAAACATCTGTAGCCGAGCACACCAGCGAGTTTCAGAACCTGGTGAACCAACTTGCAGCTGTAGAGTTAAATCTTGGTGATGAAACTCAGGCCCTACTTCTGCTCAGCTCCTTACCTCCTAATTGGGAGACATTGGTGGTTTCCCTCGGTAACTCAGCACCGAATGGCAAACTCACTATAGTGACAATAAAGGATGCCATATTCAGCGAGGAAGCCCGAAGGAAGAAGACCGGCATGAACCAATCACATGCCTTTGTCACAGAAGGTCAAGGAAAATCTTACGGAACTGGTAGAGGCAGAAGTAGAAGAAGGTCTCAAACCTGTGATAGACCCAACAATGACAAAAATCATCAAAAGGTTAAAGATGTTTATTTTCATTGTGGCATCGCAGGACATTTAAAGAAGAATTGCCGCAAATTAAAAAGGGAGCAAGGTCAAAGCAGCCACAGAAGGAAGATGGTGACTCCATGGTCACTGTTACAGGAGATATCACTATATGCTTAGTCGATGAAGAGGTATGCTTTCACGTAGGAAGCAATGAAGCCGAGTGGGTGATTGACACAGCAACATCTTACCACGCCACTCCCCACAGTGATTTCTTCACCTCGTACAAAGTTGGAGACTTTGGTATAGTGAGAATGGGCATTACAAGTTTCTCAAAGATCGTGGGAATCAGCGATGTCCAGATCAAGACCAATATTAGTTGCAGTATGGTGTTAAAAGATGTCAGCCATGTGTCCGACCTTCGTCTTAATCTCATTTTCGGGACAACCTTAGATCGAGAAGGCTACGGCAACTACTTCAGCAATGACACCTGGAAGCTGATAAAAGGAGCCATGGTTATCGCCCGAGGACAGATGCATGACACACTATACAAAACCCATGTGAAAGTAATTTCTGACAGTCTCAATGCAGTTGAAGATGAGACTTCACCAAATTTGTGGCACAAGAGACTTAGACATATGGGGAAAAATGGTTGCTTTCACTGGCAAGGAAAAAACTAATTGCAGTATCAAAGGTATTCCATTAAACCCTTGTGATCACTGTTTATTTGGAAAGCAACATAGAGTCTTTTTCAACTCAACTACCAAAAGAAGATAAGAGTTGTTGAGTTTAATACCTACTGATGTTTGTGGTCCTATTGAAGTGGAGTCTTTAGACTGTAACAAATATTTTCTCACATTCATTGACGATGCTTCACGAAAAATGTGGGTATATTTTTTGAAAACAAAGGACCAAGTGCTTAATTACTTCAAAGCATTCCACGCCATGGTAGAGCGGGAAACCGGAAAGAAGCTGAAGTGCCTCCGATCAGACAATGGAGGTGAGTACACTTCCAACGAGTTCCGAGCATACTACTTTGAACGCGGTATCCGACATGAGAAGACGGTCCCACATACCCCACAACATAATGGTATAGCCGAGAGGATGAACCGGACCATTATGGACAGAGTCAGAAGTATGATCAGTATGGCTAAGTTGTCAAAGCCATTCTAGGGTAAAGTAGTTAGAGCCGTTGTCTACCTGATCAACAAATCACCATCAGTACCACTACAATTCGAAGTACCAGAAAATGTATGGACTGGAAGAGATCCCTCTTATTCTCACCTGAGAGTATTTGGGTGCAAAGCATTTGCACATGTATCCAAGGAGCAAAGACAGAAGCTTGATCTGAAATCAACTCCATGCATCTTCATCGGCTATGGAGACGAAGAATTCGGATACAGACTATGGGATCCAGAATCGAAGAAGGTTATCAGAAACAGGGATATTGTGTTCCAAGAGAACCAGACATATAAAGACACTGAAAAGACCACAAAGTCCAGTGGTACCAGTCCTAGTGTTACATAAATCATCCCAGATCCTGCACCAGTACAGTTGATCCCAGATAATGAAGAAATGCAGGATGAAATTCCAGAAGCAGAGGAGGAAGAAGAACCTGAGGGTGTTGAGCAGGGGAGCCACAAACCCCTCCACCAGAAGCTACAGAACCAGAAGTAGCTCATCCAGTTGAAGAGCCTTAGCCAAGAAGATCTGAAAGAGGCAGACCTCTGATTCCGTTGAGGAGATATCCAGAGTCAGACTATATTCTACTTACTGATGAGGGGGAGCCAAAATGCTTTCAGGAAGTAAAGACCCATACAAAGAAAGGTAAATGGGTGCAAGCTATGCAAGAAGAGATGAGTTCCTTGCAGAAGAACCAGACTTATGATTTGGTGAGACTTCCCAAAGGCAAGAAAGTATTGAAAAATAAATGGGTGTTCAAGCTGAAGAAAAACGCCAACGGAAAGCCGATAAAGCACAAAGCTCGATTGGTTGTAAAAGGATTCCAACATAAGAAAGGCATCGACTTTGACGAGATATTCTTACCAGTGGTAAAAATGACCTCAATTCGAGTGATACTCGGATTGATAGCTAGTCTGAACCTAAAGCTTGAACAGATAGACGTCAAGACAACATTCCTCCATGGAGATCTACAGGAGGAAATTTACATGGACCAACCAAAAGGTTTTAAAGTTACAGGGAAAGAGCATATGGTCTGCAAACTGAAGAAGAACCTCTACGGCCTCAAGCAAGCACCGAGGCAATGGTAGATAAAGTTTGACTCATTCATAATGGGTCATGGTTATAATAGAACTGCTGCGCGCAGATCAATGCGTCTATATTCAGAAATTCCTGAATGTTAACTTTGTTATTCTATTGTTGTATGTTGACGACATGTTAATAGTTGGATATGATGCTAGTATGATCCGAAAGCTGAAGCAAGAACTATCCAAGTCCTTTGACATGAAGGACCTAGGCCCAGCTCAATAGATATTGGGCATGAAGATTGTTCGTGACAGGAAAGCCAAGAAATTATGGTTGTCACATGAGAAGTACGTTGAACGGGTGATTGCAAAGTTCAATATGGGAAATGCCAAGCCAGTCAGTACTCCGCTGGCTAATCACTTCAACATAAATAAGTGATCGTGTCCCTCTTCGACAAAATAAAAGGAAGAGATGGAAACAATCCCTTACTCTTCAGTCGTTGGTAGCTTGATGTATGCAATGGTTTGCACCAAACCGGATATAGCTCACATTGTAGGCGTTGTCAGCAGATTTCTTTCAAATCCAGGCAAAGACCATTGGAAAGCAGTCAAGTGGATTCTTAGGTACCTGAAGAGTACATCGAAACTATGCTTATGCTATGGGGGAGCAGAACCAGTCTTGGAAGGCTATACAAATTCAGATATGGCCGGTGACATTGACAGCAGGAAATCTACATTAGGATTTCTATTTACTTTTGCAGGGGGAGCTGTATCATGGCAATCCAAATTGCATAAGTGTGTCGATTTATCTACAACTGAAGCAGAATACATTGCCGCAGCGGAAGCTGGAAAGGAAATGTTGTGGGTAAAATGATTTCTCCAAGAACTGGGTGTTAGTTAGAAAGAATATAAAGTGCATTGTGACAGTCAAAGTGCTATGGACTTGAGCAAGAATTCAATGTACCATTCCCGCATGAAGCATATCGACATTCGCTATCACTGGATATGCGAAGTAATGGAGCTACAATTATTGAAGATTGTGAAGATCCACACAGACAAGAACCCGACAGACATGTTGACAAAAGTGGTTACTCGAGATAAGCTAGAGCTATGCAGAGACATAGCCAAGATGGATATCAACTGAAACGCAGTAGAAGACGTTCTCCTCTGATTGGTATGGAAGGGGGAGAATTGTAAGTTCCATACTCAGTCTACTCACCACCAACACATCATCAACATGCGGAGTCAAGCTCACGCATGCTTTGAGCCAAGTCAATAATGGCAGTTGGGATGAATCACGCTTGGAGAGTTTTGGCAGCTCATGGATCACGCTTCAGAATCACAGCCACATGTAAATGTCAATATTTGCAACTTCACGCTTGTGCAAATTGGTGTTTTTCTGTATTCGATCCTTCGGCTATAAATATGGGTCTTGTGTGGATTGTAAAGAGAAAAGAGAATAAGAAACACAGAGAAAGTGTTCTATGAGTGAGGCAGAAAGTGTGAGAGGTAGATTCGAGTTGATGTTATATCCTCTTCCTCATCATTTTTCTTCAAACGGAAGTAAACTCTCTCAAAGTGGATGTAGGTACCAATTGGACCAAATCACTATAAATCTTGGTGTCTATATTTGGTGTGTGTGTGTGTGTGTGTTTGGAATTGCTTCGGGCATAGCATGAGTTATAGGTAGTTGTCTCGTATAATTTTAAGTAGCTCTTGTTAAATGCTATATTTTAATGCCTATACGTTGTGGAGGGAGGGAGAAAAAGAGAAAGAGAGTTGCGGACACATAATTTAGTCCTGAGTTAGTTTTTTTTTTTTTTTTTTTGCGATCCTCATTCAATAGTTTTGATTCCTCTTCATCTAGATGGGAGATCTCATGACCTCCGTGATTTTTTTTTTGATCAATAATTGTTTCCAACAATCTTGGTCCTTTTACCAGGTATGGATGGCGATAATGACACAGGGGAGGCCAAGTCCTCTGGCAACAGTGGAGATATCTACGGGACAACAATCTTTTTCTGCCTATATGCGTCAATGCTGCTTGTTTTTTTGCTGCCTCAACTTGCCCGTATTATAATAGATATCATTGTTGAAACTCCTGGTTTTTGGAGTATAGGCCTTGCAACTCTGAAAGTCTGGGTGGTCATGATGTGGACAATTTTTCCTCTTATAGGTTTTTACATAATATATCAAGACCTCATGCAGTATGTGGGGGGATGTTGAAAATATAAACTTGAGTTTGAGTTAAGAATGATCAAGAAGCTCGGAAGAAAGACAAAAAGGCATTGTATATGTTATATCAGAGTGTCAATGAGGCGAGTTTCAAAAAAATCTCCGCCGTCACTACCGTCGAGCAAGCCTGGGAGATTCTTTAGAAAGCGCATCGAGGAATTGATAACATAATTAAAATTCGACTCCAAGCACTAAGGGGCGAATTTGAATTGTTACAAATGAAGGAAGGCGAGTCGATTTCAAAGTACTTCACCAAAACACAGACCATCGTAAATCAGATGAGAAGAAATGGAGAAAAGATCGAATAAGTAAGAGTGCTCAAAAAAGTAATGTGATCCCTCAATTCAAAATTCGAGCATGTTGTGGCCGCAATTGAAGAATCAAAGGATTTCGGCGCAATGACAATTGATGAGCTAATGGCCACACTCAAAATTCACGAACAGAGAATTAATAAGAAGAATGCCTCAGTTCCCATAGAACAGGCTCTCTAGATGAAACTAACAGTCAAAGAAAATAAAGAAGAGCGATGAGGAAATTCACAAGGAAACTGGGGTAGAGGTCATAATTTTTGAGGACGAGACACCGGATTCAGAGGCGGTGGTGGAAGAAATAATTCCAACAGAGAAAGGAATAATCAAGGCGAAAAAAATTAGAATTCCAGAGGAAGAGGCCAAGGTCGAGGAAGCAGCTTCAATAATCGCCAGAATTATAACAAAAGTGATGTTCAATGTTATAATTGTAACAAGTTTAGGCACTACAACACTGATTGCAGAGGAAAGCAAGCAGCAGAAATCGGAAGACAGGTAAACTTTGCCGAGAAAGAAGCAAAGGAGTTGAGATCGATGGTGTTGATGGCTCAGAATAAAAATCCAGATGATGAAGACATTTGGTATCTGAATTCAGGAGCCAACAATCACATGTGTGGCAAAATACACATGTTTGTCGAGATTGACGAGTCAAAATAAGGACAAATCTCATTTGGCAATTACACAAAAGTTTATGTAAAAGGAAAGGGCAATATTTTAATCAAGCTCAAGAATGGAGATCATGACTATATCTCCAATGTCTACTATGTTCCAGATTTAAATAACAACATCTTGAGTCTTGGTCAGCTCCTGCAGAAAGGTTATGACATCAACATGAAGAATTCCTATCTGACAATCAGAGATACAAATGGAAATCCTATTGCCCGAATAAAGATGTCGAAGAATAGGATGTTTCCTATCCACATACAACACGATTCAGCCAAGTGTCTAAGTGTTGTTATTGAAGACAAAGACTGGATATGACATTTGAGATACGGACATCTCAATTTTGAAAGACTAAAGTTGCTCGCAAACAAGAAAATGGTGAAAGGATTACCCAATATCAGTCGTCTGAATGAAGTCTGTGAAAGTTGTGCACTTGGGAAAAATCACAGACTGAGCTTTGCTAAAGAAGTCAGATGGCAAGCAAGAAAGCCGTTGGAGTTAGTTCATACTAATGTGTGTGGTCCATTGAAGCCAATGACATATGGACAAAATCGATATTTTCTCACATTCATCGATGATTATAGCAGAAAGACGTGGGTGTACTTCTTGAAAAATAAATCATAAGTATTTGAGAAATTCCAAGAGTTTAAAGCTCTTATCGAGAAGCAAAGCGGCTACAATATCAAGACATTACGTTCAGATCAAGGAGGAGAATAAATGTTGAATGCATTTCAGGATTACTGCAGGGAGCACAACATCCGACAACAAACAACACCAGCGTATACACCTCAACAAAATAATGTTGAAAGGAAAATCAATGCCCAAGGAATTTTGGGTTGTAGCAGTATCATGTGTCGTTTATCTGCTGAATAGGTGTCCAACCAGAAGAATCCATTTCAAGACACCAGAAGAAGCTTGGAGTATGTACAAGCTGAACGTCAATCACCTTAAGATTTTTGGGTGTATTGTTTACACCAAAATCCCAGAAGCCAGAAGAACCAAGCTTGACGACAAAGTACAGAAGTGCATCTTTATCGACTACGATGACAGAACAATGGGATACAAGCTGTTTAATCCCATCACCAAAGAAGAAATTATGAGCAGAGACGTAATTTTTGAAAAAAATAAAGCTTGGAATTGGGATCAATCTAAAAATGGCAAAGACGAGGAGCTAGTGCTCGAAGATGAAAATGAAGCAGAAAAGAAGTTATAGTTAAGCCACATAATCTTCCATCTCCCGTACCTGCAAGAAATGATCACTCATCACCATTATCAGTAGATGAGCGCTCGAGTGAAAGACCAAGGAAAATGAGAAGCCTGAGGGAGTTATATGAAGACACTGAAGAAGATAAGGAGCTGAATATGCATTGCTTGTTTCTGGATAGTGATCATGTTAGCTTCACATAAGCTATCCAAGAGAATAAATGGAAGACGGTGATGGATGAAGAAATCAGGGCCATAGAGAAGAATGATACATGGGAGTTGTGTAACCTACCAGAAGGTCATAAGCCTATTGGAGTAAAATGGGTTTACAAGACAAAAAAAATGAAAAATGAAAAATTCAGAGGTACAAGGCACGTCTAGTTGCAAAAGGTTACAAGTAGAGGAAAGGACTAGACTATGGCGAAGTGTTTGCTCTTGTTGCCCGATTGGAGACAATCAAATTATTGATATTTGTTGTTACTCATAATAAATGGAATTTGTACCAGCTCGATGTGAAGTTGGCATTCCTGAATGAATTTCTAGAAGAAGAAATCTACGTTGAACAACCGCTGGGTTATATAAAATACGAAAATGAAGATAAGGTGTACAAGTTGAAGAAAGCTCTTTATGGGCTAAAGTAAGCTCCGCGAGCATGGAATATAAGAATTGATAAGTATTTCCATGATATTAGATTCAAGAAATGTCCATACGAGCATACCTTAAACATGAAGAAAGATGCAGAAGGAAACGTACTGTTTGCAGGACTGTACGTTGATGATTTAATCTTCACTGGAAACAATCCAGCAATGTTTGAAGAGTTCAAGAGAACGATGATTAAGGAGTTCGAAATGACAGACATTGGTCTAATGTCACACTTTCTTGGCAATAAAAGTGAGACTAAGTGCTGAAGGCATTTATATCTGCCAAGGAAAATATGTAAAGGAGATTCTCAAGAAGTTCAACATGGAATTATGCAATCCAGTGTCAACTCCAGTAGAAAGCAGTGTAGAACTCAGAAAGAATCAAGGTGGAGGAAATGTTGATCCAACATACTTTAAAAGTAGGGCTGCAAACGAGCCGAGCCGAGCCAAGTTTTGGAATGTTCGGGCTCGTGACGAGCCCTAAAACTTGTGATCGGGCTCGGCTCGTTAAATTTTTAACTGTGCTCGGGTCGGCTCATTTAAAAAATATTTTTTATCAATTTTCTAAATTTTGTTCAAGCTCATTAGGCACATTATGTAAATTATGAAATCCAAAATCCACCATACACTACACATACATAAACAAACATGTTATATTAATACATTTACATCAAAGTGAACAAATTAACAAACAGAAGCATTACAAAAAATAAAGTCTTAGACTAAATCAATAAACTGCTCCCAAAAACTGCATATTTCCATAAACTGAACAAATCAATAAACTGCAACCATAAAGTCTCCTTAACAAGTATTCTACTTGCACTTCTTTGGTTGGAGGCATGATCCAATCACCATACAGATTGCCAACTAAAGTCGGCTTGATCTTATGTACTTGATTGACTGCATCTTCCTCTGGCTCGATTTTCACCTCCTGGCCATACGCCTTTGCCTTCATTTCAACACGCTTCTTCACTGCCGCTTCCACTGTCATATGTCAGTAGTGCCAAAAGTTGAGCCCTGTCCTGCAAGACCAACAGTCCCAGCACAAGATTTAAAAATGGAGAAAGTGGAGCATAGGTATTATTAGCAAAAATGCAAATAAAGAGAATGAGCCGAAGTCATATAGAAGAGGAAGCATACTTTTGCTTTGATGGCTGCCTCGTAGTCCGCTGGGGATTCTCTGAATTTTGCTTCAGCAACAAATTTGCCGTAGTGAATTTTATTAGAGAGTGCCTGCAACCATTATGAAGACAACAAAACAGTCCACCAGAAGATAAGTGAGGCAGAACATTTAGCATAAGTCATATATGAAGAAAATGATATGAATTTCTTGGTTATTTGATTTGTGCAATTTAGTTTTGGTTTAATTAGTATACCACTAGGAACTGCCTTGTTCATACGTCGCTAAAACTACGGAAGGCTGAAGTAATTTTATACACAAACGCTACACATTGCATAAACTGACTCCAATTTCTAATATTACTGATGATTCAAAGTGTAGTTATCTATATCACTCAGTGTGACATAATGAGAGAACAAATAAAGTCTATAAATGAATGCACTAAAGTATTTTAGTGCATAAGAGTGACATTCCCCTGTTTAACAGTTCAAAGTAGATAGAAAATACTAATTTCTCAATGAAATCAGCTCAAACAATACCTGTAAACACATGGTATCACACACCGCCGCAATTTCCATCATCCCCACCTTTTACCATTTGTATACCTGCCGACCTAATTTGTATGGGAAAATCCGTTTAAAACACTTGACAGCATCATTCTGATTTTCTACAGTTCATAAAAAGATAAAAAGCATGCATTTCAGTTTGCAGTTCATAAAAGGTAACCTGGGCGTGTAGCTTTTCAGTTTGCTTTACCAGATACTCAACCAACGAACCACTGAAGTCGTCCATGGAGCATGCATTGGGATCATAGTTGTCTGCATTATAAGAATATTGTGCCCTCTCTAAAATGCTAAAGATAATGCTATCTTCTTGACAGATAAGAGTGTGTCTTATACTCTCTAGTGTCAAGCTCTCGCTCCCATCCGCCCTTTTCTTGCTTAAAAATCTGTGTGACAAGGAAATACAAAGTCAGACATTAGTATCTACCTTATAAATTCAATAATGCAGAACAAAAACCTTTGTAGTTAATAGTATATTCAGTGAAGAACCACAAACATACTACAATTTGCTCATCACGATACAACAACATACTTTCAATTAAGCATGTGGAAATGCCTTGCTGTATGGTTGTATTGTTTATACTGTAATGTTTCAAGAGAACCTAAACTAATAGCAACTGTTTTTTCTATATATATATATATATATATAATGCAATATTTTGTTATTTAGTGCCACTTCTAATATTAAAAAGATTTTTTCAGGGGAAATTGAAACCTAAAATTGGCAACAAAAAATAATGTAGTTTGTTTAAAACTTTCTATGGTCTTCGTTTTTACGAAATAAAGTGCTTGTTTGGGAGACGGTGTGGTGTTGGTTTTTGGTTTTGGTTTGGTTGGAGTTGGGTTTGTTAGAGTTGGTGTGGTTTTATTCTGAAGTGAAACCATGTTTGCCGCAGATGGTTTTGGTGTGAGAAAAAGTGAAACTGAAAAACCAAACCATGTTTGATAGAGTTGGTATGAGTTGGTAACTTGGAATAGTTTGACATTTTATTTATTTAAAATAACATTTTGTAAATATATATGTTTTAAAAAATAAATATTTAAATATTTAATTTTTTCAAAATATTTAATTTTTCATAGATAAATTATTTATATAATTTGTATAAGATAAAATATTTTATATAAGATATTTCAAAAAAATAAAATATTTTGAAAAAAATAAAAGATTTCAGTAAAAATACATATAATTTCTTTTTTAAAAAAAAATAAATAATTATATTTTTATTATATTTTATTTTTTTCTAGAAATATTTGTTTTTCCGAAATATTTTATTTTTTATGAAATATATTTTTTCATTTTATTTTTTCATAAATATTTTATTTTTTGAATTTATATATATATATAATATTATAAATGAATTGGTTTGTGTTAAACAATGGCACACCAAATTGAATTGGTTTGGGTTAAATAATAGTTTTGGTATGAGAAAACCAACCCAACTCCAACCAAACCATCTATTGAGATGGTGTGAAAATGATGGATTTGGGTCCAATGGTTTGACACTATTCAAACACTATTGCTCCAACACCAAGTTTGTCAAACATGGAGTGGTGCACAATTTTCAACCCAAACCCAAAAAAAAAGCACCAAACCCTCTACCAAACAAGCACAAACTTTACAAGAAATCGTAAATCGTTATACAATTGTATCAAATAATGCATCAAATAATTGTTTTACAAGAAATCAAATAATCGTTTTACAATAAACTTTACAATCAAATCAAATAATCGTTTTACTTCTACATAGAAACATCATAGATTTGCATAGAAACAACATAATCAAATAACAACATAGATTTCTGTTAAGCATAGAAATCGTAAATAGTTTTACAATTGTATCAAATAATGCATCAAATAATCATTTTACAAGAACTTTATGATCAAAACAAAGAACCTTCAATAATGTAACAAATAATGCCCCAAAAGTATAACATAAATAAATAAACTGTAAACATTAAACGGTATCGTTTTAACCCAAAGTATAACATAAATAATCGTTTTAGCGAAATCAAAATTAAAACCATAAATCAAGAAGAGCGAACCCAAATGAAGGAGACAAGATGCTTCCACCTAGAGCTTTGAGTGTTGCAAAAAAAATCAATAGTGAACGACTTCAAATCTATGAGCGATGTTGAGAGAAATGACGCGAGAGTGATGTTTAGATCTAGGGTTTGAGAGCGAGGTTGAGAGAACGGCGCACAATCTAGGGTTTGAGAAGGAGCGAGGTTGAGAGAACGGCGCATGAGTGTAAATTGACACTATATATGTGTGTATGTGTGAGGTAGTATATCATATTAGGGTTTAGTTAGTGGGGTTTGTTTAGGTATAGGGTAAGGAGTGTCCACTATAGGGTTATGATTGTTTGGATACAGGGTTTAGACTATTCTAGAATTTATAAAATTTTAAAATTTTGTCTTTATTGATATTTTAGATTTATAAAATTAATTAAATATATATAAATCAAATTACCCTAATATTTAAACTATATGTATAGTTTAATTGAGTTAGGAGATCAATTAGACAATATACCGAATAATTGTAACTATATTCAAAGTAGTTTAATTCAATTGAGTGGAATTGATAAATTCCACATTAAAAGTAGTGTAATCAAAGTAGTTTATTTTAGTTTTATTCAAATTGTGTTCAAATAAGTGAAATTAAGAAAATTCGGTATTGAGATAAGTCCATAATCAATAATATTAGACAATTCGATGATACATATTATATAAACTCTCGAATGGATGATTAAGAAATTGGAATAATTAGTTAGGAGATCAATTAGATAATATACCGAATAATTGCAACTATATTGTACTTTGGTCGTAAATGTCTTAAAATCAACGATCAATTCATTTTGATTTACCTACAATAATCTCAATTCAATTGAGTCAACTTGAGTTCAATTTAGTAAAATCCTCAATTCAATTAAGTCAAATTGAGTTTAAATAATGATAATCGCAATTCAATCAATTCAAATTCAGTTCAATTTAGTAAAATCCCCAATTTAAATAACTAAAACCCCAATTTAATTGATTCGAATTGAGTTCAATTTAGAAATATTCAAGTAAGTCATTATTTTAATTGAGTTCAAATTGATGAAATTAAGTAAATTCATGATTAAATATAGTCAAATTGAGTTCAAATAAGTAAAATATCAATTCAATTTACTCGAATTGAGTTCAATTTAGTAAGATTTAGTAAATCCCCAATTAAATCGAGTCAAATTGTATTTAAATAAGTGAAATTAAGTAAATTCTCAATTAAATTAAATCAAATTGTGTTCAAATAAGTGAAATTAAGAAAATTCACAAGTCAATTAAATCAAATTAAGTTTAAATAATGATAATATCAATTCAATTTGAGTTTAATTTAGTAAAATTAAGTAAATTCCCCAATTCAATTGATATAATATTATTTAAATTTTATTCAATTTTAAGTTAGATAATAAAATTTATTTATTTTTTAAAAATATCTTGCTTGATGAAAATTAATGAACAAAGATTATTCTTTTTAATTTCCTAGTTAAAACTTAAATGTATAATTATGAATAATTAAACGAGCTTTAAACGAGCTTTTGTTCACGAATGTAAACGAGCCTTAACAATCTCATGTTCACGAACAGATACGAGTCGAGCTCACCCTTGCTCAAGCTCAGCTCGTTTACTAAACGAGCCTGAAAATTGTGTTCGTGCTCGGCTCGTTTATTAACGAGTCAAGCCCGAACTGAGCTTTAAATGAGCCGAGCCCGAGCTGTTCCCGAACAGCTCGTCTCATTTGCAACCCTATTTAAAAGTTTAGTTGGAAGTCTCCGATATTTGACTTGTACAAGACCAGATATATTCTACGAAGTTGGATTAGTTAGCAGATACATGGAGGAACCAGATCAGACACATCTCAATGTTGCTAAGAGAATATTCCGTTATATCAATGGAACGGTGAATGATGGCTTGCTATATACCTCAACAGATGAATCTAGTTTTACTGGATATTCAAATAGTGATTGGGGTAGAGACTTAGATGAAAGGAAAAGCACAACTGGATTCGTGTTTTTCATTGGAGACACTGCGTTCACATGGTCATCCAAGAAACATCCGATAGTGACTCTATCGTCACGTGAAGCCGAATATGTAGTAGTCAGCTCAACAGTGTGTCATGCTATATGGTTAAGGAATGTGTTGAAGCACTTAGGATTTCCACAAGAAAAGCCCACAGAAATACTCATTGATAATCGGCCAGCGATTGCACTTGCAAAGAATCCGATATTTCATGAACGAAGCAAGCATATCGATACACGATATCACTCCATCAGAGAACATGTGCAGAATAAGGAAGTAGAATTAATATCTTGCAAGACGAATGATCAAGTTGTAGATATTTTTACAAAGCCGTTAAAACTGGACTTGTTCAAAAGATTGAAGATGATGCTAGGAATGCAGAAGATCCCCGAATCAAGTTTAAGGGGATGTTGAAAACTAAACTTGAAGAATCATGAAGATGGTAGAAGCATCACGAAGCTGCAAGATGGATCAAAGCTTCCACAAAGAACTTCCAAAGTGTTCCACCGTCCATGGAGAAGAAGAAACAAAGAAGGTGATGGAAGTTGAATGGTCAACGCAGTTCAAACACGGAAAAGAAAAACATGAAGCTTCTGCAACCTTCTTTGAGGAGGTTAGTTTGTTCTATAAATAGATAGGTTGTGGTGTGTTGTAAAATATAGAAATTGAGAGAAAAGAAAATAGTGGTAGAGTAGAAAGAAAATTGTACTCTGTAATTTGTGTGAAATTCTTTTCAATAATATTTGTGTGATTTAGTTCTCTCAAACAACACCAGAAGTGTTGTAGTATCCTCTACCATCATCAGTAAGAAGGTGGAACCCTTAGTGTCATTTCCCGCTTCTAAGCAGAAGAAAATGCAGAAGACTTTCCGGTCTTGGGTTGAGGCGGGTTCATGACAATCTTGCATGGCGCGATTGCTGCTTTCCTGCTGCTAATTCCAGTGAAAAATGCCTGGGAAAATGTCAAACATTCAAAGAATGTAGAGGCGTTGAAGTTCTATAAAGTTCATTGCATATCGTGATACTATGTACTGCTTTCTCTGGGTCTTACTCACTATACTTTTTGGATGTAAAGCTATTCAGCTTTTTGCTCGCCGCTCCATCGTCAGTACAAAGGTTGGAACTGCTGTATAGTTTAGTTGTAGCTGTAACGAAGGTGACTTTTTCAGGCATCTAATATTTTTTTGGGTTATGCAAAACATATGTTCGGAGTGAATTTTCAAATGGTACTTTTGATTTTTCGGATTCAGATATTATTTTGAATGTTGTTTTACTGATTTTTGTAAAAATGAGTGGGCAACTCTCCAGGGCCGGCCCTGAAATCTAAAAAATGCATAGAGGTCCTAGGCGAGATCAAATGTGAGGCCCCTTATAAATAAGGTTTCACGAACTTAAAAAGTTCGGCTTGTGCTCTTTTTTCAGTATCAATAAACTTACCAAAAAAAACTTAAAAAATGATAATTGTAAGAAAAAATATTAAAAAAATACATTAAATATACTAATATTTAAAATTTTGAAAACAACATCCATCTTGGTGTTGTCATGAAAAGTTGTTGTGCATGTGAGTGCGATAGTCGCGAAAGCTCAATTATAACCATGTGAAAAATTATTGTCATTGAGCGAATGCGACAGTCGCAAGTGTAGTCATTAAACGTTGTGTGAATGCAACAATAATTTTCTAGCCCTAATTAAAATAATGGTTTGATTTAAATTAGACTTTAGTTTGAAAAAATAGAGATTTTTTTTTTTTAGTATACAATAATAGTAAGTGAAATATAAAATTTTGGAGCCCTACCTTGTGAAATTGGCTTTGGATTTATTACAAATTGGGCTATTAAATCAAATTTAAAAAAATATTGAGGTTGAGGCCCTAAATTGTGTAATTATATTAGGCTTTATTTTCAATTGAATTGAAAAATTAATTAATTTCTTAAGGGCAATAAAAATATTAAATTTTCTTAAATTAAAAATAATGAAAAAATAATAATTTTTTAGGCCCCCTTGGACCGGAGGCCCTAGGCGACCGCCTAGGTCGCCTATGGTCAGGGCCGGCCCTGCAACTTCCCCAAGAAATTATTATTATATAAATTTTCAAATAGATAAAATCAAAGGTATAATTGGTTTCCTACAAGTTTACTATGCCCCGTAAATACTGCCACCCATCAATTTACAAAAATAAAAAATAAAAATAAAACAAATTGAAATTACTTAGACAACCAATGAAAACAGCCTAGAGGGGTTGAATAGGTTTTTTGTAGATTTATTGACAAATTAAAATTAATTGCGAAAAAGTCAATTTTAATCAAATTCTCTAACAAGATAAATCATGCAAAGATTAATCTAAGTGTAGAAAATAAAGCGATAGAGACACACAATATTTTTACGTGAAAAATCTTGGAAAGTCTCCAAGTAAAAATCATGGATTCGCTCGGGTATCGATGCGCTATGAATCAAGATATATACAGACTCTATGAAATTTTAGACTTACAAATCCCTTCAGATCTTCCTTTCTCCACTCGACGTCTGACAACCGTGAATCACTCATGTTCCACGAAGCTCTCACTCCGTAATCTGACGGCTCCTCTTCTCAACGGATCAATGAACCACGAAGCCTCCTGTTCCGATCTCCGCACTCAGACAGCTCCATTTCTCAAACGGATCTAAACAACCGCGTTACACAAGGTGGTGTATAGATTTTTTCAGAATCTAGGTCATTGAACTGTGCATAAGATTATTGATGTAAAAACACAATTGAACAAACCCTAAACAAGAAAGAACTAGAAGATATAGAATCACTCAATGATTTTCTCTCTCTATCTCTACAGAAGAATATGAACTGTATAAGACTTGCAAATATCTCACAAAAGTTCCACCTCTTCTGTTGTAGAGCTTGGTATTTATAGACAAAGTCAAGGAAAAACCCTAACATTTCCCTTTTTCGTAATTTCACACCGAACCAAGCAAAACCCTATTCTTTTATGTATATTTTGTATATAGCACGTATATCAAGATGTAAAGTCGCAGCCGCCACAAAAGAGAACTAATCGGGGGCAAAACGGGAATTTTCCATCATTAAAATCGCCAGACCCCTACGCCTGGGGCGTAGGCCTGTTTATGCTGCATGTGCTCAGGGCGTAGAAACGACACTTTCTACCCATTTTTTGTTGTTGTGGGCGTAAGTCAGGTGTAGCAAAATACTAGGAACTAACTTTTCTTGATAATTGTGCCACTTGAACTCCCTCGACTCGTTTGTCATAATTTTTGAAGTTGCGACTTAAAAAAATGACGTTTCTGTCCTCCAGGAGACACTTTTTACTCAAACTTGTTTCCTCTTCAATTCTCTTGTATTCTTTACTTCTTTAGGCTTGATTTGAATTTGATGAAGTTGGTCGATGCCTATTAAACCTATTCGACTCCATAATTCACTCAACATGATTGTTGTTTAGAACATGCCAAATACAAATAATACTATAAATGTTCTTACACAAACAAAATTGAAAAAGATAAAACTTGTTTGAAGTTCTATTTGGAAAATACCAGTTATGAAGAACTCTAATTTTGAAATTGCACTTTGATAGCTCTTGATAGAGGAGCTCATAACATTTGGTACCTCCGAACAATTACTAGACTTTTAATATTTCAAATTCTATAATGTTTTGTTGTTGTTGTTGTAATTTAGCTGGAAATAAAATTAATCAATATATCCATCAAATTAAATCCTTATCGACTCACAACCCTATCTCTCTCACTCTCTCCAAATGGATGAACATAAAACAAAAAGAGAAAAGAAAACGAAAATAAGTACAAATTACTGGAGTTAATCAAGTGAAGTCTTGATATTATTATTTTCAACCAGAACAATATCAATATTGTCAGATGTTTAGAATTCCCATCAGAAAGTTCTAGATGAATTATTTTATAATTCAATTCAGAAAGTTCTATAGTAATTAATTATTTTAGAATTCTATTTAGAAAGTTCTAAATTAATTAATTATTAACAATGGATTTTTTTCTTCGGATAAGAAAAAGTCTATATATATTGTCAGACACTGATCTCAATTTTTTAGTTGGTTGGTGCACACAATATGCATTTATATATTTATAAATATACACATGCATCCTACAGTAAACAACAGGAATTAACTCACTGATAAACATATATATTATTTATACATATTTCTCATAAATATGTATGTATGAGAACCCTAAAGCGCGAGAAGGAGACTACTGGTTTTTCAAGATTGACTACCCGACCATGATGTGTGGCTAATTATCAAGATATCTGAGGACGATGGAGAAGTCATATCCAAGTGCGCCAAGTGCTATGCCAAGGAACCTAGGTCCTATCTATGGCTTATATATATATACACGCACGCTTTTCTATATAGGTTCTTTAATCTTTTTCACTTTGCCTAGGAATACTACACTACTAGGCCTAGGTATCTCTTTACCTTTTTCTTTATTTTTTTATTCTTATAACTACGTGTCAATGGGTGATGTGATTCAATCTCGAATGGAGCATGACGCTAGCTATGGTAGTCTATCGGACACATTTTTTTATTTGCAATTTTTTCCTTTGTTAATTTTAATTTAATACTGTCAATTTCATTAACGGGACGATGTGTAACACCAATTAATTTGGGGCTTTTCACAGTATTTCTTTAATGTTTCTTTTTCTATCTTTAGTCATTACTTTCTTGTGAGAGTCAATCTAGAGGGAGCTATTACAATATTTGGGGTACTGTGAAACAGTACTTCTTTTCACTTGTAATGGCACATTGATTTGATTCTTTATTCCTTATATAAATGTTGCCCCATTTTATTTTATTTTATTATTTATTTATTTATTTATTTATTGCTTATTTAATTAGCAACTCTCTCTTAATACAATAAACAACGTTGATTTCAATCCTTTATATATTGCCCCAATTTTTTTTTGCTGATTTAGAAACTCTCTGCTTGTGTGATTTATGTATAAATGTCAACAAGAAAGTAGAAAAAGAAATTTCAAAGGAAATAATTTGCTAGTTTTTACAAAGGTGGAAGAGTGATTTTGAGCTAAAAATAACATAATGGGGTATTTTGCAACTTTTTAAAAACTAACGGAGTATTATGCACTGCACTCTTGCCAAAATTATGAGACATCAAAATATATATAAATATATATACATACACACACATGTATAATAAAGTGTCCAACCGTATTAATTACATAATCCCTTTCACTCCAAAAATTGTAAAAAATAAAATAAAATGGAATCGACTCTAGTGTGGAGGCCACGAAACAAAAGTAATGACACAAATAATTTAATTTCCACGTGAAATAATGAATCATTAGAAATAAAAATTAAACACTTGTTAATAAAGTGGATTCAGAGTCATCCTAAGTTGCCTTTGGTCCAAAACAAACATCCAAGCTCAAAATAAAAAATAAAATTTTCAAAAACTAAAAAGAGAACTGAGTTTGAGAAACGAATATCCAAGCTCAAAATTACAAAATTTAACTATATTACATTTTATTAATATGCCAATCACAAATTATAGACAGTAAGAGACTGTCTTGAAACCTCAAAGTGGGGTATAAAGAAACCTCATATTTACATTACCACAGTAAGAATCAACTGCTTTCTGCTAAAATAATTCGTGTCCCAAGACACAACTCATACAATGTAGGTCTGTTCCGATCTTTTCGGACCTCGTTTTCTTCTCGGGTTAGCACTGATCATGCACGAGAAAGCGTTGACAAGCTCCGAATCCTCGTCAGTGACCAGAATCTTGGCTGCTTGAGGATCAGCAAGGAGCTGTTTCGCCACAAGGTATCCTGCAATCGACCACGTCTGGAAAAGGCGGGATTGCTTCCCGATGAACCTTGCTCTTTTGGTGTCATAGTATTCGGGCCACTTGTCACGTGATATGCGCCTCTCTGCAACCATGACAGCTTTTGCCGCGATTTCTGGTCTGTTCATCTTGATACATGCAACACTAAGCTGCAAGAAGCCACTCGAATACATTACACTATGTTTTTTTGTTAATTTCTACTCATCCACATTACAATTATACTATGTTTATAACTAATTCGGTTAAATGAACAAAAGTAGAAAATAATAATGTTTCCTGCATGTTTTAAGGGTAAGTCAAATATTTTACACACCAACTCCGCAAATGGTTATGTTCATCCGAACAAGTTGGTAATTGACGACAAAAAGCTCCTCGAGCAGCTGGTGACCTGAATATTTTGCACTGTCGTAGACACGTAAATGTTATAGTTATACCTAGCTCGTCATCCAGCAGGAACCTAAATATCTTCAAAAAAGGAAAATCTGAACCAAAATGTCCTCAGAAGGATGTCATTATCATTACAGAGTTCCAAAACTTGCAACGATGCTCCAACTTTCGAGAGAATTATAGATTAATGGATTTTTAGAAGCATAAATAAAGAAGAATTTACCAAGACTTGTGAGTTGTGAGTGTGTGCTATGATTCAACACAACACATTCTGCTTTCAACCTCCAAAAATGCATAATGAAATGATAGTATTTAATATATTGATTAAACGCAACAAAGCATGAGTATTAATCATCCGACTCAAGATTTTAAAACAAATGACTACCTGCCAGAGCAATGTGGGCCAGGCACCTGCATTGTGGTAAGACCAAGGCCTGCATTAGAAACAAGGACGAGAAATGCTGAGATGAATTAAGAAAAAGAAAAAAATTAATCCGAAGACAGAGATTGGAAAACAAAGCAAATCTAGAAACGTTACGTATTCTTGGGATCACAGCCAGTGATTATCTGCCACTCCTGACCTTCAAGAGCAGGATAGCAAATCTTCAATGGCATGTCTGCTACTAAATCAGCCCATTTGGCTTCAACGAGATCCAAAATTGCATCGGACTGATCCACTGTTGCAAGACCACTCACTACAGACCACAAGTTCCCGAGTGAAAAGAAACGGAAATCCATGTGAGCAGGTTGCAAATTCCCAATCAAAAAGCCTCCTCTATTAGGCATCCATTCCACCAGCCAAGGAGGAATCTGATCTGGGTAGATGTTGAACTTATTAACGGCATCATAGGAGTACTCTTCAGTCTTGTAACGGTAAATTTCGTTGACTTTGTTCAGATCAATCCAGTAGTACTCTCTGATATGGAATGATAATGCAACAAGACGGTTGTTCAGTGCTCGGAGGAGATCGGCTGATCCATCCT
Organism: Cornus suecica; assembly: GCA_963922005.1. Lineage (NCBI taxonomy): Eukaryota > Viridiplantae > Streptophyta > Magnoliopsida > Cornales > Cornaceae > Cornus > Cornus suecica. The sequence goes on along the minus strand of OY998244.1, from coordinate 4,626,258 downwards.
CTGGAGCGAGCATCTGACGTGCCGAAAGTAGTGCTGAATAAAATAGTGCCTACAACAAAAGGCAACATTTCACAATAATTATAGAGCTACCTGGTGACAGAACCAACAGAAGGCGTGCTAAAACATGCCTACATGGCTATATGACCGGCATGACAATCTAAATTTCAATAATGCGTCAAATACATCAAATCACATTCATGTAAAGCTTACGAGTATTGATGGTAATCACCATTTACTCATTCAATGGTTTCATATTTGTCATTAAAGTTTTCCTCAATATTCACAGAAAACTGGTCTGACGATCATCAATTTGTCTAGCCTATGGTAATCTGTGCCGAATAGCATCTGGAAAAATGTATTACTTAGAGTTCTTTTAGTAATACTACCCTTGCAACTTATTTTAGAACTCTCCTGGAACAACCACAATTCACAAGCCCTCATTTTTCCAACAACAACAAAAACAAAAAAAAAAAAAAAAAATAGTTTTCCAATAGAATCATAAAAATAACATCATGTATCTCCTTAAAAGAATGAATGAAAACACTTGATTAGAGTCATAGTGTATCAGAAGCTACTATTCACAAAAGAAGGATCATATATTTTGATACATCTGTTTTCATTGACTGACGCTTTTCAGGCTTTCCATGGGTTTCACTTGTTAATTGATACCTATTACAGAGAATATTAAGCCCGAAACTCGGTTTGGCAAGGTAAACCTTTAAACGGCGAATCTACTTGCACTAATGAGATTGATTCAACATTTGGAAACGCCTGGTCGATATATAGTGATACAATATACATATGTATATATAATAATATAAGTATATGTGCATGAAGATAAGCCTATATATCTATATGTATTCACATCACCCGGAAACTAGGGTGAAAATCAGGATTTAACATAGATCTGGAAGAGATATCAAATAACATCCAATAATTCTTCACTAGTAGAGATGGATTGCATGATATGCAAATAAAGCGAAATAGTATTTTTGTCACAGGTTTGCAGAGAAAACAGCCCAAGTAGAAGTATTAGCTATTCATGTAAGTTGTAATGATAGCCTGCAACTAAGTGTTACAATTAGCTCTTTTCTTGACTCGTCTTTTCCTGTACTTCGAATTCTTCTTATCTACTTCTAAAATTAAGATCAGAGATTCTTCTTGCATTTTGGTATTCTAATCATTCCATATCCCCTTAACTTCAAGAAGGTTTTTTTTTTCACTAAATATTTAGTCAGTTGGAATTAAATTTTGCCACCTTGTTGATTATTATAAAATGTATGCATATCTCTGATTGCTTTATCAATTCATATTCATGTCTTGTTTAACAATGTAAGTGCTATAGGGGTCCAGTAAGTTTCTTCTCTTTTATTATGTGTAACACAACCAATTAAGAATAGCTTGAGCAAGTAATCTACCTGGATTTCCAGAGGGTGGCCATGGATTCCCATACGGCGATCTATCATGCAAGAACCATCTGTCACCAACAAAGTTGGGAACATATCAAAGCCATCAGAAAGACATAGCCTTAGAATCATCTTAATTCCTGTTTGAACATCGACTCTCTCCTGAACTGAGAGATCGCCAGAACTTTTTCCATAGGCTCGTAAGAGTATAATCCACCATAATCCTAAAAATTGCATAATGTGATGCATAAAAATCTATACATGAAATCCATTTGCAAGGAGATATATATTTCTCATAATAAAACTATTTGAACTGAAAGATTTTTTACCTGAATCAACTGGTGCAACACGTCCAATTGCTGCCTCTCCAAAGTCGGGATCCAATACCTCTTCTGTTGCGGAATCATCATCACCGTCCATTGGAACTGTGCGAACCTTGAAACTAGCGGGCATCAACCCTTGACCAGGACTATGGCAGTCCATAGTTTTCTCCCAACTCTGCAAAATAAGTAGTCGTGCACACAGAAAGAATAAATACATATTAAATCAACTTCCAGTTAACTATTTTCACTAATAACTTCTAAGCAGTACTTTAGACGCGCATGTAGAACTGTGACTCATAAAGTCCACTTGGAAGAAGCTTCCATGGAATGTCAGCACCATTGCCACACTCTCTGCCAGCATGCATCATCCAAGTTGCTACATGCGTGAACCATTTGTTCACCACCTCTGCCACCTTGCAAGATGTGTTCGTTTTGAGTTTGGTTTTCTCCTCATTCTCAGCCTATATATAGAGGCATACACATACTGTAAACATAAGCTAAAAGTCTGTAAGAGCATTGTGAGGTGGAGAGAAGAAATCCGAAAATATATTTGAGTTACCCCTCCGTGAACGTATCTGTTTTTTGGGGAACCACGTATAAATCATTGTGTCTATATGTTTGTGTGTGTTTGATTCCATTTTAGGTCCAACAATTGGTATCAGAGCCATTTTTGTTCAAAATAGAGTCGCACTTTTCGAGCCTATTTCAAACATGTTAACCCATCAAACACACCTCGTATAATATACCGTTGGAAAGTCCATTCAGAGACGAACGCAACGGTATAAAATTCAGCTCCATCGGAGTCCGGACGCGCCCTCACGCGCCCCAAGAAGAAACGCGTGTGAGTTTCCTCGTCGTCACGCGCCCACGCGCCTTCTCCGGCGAGCTCTGGTTTTTCCAGCCGATTTTTCCGATGTTGGCGACTTTTTCCGACAATAAATTCGCGATACGATATATTGCCGAGTTTTTGGCGAAAAAATGGCGATACGATATTTTGTCACGTCATCACTTTTCTGAAATTTATAATTTTGCCCTTCTACACTATTTTGGCCATTCCGAGCTCGTTTTAAGTCCATTTTGAGTAAACGAAAGGTCGATCCTAGCTAAATTGACCGTTCCGGATTCAACGGTGGGCTCCGTTTTTCAAAATTAGTACTCTAATTTTGGAAAAACCCGGTTTGAAGTTTAATTGCTCCTAGTTGGTGAGTAAATTCATCAATTTTTTATATTTGTTATTTCAAGTCATGACTGAAGCACAGGATACTGAGCAATCAGAGGCCAGAAATACTGTTGGGAATATTGTTGGGACGAGAGGTTCTATGAGGAGAACCATGTTGTCAAATGCAAAGTTTGAGGTGGAGAAATTCGATGGCACCAATAACTTTGGCATGTGGCAATGCGAAGTCCAAGATCTTATTTTTCAAGATGGTTCCCAGATTGCCTTGGATACTAAGCCCAAGGATATCTCGGATGAAGACTGGACATTTGTCAATCGTCAAGCTTGCGGCGCAATCCGATTATGTTTAGCAAAAGATCAGAAGTACTTTGTGATGAAAGAAAATATGGCGGCAGATCTATGGAAGAAACTGGAGGACAAATTCATGACGAAAAGTCTAGAAAATCGCCTTTATCTGAAGTCAAAGCTCTTCAGATTCCAATACAAGAAAGGTACCCCTATGATCGAACACTCAAACAATTTCAACAAACTAATTGCAGATTTACAGAATTTAGATGTTGAAATTATTGATGAAGATAAAGCTTTGATTTTATTAAATTCCTTGCCTGAGAGCTATGATCATTTATCCACAACTTTAATGTACGGAAAAGATGAGGTTAAATACATAGATGTTGCTAACGCTTTGGTAAATAATGAATACCGGAAGAAGGATCAACATGATCACCGGGACAATACATCAGAGGCGTTGACCGTAGACAGAGGCAGGACGAATAACAGATCAAAGGGAAGTGGGAAATGGCGATCCAAATCCATATCACAGCCAAATAGATCAGAATCATCCAGAGGACGGCAAGAGAAGGATGAGTGTTTCCAGTATAACCAGAAAGGGCACTGGAAGAGAGACTGTCCAAACAAGGACAAGTCACATGCCAATATTGCCCGAAAGAAGGAAGACGAAGATGAATCAGCCTTTACTGTTTCATCGTCAGACACTGATCAGTCTGATAGATGGATTCTTGATTCAGGTTGTTTTTATCATATGTGTCCGAACAGGAACTGGTTCTCTAGCTTCGATGAGCTGGATGGAGGAGTTGTGCTAATGGGCAACAACAACACCTGTCAGACCAAAGGGATCGGAACAATACGTCTGAAGATGCACGACGGTACAATCAAAAAACTCTCCGATGTCAGGTATATTCCAGACCTGAAGAAAAACCTCATTTCATTAGGGGTTTTAGATTCCAGCGGTTACAAGGTGACCATGGAAGGTGGAGTTCTGAAAGTAGTTCGAGGTGCATTCGTGGCAATGAAAGGTATTCTGAATAAAAATATGTATTACCTAAATGGGTATACAGTAACTGGAAGAGCAGCAGTGGTAAGCAATTCTGAAAACAAGTCAGCAGATCTTACCCGACTCTGGCACATGCGTTAAGGGCATGCGGGTGAGAAGGCGTTGCAAGGCTTGGTGAGGCAAGGCAGACTAAAAGATGCCAAAACTGGCAAACTTGACTTCTGTGAACACTGTGTGCTAAGCAAACAGACAAGGGTCAAGTTTGGTACTGCGATTCATCGAACGAAGGCAACACTAGACTATGTTCATACAAACGTCTGGGGGCCATCCAGAATCGCTTCATTGGGAGGTAAACGTTGGTTTGTAATGTTTATTGATGAATTTTCTAGATATGTCTGGGTTTATACTATGAAGCATAAAGATGAAGTGCTAGATATCTTTCTTAAATGGAAGAGAATGATAGAGACCCAGACAGGCAGGAAGCTCAAGAGGCTCAGATCAGACAATGGTGGCGAGTACAAATCAGATCCCTTCATCAAAATCTGTCAGAATGAAGGGATAATAAGACATTTCACAGTGCCTAGAACGCCACAGCAAAATGGAGTAGCAGAAAGAATAAATCGCACTTTGGTGGAAAAAGTACGATGCATGTTATCTCAATCTGAGCTAAGCAAGGCATTTTGGGCAGAGGCGTTGGTATACTCCACTCACATTGTCAACCGACTTCCTGCAACTGCGCTAGATGGGAAAACTTCTAAGGAGGTATGGTCCGGATATCCAGTTTCTGATTATGATTATTTTCATATATTTGGGTGTCCAGCATACTTTCATGTAGTGGAATCTAAACTGGATCAAAGAGCCAAGAAAGCGCTCTTCATGGGACATAGTGAAGGAGTTAAAAGATTCCGGTTGTGGTGCACTGAAACAAAGAAGATCATCTGTAGCAGAGATGTTACTTTTAATGAGTCTGTCATGCTGAGACAGACAACTCCAACTAAAGAAGAAGTGAATTCAAATCTTCAACAACAGGTGGAGTTTGAAAGTCACGAAGATACAGAGCCACCAATTGATAGTACTGAAGATAATTCTGATAGTCAGGACGAGGACTCAGTTAAGGTGAATACACCATCTCCAGTACAGGTGATTCGTCAGCAGCCAGACTCTATCGCCGCCAGCAGACCCAAAAGGGTCATTCAGAAGCCAGCCCGATTTATTGACATGGTGTCATTTGCCCTTCCAACGACAGAAGATGATGTCCCTAATACTTACAGAGAAGCAGTACACACAGTACTAATAGTCAGAAGTGGAAGGCAGCAATGGATGAAGAGATGAAGTCTCTACATCAAAATCAGACTTGGAAGCTAGTTCCACTTCCAAAGGGTAAGAAGGTTATTGGCTGTAAATGGGTTTATGCTCAGAAAAAAGGTTCTTCAGGCATAAATCAGATCAGATACAAAGCTAGACTCGTAGCGAAAGGCTACGCTCAAAGGGAAGGAATCGACTACAACGAGGTATTTTCGCATGTTGTTAAACATTCCTCTATTCGGAAACTTTTGGCTTTAGTAGCACAGTTTAATCTCGAGTTAGCTCAACTTGATGTAAAAACTGCATTTCTCCATGGCACTTTGAACGAAGAGATTTACATGTCTCAGCCAGATGGGTTCAAAGTTCCAAGACGTGAAAACTGAACATGTAAATTGAGCAAGTCACTGTATGGCTTGAAACAGTCCCCGAGACAATGGTACAAGAGGTTTGACTACTTTATGAAGCAACAGAATTATACTATAAGCCACTTTGATCATTATGTATACCTTCGAAAACTCCCAGATGGTACATTTGTATGTTTGCTCTTATATGTAGATGATATGTTGATAGCATCTAAGAGCAAGGTGGAGATCGATAGACTGAAGGCTCAATTGAGCTCAGAATTCGAGATGAAGGATCTTGGTGAAGCTAAGAAGATACTCGGGATGGAGATCAAGCGGGACAGACAGAAAGGCACAGCGTGTTTAACTCAGACGAAGTATTTAAAGAAAGTGCTTCAGACATTTGCCATTGATGGCAACACCAAATCCATAAGTACACCGCTGGCCTCACACTTCAAACTGAGTGCAAAGATGTCACCAACCACAGATGATCAGAAAAGGCAAACGGAGCATGTTCCATATGCAAATGCAGTTGGTGCTCTGATGTATGCAATGGTATGTACCAGACCCGACATTTCACATATTGTAAGTATGGTGAGTCGATACATGCACAATCCTGGTAAAAGTCATTGGCAAGCAGTGAAGTGGATTCTACAGAACATTCATAGCACTGTGGATATCGGGTTAAAGTTCGAGAGAGAGAAGACAGTGGGTAAGCATCTAGTTGGATATGTTGATTCCGACTATGCTGGAGATCTTGATAAAAGAAGATCTACTACCGGTTATGTCTTCACTATGGCAGGCGGACGAGTATGCTGGAGGTCAACATTACAGTCAACAGTGACTTTGTCTACTACAGAAGCAGAGTATATGGCCGTAACCGAAGCTTTCAAGGAAGCTATTTGGCTTCAAGGGTTGATTATAGACTTGGGTGTTTTTCAAGAAACTATGAAGGTTTTTTGTGATAGTCAGAGTGCCATTTGTTTGGCAAAGAATCAAGTTCATCACAGTCGTACCAAGCATATTGATGTTCGATTCCACTTTGTTAGAGAAATAGTAGATGATGGGAATATTCTACTACAGAAGATAGGGACTGCAGATAATCCTGCAGTCATGCTCACCAAAGTGGTTACAGGAATCAAGTTTCAACACTGTTTGGACTTGATCAATATCTCTCGGACTCAGAGCGCCTAACGGTGCAATGGGGGGTAGCGTCAATCGGTGGACTCGTTTTCGTCACGGTGGAGATTTGTAGAACTGTGACTCATAAAGTCCACTTGGAAGAAGCTTCCATGGAATGCCAGCACCATTGTCACACTCTCTGCCAGCATGCATCATCCAAGTTGCTACATGCGTGAACCATTTGTTCACCACCTCTGCCACCTTGCAAGATGTGTTCGTTTTGAGTTTGGCCTTCTCCTCATTCTCAGCCTATATATAAAGGCATACACATACTGTAAAAACATAAGCTAAAAGTCTGTAAGAGCATTGTGAGGTGGAGAGAAGAAATCCGAAAATATATTTGAGCTACCCCTCCGTGGACGTACCCGTTTTTTGGGGAACCACGTATAAATCATTGTGTCTATATGTTTGTGTGTGTTTGATTCCATTTTAGGTCCAACAGCGCATGCATTCAAATACACAGCTAAGGGTAGCACATATGCAGTATGGAACTGTATGTGCAACCAGCACAGTATTTTGCTTGCATTGTGAACAATATAATGTAATGACATAGGCACTAAGAATCAATTGTTCACCTACAGGCTACACTCTAGCAAAATCCCAAAGTTGTCATGTAAGCTAATGCATGCAAATATAATCACAAAATAGCAGCTAACATATCTACTACATACCAAATATATGCACAGTATGTTTATCCCCATATGCAACCCCAGTTGTCCACCATTATCATTTATGCATTTACTCATCTGAATGATGAATGATTAACAATTATCACACAAGTATTGGGTAAATACTGAACCAGCAGAAGCACACTGCTGCTTAGAATTTCCCAGGTTCAGAATTTAAGTAGAAGTTGAAGGAACGATTTTAGTTTGCACCTTCCTCATGAAAGCTGCAATTTCTGGAGGCATGACCCTCTATTTGACTACTATTGTGCCCAGCATTCATTCGTAGCACCCAATAGCACATGAAATAGTTTATGAAATATCCCGACAAGAAAAATATAAAAATTATGACCGAATAATTTAACTGTATTAGCAGGATGGTCAAAGACTATTTATTATGAGAAAAATGGATAGGCAAAGGTTCAGTTGTCAGGATCATGTATAGAACAGATCAGAAGCACTGTAGTTACCTGAAGCTGAAGTGTGTGAAGGATGAAGTTGCGAACGATGTCATACTCTCCCTTCAACAAGAAAGCTATACCCGACGGTATAAAATCACGAATAAAGACCTGATCATAGTTCAAAACATTGGAACCGGTTGGGTCCTGTGCAGCTATCGTGCCAATAGGACAACCACAATAGTAAACCATGGATTCCCGCAGTAGTTCCCACGCTTCATCCTCAATAGAGTCAATACTAGCATTGGGCAATTTATTGGTTGCTGTCCCCGTTGCAGCTATGTCATCAGTAGAGGTAACACCCTCGTTTTCCTGTGTTAACTCTTCAACCTTTTCAAACTCTAAAACATTTGGTGCATTCACAATACCATTAATTGTATGTAATTTCTTCGCATTTTCTACGTACCATGATCCATTGCCATCATTTACACCCCCAGTCATTCTTTCAGCCTGTTGGCATTTGCAACTCCGATTATTTGGAATTCTTCCATGTGAAGCACTATGTATTCCGGGAAAGTGATGAATGCCATTGCTATTTCTTAGCACGCTTGAACAGTTGAAAAACCGCGTATACCTTGAGCTTCTTTTCTTTCTATATTTAACATAAGATTTAGAAGGGTTTACTGAGTCTGATTTGCTAAAACATGGATCAGAACCACAAATGCGAGGCAGAGCCCCACACAGAACTTGAAGAATGGCCTCGGAAGTTCCGACTGACATAATTATTATCCAATTAAATGAAGAGTAATAAACTCAAATCCTGTAGGTTGAAGAGGATTCAAGATCTCCACTTTCCTTTGGCCCGCCTATTAATAGCACCTTTAAAAGAAAACAAAAACAGTAAAATAAAAATCAATGTAAGAACTTAATCAGATGGCTAACCAAAATCCCAAGATTATGTTGGAACAAAATCAACATATAAAAAATTATCAGTGGAAGGAAATTATAGTAGCTGGCTTCAAACATAGAAAAACAAGCATATAATATTATATAGAGAGAGGTACTGTTTAGGGGTCCATCTTGATTTTGCAACATAAGGGATATCAAAAGGAAATTTAACTTTCGAATCATCAATCTTTCATTGATTAGGGACTGATAAAACTAAAAACGCCACTTAAAATTAACTGTCCATATCTCAAAATGGAATTAACACAAATAATACCCAAGTGAAAACCTTTACTCAGTCTATCCTTGCTATGTAATCAATGACGGGCTTGTCATCGTTTACAGATTAAAAAAGTGGTATCAAGCATGCAATTGGAAAATCATACAATTACAAAGTTCATCAGAAAGTAACATTTTCATATGCTCCGACCCAAAAGATCCAAAAAAAACTTCCATGAAAATGAAATTGCAGCAAAACCCTCGTCAATCTTACAGACATTAACTGAAATTATAGTAGCAAAACGAGCACGGCAATGAAACACATCTATACCACATAGAAATACTTTTTTTATGCATATATATATATATATATATATATATATATATATATACACGTATAATATAATATCTACACCCACTCATATCCACCGGTATTAATTGACAGTTCCATCAAAGTCTTACTTATTGTTGTTAATACCATTCAAATCTTTCCAATAGCAGCATACCCATTTCACAATTTCTCAAATTTGATTCAATGATGGCAACAACAAACATTCCAAAAAACAAAGAACCCAGGAAAGTTTCGAACTTTTCGAGCTTATTAATGAAATAAAACAATGATTCGAGACCACAAACAAAACATTCACACAGAAAAATCAACAGATTTACAGAAGAAAAAAAATGTAGTTTTTTACCTGATGATTGAAGAAAAATAGACAGAAATCTCTGGCTCGTGTTGGAGTATTTGGGACCAAAGGAAATATGAAGTGAAAATGTATAAAATAGGAATGGTGTGTTCAAACTTATAAAAGGAAGACCACAATCCCAATTAAAGCATGTGATAAATTTGATTATTATATATATATATATATATATGTGTGATATTACTGTGAAAGTTAGATGGGAGATCACAGGAATGTCCAACGCTTATTTTTATCCATACATGTATGATTTTTTTTATTCTATAGATACTATATTAGTATTATTTTTATTTGGGTAAATAACTTAGAACCCCCCTTTGGCAGACGCTTTCTCAATCCATTCTTACTCATACAACGATAAAGCCTCTTTTCCTTACTATCTTTCCCTACTATACTCCCAAAACTTTTATTTTTTTGCACCATGGGCTTGCCCTCCAAACTTTTTATATTTTCACATTGCATTTAACCCTCTTATAGGGTAAAGTGCAAAAAACTATTTTGCCTCAATTCTATTATAAAAAACTATCTTACATTTACTATTATATTTCTTAATTCTTTAAATTACAAAAATATTATTTCTTTTAGTTAGAATATTAATTTTACCATTTACCTTTAATGTATTAGACTAAATATACTCTCAAATGCTAAAAACAATAAAAATATATTTTTTAATTATTTTATTTGTAAATCAATTAACTTGTTATTAAATTTTAGTTTGATTTAAATCATAAAATTCATTATCCTAATTATTATTTTTTATGTCAAATGAAACTTTATTTTCATAAAAAGATATTCATAAATAAATCACAAATTACTTAATAATAAACATCTGTTAATTTTCTCATGTTATATATATATAGGGATGACAACGGGTGCGGTTCTGGGCGGATGTACCTTGTCCCGCCCCAACAACCGTTAAGAAATCTCCATCACATCCCTGCCCAAAACCGGCTAAACATATTGGGAGGTTATCCCGTCCCAGTCCCCGTTGGGTTTTTTAAAACCGTTGGGTGTCCGCGGGTACCCGCTAACAACTGAATTTTTTGAATATTTCACTTTAAAATTAAACAATTCCACAAAATCATATACTTAAAACACGAAATTCAAGATTATAGAAACTAAATAAACATCAAAATATCCAACAGTCCAAATTATAATACATTTTACGAAAAATAACAATAACAAAAAATGTTTGTTCAATATTACATTCACTTCAATCTAGACAATAACAAAAATAAAATTTAGGATTAATGGGTTACATTTACTTTTTATTCTAATATGTCTAAACTGGGCATGGACACCTAAAATCATCCTCGTCCCATTTATATGAGGGTTTTTTCTCCAACTTCATATTCACCCATATAGTATAGACGGGGCACCCAAAATTGTTATAAATGTGACGGGGCGGGGCAAATTGTCATCCCTATATATATAACATAAGAAAATAAGTATACCGAAGATTTCTACTCCAAAAGCTCTTATCAGTAAGTCTTTTGTTCTTTGGTACTAACTTTGGCTTTCTGGGTTTTAGCTTCTATAGTTGTTTAAAGCAATTGTCTACTTAGGTTTTTCTTTTTCTTTTTTTGTCAAATTTAGCTCTTACTGAGAAAGAAAAACCATCACTAAAACACCAAACATTTTTCTAAGAAATGACTTCAGTGCCTTTTGTACACACAGAAATAGACAATAAAATAGTGGTTGTAAATGTATTCTTTAAATATTTAAATGTTTAACTGGTATCCCTTTAGTTGATTTTCTATAATTTTTTGGTAAAAAAAATAAAATCAAGTGTTGTATAATTTGGAAGATGATAGACAGGGGATGTAAGAGGAACAAGATTTAGATCCAATTACATTATATGATTTTCAGTATCTGGGGTTTCAGATTTGGATATTATCATTTTTTTAATGTCTTGTCTTCTTTCCGACAATGAGTTTTATTTGTTTCTTATTATTTGGGTGTTCATTATCTTGTGTTGGATGAGAATTTGGTAGGTTATTTGGTTAAATATACAATTAGGACATTTGAGTGCATGTCCATACATTTGGTAGGTTCTATGAAATTTTCAAATTTGATATGCATTGATGATCAATTTAGCATGTAGAGTACATGCTAAACCGAACTATGTATATATATATATATATATATATATATAACATAAGAAAATTAACAAATGAACTATTTAATATATATATATAACATGAGAAAATTAACATATGTTTATTATTAAGTAAATTGTGATTTATTTATGAATATATTTTTATGAAAATAAAATTTCATTTAGCATAAAAAATTAATTAGGATAATGAGTTTTATGATTTAAATCAAACTAAAATTTAATAACAAGTTAATTGATTTACAAATAAAATAATTAAAACTTATGAATTTATTTATTTTAGCATTTGAGAGTATATTTAGTCTAATACATTAAAGGTAAATTGTAGAATTAATATTCTAACTAAAAGAAATAATATTTTTGTAATTTAAAGAATTAAGAAATATAATAGTAAGGGTAAAATAGTCTTTTATAATAGAATTGTGGCAAATTGGTTTTTTGCACTTTACCCTATAAGAGGGTTAAATGTAAGGTGAAAATATAAAAAGTTTGGAGGGCAAAGGGGTAAAAAGTTTGGAAGGCAAGCCCATGGTGCAAAAAAATGAAAGTTTAGGGGCCGAATTTAGTTGAGTGGGTATAATAGAAAAAGAGAGTAAACTTGAGGGGATTTTTAAGTTATTTACCCCTTTTATATTAAATTATGCAGAAGTACTTGTAGAAGTTTAGACAAAAATAATTTTTGTATTCGATAAATGTTCAAGACTTAGGAGTTAAACTATCATTAAAATATGCCTTATTAATTTTAAGTGATAAGAGATTCAACTCAAAATTTAAAGGTTTACTTCAATAAACCCTAATTAATTAACTCATATTGTGTCCAATTTATTCCATATACTATCCAATTTTATCATTATGCCATTTCCTCCTCACATTTTGAGTCAAACCCTCCCTTAATAGTGTAACGAGGTTTAGTGAAATCAACCATAAAAAAAATTATTTTTTGAAAATAAATTATATTTTTTGTAAAAATTATAAATTTCAAAATATATATATATTTCGGAAAATATGATTTTTTAAGAAAAATATTTGTTTTGTGAAAAATATATATTATGTTCTAAAATATGATTTTTTTACGAAAAATATTTGTTTTGTGAAAAATATATATTATGTTCCAAAATATGATTTTTTTTGCGAAAAAGTATATATTATGTTCCAAAATATGAATTTTTTTCCGAAAAATATATATTATGTTCCAAAATATGAATTTTTTTCCGAAAAATAATTTTTTTGCGACAAAGTATATATTATGTTCCAAAATATTAATTTTTTGCGAAAAAGTATATATTATGTTCCAAAATATGATTTTTTTTCTGAAAAATAACTTTTTTGCGAAAAAGTATATATTATGTTTCAAAATATGATTTTTTTTCCGAAAATTAATTTTTTCCGAAGAATATATATTATGTTCCAAAATATGATTTTTTCCCAAAATATATATATTATGTTCCAAAATATGAATTTTTTCTAAAAAATATATTTTTTGCGAAAAAATATTTATTATGTTCTAAAATATGAATTTTTTTTCCAAAAATATTTTTTTTTGCGAAAAATATATACTATTATATTTCAAAATATGATCTTTTTCTAAAAAATATATATTATTTTTTCCAAAATAATTCATATTTTGGAAAATAATATACTCCCTCTGAAAAATAATTTTTTTGCGAAAAATATATATATATTTTTTTGAATTTATAATTTTTGCGAAAAATATAATTGATTTTTGAAAAATATTTTTTTAAATGGTTGATTTCACTAAACCCCCTTATACTATTGAGGGTTGTTTAGATATTTTGACTCAAAATGTAAAGTGAGGGGCATAATGATGAAATTGAATAGTATATGAGGCAAAGTGGACACAGTGAGAGTTGGTTGATTAAACTGGATAGTATATGGGGGTTTCTTGAAATTAACTCAAATTTAAACTATTAACTGTTATTAACACCAATTTATACTAATAATTTTTTATTTAGCAGAATAATATCATACGTGCAAGTAAAAATATTTTATAAATTGGCTGGAAGGATAAGTGAATTTTAAATCTTTTTAATGTTTATTACATGTAATGTTTTGTGCCTTTTCTATAAGAAAAATAAAAATAAAACAATTATAAACATTTCTTTTCTATTATTTTTATTTTTTATTAGGTGTGAAGCGGCTAAAAGTAATTTTATTAGAATTTTTTTATAAGTATTTTATTAGATTTTTTAAAGGGAGAAAAAGAGTTTCGATTAATTTTTTATATGGGTTATTCCTAAATGTTTGATTAGTTATTCTTGAACTAATCTATCAAATATTTTTTCATCTCTTGTTTCTGATTTTTCAGACAGTATTAAGCAAATCCTTGTGTTGAAAATTTAAAAAGTGAAAGATTCAAACTGTTGTACGAAAAATGTGCATAAATTTGGGCCCCATTGTAACTTATTTCTGTCCACACATTTTCAAACTTCTTACACGTACGTCACGCCTTTAATATTTTACAATAATAACACTAATAATAAAATAATAAGGGTTATTATCACAAAATCCCCAAAAATTTTACCAAATTATCAGATTGCCCTTTACTTATTAAATAACTCCCTAAGCTTTGCAATTTGACCAATCTCCCCCTTCAGGGCCTCCGCCATCAAATTGGTAAAAGAATTAATTTAATCTACATCCTTCAAGTTTGACAATCTTCATTTATTCATTTTATTTTTTTCAAACTCATATCTTAAATTACCCTCAAACTAATTCGTTTATAGAAAAAAATGAAAAATAATAAAATTTGGTAGTTTGAAATATTTTTTACCCTATTTTTTTATTTCCAAAAAATTAGTCCATCAAACACATTTTGGCATAAATAAATAAAAAGTAGGGTAAAATATTTTTTCAAAAAATAAAAAATAAATTAATTCCGAAATAATATTTTTTGAACTACAAAAAAAAATAGGGTAAAAAATATTTTGGCATTTTTTATTTTTTGAAAAAAAACACATTTTACCGTACTTTTTTTATTTATTTATGCCAAAATGTGTTTGAGGGACTAATTTTTTTAAATAAAAAAATAGGGTAAAAAATATTTCGATCTACCAATTAATTTTTTTTCATTTTTTATATATTTTTTAAATTTTTTACTATAAATGAATTTATTTTTTTATTTATGCCAAAATAAAAAAATAATATCTTGTTTGGATAATAAAATATGATAATAGTAAACTTTGTTTCCAAACACCATATATCTCAAGTTTGAGGGTAGTTTAGGTATAAGGGGTATAAATGAAGATTGTCAAACTTAAGGAGTGTAAATTAAATTAATCTTTTACTAATTTAATGGTGGAAGGGAGATTGATCAAATTGCAAAGCTTACGGGGTTATTTGATAGGCCAGTTAGCAATCTGATGATTTGGTGAAACTTTAGAGGGTTTTGTGATAATAACCCAAATAATAATAATAATAATATAATTTCAATTAATTATTCTGGATGTAATTTTCTTTCCCAAATGTGACGAATAGCGACATGGCCAAAAGTCAACTGTTGTTTGATAAAATTAAAAATGAAGTATTGAACATAGTCAAAAGTCAACGGTTATTTGATAAAATTGAAAATTAAGTATTAAAAATTTTCAGATTTGAATTTTAAGTACCGAAGGTATTAAGTGGTGCTAAAAAAAATTATATTTTCTATTTTTTTTAATTTTCAGTCTTTAGACTTCAGTGTTAAATGATAATCCTGTTAATTAAAATTTTACCTTATTTTAAGTGTCACTTAATGTTTTGAGTGATGTTCATATTTCTTATAAACGTACTAAATTGAATAAGTGCTTAATTTTTTCTGACTTAAGTGATAAATAAGTGTTATCAAACACATTCTTAGGAAATTGAAAATTAAGTACTGAAAAATTTAAGATCTGAATTTTAAGTATTGAAGGCTTTAAGTGGTGCTTAAAAAAATTATATTTTCTGATATTTTTATAAATTTTCAGTTTTCAGACTTCAATATTAAGTGGTGAGTCTATCACTTAAAATTTTACTTCAATTTAAGTGACACTTAATATTTTAAATGATATTCAAATTTCTGATTAAACACATTTAACCGAATATATATTAAATTTATTCATACTTAAATAATAAATAAATATTATCAAACAAACCTAGTTGTTTTTCTTTCAAAGTTTCAACAATCTTCATAGATGACTGAAGATTTTTATTTTTTATTTTCTTTAAGGTAAATACTGGCAACACTAGCAAATATTTGAAACTTTCACTTAGAACATGTTTGATTTAGTATGATTTATTTTGTATGGTACTAGAAAGTTTGAAAAATAGTGGCTGACAATTAAAACATTAATATGGTATTTTTACATTCAACAACGGATACAGTAAGGATTGATAAAAATAAAAACCTTTATTGACCTTTTAAAAGAGACTATTATATTTTTTGAAGTTATAATATTTTCCAAACATATAATCATGTTTCATCTTTAAAAATCTTGCAACATATTTTATATTCTTAAACATATTTTCCAATGATAGTTAATAAAGTCCAGAACAAAATATTATTTTTATTTTAAACAAAGATTAAAACACAGACGATTTAGCTTGCAATCACACCAAAATTGACTCAATATATTTTGTAAGGAATTATGATTGTATTATTTACGTTATTACCTTAAGGCTACGTTTGCTAATTAGAAATTTTACCCACACAAAAAAACTGGACAATGAAAAGGAAAGAAAAGAGAAGAAAAGGAAAAAGTAAAAAGACTTTCTAACATGAATTTTTTTCATAAGAAGTAAACAAGAAAGAGTCACTTCTCTTTTGGTTTACTATGAAGTAAATAAGGAAGTTTTCTCGAGCTCAGGATTATCTCTAACCGATGAACTTTAGGAATTGATACAGGGGAACTAATAGTATCTATGGTTTGGCATAAAGAAAATATGTGACCAAGAAAATAATTTTTTTAAAAAATTATAGCTATTTGAAATTATGATTTTTTTTTTGTTTAAATAAGTTTTAAAAAAATATGATTCGCAAAATATTAATAAGTAACTTTTCATGAATGTAAAAAAGACGTAGTTGTAAAACTTTATTTCATCAAATAAATTTGACTCAAGATGTGAATTCTTTTAAAAATTGTATGAAAACCAGAGACTAAAATGGTAGAGAGAGAATGTTCGGGCTATCAGAGTTTGATCTTGAATCGGGTTGTTAAAAATGATCTAAAGATTTTATAAATCAATAGTAGTATAATCCTCTGTTCTATTATTTACAATAGAAAAATAAATTAAAATATCTTAATTCGATCTTTATTGTTGTCTGGATCAAAGGGCTATCAAAGTTTGATCTTGAATTGGTTTGTTGAGAAGGATCTAAGGGTCGACGGGCCTTGATCTAGACTTAGATTGCTTGAAGTCTTCTTTAAGTATTTGTTGTTGAAGAAAACGATTAAGTGTTTATGATTGAGTGTTGTAGAAACGTGATCTAGAATAGTTTTGCTTGATCTTTTAAGATTTGTTGTTGAGGATTCGGATGAATTTGTTGCTCTTTATCTTTAAAAGGTTGAATTTATGTGATTTGAATTATGGGGAAAGAACGACATAATTTTGATGTGTTTGTTGTAATTATTGTTTCCTTGTTTGGAGAGAGACTGACAAAGCTTTTATATTTTTCTTCTGGATTTTCTTATTTGGGAGAGCCTGTGTATTATTTTCCTCTACTTTTTAAATAGAAGGACTATTAACATAAAAGATTTTATGATTTTAGTTTTTTAACAAATACCCCCTTAAGTAACATATTGTTCCATTCACTTTAAAACCTTTCACTGACCCCTTTTATTCTCAAAACGACGTAGTTTTAGGGGCAACTAATTGAAATCATAGGAGATTTATGTTAATACGCTAAAATCATAGAAAATTTTATGAACTTAAAATGGAACTGTGTACAACCTATAAAATGTGCAGAGCCAATCGGTGAAATGACACCTAAGTTATTTGTTAAGATTTTAAAATAATAGGAGGTTTTATGTTAATAGCTTGGGCATTCTTGATTCCAAGTTTTGCACATGAATATGTCACCTGTTTTTGGAACATGACTTTTAGTAATCCTTTTCAAATTTTGATTTCCTTTTGTCGGTCTTGATCAAACTTGAACTTATTTGTTTTCTCAATTCAGCTATAACCGAAAATTCCGAAAATTTATTACAATTAGAATTACTTGGTGGTTGTATATATATGGAAGACGATATTCAGTGGCTAATTATTTCAGAAGCATTAGAGTACTATCTTCCAAACATTCTGTAAGTTTTTTTTTTTTTTTTTGGCTTTTTTCGATGTTGAATCGGGCATACATATAGTCTAGACTTGTTTTGTTTAGATGAAAAAAATTAGAAATTATTTAGTTTGTATTTTTGAAACTTATTTTTAAAAATTGTAAAAATAAAAAATTATTTCATAAAAATAATAAAATAGAGTTATCGGAAAAGTAAAACACTTTTATTACCGAGATTCTGAAATAAAATTTCAGAAAATTCAATCAATTAAAATTTGTAGTATTTAATTTTCAGAAAATAAAATACTATTTTTAAAAATAAAAACCAAACATACCCTCATTTTTAAAAAATTTGTGTAACAATATGTTTAAATACGTATTTACTACTCTCTTCATTTTAGTCTTCCAAAATTACCACGATTTACCTCCTCAATTTCCCGATTTCACTGCAGAAACTGTCGCCGCTTTTCATCACCCTTGATCCATCTCCATTCTCGACAAAGACCCAAACCTCCCCCACCAAATCCACAATTCCCTCAACCCTCCCCGCGAAACCAACTATCCCAGTAAGGGCAAATTCGTCTTTTCATAAAGGAAGAGAAAAATAAGAATCCAAAAATATCCGCGCCCTCTCTATTAACTCTTTTTTAAGCTGAAACGTCCGGTCTTGGAGCCACCGAGCCATCTCTAGTCATCACTTAATCTCCACCGTCCATATTTCCATCCAACGGTCCTCAACACTCCAAGAGTAGTTACCCCCTCTCTTCTCTTTCTGTGGTTTCTATCATAAACCCTAGCCCCCCTTTTTTTCTCTCTCCAAAACAAGACCAAGACTCCACACCTTTTTCACACAGTCACACACCAAAAAACACGCACAAACACATACACACACCGATCTTCAACCTTCTAGGGTTTTCAGATAGATCGAGAACCAGAACGTCTCTGTTTCGATTACCAACACCGAAGATGGTGAGATCGTAGCTTCGATTCTTCGATTCTTTGGGGGTTTTGTTTTCAGGTACTCTCTTTTCTTCTTCGCGATCGATTTGTTCGAGTAGAGAGAGAAAAACACAGAGTTGTGTGTTTTTTATGTGTTTTCTGTTCTGATTGTGAGTTTCTGAACTGAGAAAGACTTGTTCCGAAACTGAGTCACCGAGTCGGAGTTCCGAGTTGACCGAGTCGGAGTCCGAGTTGAATGGGGGAGACTCAATTTCTGTTTTTGTGAGTGAGTTTGAGAGAAAGGATGAGTCCATAGTTGGTTTGTGGCACCGAATTTGGTTCAGAGATAGAATTGGGGACTCGGACTGTGTTGGGGAGGAGTGAAGAGAGGGAAAGATCGAGCGAGGGAGACTCAATTTTTGTTTTTGTGATTGAGTTTGAGAGAAAGGATGAGTCGGTAGTTGGTTTGTGGCGCCAAATTTGGTTCAGAAAGTGAATTGGGGACTGAGTGTGTGTTGGGGAGGAGTGAAGAGAGGGAAAGATTGAGCGAGGGGTGTGTATTTGTCAGAGCCGATGCCTTCGGTGGAGATGAGAAGAACGACGAGGGTGTTCGGGGCGCGGGTTTTGAGGTCCGGGAGGCGGTTGTGGCCGGTGGGGGCAGGTGAGGGGAAGCACATGAGAGCTGCTGCGGACGGGGAGGAGTGGGCGGAGCTTCTTGATAATTCCGGGGATGGCGGCGGCGGTGATGAAACTCTCTGCAAGGAAAATGGGTGGCATGATGCTGGTTTGAAGAATGAAGTTGTAGAAATGGATGTTGATGAAAAAATTGGTGAACCCAAGTCTGGAAAAAGGGGGCAGAAGGGTGCAGAGGACAGTGATTGTGTTTATAGGAGGTGGGGTGTTGTTTACCAGAGAAAAAGGAAAGCAACAGATACAAAAAGTTCTGAACTTTTGGGTCATTGTGACAAAAAGGGGCATAGAAGGTATGGGAATCAATTCAGTCGGAGGCAATGGAGGAAGAAAACAGAAGAGAGTCCAGTGGTAGAAACAGTTTGTTCCAATGTGGAGTTTGTGGGACCAGCTGATTTTCAAAGGCATGAATGCCGAGTTCTTGCTGCTTCTGTTGAATGTTCTTATAGTAGCAGTTGTTGGCTTGTTCGTTTTTTGAATTTGGTTTTCAGATACATGAGAAGGACCAGGGTAATGGTGCCTCAGATTTTAGCTTTCATGCTGTCTGAGCCTATTGTTCGAGTTTTTTCTTCGAAGGGCATTCATTTCCTACAGGTATGTTGTTATAACACTCTAGTGATGAAAGTTATGAGTTTATTTGACAGTATCAGCATCTGCAATAAGTTTATTTTCAAAGAAAAATGAGTGCGAAAAATGGTTTCTTTAAAATTTGGTAGTCATGGTTTTTCTGTGGATGACTGCAGAGTCAGTGTTGTGTTCAGTGATATAAGAGAGGGAAATTACTCTTTTTTTTTCTTTTTAAAAAGGCAAAAAATACATTTATTGGGAGATCAGTTGTAAATTTGTACTGGGTTTTTAGTATATCCTTTGTTAATGCCCTTTTCTACTTTTGGATTATTTTATTTACAACCCTTTTTCCCCCTTTTCTCATTCTTTTAGGAGTCTCATTCCTTTGAAAGCCCGGGAAGTTGCAAAATTTTTGGGTCCAGGAGTTCTATTCCATTGTTTACCGTGGACATCTTTGCAGTTCCGTCCTGCTTCATGGATTTACACTCAAGTATGCTTCTTAGATATGCCCGTCTGTCCTTTGTTTTTATAAATCATCCAATGTTTATTGACACAAAGGATGACGGAATGGAACTCGATGAAGGCATTGTTTCATGCATTCCTTCCGAGAGTGATCTATGTAGAAGCAAAACCATAGCATCTGGCAATGATAATTCTGGGAAGCGGAGGGTGTTGTACTCAACTGTTGGAGCTCCTAAATTAACTAGTAGAACTGTCCAGTTGAGGAATGGTGTTAATTCTCGCAGTATCCAGAAGAGGAGGAGTTCCCTCAGATCGAGGAGAAAGAGAAATCCTTCACTGTTAAGCATGCGCAGAGCAGATGGAGCTTTAGTTTCAGATTTGATTAGTTTTAGGCGTAATGGAATTCCATTGTCTCCTGTAACATCTGTCCGTCAACTTAGGAGTTCTTCCCGCAGGAGTTCCACGTCAAACATCAAAGAAGTGAACACAACTTTGGTTGGATTGACAGAAGATATAGATTCAGCCTGTTGCTCTGCGAACATTCTGGTTATTGAATCGGACAAGTGTCACCGGGAAGAAGGTGCAACGATTACATTAGAAACTTCTACTGCAAAAGAGTGGTTTCTTGCTGTCAAGAGAGAGGGTGTAATGAGATACAGCCTCACCCCACAAAATGTTATGAGACCCTCTAGCTGCAACCGTGTCACCCATGACATAATATGGACAGAGGAGAATTATAGTTGGAAGCTAGAGTTTCCCAATAAACAAGACTGGTTTATTTTTAAGGAGCTTTATCGTGAATGTTCTGGACGCAATGTGCAGGCCTCGATGAGTAAGGCCACAATCCCTGTGCCTGGAGTACAGGAAGTGCCCGGGTATGCAGGAGTAGATTTTATTTTATTTGTACGCCCAGATTCATACATCAGCTTCAAGAATGATGAGGTGTCAAGAGCACTGGCAAAACAGACTTCAAATTATGACATGGATTCTGAAGATGAAGAGTGGCTCCACGAATTTAATAAAAGGTCTTCTGCTGAGAATGAGGTCAATGAGCATGTTTCGGAGGAGAAATTTGAGTTAATAATTGATGCTTTCGAGAAAGCTTTCTACTGTAATCCAGATGATTTTCCCGAGGAGAAACCAGCTGACAATTTGTTTCCGGGCTTGGAAAGGAATGAAGTTGTAGAAGCTGTGAGTGGTTACTGGACGAAAAAGAGAAAACAGAGACGAACCTCATTGGTTAAAATTTTCCAGGTAAAAGCAACACTATATTTAAGAAAACATCTATTTTTTTTGGCAATCTGTCTCTTTAGTTTTCTGCTTTGCTTGCCATGTTAGAGCTCTTGCTGCTTTCATCCTATTTATGCACAGTGTCATCCAAATGTACCACTGCAGGTCATTATTACAATTGTAGGATGCTAATTATATTTTCCTAGACTACCTACGCCTAAAATGTTTAATAATGAATAGATAATTTAATAGTTCTGTACTCGTGTTTTTGTTAATTTTAACCAGGCCTTTTCATTATTTCCCTTGATATGTCCTCTTGTATGAAGTTTTTAGTGGTTCAATTCCATTTTTCGGTCGGAAAAAAACTGGTGCAATGGAATTTCGCCTGCTTTTAAGTTGCATTTTTCTCAAATGGAAAGGGTTCCAGTTTCTAAACTATATTTTTTCAGTCATTGACACAGTTTCCTGCCAAGCTTTCAGATTTTGTTTGGTGGGGGAGGAGCAGACTCTTACCTGTCAGAAACACACACACACACACACGTGTGGAAATATAGATAGATGGAAATAGATGGAGAGACATGGAGCAAATAGAGACTCTTAGCAGCAAGAAGTAAATATATACATATATATAGAGAGAGAGGGAGGGAGAGAGACTCTTACCAGTAAGACTGTTATCCATGTTTCCGGAAATTTTATTTTTGTTTTTCACCGTGACAGCTTCAAGTTGCTTAGTATTTACTATTGGTATGATACCCTGAGGTTAAGAGACTCTTACCAGTATGAAATAAATACATATGTGTTTATCCATAGAGAGGGAGGGGGAGGGAGGGAGAGGACTGTTCTCGATGTTTGCGGAAATTTTATTTTTATTGTTTGCTGTGGAAGTTCAAAGTTGTTTAGTATTTTATTTTTCGTGTGATACCCCGAGGTTAAGATTGCATGATAGGATTTCATATTTCGTCTTCATTTCATTATTCAAGATTTAATTTTAAAATGAAAAGGAATTCATTACATTGATCTGTCGCTCTTTCAGTTTTCTTTGCCTTTTTCCCCGCACTAGTCAAACTGGTTTGTAGATCTCTTTTATAAATGGTTAGTGGTACTCCTTTTTTTAAACTCAAAATATCAGTTAGCTGACTGGTGGACTAACATTTTCAGATGACTAATTACTTCTACACTCGTGGTAAAATTGAAATTCCTTTGGGTTGTATTATATGAGAAGTAGTTTGTTGACTAGTAAGGGCCATGAAGTAAAGTCGTGAAGCATCCATCCTAGGAGATTTTAGGAAATAAAGCTTCACTCACTGGGAAGTGAAGTTTGGGACGCCGTGCTTGACCATTTTATGTAACTGGAATCTGGTTTTAATTCTTTCTCTAAAATTATTGGGACTCGTAGGGCCTCACAATGCTGTAATTGTGCCTTGCCTGGCAATTTATGTAAAGAGTTGACGGAATCATTGTGGTTGGATCTGAATCACAGGAAATTTGTCTTTATTTCACTGCTGTTGTTCAACCGGAAACCAGTTTTAACAATTACGAGGCTTGGGCTTGGCTTGGTGTTAAGGTCTCATTTACACTGGTTCTCAGAACAAGATTAAATATTACCACGCATTTCTTCATATTGTCAAACCCTTGTTTGAGACCTTGATTGCTTCATGAATAGGGACGAAAAATATTACTGACTCTTTCGAATCCACGTGAAAGTGTATGTGTATGTATGTATAATGTGTGTGTATTGTATTGAGGGTATTATTGTCTTCTATATGGAAGGAATTATTTGCTAGAAGTTTGCTAACCATCACTTGCGTAACAATTGGAACTAAAATGGGAATGGGTAACTTTT
The DNA here is from genome assembly GCA_963922005.1 of Cornus suecica. Taxonomy (NCBI): domain Eukaryota; kingdom Viridiplantae; phylum Streptophyta; class Magnoliopsida; order Cornales; family Cornaceae; genus Cornus; species Cornus suecica. The sequence continues at coordinate 4,602,208 of OY998244.1, read as the reverse complement.
AGAATGTGAGTGATCTCCAATCTGTATAATGATGTAAGACAAGTATGTACTTTCTGTTGTTTTTTTGCCAAGTGGGTGTAAATGTTGCAATTTTTGAGGTCGTCTACACGTACTCTCTGCTGATGCGGTCAAGTAAGGGTTGGTTCAAATGGCACAGTACGTATCAGCTCACGCCTTCTTCGGAGAACACAGATGAGGATCGTCCAATGTCTGAAATCTGTTCTTCTTTGTTCTCTTTTTTATTGGCCGTCTCATCCAGTTATGTTGCTGTCACTTTAGTAATTTGAACGTGCTTTCAGGAGGTTAAAACATAACCCTGTAAAATTTCTTGTCCTTTCATAAGCATAGGGAATTTGAGGTGTATGGGAAATGTAATATGGTAGCATAAGAAGCCATTGAGATTCATGTATACGATCCACTGCTGCATTTGTTCCTTTAACCATTTCTTTGTCAAATTGGAGTCAATGGTGATGTTTCTTACTTTTCTCGCTGACCTGGTTGTTGATGAACATAAACTCTCTTTCTTGACAGTGTTATCAGCCTAGGAGATCTCGACTGAATCCCAACTCTGTTTTCCGAAAGAAAAGGTCTTTCAAACGGCAAGCGAGCCAATCAAGAAGAGGCAAACAACGACCTTTCTTGCAAGGTTGGTGCATCATTTAGCAGCTCTGTCATTTGTTCTTCTTGTTCTAAGATTGTAAATACTTTTGTTGCTACACAAAATTATAGATAGGGAAACATGAGAAGTTACGTCCTTGAAAAACACTTGTTGCTTCATTTTCATATATTCATTTACTTAAGCTCTTAGACTGTAATGTTGTATTCTATGCAATGTATGTGTGTTGTAGCCTTGTTAGGTTATGGTTATATGAAGCTATTCCTGTAGTACTTCAGTTCAACTTTTTACATTGGTGATCGGAGCAATTTGTTTCTTGTACTAGTTTATGCATGTTTCGAAATACTTGAGTAATCAAATTTCATAAGACTGTTTCTTAGTCTTAAAAGAGCAACTGCATGCTTTTGTAAGCTGCGAGTGGGATATGGTTCTTATTGATGTGCTCTGCATATGTCGCAATATTTTTCCTTTTTCTGTATATTATATCTTTACAAAAGAATCTGACTCTTCAGTAAATTTACAGCATTGACAGTGGAACAGGATGTCTTCGATGAAGAGGGCTCCATGCTCAAAGTCGAAGAAGCTAAAGCTGCAGCAAGTAGATCGGAGGGTTTGGCTGTTCTTAAGCGTCAAAAAGCCCAGTTGCTTATGGAAAACGCGGACTTGGCAGCATATAAAGCTGCAATGGCACTTCGAATTGCTGAAGCAGCTCAAGTGATAGAATCAGCAGATTCCGCTGCCAGTTTTTTCCTCGATTAACAGGGGGGTATAATTCTTCTTTGTATTCTGATGGGCAATTTTAGATGCAGGAGAGATTACAGCGTCGTGGCTGTTTTTTAAGCCTTTGGAGGTCAGCTTTTGATGAAAGTGAATGTAATTCCGTATATATTTGATTGAATGTACATTTTGTATTATTGGTATTAACCTACAACCAAATATGTACAAGGAGATTTGCTTGATTTCTTCAACAGATAAAAAGCAAAAAAAATACACCAAAATTCTAACCTAATTTTGTTTGTACATAAAGAACTCTGTAACATTTTAGGGACGTTTTCATTGTTCTTTTATAGGGATTGTATGTCTTTTGCTCTGGGTTAATTGGGCTATTAACTTGGTAGGATGATATTTGCTTTTGTTTATTGCATTGTTTTGAAGGGTTTTAATTATAATTTTCTCTCTCTCTCACACACGCACAAGTTCTGAAGTTTCAGTTATATAAGTTCTCTATGCATAAGTTTCAGTTATACAAGTTCCGTAAGCTGATATTTTAATGTTTCCTTAAAACACCGATATAGTGTTAAATATTGATCTTGTATTTTTCATATGCCTAAAATATCTTTGATAGTAATAATACTAATATTATCAATGATAATGGCGATGGGATATCATGCTTAGGTCCTGATTGTATTGACTTTTTAAATGATGCTTTTGGCTATTTGAATGGTGTTTGACAAAAATTTTAGACAAAAATTTTAAACAAATGTTTATGCATGTTTAGTAATGAAATTAAAATCATGACCATTATGTAACCACTACCGCTTGGTGTCCAATTTATACGAGTTTGTAGTAGACATGAATTTGGGAAGGTTATAAAGATCTATAAATACACCCCTATATATATATATATATAATATAACAGTAAACTACAATAATGAGAAGACCAGAGTGTTTAATTGGGCCGGCTTTGTCCGCATCTCAATAAGATCCAACGTTTTGGAATCAAAGGTTGCAGTGTTCGGAGAAACCAAAAAGAGTAGTGTTGCACAATTGCACAGTTTGGTGCCATCGTGGCAACTTTTGGGAGCTTTATTTATGCTAAATTACATGGTCTAAGAATATGTAGTTTATTTGTGGAGCATAAATTGACATGTAATTAAAAATAGAAGTATTCAATCTCTCAAAAGTTACGCTAGGTCAATTACAGTGTCACTGTATGTAATTGTTGTAAAAAAGACTTAAATATATGTATAATTAAATTCGATGATCCATAGTCCATCTTATTTGATGAAAAATGAATCTTTTACACAAAAATTAATAAGATGTGTGTCTATATATATTGCAGGAGATTTGTATATATTTCGATTTGAGATAGGTGCCTAAATTTCCAAGGCAATTACTGTATCAGAGACTATGACTAACAATTTTTTCTAGATTCATTGCAAATTTGTAATATATATGTTATCATCAAAGGCCCCTTATGGAGGAGACATGAGATTATTTGACCAATGAAGAGTTTTAATATAAAAAGTAAGCAAAATTATTTAATAGATATTTTAATTCAATAATTAATTAAGAAGAGCTCATGGTGAGAGATACATAGCCCTATACTCTTTTTTAATTTTTTATTTATTTAACAAATATTGTAATTTTTTTTTGTGTTGTTGTTGTTGTTGTAGTGTATCTCAATGGACAAGGTAATTACATTAAATCAATAACACAACAATTATATAAAGGTGTTAATTCTCAATAACTATAACATAGGGTACTATGTTAAATTGATGTATAGTTCCACATAAATGTTTTAAACATATGACAAAAATTTATTGCATTTTGTGAGACAACGTGTTGTATTACTAATGCAAGAATGACAAATGACTGAATAAGGGGCAGAAGAGAATCTAGGTTGGATAAGACATACATATTATAGCATCTACATTTTTTTTTTCTTTTCTTTATAATAGCATATACATGAATAATTCCAAAGTGAGACCATGGCAATTTAATTCATTGGCTTCTAAAGCAGTCTTTGCTACTTATAGGATAACATAAACTTTTACTTATTTACGAAAACAGATATATACGTACACATTTGGGTCTGGGGTTATTTTCTCATCTCTTACACAAAATTTTATAATTGAGCTGAAAACAAAATAAATAAATTATGAAATCTGTCGGGGATGAAAACAAGGTGGAGTATACTGAATGTAACTTGAAATGTGATATAGAATTATTATTTTTTAAATCTAATACGATGAAATATAATATAATTTGTTTATATTTTATTTTAAAATCTCGTTGTGAAATAATGTAAGAAACACTGAAGTCAACCATATTCTGTAAATTTTTTACAATGTTAATGAGAAATAGGACTATTAGAATTTTTTTGTCCAATTTTCTTCTTTAAATTTCAGTTTTCGAACTTTCAATTTTTTAGAATTAACATTAAAAGAACTCATTTTGTTACTGAAAATAACCCAATTGTGTTATCTCTACATTTTTGGAAAATTGCAGTTGGTTAATGCAATAGAAATTAACGTGTTGAAAACAAATCACTAGAACTTTTAACATCATTATTTTTAATTAAAACCATGACATAGTAATAAGGTTGGAAGTGAAAAGATAAAGTGAAAAACAGCTCTATATATACCGAATACGCAAATACTTGTAGCCAATAAGAACAATAAATACTCAAAAATCTCTTAAAGTAAAATAAATATTAAAAATGCAGATTTGTGGTTTTTATAATGATTTTGAGGTTTTGGGGTACTTTTTGGATTTTCTAGAAATTCTTTTTTTTTTTTGAGATTTTTATATAAACAAAAAATGAAAATGCCCTTAAGTGTATTTTGGAGTTTTTATATAAAAAATGACTAAAGTTAATAAGGAGCAATTTGTTATATTCCAAATTTATATATACTTACTAAATAATAAAAGTATTTTGGGTTAACTTTATTTACACTCTCTCAGGTTTTTCTTTTACTTTAATTACACCCCTTTAGGTATGAGAATCTTCATTTACACCCCTCATAGAATAAAATGTCTAAAACATCCTTATACCAAACACCCCTTAAATCAATTTAATCCTAGAATAGTCTAAACCATGTACCCAAACAACTCTAACCCTATAGTGGAACACTCCTAACTTTATACACAAACAATTCACTATACAATATATAAATTTTGAAAAAAATATATAAATTTCGAAAAAAGATATAAAATTCGAAAAATATATATAAATTTAGAAAACATATATAAATTTTGGAAAAAATATATAAAATTAGGAAAAATATTAAATTCAAATGAAATATATTAAATTTTGAAAAAAGATATAAAATTCGAATATATTTATATAAAATTCGAAAAAATATAAAAATATGTTTAAAATTTGAAAAACAAATATAAATTTCGAAAACATATATAAATTTTGGAAAAAATATATAAATTCAGTAAAAAAATATAAATTTCAAAATAAATATATTAAATTCCGAAAAAATATATAAAATTACAAAATATATATATAATTCAAAAAAAATATAAATTTCGAAAACATATATAAATTTTGGAAAAAATATATAATATTTGGTAAAAAAATATAAAATTCAAAAAATATATATAAATTTCGAAAAACATATATAAATTTCAAATATATATATAAAATTCGTAAACACTAATCTTCCTAAATGTTGTTACCCTTTTGGGGTTGGATTATTCTCTATCAACAATAATCTTCCTCTTTCGTGCACTGGTTTAGGCATACCATGAGACATAGCTTCACCTTCTTTCAGTGTTATTACAGTGAGAAACCCATGCACAGAAGAAATCATAGGTTGTTGGTCCATCAAACAAGGAGTGGTTTATACCAACAACAAACTGTTTAGTTAATATGATATTTTTGAAATATATATTTTGTCCAAAATATATATATATTTTTAAATTTATATTTTTAAAATTTTTTATATAATTATTTCGAATTTATATACTTTTTACAAATTTTATATGTTTTTTTTGAATATTTTACATTTTTTTATGGATTTTATATATTTGTTTTGAATTTTATATGTGTTTTTGAATTTTATATTTATTTTTGAATTTTATAATGTTTTTCAAAATTTATTATATATATTTTCGAATTTTATATGTTTTTTAATATTATATATATTTGTTTCGAATTTGTTACATTTTTTTTGAATTTTATATTTATTTTTGAAATTTAATATATATTTTTTTCGAATTTTACATGTTTTTTTTTCCGAATTTTATAATTTTTTTCAAAATTTAATATATATTTTCTCAAATTTTATTTATATATTTTTAAAATTTATATATTTGTTTCGAATTTTATATATATTTTTGAATTTTATATAATTTTTCTAAAATTTATATATGTTTTCGAAATTTTTATATATATTTTTTCAAAATTTATATATAATTTTAAAATGTAATTCAAATTAAATGATTAAATTATTGAAGGAGTCAAATTGATAAAATAATATATCATTGTTTCCAAACAGCATTAGCTTATTCCAATAAGGGTAATTTATGTATTTACAAAAAAAATTAGGATGATGTCATCATTAAAGGGGTGTAAATGATAAAAATTTCAAACCACAAAGGGTGTAAATGAAGATTCTTAAACCTGAGAGAATATAATTGAAATAAAAGCAAACTTGAGAGGTGTAAATGACCCAAGTATTTTCTGTAGCATGAGTTTATTTATTAATTTTTTGATAGGTATTTATTTATTTATTTATTAATGTTTGTTTTCCTATCAAATTACATTTTAATTTTTTTTTTATTGTTGGTGGAGAATATTTTTTCATTTTCATGTGTTTGATTGTTTTAAACGTAAGAGTAAACAATATAATATTTTGTATTTTGAGAGAGAGTTTTGAAAATTTTGGTATCGCATATTGTCAAACATTGAGTAATTTTTTAAAGAAAATAGAAATACACCCCAAAAATAGTATATAAGAAAATTGTATATAAGAAAGAAGTCCCCATCACATCACAATTACCAAAAAAAAATTCTCTCTTTCCACTTGTCCTCATGCCGAGAGAGTCAATCCATTTATCCCTCTCCTCAAATATGACGAAACTTGGAATTTTCTCATGCAACCCTTTGACGCTCTCTAATTCCCTTTTTTGTCACCTCCCTCTATTGTCTCATATCACAACCATTCACCTACATATACCACCCCCAAAACCTAACCATTTCTCATCAACAATTTTTTCTTCATATGTCAATATTCATTCATTTAATCATTCACAATCAATACCCACTTGCCCAAATTCATCAATGAACTCATAGTCTCATACTTGTGGTATATGAAGCTAATAAGTTGTTGATACTATACTGTTTTGTTCCTCTGTTTTCCTCTGTTTCTTCACTCTGAAGTCACTCAAATCTCTCAACTTCCATGGGTTTTTAGAGTGTAACAAAGTTCAGCATTTATTCATTCATCATCCACAATCAATACCCACTTGCCCAAATTCTTCAATGAACTCATATTTGTTATATATGAAGCTAATTTGTTGATAGTCCTCTGTTTTTTGACTCTGAAGTCATTCAAATCCCATAGTTTTTATGGGTTTTTAGTGTTTGACAAAGTGCTCTAGTGAAGAAAACAAAAGGGTAGACAAAAAGTGTGTTCTTTTTTTTCTTTCTTTGATTTGTGTTCTACCAGATAGAAATGGCTGCACCATTGGCGGGAGATGACCTGGCAAGGTCGTTGAGCCGGAAAGTGAGCTTTGGCTCGTCTAGCAGGAGAGGGAGCTTCGCCTCGTCTAGCCGGAAAGGATGGGCCTCTGCCAGCATCCGGGAGGTGTTTGCCGCCCCCGGTGGAGATGTGTTCCAGAAGAGTGGGAGGGAAGATGATGAGGAGCAGCTTGTGTGGGCCGCCATCGAGCGCCTCCCGACATATGATAGGATAAGGAAGGGAATGCTGAATAGGGTTTCAACTTCTGGAAAAACTTTTCATGAGGAGGTTGATGTTGCCAACCTTGGAATGGAGGACAAGAAACTTCTCCTTGAAAGCATACTCAAGGTTGTGGAGGATGATAATGAGAGGTTTCTTCTTAGGCTCAGGGACAGGACTGATAGGTAACATTAATTTTCATAATGGTATATTTTCTTTTATTTGATTTTGGTTTTTTGAGTGCATTTTGTGAAGATTTTGATGTTGGATTCAACAGGGTTGGGATTGATATTCCAACAATCGAAGTTCGGTATGAGAATTTATCAGTGGAAGGAGATGCATATGTTGGAAGCAGGGCTCTTCCAACTTTGTGGAATTATACCTTGAATACACTAGAGGTACTTGTTTTGTTTCTTCTGTTTAATTCATTAATTAATTTCATTTTTCCATTTTCCTTTATGGTTGGAAATTTTTTTCATATGATTGGAATTATATGAGGGTCTTTTTGATCATCAAGTTTTCCATATCAGCTGCAATTGTAGCAATATATTCCTTAAATATCATGATATTTATACCTTCTTGGCCTTTTCTGTGCAACTAAACCATCTTGATTCTAAAGGGACTTGGAGGAAATTGATCATCAAGCATGATATTTTTTTCTTTTTTCTCCTTTTTTTTTTTTTTTTTTTGGAAACCAAGGGAGGAGGGAGTTAGGTCTTTGTAGTAAGTATATATGTATAGACTATATGAATTGAAATAGAAGATTCATTATGTTTCTTAGGACATCTATTTCCTGAATAATCCTTCATACAAGCAATTGATTTTGCCTTCTACTTTTCCTTTTAACAATATGTTGTGCATAGGGGCTTCTTGGGCTTGTGAGGCTTTCCCCATCAAAGAAAAGGGTTGTCAACATACTCCGCAATGTGAGCGGAATTGTGAAACCATCAAGGTATATATATACAAATATATATTATTGAAGTTTTAGGTATTCAACATTTGCATGAATAAGCACTTAATCAAACAGTTTGATTCTACAAGCACCAGATATGTTGTAACAAAAACATTTCCAAGTATTTTCATTTGTGTTTTGTATGTTCAAACTTCCCCTTTACGGGCTTTGCTGATTAAATTTGTGTTTATTTCAGGATGACACTACTTCTAGGGCCTCCAGGCTCTGGGAAGACCACATTGCTACAAGCACTTGCTGGAAAGGTGGACAAAAATTTAAGGGTGTGTAGATAAATCATAATGTTTGTCTCATTTTGTGGATCGTAGTATCCTATAGTCCCAAATACGAAGTTTGTGACTTTATTTTGATACAACTTCTGTGGACAGGTTAAAGGAATTATCACTTACTGTGGCCATGAAATGTACGAGTTCATACCTCAGAGAACCTGTGCTTATATTAGCCAGCATGATCTTCACCAAGGTGAGATGACAGTCCGAGAGACATTAGACTTTTCAGGACGTTGCTTGGGAGTAGGAACCCGGTATGAACTACTGGCAGAACTGTCTAGAAGAGAAAAGGATTCAGGAATCAAACCTGATCCTGAGATAGATGCATTCATGAAAGCCACAGCAATGGCTGGCCAAGAGTCTAGTTTGGTCACAGACTATGTTCTCAAGGTTTGATCATTTCGCTACTCATTATATGTTTTTAAATTGTTAATTCAATTTCACATATAAAACTGACTATTAAGGTGAATTTAACAGATTCTTGGGCTAGATATCTGTGCTGATATTATGGTGGGTGATGAGATGAGAAGGGGTATTTCTGGTGGACAGAAGAAGCGTGTCACAACCGGTTTGTGAAAATCATCTATTTGTACAATTTAAGAAGGTCCAAGTCATTTTGATTATGCGACGACAGTCTAATGAAAATGGTGTTTCTGTTGAATGCAGGAGAAATGTTGGTTGGGCCGGCAAAAGTTTTCTACATGGACGAAATCTCAACTGGTCTTGACAGCTCCACAACTTTCCAAATTGTCAAGTTTATGAGGCAGATGGTTCATATCATGGATGTAACCATGATCATTTCTCTTCTCCAACCTGCACCTGAAACTTTTGATCTCTTTGATGACATTATTTTTCTTTCGGAGGGTCAAATTGTTTACCAAGGTCCAAGAGAAAATGTTCTCGAGTTCTTTGAGCACGTGGGGTTCAAATGTCCAGATAGAAAAGGAGCTGCTGATTTTCTCCAAGAAGTTACTTCAAAGAAGGACCAAGAGCAGTACTGGTTTAAAAAGAATGAACCTTACCAATATATATCAGTGCCTGAGTTTGTTTCTCTTTTCAACTCTTTCCACATCGGACAGAAGGTTTCCAGTGAACTTGCAGTGCCTTATGACAGAACTAAAGCCCATCCTGCAGCATTGGTCAGGGAAAAGTACGGTATCTCCAAGACGGATCTCTTCAAGGCGTGCTTGGCGAGAGAGTGGTTATTGATGAAGCGCAACTCCTTCCTCTACATATTCAAGACTACCCAGATCACAATTATGTCGATATTTGCTTTTACAGTGTTCTTTAGGACGGAGATGAAGGCTGGTCAACCACAAGATGCAGCTAAATATTTTGGTGCACTGTTTTTCACTCTCATAAATGTGATGTTTAATGGGATGGCGGAGCTTGCGTTGACAATTTTCAGGCTTCCTGTGTTCTATAAACAAAGGGACGCCTTGTTTCACCCGGCATGGGCTTTTGCACTACCAATTTGGCTTCTCAGGATCCCTCTTTCACTTATGGAATCCGGGATATGGATCCTCCTTACATATTACACTATCGGTTTTGCCCCTTCTGCTAACAGGTATGTGCTTGCATAACCATCCTTACACTTCAGTCAGTAATATTCATGCTGAATCACATATATGGTTAAACGATCGCAACTAATAAGCACACAATCGAAATTGACTACTTTCAGGTTCTTCCGCCAATTTTTGGCATTATTCGGTATACATCAATGTGCTTTGTCCCTCTTCCGTTTCATAGCAGCACTTGGAAGAACACAGGTTGTAGCAAACACTCTTGGTACATTTACATTGCTTTTGGTTTTCGTCCTTGGTGGATTCGTGGTTTCCAAAGGTTAGCATTTATGTGTATACTATCATTGTTTATATCTTTCCCTTTAGAAGTGAGTTAATTCTGCAGAACACTAACAACATGATACATTTTAGGCTGTTTGACATACTCTAGAAGTTATTGAAGTACCATGTCACAGTGTCATGTCTGTGATATATTGTTAATAACCATAGTTTTCTCTGTGTGCAGACGACATCGAACCATGGATGATATGGGGTTACTGGATATCTCCTATGATGTATGGACAGAATGCCATATTCATCAATGAATTTCTTGATGAAAGATGGAGTGCGGTATGATAATCTAATAGTTTGTAAACAGTTGTTTTCTCTTTGTTCAGCTTAATTTTGCTACCATCTTTGTTTGATTATATTAACATCTGTGGTCCTGTTGTTTCTAACAGCCAAATCCTGACACAAGATTTTCTGAAAATACTATTGGGAAAGTTCTTCTGAGATCTAGGGGCATGTTTACGGAGGAGCGTTGGTACTGGATTTCTGTTGCTGCACTATTTGTGTTCTCTCTGCTCTTCAATGTTTTCTTTATTGCAGCATTGACGTACTTGAATCGTAAGAACTTGTCAAACTAATATATCTCATTCAGTTACTGACGTCTTAATACTTCTTTGGTAATAATATGAACTTCATATGCAGCTTTGGGGGATTCTAAATCTGTTATCATGGAGGAGGAAGATGAAAGTAAGAAAAAGAACCGCCCATTCAATAACACAAACGCTCCCACAGATAGTACTTCAGCATCTACAGCCCCATTGTTTGAAGGTTTGGAATCAGACCTTCCCTATTTCTCTTCAGATGTCTGTAAGGGTTGTTTGATCTACTTAATGTGCTTCAAAAATAAGATAAAGCCAAAGATGTTTGCTTTATTGCAAGTGCTAGTACTTCATGCACGGCAACACTCTAGTTGATAGAAGCCTTACTTTTCATTTGGTGCTGTCGATACTGGAGCAAAACTACTAGATATAGCATCAATACGTATGTTTTGTCTTCTGGTTTCTGATTCGACTTGAATTTGATACGACAGGTATTGATATGGAAGTAAGGAACACTCCACAACAACCCAAACCAATAGCGAAATTAAATAGTAAAAGAGGAATGGTGCTTCCCTTCGAACCCTTGTCACTTGCATTTGATCATGTGAATTACTACGTCGATATGCCTGCTGTAAGTCACTTTTCCTGAATTCTTCAATATGCTGATTCCTGAAAATGCAACAAATTTTATGAAACTTCTTCATCAAACAAGTTTGATTCATGTTACCCAACTACCAACATTAACTCAAATTTGGCTACTTGATTACTATTACTATCTAAATTAACCATAGTAGAAGGTTTATAATAGTTCATCTTGATCTCATTAGAGTAAAATTACAAGATGCTGACCCAAGGAACTGTGAAAGAATCAAAAACAAAATTTGAAATCTATAGCAGCTTCACATTAGATCTAGTGTAAACTCTCTTAGTAGCATTTTATGTGGTTGGCTCCCCAGGAAATGAGGAATCAAGGCATTGAGGAGACTCGTCTTCAACTTTTACGAGAAGTGAGTGGTGCTTTCAAGCCGGGTGTTCTAACTGCACTAGTTGGTGTGAGTGGTGCTGGAAAGACCACCTTGATGGATGTCCTGGCAGGAAGGAAGACTGGTGGATATATAGAAGGCCATATCAGCATTTCCGGGTACCCCAAAAACCAGGAGACCTTTGCTCGTGTGAGTGGTTATTGTGAACAGAACGATATCCATTCTCCACATGTCACTGTCTATGAGTCCCTTGTGTTCTCTGCTTGGTTGCGCCTTGCTGCAGATGTAAAGCCGGAAACACGAAAGGTGAGGCTTTGTGTTTTTGCAGTATGACCACATGTATAGCAACTTAAATTCCAATCAAGGGCAAGGATTGATATAATTTAACCTTCTTGTGCTTTAGATGTTTGTGGAGGAAGTAATGGAGTTGGTCGAATTGAAGCCATTGAGGGATGCTCTAGTTGGCCTTCCAGGCGTAGATGGTCTCTCGACTGAGCAGAGGAAGAGGCTCACAATAGCTGTAGAATTGGTTGCAAATCCCTCCATCATTTTCATGGATGAGCCAACCTCTGGCCTCGATGCAAGAGCTGCTGCAATCGTGATGCGAACTGTGAGAAACACAGTGGACACCGGTAGAACTGTTGTCTGCACAATTCACCAACCGAGCATAGACATTTTCGAAGCTTTTGATGAGGTACTTGTCGATTTCATGGTTCAGCATTCTGGATTTTGTTAGAGTCACCATCATCCTTCTCACCTTTGCTATTATTACTCTTAATGCAGCTCTTCTTGATGAAAAGAGGAGGACAAGTAATTTACGCAGGACCTCTTGGTCGTCAGTCTCATCTGTTAGTTGAATATTTTGAAGTAAGTAAACATGCTTACAACATTGTTTAGCAATTGAAGTGGACATTTCTGTATCACTTTTTTTCCGCAATGTAACGACTCTTAATGGTCTTCCATGACTGATATCTGTGACCTACTGCAGTCTGTCCCGGGGGTAACTAAATGTAGGGATGGTTACAATCCTGCTACATGGATGCTGGAGGTCAGTTCTTCTGCAGTTGAGAATCAACTTGGTGTGAACTTTGCAGACATCTATGCTAACTCTGACTTGTATGGGTACGTATAATAATATCACACTTCCATCGCAACCGTTTCTTCTTCTTTTAACATCCCTTTTTCTGAATCAAGTCTAGACTATAACAATGTGACCTCTCTTTTCAGGAGGAATCAAGCTCTTATCAAAGAGCTCAGCAATCCGGCACCAGAATCGCAAGACCTTCATTTCCCAACAAAATACTCCCAATCCTTCCTTACTCAATGCAAGTCTTGCTTCTGGAAACATTACTTGTCCTACTGGAGGAATCCACAATACAACGCCATCCGATTTTTCATGACAATAGTTATTGGTATACTATTTGGAGTGATTTATTGGGACAAAGGACAGAAAATGTAAGTTATATAACTGCGGTCATGAATGAATTTTGCAGTACTAAGGAATATATATATATATATATATTTACTTGTTGATTGGTATACTCTAACAGGAGCACACAACAAGACTTGATAAATCTGCTGGGAGCTATATACTCTGCTGTTCTGTTTCTTGGAGGAACAAACACTTCCGCGGTGCAGACTGTTGTGGCAATCGAAAGGACAGTCTTCTACCGCGAAAGAGCAGCAGGGATGTATTCAGCATTGCCTTATGCTTTTGCTCAGGTAAAAAAAAAAAATTCGAATTTCGAGGACAAATTATTTATATGCGAGGAGATTTCCCAAATGCAACACATTGACATCACAATGCAGAAAGCTAATTTATAGTGTGTGTTTTTTTTTTTTACCTGCAGGTGGCAATAGAGCTCATTTATGTGGCTATCCAAACTTTCATATACAGTCTACTTCTTTTCTTCATGATTGGTTTCCAATGGGGATTTGGCAAGTTCTTGTGGTTCTACTACTTCATTATGATGTGCTTCAACTACTTCACTTTGTATGGGATGATGCTCGTTGCACTTACTCCGAACTACCCAATTGCTGCGATCCTCATGTCGTTCTTCCTCAGCTTCTGGAATCTGTTTTCCGGTTTCCTCATCGCCAGATCAGTAAGTATACAAATAAAATCTGCAAAAAAACATTGCTCTTATTAATTAGCAGTGTGATGCCCAAATTGCATAGGACTTCTACCATATTTTGATCAATGCAAGAAACGGTTCCACAGTACTAACGGACTTGGATGCCCTCTTATATGCTTAATATATGGTACTAAAAATTTGATTTATAAACCAATCAAGACTTGTAATGATTGATTTGTGCAAATCCCAAAATGGCCAAACACAAGAAACTCTCTGTCAATGTATAGGAAGCTACAAAAACTCTTTTTTGAAGCTAGAATGAATGGCTAAATTTTGAGTCTTTCTCAAATGCTGCCTTCAGCATTCACATACTTTGTCAATTTTCGTACTTTTCAGAAAAAAAAATCTATCTGCTTTTAACACCATCTACGTTTTACAGCAAATACCGATATGGTGGAGATGGTACTACTGGGGTTCTCCTGTGGCATGGACGATCTATGGCATTGTAACGTCGCAGGCTGGTGAGAAGAACGACATGGTTGTGGTACCTGAAGATGGTGCCATGCCGGTGAAGGATTACCTTGAGAAGTACTATGGCTTCAAGTATGATTTCCTCGGTGTTGTAGCTTTTGCCCATGTTGGTTGGGTTCTCCTGTTCTTGTTTGTCTTTGCCTATGGCATCAAGTTCCTCAACTTCCAAAGAAGATGAGAAGAACACCTGATCATAACATTACAATTGTTTTTTTGGTTTTGCTTTCTTAGAAACTAGAGGGAAATCACTAATAAACAGTTTGTTTGTATTTTGTAAATTGTCACAGAATTGTACTCATTCCATGTTATAAGAAGTTGCATTGTTTGATTGATATCTATCTTTTGCCTACAAGTCAAATTCTCTATTGTTTGTTCTTTGCAATTCTTTCATAAGTTCACTCATGGAAGTCATTTAGAGTATAACATAAAATTGAAAGCAAAAACACATTTCAGTGGATCTAGTCCATACTATTCCACTCTCGGATAGACAAATCACCATCTTTCCTGCATTAATTTTTGGAGGTTAATTACCTTTTTGTTCAAGAATCACACATCTTGGTTATTATATATATATATAAATAAAATCCACACAAAACAAAGTTCACCTACCATCTTCAATTGCAGTGAGAGAGTGAACTAGGAAAAGAAAAACAAGAAAAGGACATGTTGAGGAAGCTAAAGGATGTCTCCAGAGCCTAATATTTAAGTCACAAACATGACAACGAGAGAGAAAAAAGAATTCAGAGAACTTGTTCAATATATGTACATCAAGGATACTAAACAGCAAGCCTGTCATAAACAATCTGGAAAGTATCACCATATATATATATATAGGGTAAATAACAGTTTCACCCCCTGTTGATAGTGTAAATAACACCCGCACCCCCTCGATTTTTGCTAATTACAGTTTCACCCCCTGATTTTCATCGGCGTTCAATTTAGCCCACCGGAGCTTCTGAAATGACCATTATACCCCATGCCTTTAATTCATTATTAAATTAAAATATACCTGAAACCCTAATTCAAGTTAAATGACGTTATTACCCCCGTACCCTAATATCTCTCAAACCTAGTGTCGACTTCATTTGGTACCAAACGTCTCACAAGTTCTGAGAGAGAGAGATGTAAGGAGGAGAGAGAAACAGATCTAAACCTAAATTTTCTTCATCTTCGTTTGGTCCTTGATCGAAGATCAAACTTTGGAGTGCAAAATCTCAGCTTTCTTCGTCAAGTTTTTGGTCCCGATTCAAGAGCAAGATCCCGATTCAAGAGCAAATAAGGTTTCTTCGATTTCTTCTCATTTCTTCGATTTCTTTTCCTTCCTTCTTCTCCTTCCATCATTCTATATTGTTCTTCTTGTTTGTGTTGTACGTTTTATGTTGATTTGCATGATTTTAGGGTTTCCTTCACTCTGATTTTAGGGGGTTTTATTTATATGTTATTTCATCTATGTAAATAAGGGTTTAGTACTGAAAATAGTTTTTAATTTGTGAGTTATGGATTTCAATGTTTCCTTCACTGTGATTTTAGGGCAGCAAATAAGGTTTCTTCGATTTCTTCTCATTTCTTCTATTTATTTTCCTTCCTTCTTCTCCTTCCATCATTCTATATTGTTCTTCTTGTTTGTGTTGTACGTTTTATGTCGATTTGCATGATTTTAGGGTTTCCTTCACTGTGATTTTAGGGGTTTTTAGTTGTATGTTATTTCATCTATGTAAATAAGGGTTTATTACTCAAAATAGTTTTTAATTTGTGAGTTATGGATTTCAATGTTTCCTTCACTATGATTTTAGGGCTTTATAGTTGTATGTTATTTCATCTATGTAAATAAGGGTTTATTACTCGAAATAGTTTTTAATTTCTGAGTTATGGATTTCAATCTTGTATGCATGCAATTGGGGGTTTTGGGAAAAATTTCTGCAAATGGGGGTTTCTGGATATTCAAATTTAATTTGATGTTAAAAATTAGGGATTGTCTCTGAAATTAGTTGTATATTAAAAATTAGGGCTTTTAGTTGATTTGTTATGATCTGTCTGTTTACTTAAATTATTTTATTATTATTTTTGTTTACTTTGACAACAAAAATGGATATTTTCTTTGACTTGATTCTGCATTATGGTGATACTACAAGGACTTTGCGTATGGTTGATCCTGATAGATATTCCTTTATAGAACTCACCAATGATGTGTCATCTCATTGTTTATGTGAAATTCCCTCTGAAATACATGTAGCTATTAATATACAACATGGGGTCCCAAATAGTAATTTAAGAATTGAAGTGAACAATGATAGTGATGTTATGGATATGTTTGAAATCAATAAGTCAGTTCAGCAAATACATATTTATGTGGAACCAGTGTTTGTAGATGGGCCTTTAAGGTATGGAGAAGATGTTGGTGTTGGTAAGGGTGTTAGGGTTGGTGAGGACAGTGGTGAGAGTGAGAGTGAGAGTGATAGTGGTTTAGTTCATGATAGTGAAAGTGATGGTGAGTTGGAAAAAGATGATATATATGGTTATAGTGATGAGGATAGGGACTGGAAAGCTGAAGAGGGAGATGATGGTGAGGATAGTGAGAGTGATTCTGAGGATAGTGGTTTAGTTCATGAAGAGGGTCTGGGAAAAAAAATTGTGTCTGATGATGAGTTAAGTAACTACCAGTCTAATGATGAAGAGTTTGATTATGATTCAGATGATCAGCCTCTTCTTAGTAAGAGGTACATGGACAATAAAACAAAATTTAAATTGTCACAAAGTAAAATTCACAAACATTGCAAATATGGAAAATTGTACAAGCCTGATCCATCTGGAAAAATTGTTTTAAAAGAAGGCCACTTGTTTTTCAATGTTGACAGTATAGAGAGGTGTTAAAAGATTATGCTATTCAGGAAGGTGTGAGGTTAGACAGAAAGAAGAATGAGAGGACTAGGGTGACAACAAACTGTTTTGCAGATGGCTGTCCTTGGAGGATTCATGCCTCACCCTTGTCTGATAAAATCACATTCCAAATCAAAACAATCAAAGGAACTCATAATTGTGTAAGACTGAAAATAAACAAAGAGGCAACCTCAACTTGGATATCTAAAAAGTTCAAAGATAGATTTAAAGAGTCTCCAAACATTACCATTAGTGGGTTGCATGAAGTGTTAAATGGGAACTGTGGTTTAGAAGCCCATAAAATACAGCTATGGAGAGCCAAAAGGAAGGCCTTGGCCAGTGTTGAGGGAAACCATGGTGAGTCTTTTAAGTTTCTGCCATCCTATGTTAATGAAATAAAGAAAACCAATCCAGGAAGCCATGCTACATATAAGTGCCATTTTCCACCCCCTCCAGCCACCCCACAATTCCAAAGGATTTTTATATCATTTGAAGCTATGATCAGTGGCTTCAAGAATGGTTGCAGACCCTTTATTGGTTTAGATGGGTGTCATTTAAAGGGGGCTTTTGGGGGGGGTTTTGTTGGCAGCAATAGGTCTTGATGCAAATAATGGATTGTTTCCAATTGCATATGGGGTTGTAGAGACAGAATGCAAGGAGAGTTGGGGGTTTTTTCTTGAATATTTGCATACCAGCATTGGTCCCCATAGTGCAGAAAGGCCTCTAACATTCATGTCAGATAAGCAGAAGGGTTTAATATGGGCATTGGCTGATGTCTTTCCTGGTGCTATACATAGAAAGTGCTGCAGACATATATATAACAACTTTAGGAAGAAACATGCAGGCATAATATTGAGGAAATATTTCTGGAAAGCAGCAAGGGCATACACATTGCAAGATTTTAATGAGGCCATGGACCAGATTAAAGGGTTAGATCTAGAGGGCTATAATTGGCTTGTGAGACAAGGACCAAAAGAGCAATGGAGTAGGCATGGCTTTAATGAAGTGATTAAGAGTGACCATGTGACAAATAACATGACAGAAAGCTTTAATAATTGGGTAGGACAATTGAGGGATAAGCCAATTTTAACAATGCTAGATGGGATTAGATGCAAGATAATGGAGAGGATCCAGAAAAGATATGAAAAAGGTTGTGGGTGGAATGGGATGATCACACCAAACACTAAGAAAAAATTAAATCAAATGATGGAGGATAGCAGGCAATGCACTGTTATTTTTGCTGGTGGAGAGGAGTATGAAGTCAGGGAGCAGACAAGCAGATTTATAGTGCATCTTGGCATGAGGACATGTCATTGCAGAGCATGGCAGATTTCAGGGGTCCCATGTAGACATGCTGCCACTGCAATCTCATACAGCAGGTTGAATTTAGAGAAATTCTGTGATGAATTCTACACCAACAGAATGTACATGAAGGCACATAATGGTATGATCCACCCCATTCCTGATCAATCAATGTGGGATCCCATGGTGAATGAGATTATTGAGGCTCCTAAACGAAAAAGATTGCCTGGCAGGCCTCCAAAGGCTAGAAAAAGGGATGAATTTGAGCCTCCAGCTGGTACAAGTTTGGTAAGAAGGTCTCTAACATTGTGTTGCAAAAAATGTGGAGTAAGTGGACATAATAAAAGATCATGCAAGGAAGGGACTGTTCAACAGGTTCAATTTGTACTTTGAATATTTCACTTTTATTTTAATTTTATATCATTATAGTGTTTAAATTTGAAAACCATATTTTTTTTTCAGAAAACAACAGAGGCCAGTTCACAACAGATGCCTGCTTCCAATGTCTCACAATCTCACCCTGGGACTGCTCAAGAGGTTCAATTTGTACTTTTAATATTTAACTTTTATTTTTATTTTAAAACTGTATAGTGTTTAAATTTGAAGACAATTTTTTTTTCTTCAGAAAACAACAGAGGCCAGTTCACAACAGATGCCTGCTTCCAATGTCAATTCACAATCTCACCCTCCAGCTGCTACCAATGTGAGTTCATTTGGAAGCATGAGCCAACCAATAGGAAATGCCAGAGGACAAACCAATGTGAGTTCAGAAACTCATATTTATTTGATTATTTAAAAATGTGTTATTTGATTATTTAAGAATGACAGTATATATCTTATATTATTTAGGTCAATCCAATGAACAAGTTGCCAATCAAGAGGGGAAGGGGCAAACCAATGAACCAGGGTGTTGATGGTTGTTGCTAGAAGTTCTTTTTTTTTTTTTTTTGGGTTTTTGGATATGGCAATCTTTTTGGTGATGATACAATTATTTTGGGGTGACGATAGACAGTTATTTTAGTATTTTTTGGTACATTTTGGCTAACATGGGGTATAGGTCACAAAATTCTTTTTGGACATTGGCCATACCATGTGGTATGGAAAGGGGTATACGCTAACAAGTAGAAAGTGCATATATTTTTGTCACTTTGCAGTGCAGACTTGTAATCGCCAGTAGTGTGTTTTTTGGACATGTAATGCTCCCTTTTTTTGTAATTGTCATTTAATGGTCACTTTTTTTTTAGTGACATTATTTCATGTAATGGTCACTTTTTTGTAGTGACATTATTTGACAATGTTATTGTAATGACGTTATCAGTTCAGTTTAATGTTAATGCAATTATCTAGTTTGTTCATTATCATTGCAAACACATATCCAAAACAGATTGCAAACACAGATTCAAAACTGATTGCAAACACAGGTTCAGGTTTAAAACATAATACATAGTCTTCAGCAAGCAAATACATCAAGCTTGCATGTACAACTTACTTTAGTAAACAAATTACACACAATAGAAATGAAAATACACTCAACAAAAGGATTGCAGCAACAAGAAGCTTCACAAAGCCATTATTTCCTTCAAGCACCTTTACACTACTAGCTACTCCCACATGAGCAGCTTTCAGATCCTCAATATCCTGCTCCAATTTTCTAACTTTCACTTTCAGTTCATCCAATGCTTCCTGGCTTGGTTTGGCTGCACTCCAAAATGGTTTAGGGTAGCACCAATCCCAAAAGTTGCATGGATTATTTGGTTTCGGACACACGTAGTATAATTTTCCCCGGTTCTTCTCATTTTCTGTAACCCTTATATCAGCTTTGGGTCTACAGTAACAACTCTTATTGTAAAACCTTAAATCAATCCACTCATTACCAGTTGTGTTAACAGAATTCACCTGGAAAGAATTTAAATAAAATATATATAAAAACCCTAATTCTAACAAAATTAAATAATATATATATAAATGATAATTAAGCCCCCAAATTTCATTTTACAAAATTCTAACAAACCCTAATTCTAACATTGAAATCACATGTTGTACTTAAATAACTCACTTCAAACAAATTTAAATAATATATATATAAATGTTAATTAAGCCCCTAAATTTCATTTTACAAAATTCTAACAAACCCTAATTCTAATATTGAAATCACATACTGTACTTAAATAACTCACTTCAAACAAATTTAAATAATATATATATAAATGTTAATTAAGCCCCTAAATTTCATTTTACAAAATTCTAATAAACCCTAATTCTAACATTGAAATCACATACTGTACTTAAATAACTCACTTTAAACAAATTTAATGTTAATTTCTCAAAACTCAAAACTGAAATTGAAGTTTTAGCTTACTGATGTTGAAGACATGGATAAAGTAGGTTGTGAGGAAGAAATGCTTCAATGGAATGAGCCGAATCAAGGAACCAAGGAGCAAGGAACCAAGGAACTTCAATGGAGGAAATACTTCTGTGCTGGGTCGAAGCAAGGAACCAAGGAGCTCCACCTGCAAAACAGAACTGAAATGCTTGAAGTGGGTTTGTATATAAATGTTAATATATGTGTGTGAGGGTAGTTTGGTCCAAATACTTATAAAGATTGGGGGTATATTAGACCTTTCACTTATTTTATGTTGGTCAAATGTGTCTTTACACACATGTAAGGGTAATTTGATAATTTCACATCTCAAATTGGGTTTGACTAGGTTTGACCTCGCCGGAGATTGGACAGAGGGGGTGAAAGTGAAACAAATAAGGGGTGAAACTGTAATTAGCAAAAATCGAGGGGGTGCGGGTGTTATTTACACTATCAACAGGGGGTGAAACTGTTATTTACCCATATATATATACATAACATATTTCAAAACTGAGTGAAAACAGTGTAGCTAGTCTCACTCATCATTTGTGAGAACTCTTCAGAATGAGTTTGGCTTAGACATGAGACATTTAGTTCATGTCCCAATTCCTACATCCACATGGGAGAAGCAACAAATACTTGGTTCAAATTAA
This sequence comes from Cornus suecica, assembly GCA_963922005.1. NCBI lineage: Eukaryota > Viridiplantae > Streptophyta > Magnoliopsida > Cornales > Cornaceae > Cornus > Cornus suecica. Next base: position 4,580,549 of record OY998244.1, on the reverse strand, counting down.
CAAAAAGAGGATCCCAGAAAGCTGCAGTTCTCCAAAAAAATCATAGCAAATTGTGTTATGTGCATGAAGCAAAATATGCAGCCTCTCAAAATCATATATTCAAAATTATTAAAAAGCAAATTAGTAGAGAATACTGTGGCCTGAATATCAAAATAAGTAGCAACAATTCTGCTTACCAAAAAGGAGGTTCGAGTATAGAAGACAATACCCTAGCCACACCTACCGACCACAGGTATTAAAACAAGTGGTAACACATTCGCTATTACAGAGTTTATCGTTCTGCTACCTGTCATACATCATAACACAGGCGTCGTGTTCAAACTATAATTACTAGGTCTCATTCGGGTTTGACAGGAGCATTTGCAAGGTCTTGAATCTCCTTCTTGCTCTTAATCAAACACTTTCTATTGGTACCGGGATCAACTTTATCCAAGTCATCAGCAATGCCCATGTAACCGTACAACACGAGATCCTCCATGGTGTGTGCCTGCTTTTCTTCACCACCCCCATTGCTACTTTTGCCCTTACTGGAAGCTATTTTCTCCAAATCCGTTCTTCCACGTCTCTTCTCGGCAAAATAATTATGAAGCCTCTCTGCATCTTGCAGACCAGAAAACGTGCCCACGAACTTCACCACTAGAGTACTATGGTTTGCAGGCTTCCCAAGGCAAATCTTGATTTTCCCCCCACCAAAACCTTTACCTACCATCGTGGGAAGAAAGGGAAATTTTAAAATACATTAGCACCGCAAAGAAAACTTGTCAGATATGATACTTTAATTGTTCGTAATTTTCAACTGTTTTCCAGGTTAGAACAAATAATTACAATTCTACATAAAAAATAGATCAACTGCTATTATTCCAGAATAGAGGTATTTCTAAGATCAGTATAAACTGACAGAATTGCTGTTTCAGACAGCCATAATTTACTTTTAAACCAATCATAGATATTATATGTACTCACCTCTAAGAAAATCCCCAAGGGCTTCTATACTTATGACTTTCCGCCCTTTAGGATCATTGTCCGAAATAGAGCTGTTATGAATGACAATAACCGGAGGCCACATTATAAGGTCCTCTCTCTGAGCTACAATTTCATCACGAGAAATGGCCTCTGGAGCCCATGTAACAACGTCAGGGGAAACCGAACTGTTCCACCCCATCAGAACACAAAGTGCTTTCTGAAGACCCAAGTGCTGCGCTCTCAACCCAACCTTGGGCGACATATAGGCATGTGTTACCAGGCGTTGAGTGTCCATGAACTCTTTTGATAGGCTGAAAGAACATTATTATGAGCAAATGCAAGAAAAGAATATTAGTTCCAACAAAGAATTAAGGAGCCGAAGGAAGAAACATCAATTTCAAACTACTAACATGCAAACCATAAAATTGGCATATGGAGTTTACATTTAGCAAAGCATGGAGATCGATCTGGTTCATGTCAAGTCCCAAAAGGTCCCTCCAGCTATAGTGAACCATTATGAAAAAAAATAATCAGGAAGATTCACAGCTATTTTACATGGACATGAATATACATGTCAGCAGCACATGTCTAACATTCATGAAATCCTTGTAGACACAACTCACAAGGACAAGGCTGAAAATGAAGACATCATGTTTACTTATAATCAATAAACCCTCAGTATACCCTCTTTCATCCATTGAGATTCCTTGTAAAAGCCTACTTTACACTGCCAAATCCATTAACCTCCGATATACGCTAATTCACCTTCTACTTCCCAGCAGAGAGAGATTTTTGCCAAACAAAAATCATTCTTCATGCACAAATTCCAAGGTGTAATGAATAAGCATGTTAAATACTGACCTAATATTGCAAATTTGGAGGTACAAGATGAGAAACATATTTTAACTAACATTTCGAGAAGCTGTTTCAAATCAGGGCTGCTCTGCTTACTAGGTAAATCGTATCTTCAGATCCAAGGTCTGAAGATTCTCCTTAGAAAACTCCCATATGCAGCCTTGATCTCAAAGGTAGACCTGTTCAAGCCATGGCTTGCCTGTTCAAGCCATGGCTTGCCTATTCAAGCTGTTTAAGATCTAATCAAACTTCGGAAGTCCATAATGTTTTTTTGACTAGAAGTCCTGAAGATAAAAGTGATATGCTGAACAGACAATAAATTGATTTCATAGATTAACTCAAGCACCTTGAATAACTCTCTTCAATTAAAGAATCATAAATCCATGTACAAACTCCAAACAAGTGGCTGCGGAATTCATGTCATCTCCTAAGTACCTGATGTAATGGGGACTTCAATCAGCCCATTCTCCACATAAAACTTACTAGGCTCCAGTTCAGCTGACAGCGATGGAGTTTTCAACTTCCACGTATGTTATGATATTGTAGCCTTGGTCTAAAGGTCGTCCTGAAAAGGGGCAACTACTCAATGTGGTTCCGTTGAACCAAGGATGGTGAGCTGAACTAATCTCTGTTCATTATTTAACAATATAGCTGCACTAATGCTCAAACTTTCTCATGCTTGATCCAAAGTTCTTCCTACATAGACAAATAAATATCATGTCCTTATCCAGATGTAGCTAATCTAAAGCTAACTCTAATCACCCACTTACAGTACAAGACCTTCATGTTTTTCAGGAATTTAATATTAAGTGGGGCTCCATCCTAGCCCCCTTAGAAAGAACACCCCTGATGGATTTGCAACTATCTTACATTCTGATAACCCTGCTCAAAGCATTAAAGGAGTAAGAGAATCTTAGCAACCCTTCATTCCTTTAACACTGAACACTTACTTGAACATATTCAATTTCTTTTTGCAACATAGGGGGATACTCAATTATCCAGCAGGACCAAAAAAACATTACATAACCTCAGGAATACCTGTCATACCACCTGAGCTTCAAAAAGTACATCGCATTGCAGAGGCTGAACATAATACAGACCTACTCTGTGGCCTTATTTGCCCAAATATGGCTGCTTTATTCATATATGCGTGGTAATGTTCGACAGCCCACGCATTTTACCAGTGCACCAAGCATTGGCACTTGACCACAATATATATATATAACACGCACATCTATGTATGTAAATCAAAACCATAACCCAGACCCTCTTTATAAATGCAGGCCAGCACTTGATTACTATTGTACAATGGCTTTATGACCCCTATAAATTTTTATATTCAAATCTCAAAATGGTTCCATCATGGGCAGGCATCGTTTTATTTTCTATTATTATCTCATATACTCGTGCTCAGTGTTACCAAAGGAGTTAGGCGAGTGAAGTGAGGCGCACAATTAAAAATTTAACACAAATGTATCACATTTAAATAAATATACAAGTTCTAATAAAACATGATATAAAAGACATTAAAACTGATAAAAAAAAGATGCAAGATCATAGCTTAATTAAGCTTTTAATCATATTCGGTGTCTTTTAATCATTAAGCTTATATCATAATATCTTTATTTTATATTGTAACTAATATATTATAAAGAGAGAAAATCTTTTTGGGCCCACTAATTTACATATACAAGTTAACCTATACAAAATAACCTTTATTATTCATTGTTATACCGCTGTAAATTTAAATGGGCCCCCACAAATTAAATTCTATCCTTTTAAAAGTCAACAAACCCTTTGTATTCTCTAGGTATAGCGGTAAATCTTCATAGAGATAACAAATTACAACAGTGATTGCGCCTCGCAAGAGGCGAGGCGCTATTTTTGAGCCTCTATGCGCCTCGCGCCTAGGTGCGCCTTTGATAACACTGCTCGTGCTCAAAAGGCAGCAATTAAGAGCATCGTTATAATTCAATATATGCCAAGCAGAGAATGGATATTAAACTGAGAAGTAGGAACAAACACCTCATCCCTTTATGGATCCTCTACGCTTCATGGCATGATCTGTGTTAATAGTGTCCAAGATCTCATTTGCAGATTCCTCAGAGCAGCACCAAATTTTAATTAAAAAGCAGCACCTTCAGACCAAACTCCGAGTTATCATTGTACAAATAAAGATTATAACAAACTCCCAAACTGCTTAATTTGCTTCAACTAAAATAGATGTAATTCCTCTATTCACAAAGGCACCTCTAATCAATTGGGGGTTGCTATTTACATTAAGCAAGCAGATAAAAGCCAAAGCTATAAAAACAGTCCAATATTTGAAGGAGCCAACTGAATATGCTTTTGAGAAACCATATTTGCTAACAATATTAACTCCAGAAATTATTATTATACCCAATCCATCTCCAAAATTGGTCAAAAAATCAAATACTAGAAAATTTGTACAACTGGTTTGATGAGAGGAATAAGGAATTGAAGGAATGGAGGAATGCCTTGCCCTAGTTTTGGTAGACAAGATAGAGAATAAAAAGATAGGAGGGAAGTCCCTCCCATTCAGCCTACCATATCCTTTCCTCCTGATTGAAAGAAAAGTAGAGAATGTGTGTTGAAGTATGAATTAAGGTGGGATTGCACAAACAAGCTACGCCCATAACTCATATCGCCCAGCAACGGCATTACACTAGGGATCCCTGATATATTTGTTAAGGAAAATCAAAGAGAACGAATGGAGAGAAAAGAAAGATCATGGAAAAGGGAGGAGACAAGAAATAAAGAATGAATTACATTTGCTCTCTCCCCTGTACAAAAAACCGTTCTGGACTTCCACCTTCATATATATATATATATATATATATATATATATATATACTGCAGTTGCATATCACGCAACTCAGACCCCCACACACAAAAAATACATATATATAAGCACACGGGTCTGCAGATATACAAATTTATATAATAAATAAATTTATGCATCTAGATACATGCGGTAATGGCTCCTTACTTTCTGTAACATATATTTTTCCTTTCTCCCACCTTCCCTTTTGGTCCACTTTTCCGGCCCCCTCCCCCTGCCTACACCAAAAGGAAAGAAAAGGCTTCTTTAAAAAGGTCATAATCATCAAAACAATCAAGGTCCTCTTACCCTTTTTATCATATCATTCCTACTCAACCAACCCAAATGCAAGAAAGGCTCCTTCAATTCCCCAAGGATATCTCTTTCATCCTTCCTACCTTATCTTTTATTTCCAATTTCCAACCTTCAAACTAAATGGATCACTCTTTATTCATAAAGTCACATATAACTAAAAAAAGGTGCTATTAGGGTATCTAATAAAAGGAACTACATTAATGCTGGTAGGGTACTTAATAAAACAGACTAATTGGGACTGCAAGTGCCATCCTATCATATATAAAGGAGATCCAATTCAACATTGGCCTTGCGAAAAGGGCACTTGTAACCTCATCTTTGGGCATCTGAATCACCAAAATTTCTCAGCTTTACTAAAATCAATAATCCTAAACCTGCGGCTTCCTCACTAACCAGGAACCCTTTTTTTTCCCCAATTCTTCTCAACTGCCCTTTGAAGTCGAATAATTTCCTAAATAAATAAATCTAACAACGTTAGCAAGTATTCACATGATTGCAGCAAGTAATAAAAAGATCACGGTACTTTGCTACCAGCAAATTGAAACAAGTGCTTCCCTTTTAAGAAGAATATCGTGAAAAAGAAGACAGACCTTCTGCCACACACCACGCAGAACAAGCTACCAGCTCTTCCTTGCTCCTTGTATTTTTTTCGAATAGCTTGGTTCTCATTCAACTTTTTGGTGAATGATAAGAAGGCCTTATGTACCAATTGATTGAACTCCTCAGAATCTTCAGGCGGCTCAGACTTTGCAGAATTCATCCAATCTTCTGCTTTGTCGACTTTATTTGCATGTACATTCACGTGATTATCATCCACTTCATTACCATCTCTACTTCGTATCCAAACATTGTGTTGTTTGGGAAAAACATGCCTTCGGGTAGAATGATGCGATTTATGCCAGCTTGAAGGACCAGCTCTTGGAGGATCCTTTATATATCTGCCACCAGGTTTATAATGTTTGGTAGAATGCTCTCGCACTCGATCATGAGATAACAACCATTCATCAGATTCAGAAACTCTGCGACGATCAACCCTATTAAGTGACCTCTCCACTCTCCTATATGAGCCGTCGCCATAGCCCACACTTTTTGATGAAAATGAAGCACTCACATCTTCAGCCATGTAATCCTCATCTCTGTCGTGTTTTTCTTGCATTCTGCTAGAACTGTTCCAGTTACTTGGCATAATATCTCTAGTATTATGCCTATTCATTTCTTCATCCATACTGTACTTACTCTTGCGCACCTTATCAGATGGGTCATATGGTGTAAACTCGTCTGCATTCATTTTGCGAATTCTTTCAGCATGTCCATACATCTCAAAATCATATTCAAGCCCACTCCTCATACTTTCTTTTTGAGATGCTGGACCTGCATCACTTCGAAAACCATAATCTAATCTCAAATGTGATTTTTTATTGTCCAGTGATACATCAAAATTTGGCATTTTTTCTTCGTTTAACATTCTCCTTCCAAACTCATCATAAGAAGTTCCAGAATCTACATACTCCCCTCCTTTCTTTAATGCACTGTTCATACCAAGGAAGTCAGGAACCGTTTGCTTTTGCATGGAAGATTGGTCCCATAAAATACCATCTCTCATATTTCTGTGAGAATATTCAGTATTATCAACATGTTCTGCCACAGAGTCCATCCTGCTTGGTCTTAACAAGTCTCTATGCTGATATTCTACTGGCTCACGGAAAGCCATCCTTCTGTATAACTCATCAGAAGGATATGCACCGTCATCACTAGGATATCCACGGTCATCAGTCTCTCTTCTCCCTGATTTAGGATATAGATAATCCAATTGCTCGGCCCTCGACTTGGGGGGACTAAATGTGTCATGCCTATAGAATGTCGCATCCTTCTGTCCAGCTTCCTGGTCTCTCACAGAACGAAAAACTGATCTTTCGCCATACCCACTATAGCCCAAAGGTTCAGTTAATTTTGCAGAGCTCCTTTGATATTCATCAGTGAAGTTACCTCTTGAAACTCCAGAAGAAGTGTTACCAAAATCCTTGAACTGTGAGGCGGCCATAAAATCCTTAGATTGAGATTCTGGCACTGTGGGATAAGTCACATCCCTCGAATGAAACACAAGTTTTTCTCCTTTTCCATATGATTCCATAACTGATGTCTCATCTGGCAGTGATGGGTCCTTATACCGAACCTTTTCATCCATGAAAGAACCTAAATCCAAATGAGCTGATGAAGATGTGAAATTCCCACCACCTTCAACATACTTTGATGTGGTTCGAAAATCCGATATCAACCTAAACGATTCCCGTGCTGTTCTCTCTTCCAGAAGCATAGACTTCTGACTCAACATTCCATGCCTACCAGCATCCAAGAATCTACCACCATCAACATCCTTCTCTCTCATGACTCTAGAAGTACTATACTCATACCCATACTCCTTTTGACCTCTGTTCACCTCAGCATTCGTGTCCGTAAAATCAACAAAATCATAGATACACTGTGATTCGACTGGACGCAAACCCCTATTCGATATCCCCTCATCATAATGAGGCCTATTATGCAGTTGCCCAAACGGGGGCGACCTCGACCTCATCCTATCAGCTCTACCACCATCCAAATCCCAACCATAACTCCTCCTCCCTTGTGAACTGCTCCTCCTGTCCCCATCAAACCCTCGCCGCATACCCTCCTGATTCCGAGGGCTCAAACTCCTCCTCGGCCGCGGAGACCGCTCCAGCGCCTCACGGCAAGGCATTGCATAGGGGTCAGGACCCAATTCAATCCGTCGGTCCCTTAACTTCCCAACCGAAGATTGGACCCCAAAATCATCACTACGCCTTCTCGATTGCATAATTTATTCACCCAATCAAACTACAAAATCCTCCAGATCAAATTTTACCCAAACGAGTTTGATAAACCACTTAGGGTTTTACAGATACTAGATATATCCACAAAATCGATCGAAACCCGTAACCCTAGAACGAAGAACGACCCAGAACACAAACCCTAATTCTAGAAAAACCCATTTTAATAAAAATTAAATACCGACCACGAAATAGACTGGAAAAGGGATCTTCATAGTAAAATAGATATAATTTACAAGGGAAATTTTGGAGATTTTCGAACCTTTTGTAGCAAGTTGAGGGAACCCATATTACGACTGTGTTTTGGCATCACTCCCTCGGCGATCAACTTGTTTATATTTGTGTGTATGTGTGTGTGTATATGTGTGTGAATTTTGATGCGTTCTGTTGATACGTGAAAAATTTGGTTCTTCGGAAACGGTTTTGAGTACAAAAATAAAAGGTAGTGGCTGGCCTATTCATATACTCATGATCTCACGCGATGAGGATTTGGGTTCTCTCATTATCTCACGTGATGTTATTTTCATATTTTCATTAATAATTACAGTTACCCCCTCTCAATATTTGTCAAATTACATCTATACTCCCTATCTTTTGAATAATTACAATATCGTCCCTGTTAAGTGATGACACCATATCCGGATGCCGAGAATATGAAATTACCCTTATACCCCATATATTTTTATTAAATATTTTCACAAATAAGTAATGGTATTAGAATCATCTCACCACTAAAAAATTAATGATTTAGACTTTGATAGCCTTTGACCATGCTGGAAGGAGGAGGTAATAGTAATTATCTAAACTAAAGGGGTATGAATGTAATTTAACAAATTTTGAAGTAGAGTAATTATATTTATCTCTTTTCAAAAATACTTTCACGTTTTACTTAAAGAAATTTACGGTAATTATTGTTGATCCTTTTTATGGCACGCTAAGATCTTGTTTAGATTGATTTTTCAAATATTATTTTTAATTTTTTAAAGTGAAAAACGATTCTAAATCATATTTGAGAAAATTTTAAGAAGAGTTTTTTTATTATAGAAACGAGCATTTTGAAGAAGTTAATAAATACTAGTTATGTAAAAATTACTCATTTTCTTTTTCTTTCGAGTAAAAGAAGTAGTTAAAGTGTATTGAGCTTCTATTTTTTTTTTTGCTGCTTCCCAAAACTATATTGAAAGATATTAATTCAGTTTTGAGGATATTCTTGTGGGCTGGGACAAAACTAGCTAAAGGGGGAAATAAATAGCATGAAAAGATGTCTATTGTCCTCAAAGAGAAGGGGGTTTGGGTATTAAAGAGGTAGAGGGCAATGGAATACTATTGCTATGGGTAAATTGCTTTGGAAGGTTATTCAACATGACTCTCATCAGTCCTTATGGAGTATGTAGACATGGTGGTTTGGGCTTCTACAAATAAGGGATTTACTATTAGAAATGCATGAGAATGGATAAGAATTAAGCAAGATGAGGTGAACTGGTTTGGTTTACTCATGCAGCTCCTAAACATTTTTTTCTTTTATGGATGGTAATTCTCAATAAAATAAGGACCAAAAGCTTCCTATTAAGAATAGGAATGGTGGATCATGCAAATTGCAGTTTTGGCCAAGTTAGTATCGAAGACAAGGAACACTTGTTCTTCCATTGTGGCTTCATAAAAAGGTTGTGGAAGAAGATTAAAAGCTTGTGTATTATTACATGGCCTGAAGGGGATTGGTCAGAAGTTCTTCATTGGTGTGTTACATTCCTAAAAAGTAAAAATCTTAAAATTCTTATCAATAAAATTGTCTTTTCTGCCACTGTGTATGATATATGGGCTGAGAGGAATAAGAGTATTTGATAATGAGTTTAAAACCACTGAAGAATTGGAAAGCAAATTTAGGAGTGTAGTAAGATGGAATCTGTCATATCTGCATTCTTTTCCCAAAAAAGAAGAAAATGTTAGATTGTAGGATATATGGTATTTGCTTGATTCATTATTCTTACCATAAAGTGCCTTGTAATGGTTTGTGTAATGCTTACTGGAATCATAGTGTGGTTAGATGGATACTGTTATTCTACTTTTCAAAAATAGATAATGTGGACTGTCAGGATGGTGAAGTGATTTGCATTTCTTGCTCATTAATTATGTGGAGGTGCATGAATTATAAAATGGGAATTGATTTTGGAATGGAATGTGTGCTTATTTGGCTTGTGATTTATAATGATGCAGTGATGCTTAATTGCTCCAGTAAGGGGGAGACAATTGAAGAAGTAAGTAGGTCTGGGGGCTATATGGGCAATGATGCTTATCAAGTAATTTACTGCTCTCAGATGCAAGTAGATTTGTATTAGGACTGTAATTCCTGGTGAAATTACATAGGATATGGTAAACTAAGCCCCCGGGGGGTGAATATGTTTTTTATGAATTAATTGACAAATTAAAAATTAATTACGCAGTAGTCAATTTTAATTCAATTCATTAACACGATAATCCACGCAATAAAAAAATATAAGTGCAGAAGAAAAAAAAGCAGAGACGACACATATATTTTTACGTAAAAAACCTTGAAAAACGCTCCAGGTAAAAATCACGGATACATTCTGGTATCGATGCACTATGAATCAAAGAATTTTACAGACTCTATGAAGTTAGGACTTACAGTAACTCTGATTTGCGGTTTATCACTCAACGTCTGAAAGTTTTGATTCACTCGCGTTACCACAAAGCTTCTTGCTCCGATTTCCGTACTCTGACGGCTCCGTTTCTCAACGGATCAAAGAACCACGAAGTTTCTTGCTTCGATCTCCGTACTCTAACAGCTCCATTTCTCAACGGATCGATGCAACCACGTTGCACAAGGTAGTGTGATGATTTTTCAGCAACAGACCATTCAATTGTCCATAAAGATATCACGTGTTGAAGCACAATTGAATAATTTTCAAAAATCAAAGAGAATCTTGACATTAGATGATCAAGCAATCTCTTTCTTTCACTCTCTGCAAATAAATCTGATATATAGAAGACCCACAAGCCACAATCTCAAAACCACCACTTTTCTCTTGAGTTTAATCCATATATATAGAAAGATAAGAGTCTCCAATTAGGGTTAGGATTTATTTTCCTCCAAGTCTTTGACTTTTGATCATAAAGTCCTCAGAATATTGTCCAATATACCAATATTAACCTTTAGACACGTCCTAAAGTGATTAGGAGTCTTTTAACGCTTCAAAAAAAGTTGTTTTTAACAACTGAAGTCGGCTGGTTCGAGATCTCGAAAATTTGTTCGAGATCTTGGGAGACTTCATAGTACAAAAATTTCAAGTTATCTTATAAGGGCTATTGGGGGTCAATGGCGAGCGAAATTCTCTGGATGTTTTCACACTTCTATGCTAGTTGTGCTAGTGGTAGCCACTTTCCCGAGATCTCGGGAATTTTTACAAGATCTTGAACTAAACCTTGTAGTACAAAATTCCACACTTTGATTTTCTTGTTCTTTCTTCGCACTGCTGCTTCCACTCATCTCCACTTCACTTCTCTTGTATGTTTTAGCTTTTTTACACTTGGTTCTTGATTGGAGAGGCTTTTAGATGTCACTTCAATGTCTTCATTTGATCTGTCAACTTGATTAACCCGACACACACTCAACAACACTGATTGTCACTCAGCATAGTTATTGATCAGAACATGCCATTACACACAAAAGTTATTACACCTGGAGTGTTCATTGGGGTTTATATGAAATGTATATGAATAATACATAGGTTACCAATAAAGCTGGTTTGGGAATGATAGTAGATTCTGAATGGGCTTTAGCTGTGATGTTGGGGAAAAAAGTACAAATGTACATATGCTTAAAGACATTAATCCATTTAAGGTTTGTTTCTTATCTCTTTGGTGGTTATTTGAGTTTCATATATGTATTGCTCCTTGGGGTATGCCTTAAGTTATGTGTATGACTTTTTAACCTTTTGTTATTGATATAAAATTATCTTACCTTTCAAAAAAAAAAACAGTAGTTAAAACTCTACCAAACAAAGCATAAGTTTAATATACAAAAGAGGACAATTGATATTCAAAACGTTTGTGGGAGCAACACCGTCAGCCTTATCATTATATTATGTATGGAATTCAATAATTATATTATAAGACGACGAAGTATCATTAGTTTAAATTATAATATAAAATTTATGATAACTTAGATTAATAGATGTTTAGTTTTAGACAATTATCATACTTAATATAGTTATAATTATAATTATATTTAGAAGAAAACTGGAGAGGGAATTTTTTTTTTTCTAGAGAATTCAAATTCCAATTACACATAGATAAATCTTTTTATATCTATTATAAAGCGTATGCTCAACATGATTGGTGTCACAAGGGTCAATTTTTCACCTCTAAATTTTGCCCTATGATGAGCACACCAAGTCAGCCAATTCTCACCAACACTTAAAAATTATACAGCATACAAGCAATAAAGGACACATAGATTTACAGAGGTTCACACCTCTAACCTTTTTCACTATATTCTCAAATAGTATACAAATGATCACCTATTCTCTGCAATGGAGTTACAAGCCAAACACTCCCTCTATCCCCATATACAGAACCCCCTTAGGGCATATATAGACTAACATACAAAATTTCCTATACAAATTCCCTCATAGGATCTAGGAGATAACCCCTCTCATAGGTGTGCTGGCATAGCCAACCTTGTGCCATATAGGCCAATGAAGTTACAACTGATGTCTTGTCAACAAACTGCTTCAACTGTCCTTATATCATTGGAATTGTCATGTCACATATGCCTTCCTTGTCTGAATGCACTCCAGCACACCACCAAGTTATGTAAAACATATGCCTTGGTGCATTCCCAGCTTGCCTGCATTGTTGCCTTCTTACCATGCACAAGTGTCACCAAGTTGGGCATGCTCTAAGCTACGCCCATGCCATGGCATGCATTGCACCATGCCATACCATCACCAAGTTGTGAATTGCGTTACGCCTTGCATTCCGAAATCAGCTATCAAAGATGTCACGACCTTGTCAAAGATAACTTAACATTGCCAAGACTTAATGTGTGCATGGCTTGGCACATTGCATGTACACTAGCACATGCCAAGTCAAGGCAATTCTTGCCCAAGGGCAAGTTAGCACAATTGTGAGCATGCACGCAAGGCTGGCCAAACCATGCGCACTCACAAGTGCTCACAATGTCATCAGCACCGCATCACCGTCACGAACCCGTGTCGTCAACTGAAGTGTTGTCAAACCATGCCTAAGCATGTCATTAAGCTTCCCCACACATACCCTAGCAAAGGCTTTTTAAGGCCTTGCTAGATTTGTTGGATGCCCACGGGAGTTAGGGACATACCTCTCAATCCTTATATATGCAAAATATACAAACACCCCTCTGACCAAAATAGATATGAACCATGCTTGAGGAGTCATAATGAATTTAATTAATAAATCCCAATAATACTTCTGAACCTCCTTTTGTAGATCTATACCATTTGCTACAAGGGTGTCTCTTGTCTTTTCTCCATTGCACATGAGTGATGCATGCCTTGGGGCCTTTGCCCATGTCACAAAGGCAAATTCCCCACCCCCAAGTCTTCCAGAGACTAACACTTGGGTGTAGTTTTTTCAAGAGATTGATTGACCAAATTTTATATAACAATAATTTTATTTATTTTTGTGTGTTTAAAAGATCAATAGAGAAAATGTACGATTTTTTTTAAAAAAATAGGAACTTTCAAGAATGTTTTTTTGTTAATAATTTTTTTCCCATGATGTTCAAACTATAAATTGGTGATTTTTAATATTATTTTTAATATTTCAAACTAAAACAAAATATGCGAGCAAAAATTTGTTTCCAAAATACATTGGCTGTATTATTTTCTTGCCAACCTTTTAAGGCAAGCAGTATAGCAAAAAAAAGGCAAGCAGTATAACAAAAAAAAATGGTGCCACACCAACATATTTCAATGAAGCAACATTGGAACTAGCATTTAGCGCCATTTGTGGACCAAGTTTGTTACAGCAACCCACAGTATTGATTGGGAGTTCAAGTCCTAGTTATGGACACAATTGCTAGGTCATTAGAAAATTAGTAACAATCCCTTGTATTGATTGTCATCGTAAAAATAGTTTTAAAATAAAATATTAAATGAGTACTGAGATTACGTAACAGTATAGTATCGAAATAATAAATAATGTATTGAACGATGCATGAACAATTAATACCTATATATATGTATGTATGTATATATAATAGCACAATGCAACTTAATTTCATTAGCACATATAAAGGATATCAATAGGGCTTTTATGCATGAAAAATAGAAAGCAGTAGATATCACTCTTGGAATGTGTATTTTCTCTTGCTTTTCATGGAATGTTTTACAAAAGAAGCAAAACTGCCAAAAGAGATCGGGAGAGAGAGAGAGTGAGTTGTAAAGCAAAAGCAAAAGTATGACATATATGAAGGACAGAGAATACAAAAGAATATATATACTGTATATATATATATATATATATATATATATATATATATATATATATATAATGGTTAAGTTAGTGGAAGAAGAGATGCAAATGTATAATAAGCAAAGTTGTGAGCATCAATTGATATATAGCTTGTAAAAAATGCAGAACCAGGGAAGCATTGGGAACAGTGGGAGGCTGTCGATGGACGCTACCGATGAGGAGCTATCAAGACTGGCCATCTCTTCATTTCAGGCTAGAGAAGAAGAGATAGAGAGGAAGAAAATGGAGGTGAAAGAGAAGGTTGAGTTTCACCTGGGTCGAGCTGAGGAAGAAACTAGGCGTTTGGCTCAAATTTGGGAAGTAAGTTCAATTTTTATATTAGTGTGTGTGTATATATATATATATATTGTATAAGGAAATAATGATGACAAGGGCCAACAACAAAACCATTCAAATCTAGACTCCAATTCTGTTCAATGTCGGGTACACAAGTGATAGTGCACCAATTTTGCGAACCATGTTCGTGGTATTGTCTATTTTGTAACTCGTACTGTCTATTTTGTAATGCTTTTGAAGATATTAGATATTCATTTAACACAAATATTATTCGAATCCGATACATTGATCCTGTAATGGTAAACCATATGTGCAACATAGTCTATTTTTGTCAATTGGAGCTCAACCGTTTTTATAGACAGAATTCTCTTATGCAGGGAGATATATGATTCATCTAAAGGAAAAATGACACAATTGTAAACTTCACTACAATTTGTCATATGCTTTGATGTGCATGTTGTATGTTTTATTTTTACCCCTTTTTATTCATGGTGTTTTGAAGTTTCCTTTTATTTCCAAATACGTCATAGGAAATTAGGGTTCTACTATTAATTGAAATAGTTAGCTAGCGCTAAAAAAATTGTTGATAAATAATATATGGACAATATTTAGGTTTTGTCCCATGAGGACCAAGTTCATCCTCCCCGATTATGTGATCAAATATAAGTTGGACGCGTGATCGAAATCTTTTTCAAAAGGAAGTTGGATATAAAATTCATAAATACACAAATCAATGTCAATTTCTTTTGAAAAAGATTTTGGCTACGTGTGTAACTTGTATTGGACAACATCAAGAACGAACTTGGTCCTCATGGAACAGGAGATAAATATTGTCTATAATATATTTTTAATTTAATTGCCCCTACCGAATAAGTTCCTTATTAATGTAGTTAGAAAGTGGTTATAATTTTAATATTTATCTATATATAAATGTATATAAACTTAGTAATCACATCTGAATGTGATCGGTGTGTACGAATTTTGTTGCTCAAGTTTGATTCACATTTAGCAATTTAATACAATCTATATAAGTAAAATGTTTTTAATTATAACTTTATTACTATATATTTTACCATCCATTAGGAGTTGGAAATGATGGCAGACCCCACGAGGAAGGAAGTGGCGATAGTACGCAAGAAGATAGACATGGCTAACCGAGAGTTGAAATCCCTTGGACAGAGCTGCCAGAAAAAGGTACTACTAGCTATTTGTATTTATATATTGTTAATAATTATATTCTTAATTAATAATATTTATGGGTTATATAATGTATTCTATGTGAACCGAACGTGACCAAATATAATTCGACACAACTTTTTATTGTTACATCCACTTCATGTGTACATAATTGATTTTTTGTTACATTCACTTTCTGTATACATAATTCGATACACACATATATATATATACATATGTAATGAAGTTTTAGGAATTGAGTCACTAATTTGTTTGTCATTTGTACCAGGAGAAAGAATATAAAGAAGCTCTGGAGGCTTTTCAGGAAAAGAACAGCGAAAAAGCCCAACTAACTACCACATTGCTGGAGGTAATTAAATCTCAGTTTTATGTAAATTTTATTAATCAAGATCTTGATTAATTATGTTTCATATGTAACATGTTTATGATTTTTTTTTGAAAGTTATGATAATTCATAAAAATAATAAAATAATCATAATTCATAAATCATAATCCGATGCAGCCAACTTATAAATTATGATTTTTTGTTGTTTATTTATTCCTTTCCAGTTGGTGAAAGAAAGTGAGACATCGAGGATGAAGAAGTTGGAGGAACTCAACAAGATTTTAAATCCGGGACATTGAATTATGCTATGAATTCCCTCTCTATGTACCAAATCTTAGTTCTATATTTAAGATTATTCCTTTTCTTGTATGGGGGTTTTTAGAAGAAAATACCAAATATGACACCTTCATTTTTCGGGTGTCACACAATAATTGTTGTGAACGCTACCTATGTAATGTAATTAAAAGACAACAAATTTAGATATGGAATGTTGAAAGCAAAATGTGAAGGACGCGTAATTATCCGTTACAACTTACAAAGGTGATACAATATGTGTGGTATCACCAATCCAATAAACATTAATATTTTTGATAAGTGTGACACATATTACCATGTCAACATTCAGACATATATGAAAATAAAAATAAAATAAATATGAAAACAAAACCAAAATTATTGATTTCCATATATGTCTAAATACTAATAAGGTAATATGTATTACACTTATTAAAAATATTGAATTCTATTAGATCGGTGATACCAGATCAGCATGATGACGATATCACCGTTGCAACGAATAATTTCTCGTGAAAGACAATGATTGGGTCATCCCTTGTCATTGATGTGGTTTAATAATATTTGTACATATGGCTAAAAAAATTAAGATTTATTACTCGTTTTCGAATTTTATAGCTAGCCTCTTTTAAAAGAATTTAGTTACCTTTCCAAATGTTATTAGACTATATTTTTGGAAACAACCAAGTATTGTTCATATGTCTAAGTTTAACCCATTTTTCGGGGTCTTATCAAGTTAAAATTGAATGAAGTGCATTAAATCGACCATGTTTACTAACAAGAAACGTTTTATGAAGAAGTAGAATCATGATATTGATTCATTTAAAAGAAATAAAAAGTAAAATCTTGTTTATTAAATTTTGAATTTTTTCAAAAACAAAAATAAAAAACAGAAATATGTTTACTAAAAAAAATTTGTTCTTACTTTTTATTTTTTTAATGAAATCAACTATCTTGTAAATATTGCATAAACAATAGCATACTTTTAGTATGAACTGGAAGCGTGTTTGGTACTAATATTTTTGTAGTAAGAAAAATAAAAATATTTTATTTATTTATTTCTTATTATTTTTTATTTTTTATTTATCATAAGTTTTATTTATTTATTATTATTTTTGTATATTATTTAAATAATTAATTTAATTTATAAATATATTTAATTTATTATTTATATTATTAATCATTCATTATTTTTATTTAATTTATAAATATATTTAACATAATTTATTATTTATTATATTTTTATTTCATTTATAAAAATATTTTAGTTTATTATTATTTGTATTTATTATTTATCATAATTATTATTTATTCATTATTATTTTTATGTATTATTTAATCTATTTCTTTATTATTTATTTTGTTTATTATTATTTATTTATTTATTTTTATTTATTATATTTTTAATTAATTTATAAAAATATTTTATTTAATTATTATTTGTATTTATTATTTATCATAATTATTATTTATTTATTTTTATTTTTATGTATTATTTAATCTATTTTATTATTATTTATTTTGTTTATTATTATTTATTCATTTATTTTCATTTAATTTATAAAAATATTTAATTTATTTATTATTATTTATATATAATATTTATATTTATTAATGCAAAAGACATGAAAGTCCCAATTTTATAACTTTGAAATTTGGTCATTTTGAAGGTGAGAAGAAACAAAAAGAGGAAGTACCTTTTTTTTTGTTTCCTCTTTTCTTTACAACTAGAGAAAATGTTTTCTTAAGGGCAAAAATATAAATAAATTGAGAAACAAAATTTTACTTTTACATATTCATTTTAGGAAGTGAAAATAAGAAACATGAAACGTTTTCTGTTAGTAAATATGCCCATCAAGTGTTCATTGCATATTTTTCCATCTATTATATTTAAGATATGATCAAGTATTCAAAACACTCTTCTAATATAGATATTGTGCGTATAACATGTATTACTTTCAAAATGTGTGTATTAGCACCAATTTTTTTGGGACAAGTGCTTAAAACACTCTTGTAATATGGATATAGTGCGTATAACACCCATTAGTTTTAAAACGTACGTTTTGACACCTACATTTTTTGGATAAGTGCTTCAAACACATATGTAATATAGATATTATGTTTATAACATATATTAGTTTAAAAATGTGTATATATATTTTTTAAGTAAGGTTTATATATAATATCAAAGAAAAGGACTAAGTCATACAAATAAAAATGTGTGTATTGACATCTAAGTTATTATGAATCAATCAAATTGTATTATTATTTTTTAGTTTCATGAGTTTCTAAATTAAAATTAATTATCTATTTTTTGTATTCATATGTTTTTATAAGGGGCAATCATTAATTTTTAATATTAAAAATCCAAAAATACGATGTCAACAATTATTTTGGTATTAATTAAACAAATCTTTTTTTTTGTTTTTGTTTTTTTGGTAAATAAAGCCACATAGTTTCTCAAATAAGTTGGTAAAAAATTATTTACTATCATTTTTTTTTTGTTTCAACAATTTAAGAATATATATACAAAAAAATGGGGTCAATGCAATCTATAGTGGAGATCGTGAAAAAACACGACCTAGACTAACTTTAATAAATATATATTATTTTTACTTTTTTTTTCTAAAATGAAAAAATAAATGTGCGAATTGCCCTCAGAATTGTTCGAGCTTTTAACCTCCTATACTATTCATATAGTGCATTTAACCTCCTATAGTTCTTCTTCCCCAAAACTTTTGAATATAATGCGAATTGCCCTATTTTGGGGGTAATCTACACTATATTCAAAGGTTTAGGGGGAGATAGAACAATAAGGGTGTTATACGCACTATATACATACCATAGGGATTAAAAGCTGTAGTTCACATCATTAGGAGGTTCCAAAACTCTTTTATTTTTTATTTTTTTTAAATATAAAAATAAAAAATTCGTAGTCTTGTTTAGGGGAAATACTGAAAGAAGACAAATTTCAATACAAGAATTGGTGCCCTTTTCTGGCCAAGCGCTTCAAGCATATTCTTTATTCAAGAAAATACATTTTTACTGCAAAAGAGCATATTGTTTATTCAAGAAAATACATTTTTACTGCAAAAGAATTAGTTAAATAATGCCCCTTCGCTTTGCCAAGATCAAATAAATGATAAAAATAGGTACACAAGTATTCAATCAAAAAGCTGCATTTATTTGTCTCTTTTCGCCTTTTATGTATGATGAAGCATCTCTCATTTCATTACATTTTTTATCTGCACAAATTTAAAATAAAAAAGGGTAATGAGTCTAATGACAAAGCAAACTACCGTAATTTACATTTTTAACATTTTTAATGATTTGCATTGCACATAATGGGAATATAATATATTGCTCCATTTATCTATTAAAGTAGAGAAATTAAAATAGAGGTAGACAGTCGGGTCGGGTTACTCTTGCCCTACTATCACACAAGTATTTGATGTTGTGTTAAATCAGAGAGAAGCAAAACTAGAGAGAGAAACAAAACGAGAGAGAGAGAGAGAGAGAGAGAGAAGAAAAATGCATTTTTGGATTCGAGCTTCTTCCTCTGATTTCAGTGGAACTGTTCCTCAACCTCGAAGGCTAGTCACCCCTCTCTCTTTCTTTGAATCCGAAATTTCAATTTTATTTATTGTCTGTTCTTACTTTAAATTCATCAAAATTATTATTATTATTTAATTTCAGTGGTCACAGTGCTGTAAACATTGGAAAATCGAAGATTGTAGTGTTCGGAGGTCTTGTTGACAAGAACTTTCTCGGCGACATCATTGTTTACGATATCGGTACTTTCAGTTTCTCGGAACTTTGTATCATTGATCACAATTTCGATAATTCAATTTTCTCAAATTACTAACCTATTTTTTTAATTTTTTAATTTATTGGTAATTTATCTCTATTACTTTATTGTAGTTAAAAAAGGAGAGCAAATTATTGTTTTGAAATTTGTTTATTGACTATGTATTATTAGCTAACTTTGATTAGAAATAATGATGTACAAGTTATGGATTTTTCTGAAAAATCAACAATAAAGTATCAATGTATGAATCAGCCTTTTGGTTCTCAAAATAACTGATGAAAAGAGAAGAATTGGAATAATTCTCGAGTCTGAAGTTTGAGGATTTTATTTTTGTTTATAAAGGAAAGAAAAGATTAATGTACTCGCTTATGTGTAAAATATGGAGCTGAAATTTTACCTTTTCTGTTTATGTTTACATTTCTCCGTAATTAATGATTTTGCGTGTGTGCTCATGATATTTGGAGCTCATTTTTACCTGGGAAAACTTAGTCAAAGCGTCAACATGTGTGAATAAATGCAAGTAAAGTTCTAAACGATTTGAAAGGAGAGAGAACGAGTCTTACAAATTGTAAAGTTTACGTTTAGGAGAGTAATAGTGGACATTTTGGTTGAGTAACTTCAACTTCAACCCTATTGTGTTTGTGATTTAGGAGTAGATCTTGAGAAGGTAAATTTTGAGATGGTACATATGTTTCCCACTCGATGTATTCTCTTTTTTCTTGGTGTCACATGGGCATGATTCAATACAGTTTGGGTTAGATACTTAATCGCTAAGTAGTCCAATGGGATATCGAACATTAATCACTTGGTCAGATGGGTTTTCAGTGATATCTGTGGTAGTGGTTCTAGATAGAAGATCAGAACGTTTTTTAAGGCTTGTAGCATGCCTATTCAGTTTGTGGCGAGATCAATTTGCTATTGAATTGAAAGCAAGTTTGTGACATGTCTCAGAGAACAAATTATGGTTTCAACCAGAGTGCACTGGCGGTGGGTCTGATGGGCAGGTGGGTCCCAGCTCACGAGCATTTCACATAGCTATTGCAATTGATTGCCATATGTTCATTTTTGGGGGCCGTTCTGGTAGTAAGAGGTTTGCACTTTTTCAGCACATATCTGTGTTTCTCTTGCAAATCTTATTTCAATAGTTGGTATATATATTGCACCAATGTATTGCTGATGAAGCTGTATCTTCAGATTGGGCGACTTTTGGGTCCTAGATACTGGTAAGAGTTTGTACTATGACTCTTTAACATTATACACTGTAATAAAGAAGAAGCACAATCAATGTGGATATGATCGGCTTAGTGCTTGTTTCATGGTGGATTACTAGAGTGTATGTTTTCCAGATATATGGCAATGGTCAGAGCTTACCAGTTTTGGTGACTTGCCTTCACCGCGGGACTTTGCTGCTGCTTCAGCTATCGGAACCCAGAAAATTATTATGTGGGTACTGAGAATTGCGCCCTTAATGAACTTTTTAGTATTCATTTTCTCCACCTCACAATCTGAAGCAAGCTTCAATCTAATGCAGGTATGGTGGCTGGGATGGTAAAAAATGGTTGTCCGATGTCTATGTCTTGGACACAAGTAAATTGTTTTCTCTTTGGTGCCAAAAAAGATCTTCCTTTTCGTGCCCTAGAATATCACGTGTAGTATGTTAAATCTGTTCCTTATGCTATTCATTCTTCAAACAGTATCACTTGAGTGGGTTGAGCTATCAGTTTCTGGATCGTTGCCACCTCCAAGATGTGGTCATACAGCTACTATGGTTGAGAAACGGTTGCTTGTCTATGGCGGTAGAGGTGAAATAGCATTTAATTTCCTCTGTACAATATCTGGTTTCATAAATAAAGACTTTTCTTAATGGTTCTTCATCTCATAGGTGAGATGAGTGATAGAATTAGATTCTGAAGCAATATATGAAACAGTTATTTGGTCATGCTTATTGCACATGGCATTACTTATGAATAAGAGCTTCAATTTATAGAGTATGTGTTTCATTTCTATACAATAATTTTAGTCAAAGCATTCGCATCAAGAATCCAGTAACTGATATTACATATTTAAAATAAGTCCAAAAGGATTTCATTTCCTTATTATTGTTTTTGTTTTTTGTTTTTTTGTTTCCTTTCCCTCTATTTCTTGCAGATTTATATAGATTAAATTCTTTTTGTTTCATGAGTGTTTATCTTGTAAGATGATTTTTTTTAATGGAATATCTTTGACATTTTGTCTTTCCTCTTAAAGTTCTACTTTTTTTATATTCCTGTACTGTTTCCCTTTAAACATATATGAGTGTATATATATATATATAAAACGATTCTTAGTTTACATTTGTGAGATTTCGAATGCTCTACAAACTCGGTCATGATTGCTAGCAAGCTCTAGTGTTTGAGCATAAATATAAATATGATTTTCTATTTTCCTTCCTTGATTCAAGTTCTTGGATCATATGGTATGAAGTTTAAAAAATCCTATAATAGGGTACTAAAAAAATTAAAGATGGAGCACTTTGAGGAAGAGGGGAGGGGGAGAAAGAAAGAGTCTCAAAAAATGTGGAGGATGAGGAATTCGTTCCTCTTTCGGGTTTGTGGCTTTGAATTTGTTGAGGAAGGGAATTTATCTTCTATAAAAATTAGTGCTAACTTCAGCAATGGAGAGTTTTTCTTCCTCTTCCACTCTAATTAGAATTAAATGATTTTCGTAATATCTAATTCCTTTGTAGAGGCTATGGTGCCGGGAGTAATAAAATATACTTGGTAAACTGATGTAAGTTTGATAGAAGGAAGTTAGATGCGCAAGGGAGATCTAAGATGCGAGTCAGCAGATGTTTTTCATTACGGGGAATGTCTGATAGGGTGATTGTGAAATGAATTTACTGCCTAAGGAGATATGACTCATGATTTTGAATGAATTGAAATATGAAAGCTAGGGACCATTGTTTGGGGCAGTTGTAAAAGCTTGGACTAGGCAAGCATTATGAGTTCACATTTTATTTAATGTTGAAGAGCTATATTAATCTAGAGTTTAAATTTCTCTTGATCTCAGTTTTGAGGTTGTCTCAGGCATTTCGATAGCCTTCCATTATGCTATATTGCCTTAGTTCCATTGTTATTGAAACTTCCTCTTGCTGGATTTCCCTCTTGGTGTGCATTTAATGTGTGCTTGTTTCCACTGATGGGGTCTTATATTAAGTGTTTTTTACCAATTTTTGTAGGAGGGGGAGGGCCAATTATGGGTGATTTATGGGCTTTGAAGGGTCTTGTTGATGACGGTATTACCATCTTTGCCTTTCTAATTTACAATTGAGATCATTTTTGTTCTTTGACCGAGCTTTTGAAATGAGTTCCATTCTTGTATCTTATTATTTTACACCATGTTGCAGACTTCACTTTCTTCTTAAAAGCTATTCCATGGTTGTTATTGTATGACATATCCTGATAAATTATAAAGATAACTTATTCCGAGGAAGTATAACATGTTGTCATTGTTCTAGATGCACAAACTCAGCGTTGTTTGAAAAAAATTGAAAATCAAGTACTTAAATTTTAACCTAAACTTGATTTTGATATTTTCTTTTGATTTACTTATTTTGAGTTTGAGTCTTTGGCAAATAAGTGAAGTAATTTGCACTTATAAAAAAAAAACGTAATAAATGAATTCATTTATGTTACCTTTTTAATGAAGATTCAAATTGTGTTATCAATCTCACTTAATTAGATAAGCCCTTAATCCGTTTAGAATTAGGTTATTAAACATTACCTCACTCGTTGTCACACTACATATTGCAGGGTGTCACTTAAGGCCACTAGCATATCTTGTATTTTCTTCCTCTCTTTTTTAAATTTAAAAGATGATAATAAGTATCCCAAGTTGATCATATCAGGGAAATTTTCAGCTTTTATTCGAATGTTCAAAGGCCTCGATGTTCATCATATATCACTTAAATCCATCTCATGAGGGAATGTTTTACAAGTGGGGAGCATCCTCTAATCTTCGGTTAAGTGTAGCAGAGGGTCAGTTTGGGAATTTTGAAAGTAAAGGATGGGACATAAAATTAATTGTTTACATTGAAGGGACCATAGCTGAAGTAGCAATATTTTGTACTTCTATGCGGCTGCGGAAGGGGGGTTGGGGAATAGGAGGCGGTGTGCACTTCAGTATTTTGTAAAAGTTATCCTCTAATTTAAATAGCAAAGGGTATTCTAACGCAGGGAGGAGGGGAACATGGCACACATTTTTGGTGTAACGTGGTTCCACCATTACTGTCTCTCCTCATCACATGAAAATCTATTGCTTTTAGGGGAAGAAAGGAGAAAGAAAACCGAGACTACCATAAACAAAAATCGTAGACAAAATTTTAATTGGTGCCAATTAAAATTTGATTTGATCGAAATTTATAAAGAATGTTGATGTGACCTTGCAGTCCTTTACCCGAGTGTGAGTACATGACCCCAAATCGGACCCTATATGCCCCAAGAAAGCAGGAGCAAGCAGTGCATGGGAGTTCTGGTGCTTCCATTAAGCATAGGTGCATGCGTCATTTAAATGAGTTTGTTTTCATCCTATAGAAGCAGTTCTCAACAGATTCTTCTGTCATATTCTTTTTTTTCAGTACACATAATTTATGATATTGAGTTTGTAGTACATCTTCTATTTAGATAAGTTTCTTCAGTTGTTCTCGATTGTATGGTCCTTTTCATATTTTTCATCAGAATCTGTTTACATGACTCTTTATGTGTGTGTCCATGGCTAATTTTTGTGCTTGTCTAGTTCCGGCAAGATTTTTCAATGTTTCTAGTTTGTGTCAAGATATTTTATTTTCATGTCTTGTTGAATTTGCTGAGTTGATTATGTTGTGTGTTTATTGTGGAAGGAAGAGAATGAAACTCCTGGATGGACCCAATTGAAGCTTCCGGGTCAAGCTCCTTCAGCTCGTTGTGGCCATACCATTACATCTGGAGGGCACTATGTAATTTAAACTTTCTTAGAACTAATTTTTTCTCTTTGATGCCTCAGTTTGCTTCATTAGTTGCACATAGTTTAAAGCAACTAGGTGTTGTTTTGTGATAATGGGGTTTGCCCTCCAAGCTCTGGACTCAACACCACTATATATGCCCCATTTCAATGATGACAAACATTAACATGTATTTTAGTTGCATGTGTATCTGTCCAATAGGATCTGGCACTCACTTTCTTTAAGCTGCTGCATTGAGTAAATTATCTCTGTATCCAATAATCAACATCAGTTTCTGTATTAAGTATACAGTAATCAAGTATACAGTTTCAAATCATACATTAGATGTTGTATGCTAAACATAAAGGAGTAAGTTCAATTTGAGTTGGGATCATTTTCAAGCTTGCTTTAATACCTTTGAAAGAGCTAAAAACCTTCCGGGAGCTACTGCATCCTTAAAAACAGATTAGGTTTTTGTTTGGTTAAGTGTTAAAAGCTCGGGCTGCCATTTATTAAACTGCAGGCTTGACTTTGAGGCAAGCCACTTTGTGCAAAGAATGATCTATGTGTTCAGCTACCCCCCAAAATAAGCACCTTATCGAATCGGAACGACATTGAGTTCTGGTTAAGAGTTTCATTTTGTGTTTTGAGAGTAGTTTATTTGCTTAGTTGGCTACGACGACATTCTTAAGTTCAAAACTTTTATTTGTTAGCAACATAACATTTATATCCTCATGAAGGTAAATATGGGTTTTCTTATAACTTAGTAAAATATTTGAAGTTTTGGGAAAGGATGTGGGGATACATAGAAGGTAATTTGAAGTCTAGGAGAAGTGTGTAATTCATAAACGTTATTACTAAAAAATAATGATATTAACAAAATGACTTGGTACACTTGCTCACAGGGGTGAAGAGTCTTCTAAAGTTATGTTGTTTCTTGGAGAATTAGCAATGATTGAATCAACACAGTTGTCAATCAGATAACTACTTACTATTTATAACAGGTCTCCTAGTGCCATTCTTGTAACTGATAGAATGGTTGAATTCTGCACCTGAATATAATTAAGGTAAAAAAGAATGCTTTACTTCCTTATTTAAGCTTTTGTGAATGGTTCCTTTTAACTCATAACTGCTTATAACTTATCAAAAAAAAAAACCCTCTATAACTGCTTATGGAGCTCGACATACGTTTCTGCCCATGTCTACCACCATATTGTTAAACTTGTCTACCCATATAGTATATATTCTATATGAACTTTGTGTCTATCATCACAATTATAATCTTAATTTGTAGTTATCTTTAGATATTTCTGTTGTTAAGAGTTTCTTGTTTCTGATACTTGGCACATGACTTCCATTCCTTTTTTCCACTTAATCTCTGTTGCAGTTGTTGTTGTTCGGAGGGCATGGGACTGGTGGTTGGTTGAGTCGTTATGACATTTATCACAATGACTGTATTGTTCTAGACAGGGGTGAGTGCTTTTATATTTGGATACCCAGTGGATGCTTGCTGGTTTTTGTGTTTGTAAACTATATGTTGATATGCCGTAGCTGCTTTGACATCTCATTTCACATTTAGTGTTCATATGTTACATTGAACAGCCTTTATTTTGAAAAGTAGGGGAAAGAGGAGGAGGAGGGGGATGGGGGAGTAGTTTTTTGTTTTTTTTTTATAAGTAAGTAATAGTATAAAATGGCACCCAAACGGGGGGAGGAGGGGGAGTAGTTAAAATGAGAAAAAGTAAATAAATAAGAAAAGTAAAGTTACTTTTATAGAAAGCAGAAACGTATTAAATTATTAAGGTACTATGCCAATAGATTATGTGTAGCACACCCATATACTTGATGGTTTTGTTGAGTTGAGCTGTCCAAGATGAGATAATCGATAATTTTATGCCCGGGACAATACTAAGAAATTCATCTTCTGTCTGACTACTGTCTCCACAATTATATCATTTGAAGTCGGTCCGAACATGTTGTAATCTATATATTTGGGCACGGGATAACAGTGCAATATATTGGTTCGTGGATGCAGCAGAAGAATTGTCAAACTGCAACATGAATGTCTGAAACATCACGAAACTTAGATTTTGTGGTTATGGTTGACCTTCTCTTGTTTTCTCCTTTCGTAAGAAGAATAATTAATGTAAATTCGGATATTGGATATCATCATGGCAAATGTCGGTTGGTATAACAACTTCATAAAATGAGTTAAAAAGACATAGCTTAAATATGTAACTGTATTGTATTTCATCTTTAATTGAAATTGCCGTAGTCAGTTGAGCAATGCACCTGGGTTTGAATAATTAGTGATTCTTGAAATTTATTTCGGTAATGTAAATTGTACCAAAAGAGACAACATAGTTTATAATTGTATGCAACTGAGATGAATATGCCTTCATTTTCGATGATTTTGTGATGTTTACATTAATTGAATTTGTGGGACTAAAAATAAATGTTCTAGTCAACATATATAGTCTCTTGAGAAGGCTGCCTGCCAACTTTAAACTAAACGATGATTTTGTACCGTTTACATCAAATGAAGGACTAAAGATAAAGGTTCTAGTCATCGTTGAATCAGAAGGATGGTTCAGCTCCTCCAATGTGCATTTCAATAATCTTGCAATCAATTCGATTCAGTTCTTCAGCTATCCACCACCTCTTTTAAGCTGTTAAGCTGTTATTACCATTCTTTGGCATATCTATATTGCAAAACTGTATCTTTTTCCTTCTACCCTATTACGTGGTGCTTTGGTCAATGTTTGTTAAAGTTCTTTTACATGTGAAGAAAAGAAAAGTTCTCTTATGTTGCCGTATTGCATTTTTAGTGTCTGTTCAATGGAAGCGCCTGCCTACCAGCAATGAACCTCCTCCTGCGCGTGCATATCATTCCATGACTTGTATTGGTTCACGTTATCTACTGTTTGGAGGCTTTGATGGCAAATCAACATTTGGTGATCTATGGTGGTTGGTTCCAGAAGGTACCAAATTTGCTTTTTACATACTTGTATGTTCTTCGTAATTCTGTAATGCAGAAAATGTTTTTATTTAAAATTTGGTTGGGGTCACAAAACAAAAAGAAAAATGTGGGTAAACAATCAACTAGAAGGGATATTTAAGAGCTTCTTTTTTGGTGTCATATGAGACTTGGTTTTGCTTAGTGTCGACCTTTTTCAGTCCTTTGTTACATTATTGTATCAAAATTAGATTCTAGTATTTGAATCCAGACCCTATTATGGTTCAACTCAGTTTCTTTCCCTAGCTGTTAAAAATAGAAATTTCCCAAGAAAGTTGGCTGCAAGGGTTGTTCAGTGAATGGAATAAAAGGTGCAGTATTACTCTTCAGGACACTGTAAGAAATTTTGGGGGTACGTATAGTAACTGCTATAAATTCTCAGTGATTGTTTTATGTATCTGGAATAATGTACGTATTTCCCTTTTTTGCTCCTCCCTTCAGATTCCTGTAACTTGTGATCTTCAAAATTTGGCCTTCTCTAATTGCTTGTCAAACTTTGGTTGATACATAGAGGATCCAATTGCAAAGCGCATGCAGCAGGCATCTCCAGCAGAAAGTGTTCCTGTAAATAAGGATGTTACAGTAGGAAATAATGGCATCCATTCCTCAGTCAAGGTAATGGGTGCAAAACCATCTTATAACATCCTCCATGCCATTTAATTTTTTTTTCCTTTTTTTTTTTCGTGTGTGTCAGAGACGCGGGGGGTGGGTTACAGTTAACTAAACAGTCTGATGCATTAAATTGGAGTTAGAAGAAGATGCAAATGCTAGGATTGACCACACTCAGATCGATTGCCAAGAGGAGATCTTATTTATGAAAATTGAATTCAAACAATGACTCTGATTTTCCAATATTCTTTAAACACCTTTTGGGTAGGACTAGTTCTTTTTTCCTTTCTAGCGATTATTGCTTAATTTTTTACATCCATAGAACTGTATAAATTTATTTATGACTATTTGTGGTTAGACTCTTAAACATGGAACAAATTTACTTAACGTTTTTTGTTTTGAAGATCTGTTGATATCATAAAACTTGTTCAAGATAATCACTCTTATACAATTGTACAAAATTTAAATCAGACCTAGAGTGTAGAAGTATCCTAAAATGGACCTTAGCTTTCGCTTAAAAGTGTCAAACTGAAAGTGTCCTTTGCTTAGTGCAGGTTTAGGACACTTTCAGCTTTTGTTAGAGGGAATGTGCCAAAATCACACTTTTAAGCGAAAGAAAAATCCATTTTAGCTTTCGCTTAAAAGTGTGATTTTGGCACATTCCCTCTAACAAAAGCTGAAAGTGTCCTAAACCCGCACTAAGCAATAGTTCTAGACTACCAACGCCTGATCACCTAGAGTGTAGAAGTATCCTAAAATGTAGAACTATTGCTTAGTGCGTGTATCAGAAATTAAGCGCTAGTATATTTTAGCATAGTAGAAACTAGAAATTAAGCACTAGTATATGTTTACATACACCAGATCAGGTATGGTCTCCCTCTTGGTAGACTAATACTTTTAAGCAAGGTCATTTCCCATCCAAAAAGTTCATGAAACTTTCTCTTTCTTAGCCCTCACCGGAATCTTACAATCCGGTGAGTTTCTCTACTTCATTTTGCTTCTCTCTATTTTTTCGTCTGCCTTTGTTCTTATGTTACCGTTTCTGGAGGTGGCTAGGCTGCCTATCTTCTTCAAGGGAGGGGTTGTCAATGAGGCCTTTCCACCGTGAGGGCCTTCTCTGTACGTTGACGACGAGTCAGTGGGGAGATGAAAGGACTTTCTATGTTCTTGTCTGGTTGGAAGGTTTGATGGGAAAGTGTGCAAGGTGGGTATGGTGGAATCGTGGGCTAAAAGGGCATGGAAGTTGTCAGAGGGTTTTTCTGTTGCTGAACTATGTGACGGGTCCTTATTTTGATTTCCTTTTCAGAGGGTGGCAGAAGAGGTGTTGAAATCGGGCCGACGGATGTGGGAGGACAGACGTTTGTCTTTAGATGTTTGGAATGTCAGTGTAGGGGCTATCGGGTACTGGAGGAGGGGGGGTCTCCGGTGTATCTTTCTTAGGGGTATCCCCTTACACCTCTGGTGCATGGATCTCTTCAATAAGGTAGGAGAGTTATGTGGAGGGTTTAAAGGAGTTATGTTTAATGAAGTGGTGAGTCCAGATCTGGTTGGTATCATAGTTGTTGATGGCAAGGAAAGTCATCTGGAGATTTTTCTTCATGATGATGTTCGCTGCTACTGCATTTCCATTATGGATGAACGACTGCTGGTGGTGGTGCCCACCACTCATACCCTCGAGGGCGGGTTTGGTTTGTTATCGTATTAGAGAAAGTATGATTGTGAAGGTGGTTTGGCGTTCCGGCAAAGAGAGGATGGTCGTCGCAACTTTGGGGTGCCTTTTTCTCCGGCGAGAAATCTCAGATCTAGGTCTTGGGACCGTTACTAGGGTCATACACAGAGATGGGATGAGGTGGAGAGGCCAACTCGTGTTTCTGGGACCCACATGTTGACAGGTGGTGCTCATACTTTCTCCGGGACCGTTGGATGGGATATGGTGGAACGCTCTAAGGCTCAGATGGCACCACGTGGTTTTGGGGTGGCTGGTAGTGGGAGATGGGGCCCACAGTGGCGACGTGGACTTATACCACTCATTCAAATTTTCCTCCCTCACGTGGTTGACACGCGAGTTCTTGGCCCCCTTGGGCCCGTTTTAACCCGAGTTCTTGGCTCTATGGATCGCCTGGATCGGGTCGACTTTTTCGGAATAATCCAATTGTTTCCGGGGCAGTTCCGGGTATCTCTTTTAGTATAATGCGACCCAGTTTGGCTTCCAATCTGAACGTGTGGTGCCTTTGCGACTTGGGGGTGATGACAATTTCGATGTGGGTGGTGGTCGTGGATGGCGCAACCGTGTTACGAGGGTGGGTTTGAGTCCGATTGAGGCTCAGGGCAAACAACAACTTCATCTGAGGCATGGTCTGGCGCCGATCTCAGAGATAAGGGGGAAGATGGTTGACGATGATTGGTTCAGGGTGGTGTCTCGATGACGCAACTCGAGGATTAGACCGCCTTGGTTCAATCGATCGAGTACCCATAGTCTTCATTCTAAGCCTTTGCAGGTTGATTCACGCAAAAACAGGACTCATGGCTTCAACAAAGGAGGTATCGTCGGCGTAGAGTGCGTTTGCCGGCTGCAAGGTCTTCTCCGGTGCAGATTACTGGTATGGAAAGGAGAGCTTCGGGTGGGTTGGGTTCGAAAAGAACTACTGAAGCCGTAAAGGCTTGTTCCCCGCGTGTGATGAAGATTCTCGAAGCTAAATGCTCAAGTGGACATTGTGTTTGCTCGGAGAAAGGTAAAGAGATAGTAGTAGTTGTGCAGGGCTGTGGTATGAAGGGTCTGGTAGTTGGTCCCAGTGGTCATGCGTAGGAAAATGATGTTATTCATAAAGGTTTGATGGTGCACTCATCTTCAGTGCACACCATGTTTGATGGCTCAGTGAATTTATGGTAAGAGGTGCAGGATTTTGTTTGTGGGGATGTTGAGGGGCATTTGTGTGTGCCTTTGTCAGTAGGCAGTGATGGGTTTCAAATGGGCAGTGATGGTGTGAGGAGGGATGGCTTGAATATGGTTGTTTGTGATAATGAATGGAGGGGTTCCTTAGGAGTTGTGGATGATACGGGTTTATTAGAAGTTATGGAAAATGTGAGGCCTGTGGTGGTTGATTGTTCCGACTTTACCCCTCACAAGTGGGTGAAGGGGAGCGTGATGGAGGTAGTCGCACATATGGGTGTTGACTTTGGCATTTGCAAGAAAGAAGGGGAGACTTTGCTTTTGGAGATTATGGATGAAAATGAGGATAATGGTAGTGGCAAAGAGAAAACGATTATTGTTCATCGTCCATCTTCCGCATGGAAAGGTGAAAGGGAGTTGCGCAATTTGATTTGCTTCGTTAACTATGATGGGAGGAGTGGTGGAGGGGGAATGGAGGGAGGAAAATGTGGAAGGAAAAGAAGGGAGGAGGGGCCGTTAGTGGTTTCCAAATGAAGTTACGAATTATTCCATGAAAAATCCGGGGTCTCAATTGTCGAGTAAGAGGAAGCTTGTTAGATTGGTGCTCGGGAAGTGGAATGCTCATATTGCTTGTTTACAGGAAACAAAGATGGATTGTATGGATGGTAGAGTGGTTAGGAGCTTGTGGGGTAATCGTTTTGTGGACTGGGCTTGTTTGGAGTCCAGTGGTGCTTCTGGGGGTGTGATTGTGATGTGGGATAGGCGGTGGGTTTCTTTGAGGGACACCCGCAAGGGTCAGTTCTCAATTTCTTGCTCTTTCTCGATGGTCGAGGATGGTCTTAGATGGGTTTTTTCCGGTGTGTATGGGCCGATGGATGATGGTATGAGGGGGGTTCTTTGGGAGGAGCTAGGGGATGTGAGGGTGGCTTAGCATTTTCCTTGGTGCATAGGTGGTGATTTCAATGTTGTTGAGGCCCCGTCGGAGAGATCTTTTGGAGGGAGAGGGACTAGTGCTATGGAGATGTTCTTGCATTGATCGCTTCTTGGTGTCTGGGGATTAGGAGGAGCACTTTCATGATGTTATTCAGACCATTGCTACATGATTCACGTCGGATCGTGCGCCTCTTTTGTTGGATTGTTGGGGTATTGTCTCGGGACGTTCTCCGTTCAGGTTTGAGAATATGTGGCTTCGGGCAAATGATTTCCAGGTTCGGGTTGCGAAGTGGTGGGCTTGTGATGTTCGGGTAGGCTCCCCGAGTTTTATTTTGGCTTCTAAGTTGCGTATGCTGAAATCTTCTCTTATTTCTTGGAATAAAGAGGTCTTCGGTAATCTGGCTTGGAGACAGAATGGGTTGATGTCTGAGATCGATGTTATTGATAAAGCTGACTTGAGTACAGGTATGAATGAGGCTATGAGGGCTCGGAGGGCGTAATACATGGCTGACATTGAGGAGATTGCTATCCAAGAGGAGATTTCGTGGAAATAGAAATCTCGCGCCATTTGGCTCAAGGAAGGGGATCGGAATATGAATTTTTTTCATCGTTCGGTGAATGCTCGTAGGGGGACCAACTTTATTAGGAGTTTATCTATTGATGGTTCTCTGTTGTCTTTTGAGGAGGAGCTTCGCTTGGGAATTCCAGCTTACTATTAACAATTGTTTACTGAGCGCCAAAGTTGGCGACCTAATCTGGATGGGCTTGATTTTGATGCTATTGATGTGGGTGATCGGGATAGGCTGAAGATTTAGTTTACGGAGGAGGAGGTTCTTTGGGCCTTGAAGTCGTGTAATGGTGATAGAGCTCCGGGCCCCGATGGGTTCTCGATGCGCATTCTGTTGGAGTGTTGGCCTGTTGTTCAGAAGGAAGTGATGGGTACTTTTCGTGTTTTTCATGAGGAGGGATGCTTTGTGAAGTCTCTTAATGCCACTTTCATTTCCCTTATCCGAAAGAAAGGGGAAGTGAAAGACATTAAGGATTTCAGACCTATCAGTTTAATGGGCTGCATTTATCAGCTCATTGCGAAGGTCCTCTCTTTTCAATTAAGCGGTGTGTTGGATAGGGTTATCTTGGACACTCAAAATGCTTTTGTGGGGGGTCGACAGACTATGGACTCTGCTATCACTGCTAGTGAGTTAGTGGATGTTAGTCTTCAGAGTGGAAGGCCTGGGATTTTATTTAAGCTGGATGTGGAAAAGGCTTGTGATCATGTGCATTGTGGTTTCTTGTTATATATGCTAGGGAGGATGGGTTTTGGAGAGAGATGGTGCAAGTGGATTAAGTTTTGTATCTCGTTGGCCCTGTTTTCTGTTTTGGTGAATGGCTCTCCTGCAGGTTTTTTTGAGAGTTCTCGTGGGTTGAGGCAGGGGGATCCCCTCTCTCCATTTCTCTTTCTTGCGGTGATGGAGGCCTTTAGTCGGATGATGAGTCGGGCGACGTGATGGGTTTTATTTCAAGCTTCCGGGTGGGGGATGGGTCTACTCAGTCTGTGGGTGTTTTGCATTTGCTTTTTGTGGATGATACTCTTGTCTTTTGTGATGCGGATGTGGCTCAGTTACGGTACTTGCGGTGTGTTTTGACATGCTTCCAGGCGGTTTCGGGATTAAAGATTAACACCAGCAAGAGTTCGATGATCCTGGTGGGTGAGGTGGGTAATGTTTCTGCTCTGGCTTCAGCTCTTGGTTGTAGGGTTGGTCAGTTACCTGCAGAGTATTTTGGATTACCATTGGGGTCTTCTGGGCATCGTTTATCTTGTTGGGACTCAGTGATGGAGCGGGTGGAGAGCCGGCTGACGGGTTGGAAGCGACAATATCTTTCTAAGGGTGGGAGACTCACTTTGGTTAAGAACACGCTTTCCAATCTTCCCACTTATGTTTTATCCCTGTATCGGATTCCTTGTAGTGTGGCCCAACGGATTGAGTGGCTTCGGCGACAGTTTTTGTGGGGAGGGTGTAGGGAGAGTTCCTCGATTCCCCTTGTGTGATGGGAGGTGGTGTGCCAGCCTTATCGGGAGGGGGGCATGGGTATTCGGTGGTTGATTCCCTTCAACAAAGCTTTGTTGGGGAAGTGGCTCTGGCACTTTGGCTCTGAGAGGAACCGCTTGTGGAGGAGGGTGATTGTTGGCCGCTCTGGGGAGGACTGGGGTGGCTGGTGCTCAGGTGAGGTTTGGACCTGTCGAGGTGTGGGTGTGTGGAAGGACATCCGTCAGGGATGGGATTCCTTATCTTCTTTCATCAGGTTCAGGGTGGGCGATGGCCGACATGTTCATCTTTGGACGGACTGGTAGTGTGGCGAGAGTTCTCTTGCCTCCTCTTTCCCTCAGCTCTTCAGGATTGCTCGTGACTGTCATGCTTCTGTTGCCAACTGTTATCACCTTGATACCGACAGACTTGTGTGGGATATCGTGTTCGTGTGTCATTTCCAGGACTGGGAGTTAGAGGAGGTCGCTAGTTTGTTGGAGCTTCTGTATTCTCAGATTGTGGGCGTTGGGCAGGATGTGCTGATTTGGACTCATTCTCTTTTGCGGTGCTTTTCGGTTGCTTATTTCTTTCAGTGCCTTTCGCCTAGGGCGGAAGACGCTTTTCTTTGGAAGGCGGTCTGGCGCTTTAAGACCCCTTTCAAGGTAGCTTTTTTCTGTTGGTCGGCTACTTGGGGTCACATTTTTACTTTGGATGTGCTAAGGCATCAGGGTATTTTTGTGGTTAATCGGTGTTTTCTATCAAGGAGGGGGAATCCGTTGACCACCTCCTTTTGCATTGTCTGGTGACCTTTGATTGTTGGTGTCTCATCTTTTGCCTTTTTGGTGTTCAGTGGGTTATGCCAGCGTCGGTTCGTGATGTTTTGGTCGCTTGGAGGAGCATGTGTGTTGGGATGCAAGTTCGGTCTTGCTGGAGGGTGACCCCACTTTGTCTTTGGTGGGGCATTTGGCTTGAGCGGAATTGACGTTGCTTTAAGGGTATTGAGTCCCCTTTAGGGGCCATTAAAGATTTTTTCATTTCAAATTTGTTTTATTGGGTGGAAGGTCGGTTTTGAACATCCATAGATGAGAAATTAGAGTTTTTGGACTAGCTTGGCTCTTAGGGCCTTGCTTTTTGTATATGAGATGCACCCGTTTGAATGCTTTTTTATATTCATACTTGCCTATACAAAAAAAAAAAAAAAAGCTGTGACGGGTTCTCCATAATGTTGACAGGAAAACAAAATGGAAGAATCTGCATTCGCAGAACTACAAAGAAGATTAAAGGTTTCTGTTTCACTTTCTAGTCCTGACCTTCAAATCATAGACGAGTCTGAAGATGAAGAATTTCTTGCACTAGCATCACAGTTGGTTAGAGGAGTTTCCAGCATTGGACAGATTTCAGATAGTCAGGTAATATTCATATGTCTAAGTTAAATATAGGCAGTATATCAAGGGAGCATTGCTTAGTCCAACTGTAAAATCTCGCTCTCAAGTGGGAGATACGGGCAGCTATTTTTTGCAAATAATGCCTACAGTTAGGCGAGTAATCTGTCTCCCATACCAAAATTCGATATTTGACCCGCACTAAGCAATAGTTCTACATTTGATACATGAAACTGAAAGTGTCCTTGATTGTGAATAAAGGCAGCTGAGGTTGTTCGTGATCATTGGCGAAAATCTGAACCACGGTCAATACCGCTGAAGGAACTTGTCCCTTTGCTTCGAGACTACCAACGCCTGATCACCCGTCATCATATGTAAGAATTTTATACACTCTTTCCTTATCTTGATCACGTAAATCTACAAAAAGTTCGCAAACACTATTTTCATCTTAACTAAACAAGTTTAATAGGTTCATCACTAAAAGTCTGAATGTTTCCAGAATTGCAAATTGTGTACTTTGCATTCAGTTATAGTATTTCAATATCAAATTTGCTTTTAGGACATCGCCCTAGGCATGCATAAAACCTTTAGACTCTAGAGTATCTTTTTGTACTAACTTGGAGCAAACAATCACTACTCTAGTTTCTTAAATTAGAACTATGTAAGCAAATCTCATACATCATGATCTATCCTCTTGAATATCCTAAATTAATTATCCATTACAAATGTTAAAAACATGTTTAGTGTGTTAAGCGAAATAAATAAATAAATGGAAATGGATCTTAACTGGATAAAATCTATAGAGAACCTGGTTTGAGCCTCTATAGTCCAATTTCTCAGCTCAGATGAATTAAATCAACTTCGTAGGGATGGATTCAGATCTATATCCTCAACTTTTAATTGAGAATGGATCTTGCCTTACTCATTAGTGGTCCTACTTACAAATCTAAAAATTGCGGTGATAGTGGCGATAGATGTTTACTTGAGATCTTAAACTTCGGGTTGAGTGTTCAAAATTTTTCTTATATCCTTGGTGATTGCAGAACAGTTTTGTCTTTTGTGTTCAGAACATTCATTATGACTTTGACAAAAAAAACCTACCCTAGTTTGGAAATGCTCAATCTGTCAGTTTCTTATTTTCTGGAAGCCATTTTGTAACAAATCCTAGCCCTAATTGTAGATACAAAAGAACTTGAATCACCCCTTTTCTGCTGTATTTTGAATGTGAGAATGACTGCTACTGTATTACCATGAGTGTTTCACACCTACTGCCATGGAGGGCTTAGTGCACTAACTCTTTTGAACAAAAATAGGGGTTCCTTGTGATATTACTGAGTCGAAGGTGTTTATTCTGTAGTATCACACAAAAATAGGGGTTTCCTTGTGATATCTCGTATTTTTGTTATTTGGCTTGTGGGGATTTAGTCAATTATTTCCAGTCAAGCTTACTGAGTATCAGGCAACTATTATCTCTAGTATCAATTCATCAACTACATGTTATTGGAGACCAAGGTAAACTTCATTTTGATCTGTTAGTCCTTTCAAACTTAAAGTTCATGCTACGAATTTGAAACTGGATTTGGAAAGAAATGAACATGAAAATAAAAAAAAGGGTAAACTAAATTTTGATTATTTTAGTCCATCCATCCGTCAACCATAAACTTCATGCAGTGAATGTGAAACTGGCTGTAGATAGAAAGGAGTATTATTTTGGTAATTGTTGAAACTCCTGATGATAATATTCTCATCAGTTCTTAGAAATCCTTAATGACCTATTAAATTTGCATCTAATTATATATGAGTTTGACATTAACATGGTTAGTTAATTGTTTCCTTGACTGTATGTCGTGATTGTGACAGAGCGAAGGTTGGATCTAATTTTCAATCCATAGAATACGGTTATCCTGGAAAAGATGCCCATCATTTCTATCATATTAAAAAAGCTTCACAGGTATGAATGTAGGGGTGCTGTAGAGTTTGGTAATCTTTGTTTCAAGCTGCTTTCTTGTTCTTTTACAGATATTCACATGATACAGTCTTCTTATTTTAACTTTTTCGTGTTCAGAAACTAAAATGAAGTGATCTTCGTCTTCAATATAATATTGTAATGTCACATTCCAAATGTGGTTATTTGACCGATAGGAAATTTATTTGGGACAACTTTTCTTCAAAATTGAGGAAGTTAATGTCAATACATCTATTACGGTACAGAGTGGTGAACTAATAACCATAATATGTCATGGTAAAAACTGTGCTTTGCTATAAGTGAACAAGTAAATCAGTAAATAATTTGGCTCTGCATGTTTTTGTCAAGAACATCGTCTTCCCCAGCAGGTTGCAATCTTGGGATTTTTTCAAGCCACTATCTTTGAAAAGTGTATATTTCAGCCAATCAAAACACACTTCTGAATCTGCCGTGGAACAACCATTTACTATTTTCAGATATATCCTTTCTATTTCTTCATATAGTTATTCTGTTTTATTTCTCCCAAATATTGAATGCTGTAAATGTATTTCTTATTCGTTCAACAGGCCTTTTTGTAGTTTCTTGTTTTGATAATCCTCTTAATGAATTTCAGTTGCGTATGGATGATATTCCGAGACTATTGGCAGAATACAAACAGCTTTTGTCGGAAGGAATGGTGGAGTGATCATCTTAGGAGAGCAAACAGAAGCTTGTCAAAAGGTGTGGTGAAGTTCAAGTGAGTCTGCTTTCTTTTGTGGCTCAAATTGTCACTTGTGCTCAGTTCTTATCGTTAAACCTCTGCACATTGCAATCATGCCCATAATGAATATAGCCACTAAACAAAGCTTGTATAATCTCTGCAAGAAAATTTGCAAATTGACGACGTTTTAGTCAGGTCTATGGTTAAGGTCTAGCAATTCTATGCATGTACAATCAGGTAATTTTCTATAATATGCTACACGTATTTTTATTTTTAAAGGTCGCCCCCCATAAAATTATTTTTTGGATCCGTCGGTTGATATAGATGTTGGTGTGCCTTGTTTTATGTTAAATAAGTGAACACTATTTCAAGTACTTGTCAGAAGGTGTTGTGGAGTTTATGGGAGTTTGCTTTTTCTTTGTGACAAAATTTTCAAGTTTATGCGAGTTTTGCTTTTATTTGTGGTTCTATTTATAAGTGTTGCTCGACTCATATCCATTAAACTACTAACAATGTACACTAAAATTAGAAATTTGCAGCTACATTTATATATATATATATATAGGTGTGAGAAGTATATACAACCCATGCAAATGGTCTTTAGAACGAGTGAAATGGAATGTGAAAAAAAGCATGCAAATGGTCTATCGAGAGTGAAATGGAATGTGAAAGAATATTAATACATCTGCGAACTTCATTAAAAAAGAAAAAGAGAGAAAATATTTTAAATCTACCTTAAACAAGTTGCTTGAATTCTGACTAGAAAACCTTAGGTCGGTAGGCGGTCTGGTCTTGTCTAGATATTGAACTTAAAAGTCTGTTTGGTAAACGGTTTGGTCTGATGGTTACGGTCTCACAAACATTAAACCATATCATATTTGGTAAAGCGATCTGGTCTGATAAAAACAGTTTTATGTTTTTTGAAAACTGAAAATAAAATAATTGTACAAAAAATCTGTTTGGTTTGGTTTTCTGAAAACTGCTTTATGAAAATTCAGTTATAAGGGCTTGCTTGGTTTATATTTATGAAAACAGTTTTTTGTTTTCTGAAAATTGAAAATCAGAAAATTGTAAAAAAATCTGCTTGAATCAGTTTTCAGAAAACAGTTTTATGAAAATTCAGCTATAAAAATGGTTGTTTTCAAATAATTCATTTTTATTATTCTCAGAAAATTATTTTCTATTTTCAGAATTCACGAGAACAGTTTTTAGAAATACAAACCATGCAAGCCTAAACATGATGGTTACGGTCTCACAAACATTGAATCATACCATATTTGGTAAAGCAATCTGGTCTGATAAAAACAGTTTTATGTTTTCTGAAAACTGAAAATAAAATAATTGTACAAAAAATCTGTTTGGTTCGGTTTTTTGAAAACTGTTTTATGAAAATTCAGTTATAAGGGCTTGCTTGGTTTATATTTCTGAAAACAGTTTTCTGTTTTCTGAAAATTGAAAATCAGAAAATTGTAAAAAAATCTACTTGAATCAGTTTTCAGAAAACAGTTTTATGAAAATTCAGATATAAAAATGGTTGTTTTCAAATAACTCATTTTTATTGTTCTCAGAAAACTATTTTCTATTTTCAGAATTCACGAGAATAGTTTTTAGAAATACAAACCATGCAAGCCTAAACATGATTCAACCCAAAAGAATGTGATAGCCCGTCGGGGTGGCTAAAGATATGTGTTAAGAACACACCCTTAAGACGACTTAGATTTTACCTATTGCAAGTGCACGAGTCAATTGTAGTATAAAAATAGCTTATGAAAGGTTATCGATCTCACAGAGATTAAGTTGTATTCTGAATTTTCGTAAAATAATACTCTTAAATTGCTATAAAAAATATGATTTGTTAGTTTTGATTTATGAACTAATTAACTAATAAAGTATTAAATATAGATTAAGACAAGAACAATAGAAATAAAATCTAGGATTTTCATACTACACCACTAACCACATAACATAACTCTCTACTTACTCAATTGCAAGAGGGCGATTCGTAACTGTGAATCAGGTAGTACCGCAAATAGTCGAATACGTCCCCAAAAAGGATACTATCTACCTGATTCGCTACAACCCATCTCCAGACAGAGTATGACTAGTGCATGCAAATTACTTTACTTTAATCTACTTTTATAACATAAAATTAAACTAAAACATGTCTATATCATCTCGCCGATGCATGGCCTGCGTAAACCTAGGGTTTCAAGTAAGCAACATTGATGTAGAAAATCATACTATGTTTAATATAATATGATTGTGTAAGAAGATATATTCATTCAATTTAAGACAAAAATAAAGAATAAATATAAAATATTGTGTCAAGAATAAAAACGGTCACACATCTACAATCAATCATCACAGTATGGTCACAGCTTCCCCTCGTTACAAATGAAACAAATATAAAAAATATATTACTTGGCTAAGGATTTGTAGCAAAACCCTAGATACTGAATTAATTGATCATGGTAGAATGAGACTGCATCGTTGATGTAGAATCGGCCTCCATGGTCGTTTTCTTCAGATCTTTAGGTCTTGAATGACTCCTACATTTTTATGATATGAATCTGAAAAGAAATCTCTAAAAATTGGGTAGAAAGAAGTTCTTTAGGCCTGGTCCAGACCTTGGTATTTATAGACAAAGGTGAAGGAAATCCTAACTTGTGTTAGACTTCTATTGAGAATATGATTCCCCTTTGGTACGATTTCTTTCCAAACTAAGTCAAACCCTTCAATATAATGTATAATATAACTAAAACATGTGTTTAGAGGTGGTGGGGTCGAACTTAAAGTCATCCAGGTCAAAACGGATCAATCCGGGTCAAAATAGGATTTTGGCCCGAATATGAAATTTTCAGTTTTTTCCTGCAGGACACCTCTTACTCTTTTGATCATATCTAGAGTTACACACATTGGATGGAGGTGTGTAATAGCTTTTTGGAAATATGACTTCAAGATCTTGATGTTAGCCTCAAGAATCACCCCATTTGAACCTGTTTTGACTGAGATATGGGCTCCTGAAGTTGACTAAAATTTTGTGCTGAAAACACTGTACCTATGCTTCAAGTGTAGCTCATGCGTAGAAATGACACTTTCTAGCCACTTTTAGCTACTAGATGCGTAGGACATGCGTAGAAAAACTATTGTAAACTATTTTTCTTGATAATTATTCCGTTTGAGCCCCCTTGACTCCCCTTGACTCCCTTGATATGATTCTTGAAGTTGCGGCTCTGAAAAATGACGTTTTCGCCCTCCAAGAGACACTTTTCTCTTGAAAACACTTCTTTTGTTCTCCTCTTGAATAGAAATGAACATGTCTTTGGTTAATTCACCAAAGTTAGTTCTTTTTCTTCATTAAGCTCCTGAAACACGTTTAAACATACAAACGGCATAAAAATACCAAATAACGGAATGTAAAGATACAAATAGCAAGATAGGGGCTTAAAATGAACAATATTGAGCACCTATCAGAATGTATCTTTTCTGGTAAAAACTAAATGCATAAAAAATAAAGCACATGTCAAATGGAGCATAAATGAGTCGAAATAAGACTAGGCGTTGCGGTGTTATTTGATATCACTATTTTACTACTTAAATTTGAACGGATTTCGCACTTATTCAATTAAGTGTGGTTGATAAAAAAAAATTGAACATCACTGAAACATTTAATGCCACATAAAATGAGATAAAATTTTAAGTGATGAGGTCTCTTCTTAACACTGAAGACTGAAAATCTACAAAAATATGAGAAAATATATATATTTTTAAGCAATACTTAAAACCTTAAAAATCTTTCGCACTTAAAATTTTCGGTAGGTAAGTCAGATAAGACTAAGATTAAATTTGGGCAAAAGTGCAAAATAACCCCTTGAACTATCCTCAAGTGAGCAAAATACTCCCTATACTATAAAAGTGAGCAAATTAGTCCCTCAAGTTTTCAAAATTGAGCAAGTTGCCCCCTAGACCCACTTTTTGAATGTGAAATTACCATTGTACCCATACATTAACCTTTTGTAAAATATAAAAATAAGAATTAACTTCATTCACACCCCCAAGGTTTGTTTTATCTTCAATTAAACCACATTAAGTTTGACAAACTTCATTTACACATTTTATTTTTTCAAATCCACATCATTTACACCCCCTAATGCCACTTAATACCTAAACTACCCTCAATGGTGAGATAGGTGGTGTTTGGAAACAAGAATTCAATTTCTTTACTACTCTCAAATTTTATTATCTCTATCCAACATTTTCCCATTTTTAACATTATTATATAGTTATAGAAATAATTATATATATTACTATAAACGAATTTATGTTTTGATATATGCCGAAACAAAAAATAAATTTTGATTTTTTTTTCACACTACCAATTAGGATATATTATTTTTCCTATTTTAAATTTATTAACTAGTTATATAAATTATTATATATATATATTTTACTATAAACAAATTTTTTTATACCCAAATAAAAAATTAATGTCAAAATTTGACCAAAAGATTGGTTCCGTCTATTGACCGAAATTTGACCAAAACATTAATGCCGAAATTAATGGTAATTCGAAAAGTAAAGGTTGGTTCTCTGTATTGGCCAACAAATTTTCTCAATTGGCACATAAAATTTGATGATTTTAAAACACATTTCTAGTTTCAGTGGTAAGGACTCAAACAGTCAAACTGCCAAACGACGGAGTCGTGGCTTGAAATACTGAGAATAACCCATTTGGGCATAAAAAAAATAAAAATTCGGCATTAATTTTTTATTTTGGCATAAAAAAAATCATTTATAGTAATATATATATAACAAATAATTTATATAACTAGATAATAATATTAAACTTGAGGGAGTTTAATTGAAGATAAAACAAATTTAAGGGGTATAAATAAAGTTAATTCTTATTTTCATATTTTATAAAAGGTAAATATATGGGTACAATGATAATTGGACTGATTTACTCACTTTTATAATACATGAAGTATTTTCCTCATTTGTAAATAGTTGGGGGTATTTTACACTTTTGCCTTAAATTTGATTTACTTGTAGTTTTACATTCACCAATTAATTGTTTTCGTTATTATATACTAGCGATTCAAGTCTCTGCGATGCAATCAACTAATCTGAGCCTAAATTGTCTGAAATTTCTTTTTTCAACAAAGTGCTATCACCAATTTGATAATAACAATGCAACAACTAGTTATTAG
This sequence comes from Cornus suecica, assembly GCA_963922005.1. Lineage (NCBI taxonomy): Eukaryota > Viridiplantae > Streptophyta > Magnoliopsida > Cornales > Cornaceae > Cornus > Cornus suecica. The sequence goes on along the minus strand of OY998244.1, from coordinate 4,536,607 downwards.
CATTTCTTTCCTCCTTACTTTCCATATTTGAAAATAAAAGATAAATAACACCCTATGAAAAAAAGTCCTTGGGAAGAATTATAGGTAATAAATATCGGACAATGCTTGGGTCCTCACCAGTGAGGACCAATTTGGTTCTCACCCCTTATTTGGACCAATAGAATTAAAACACTTGGCATATATTAATTAAAAAATAGAAATGCATTATTTTTGGGATTCAACCCAGATTTGAATTCTTCTTTTTTCTTTCATTCACTTTAAAAAATAAAAATCTAATGGGCAGTTTAACGTCATGTATACATGCATGTACACTTTCCTTAAACACAAATAAGAAAAAAGTCACAATCCACGAATATTATTCGATATTGTGATGGGTACTTCTCCATATTTCGTAAAATCCAAAGATAAATAAATGAATTGGATACAAAATATTATGAACACAAATAAGAAAAAATAAAAATAAAGTGATTGAAGTATAGAAATTTGGAGAAAAAAGTCAGAAATCTCGTGTGTAAAGTGCTGCTCACCGCACCAAATTGATGATATTACAGAAACACAAAAGATTTTATCATCATTTGGATTCAATTGCAATATACATAGCATATATATATATATATATATATATGTATCAATCTATATATAAATAAAAGTGTACACGCATATATCAATTTATATATACAAATAAGTGTACATGCATATGTAGACGTTAAACTTGCCCTTGAGAATTTTTTTTTAAGTGAATAAGAGAAAAAAAAATAATTCAAATCCGGGTTGAATTCCATAAATAATGGGTAATACCCATTTATATTTTTAAATTAATATATGCCACGTGTTTTAATTATATTGGTCCAAATAAAGAGTGATGATCAAGTTGGTCTCACTGGTGAGGACCCAAACATTGTCCATAAATATTCTGGTACCCATTTGTGATTGTTGCAATTTACTTGTGTTGAATCATGTCACCAACCATGCTACTCACACGCCTCCACATAAGTCTTATAAGACTCAAATCGCAGACCTCATTCAATTTGGGGAGAAATAAAAATACACCAAAAGACCATTGGTATAATCATATTTCTTATTCCAAGCTTCACTTTCCTTATTAAATGGAAAGTATAAGCGACTTGTCGACCATTAACAGACATTGACATGCAAAACCCTGAAAAAAAAAATAAAAAAAAATACTGGAGATAGGTCTTCGTAAACACATTTTATTTTTGGCAGAAAAGATAAAGTAAACAGGATAATTAAAGAAAAGATCGTAACTTTTACCATATTCTTACGATTACAGCAGTTCCTCACAGTACTTGTAACTTGTCCATTGTATTGTTCTTACAAATTTTCACTAGCTCTTCCACGACTCCATCTATTTCCTCCTCTCCCTTCTCTCTCATGTTCTCACTCAAATCTTTTGATTTCCTCCTCACAGCCTCGCCACTTTTCCCCAAAACCACCCCTTTTATCACTCTTGCAACCTCCTCTCTCACAAGCCTCCCACTCTCATCTCTCTTGACCTCCACACCCACTCCAACCTCCTCCACCACCCTAGCATTCATGGGCTGATCAAGTTGCATAGGCATGGCTATGATGGGAACACCAAACTTCATAGCCTCCATAACTGAACTCCAACCACAGTGACTCACAAACCCACCAACACTTGAATTCACAAGAATCTTACCCTGCGGGGCCCAACCCTCCACAACAATCCCTCTCTCTCTTACCCTTTCAAGAAACCCCTCAGGCAGTGCCTCTTCAACCGCAAGTCTCTCTCCCACTGGAAACCTAACAACCCATATGAAATTCACATCACTAAGCTCCAACCCATATGCTATCTCCTCCATATCCTCCTTACACAAGAAGCACTCACTCCCAAAGGACACAAACACGGCTGAACCCGTATCCTTCATGTTAAGCCATTCAATGATCTCCGCTTCCTCCTCCTCAAAACTACTTTCCGGGACAAGAGGACCGACGGGTACCGTCTTCTTCTCATTTGCCACGGAAAGATAATCAATGTACTTCCCTTCAATCTCTCTAAAGCTCTTGATCAATATAATGTCAGATGATAATTTCACGCATTCTAAATACCTTAAATGATCTTTTACGCCATTTGAAGATGTTTCAAGCAGACCATCAATGCCCATTCTCTCGTGATCTCGAATATATATCGCGGGGTACGGGAATTCACAATTAGGGTTGTTGAAGCGATGGACGAGGAAGGAAGCTGTTGCTGCGCCAGAGCTGAAGAAGAGAGTTGCAGGAATGTTATGCGACTGTGCCACCTCTGGCGCCCAATATTGGAGGAAGTCATATATAAGCAAGTCGGGGTTTAGGGTTTCTAGGATGGTGGAGAAGTGGGGTTTGGCCATGTCAAAGGCCTCTTTGAGAGCGGGCATGAGGTGGGGTGGGAGGCCATTGGTGGTGTGGTAATGAGGGGGAAGGTTTGGCAGAGTTGGGAGATGAAGCTCTACTAGTTTGATTGAAATCGAGTGCTTTTGAGTGACCTTTGCTTTGATGGAACTGAGATTGACTGGGGTTGAACACAGATATATGTTGAAGCTTCTCTTTGATAGTGCCTTGGCTAGCTCTAGGAATGGAGATATGTGTCCATGAGCAAGCCATGGCAGCATCAGAACACTAAAAGTCTTTCTTTGTGTAGCCTCCATCAACTCTCTTGCTATCTATTCAAATACACAATATGTCTGTTTATATATATTAGGTGTACTAAAGAACATATATTAGAATAATTTTGGCCCTTAGCTAGTTTGTTTGCAACGGATTATTATAGCAAGACCAGAACGTGGCAGGCTGGAGAGACAAGGTGGCATTGGGAGGCACGCGTGGAGAGGCTACATAAATAACAACATGCATATTTGATGTGTGTGTAGAGAGAGAGAAAGAGAGAGAGAGAGAGAGAAAGCACGGGAAGTTAGCAAGGTTAGATAGAAGAAAGATCATTAGAACTCGTAGTGAAGTTTTCTTGGCATTGATACAGACTTCTGTGCGGAAAAGTACAAACATGTAGGCATATGGAATCACTTTCTGGTAGAAGGGTTTGTCAATTGGCATGGTGCCAAAAATTTGATTTTGAATTTTTTTATAACAGGGACTAGATCCCAGAATTTATCTTACCAAACAAACAATTATCGACCAAATTAACTAGTTACGTTATGAAGTTAATATAACTGTGGCAACTGTTACATTGTTAGAATGGACTATGGGCCTGTTGCCAATTGGGCTTGTGTTTCTTTTGTTATAACTTCAGTTACATTTGAAACAAAAGCTTGTTAGAATTGACTATGGGCCCGTTTCCAATTGGGCTTGTGTTTCTTCGCTTTTAACTTCAGTTACATTTGTAACAAAAGCTTATTAGTAACTAAAGCTAAAGCCCAACACTGTACATAAATACAATACTTGCCTAAATTTACAACAACACATTGTTTTGCCCCTAAATATCCAAATGAACACATTAACAAAAAGTAGACACCTTTCAACATTTACAATATTCATGTAGCACTCTCTCGGCTTCAATTTAAGTGTTCACATTTACTATTCAATCTATTTTAAAATAAAAAAAATCAATATCACTTTATTTGATTAATTTATCAATTTACCCTTCAATCATTCAAATTATAAAATATTTAAATTACAAATATCACATCACTTGGTGGGACCAAAAATAAAACTAAAATATTTAAATTACAAATATCACATCACTTGATGGGACCAAAGATAAAATTAGTTTTTCATTTACTATTAGACAAATAAAAATTATTATCTAAAAAAATTAGATTCCCCAAATTGGCCACTTATATTGGAACGGTGGGAATATTAACTAATCCATCGTTTTGTTCTTGCAAAGTTTTACCAGCTCTTCCACAGCTCCATCTATCTCCTCCTCTCCCTTCTGTCTCATGATCTCGCTCAACACTTGCGCTTTTCTCCTCACAGCCTCACCACTTTTCTCCACTACCACCACCTTTATCGCTCTTGCAACTTCTTCTCTTTCAAGCCTCCCACTCTCATCTCTCTTGACCTCCAGACCGACACCAACCTCCTCCAACACCCTAGCATTAACTGGCTGATCAAGATGCATAGGCATGGCTATGATTGGAACACCACACTTAATACCCTCCATCACTGAACTCCAACCACAGTGGCTCACAAACCCACCAATATTTGAATGCCCTAGAATCTTAGCCTGGGGGGCCCAACCTTCCACAACCATCCCTCTCTCTCCTACCCTTGCCAGAAACCCCTCAGGCAGTGCCCTGATTTTCTCTCCCACTGGAAACCTAACAACCCATATGAAATTAACATTACTAAGCTCCAACCCATTTGCTATCTCCTCCATATCCTCCCTACACAAGAAGCACTCACTCCCGAAAGACACAAACACTGTGGATTTCTTATCCTTCTTGTTGAGCCATTCAAAGATCTCCGTTTTCTCATCCTCGGCAATGGCTTCCTGGACAAGAGGACCAACAGGTACTACCTTCTTCTCACTTACCACAGAGAGAAAATCAATGTATTTCCCTTCTATCTCTCTAAAACTCTTGACCAATATAACATCACACGATAGTCTCACGCATTTTCCAAACCTTAAATAATTTGTTACGCCATTTGAAGATGACTCAAGCATACCCAGAAAGCCAACTCTGTCACGATCTTGAATAGTTATTGCCGGGAAAGGGAATTCGGAATGCGGGTTCCCATAGATACGGAGAATGAGGGAATTTGTTGCTGCACTGCAGCTGAGGAAGAGGGCTGCCGGAATGTTATGCGACATGGCCACCTCTGGCGCCCACTGTTGAAGGAAATCATATATGAGCAGGTCAGGTTTTAGGGACTCCAGGATTGTGGTGAAGTGGGGTTTGGCCATGTCGAAGGCCTTTTTGAGAGTGGGCATGAGGTGAGGAGGGAGGCCATTGGTTGTGTGGTAGTGAGGGGGAAGGTTTGGTAAAGTTGGGAGATTAAGTTCTACTAGTTTGATCGAAATGGAGTGCTCTTCAGAGAGCTTTGGTTTGATGGAATTGAGATTGACTGAGGTCGAACATAGGTATATGGAGAAGCTTCTCTTTGAGAGTGCCTTGGCTAACTCTAGGAATGGAGATATGTGACCATGAGCCAGCCATGGTAGCATTAGAACACTAATGGTATTGCTCTGTCTAGCCTCCATGAACTCTACTATTCAACTACACAATATGCCTATATTCGTATTAGGTGTATTAATTGAACATACATATACTATTTTCCAGCAGGTAGTTTGGACGCACACGTGGAAGGTTGGAGAGACAAGCTGCCATTGGACGCACACGTGGGCGGCGAAGAAGAAGAGAGGTTACACGTATAGTGAGAGAGAAAGAGAAGCACAGAAGCAAGAGAACAATATGGACGCAAACTAAGGTCTGTTTGGATACCCTATTTTTTGTTTTTGTTTTTTTACTGTTCACAAGACTAAAAAAAAAAATACGTTTGACAAACGCGTTTACTGTTCTATGTTTTTTCCCCAAGAAAACTGTTTTATGTGAATAGTGTGTAAAAGTGATGAAAACACCAAATACAACTTTTAGTTATTTTTTGAGTTTTTTCACTATTTAGGTGGTAAAAACAATGAAAACACCAAATTCATAAAATATAATTTTCACCAAATAAAAATGGTGAAAACACCTTCATCCAAACGCTTTTTTGTTTTTAGTTTTTTCCTGAAAAAAAAAAGACAAATACAAAAACAGTTTTTATATTTGAAGACAGAAAACAAATACAAAAAACAGGCTTTCCAAACGCACCCTAAGTGTTTGTTTGGTAGACGTTGTGGTGTTGATTTTTGGTTTTGGGTTGGTTGGAGTTAGTGTGGTTTTATTTTGGTTCCAAGTCATGTTTGGTGCAGATGGTTTTGATGTGAGAAAAAGTGATGCTGAAAAACCAAACCATCTTTGGTAGAGTTGGTATGGGTTGAAATTCTGAATATTAATATATTAATAAATATTAAAATATATTAATATATGAGTTTCACATTTTATTTATTAATATATATTAATATTAATATATTGATATTATAATATTAAAATATTTGGTAATTTGGAATAGTTTGACATTTTATTTATTTAAAATAATATTTTTTAAATATATATGTTTTAAAAAATAAAATATATAAATATTTAATTTTTTGAAATATTTAATTTTTTCGAAATATTTAATTTTTCATAAATATTTAATTTTTTTGAAATATTTATTTTTTCATAATATTTAATTTCGAATTTATATATATATATATAATATTATATGTGAATAGTGTCAAACCATTTGGACCCAACTCCAACCAAACCATTATTTGAGATGGTGTGAAATTTGATGGATTTGGGTCCAATGGAGTGACACTATTCACACACCATTTGTGTTGCACCATGTTTGCCAAACATGGAGTGGAGCAAAATTTTCAAATCAAACCCAAAATTTTGGCTCCATTCCATGTTGCCAAACAAGCACTAAATGGACGCAAACTAAGGGCCGGTTTGAGAATTATTATTTTTGTTTTTGTTTTGATAATAAAAAAATAAGAATAATTTTTGTTCTTGTTCTTATTTTCTCACCCAAAAGAACAAGAACAAAATATATATTTGGGGCAAAAAAACACACATATTCTTACACAATTTTTCTTTTCTACCACAAATTTTTTTAAAAAAAATTCCAAAAAAAAAAAACAAGTTTTTGTTATTCTCTTATTTTTTATATTATTCACAAAAACAGTTTTCAAATTGAAAACCGAACAAACTGTAAAAAAAATCATCAAACATGTTATATTTTTTTAAACAGTATTAAAAAAACAAAAACAAAAACAAGGTTTCAAACTGCGCCTAAGTCATTTAGACACACCAAAGATCTTTAGAACATGTAGTGATTTTTCAACGCATGATAATGACGTCGTTACATATAATAAGCACTTTCTTGTAACAGGGTTCGTCATTAGGTGAATGGTGGCCATCTCTTTGAAAATTCAATCCTTATCCCTAGAGTAAAAGATCGCCTGCCTCTACTGCCTAGTATTATATCCATGAAGGATGAAGATTTGGAACACAAAGCAGTGTGTGTTCCAATCACAACCTCCATGTCCATATCAAGCCTGCCAACTGCGACTTTTCATAATCACCTCACCCACCAATCACATCGGCAAAAAATTCTATTATCCATAAATTGAGAAAAACACATCTTCAGGACAACTTTGACAGCGTGAACAATACTAGTATTAACTAAAGAGGTTTGATTTCAACAATACTCGCTGAGGTAAGGATTGGCCTAGTTACATATAAATAATATTGTCACCTTTTATATTAAATAATAATAATACATTTTATTTATGATTATATATATATATATATATATTTTGTATTTTAAAAGGTGATACATGTATAAAATATTTGTGAGCTCATATAATTTAATTTATTTTATAAATAAATAATATACAACTCCTACAATTTAAACAAGTAGGAATACATTTTAATTATATTTTTTGTTATATTGTAAGATGTGATAAATGTATAAAAATGTTACAAATGATTTATAATTTATTATTCTTTGTGTAAAATTAATTTAAGCCCTTACATTGTAAAATAATAACAAACCTTACTTATTGTAATTTTTTATATTTTTATAAAAATATGACAAATGGTTTATCATTTATTAATTTTTTTGTAAAGTTAATTTAAGCCCTTACACTTTAAATAATATCAAATTTTACTTATTATAATTTTTTATATTGTAAAAGGTGATAATGAATCGAAATATTAGACAGTCCTTGTGTTTTTATTAGTAGTATATAGATAGATAGATAGATAAATATACAGATTTCTGTATTTTAAGTTATATTATTTTTCCTTGCCAAAATATATTTGTCTTATATAGTTACTCTATACTTATGAAATATCCATTAGAGTTACATTTCAATTAATGTATATTAATTAATTAATTTTTTTTTATAAAAAAATATGAAAATATTTATAACCCCTTGTCGTATATCTTTACTCTATATCTTTTGAAATATTCATTAGAGTTACACTTCAAGTAATGCATATTAATTAATTATTATTATTTTTTTAAAAGTATTGAAATATTTCCAATCCTTTTTCATTTACTCTATATCGTTTTGACATACTCCTTAGAGTTGTACTTCAACTAATACATATTAATTCATTAATTTTTATTTTGAAGAAAATGTTTGAAAATATTCTCAACCCCTCACATTTTAGAATAGTTGTTATAAATATATATATATTATAGGGTTTTCATCTTGGGGCATGGAGGTAATTTCACCACCTAGATATTTGTCTCATGAAATAAGGGAGACAACACAAGGGCATTCCGGTCATTTCTCCCCTTTAGGGGGTGTCATTGCAAGAAAAATGAAATCTCAGGGGGCGAGTGCAATTGTCCGAAACCTCAGGGGATATGAGTGCATATTATCCTAATTTAATTAACGGTGTTGTAACGGAATTGAGTGAATTGTAAAAGTTGGGATAGTTTAGGGAGTTTTGTATAAAAAGTGTAGTTCAGGGGGGTTAGTTGGGAGAGAGAAAATAGTCCAGGGGGGTTTAATGCACTTTCCTCTTATATTTAATAGATAAAAATAAAAATAATAATAATAAAAAAAATAAACTCGATTATAATATATTATTGTTCAACGTTAGTTAAGAAGCTGCATGTTTCATCTTTGGATACGGATCCTCTCCTGAGTAATCTCTCTCATGTTTTCCCTCAACCTAAATCTATGGTTAAAATAAAACCACGTCATTTACATCTAATTTAAATATACTACATCGTTTTGGGACAAACGGTACTCTTCTAACGTTAACGAAAGTGTTTCTCAATACAAATCCTTCTATCTCAACTTTCTTCTCTCTCGACTTTCTTGTGCTTCTATAACTGGAGAATTCGCTGATAGAGAAAAGTGTCCATCAAATCGATATCTTGGGATTTTCTATTAAATGTTGGGATCGGATTCCTGCATTGATGTCGGTGCCCTTGGCGTTCAAGAGGATTTGGATGAAGGTTAGGGTTTGAGAGAGGTCTAGGTTTGAAATTTGTCGATGTGGTTTTTCTTGGATTTGAAAAGCTTAAGGATGCTATTGGGGTCAATTAGGGACTTTTGAGGGAGAGGTCTGAAGATGGAGGGATACACCCATTACTTTGGGTTTTTTCACTTGTCTGGTTTTGGGTATTTGTAGAGAGATGAAGTTAGAAAGAGAAGTGTAAGACATTGATATGCAATTTTTTGTTAAATTGGAACCATTTGTAATGAATGCTTTGCAGAGTTGAATATGTTCATTGTTGTGTTGGGCAACTTATTGAATATGCTTATTATTGTGCTGGGCAACTTGATATCTGGATTTCTAGAATACTGCTTCTTTTGTGAAGATACCCATTGGGCAAAATTTTAAATTGGCTGAAGATGCTATGGGCAAGTGACAACATAAATAAGCAGGCTTTCTCTTGCATTTAAAAGATGATAAAAGAGTTGTTGCTGCATTCAGAGGCTTTCTCTTGGCTACTCAATAGTGTTGAGTTTATTTTAACAGGCTACAATTTGAACCTGATATGCACACCGAACTGTTACAAACACGGTACTAATGCTAATGAAAGATTGGAGGTAGCATGAGGGCAGAATTGGAGATTGTACTGGAACTTCTAGTACATGTTGAATCAATATTATTCTGGTGACAATATCAATCAAAAAAATGGCCACTATTATTATTCCTCTGACTATCAAATCAATACTCAAATCTCAAAATGAGATACCATTGAGCTAAAACTAAAAGTGACATCAATTAGCCTCCATTAATCTTTATAATTAACTTCAACAATAATAGGAAAAATTAAAACAATTGAGACAACTTAAAATGACATTAACCCCAATAATCTCAAGTACACAATAAAAACCTGGATATAGCTTTTATCCCTACTGAACCCCTAAACACATTACTCAAATGCTTCATTGCATTTTGCATAAAATGTCATGTACAAAGCAAATGACATGTTTCAGGCATCACAAGTAATAAAGCTTTTGTCATTGCTGCATCTTGGTCTGTAAAAATAATTTTTGGTCTTCTTCAAGACATTGCCTCCAAAAAAGTTTCAAATAACCAAATGAAAGACTCCACTGTCTCATCATACATTAATGAAGCTCCGAAAATTATGGTTTCCCTGTGGTGATTAAATCCAACAAACATTGCAAAAGGCCGGTTTGCTTTGTTGACTTTGTAGGTTGTATCAAAAGTAACAACATCTCCGAACAAACCATAGTCTATAATCATCTTTGCATCAGCCCAAAAGATGTTTGTTATTTGCTCTTCAATATCTAACTGCAAAGCATAAAAAAATGAAGGATTTTCCAATAATTGCCTCTGAAAATATCTCAACAAGCTACCTGCATCTCCGAATGCCAAATCTCTTTGTCTTCTAGACCATAGATAATTATTTTGATCCAGCTTCGTGTACCCAATACATTCTTTTCCACCAGCTTGTTTTCCCATCAATTCATACACTGACCTAAGTGGTATTCCTGAATCATCTGCTAACTCCATTTCACTAGCTTGAGTTACAGAAATTTTCCGTTGAGATGGCATCATATGGGTGCATTCTTTTAAAATCAACTCATGATTATGTTCTTCTACAAACCTATCTACCCAAAAAATTTCATTCTTTCTATCTAATTTGATATGCATTAAAGCAAGACAACCAGGTCCTAGTTTCAGCTCTAGGGTTCTTTGTGAGATAATCTCGCTTATCTTTTCCTTTGTGACCCTCCTTATTACAAACAAGCAATCTCGAAGTTATTTCTCCAGTGGTATGATTTTTGCTAGCATACTCTTTTCTGATAATAAACCCCATTTTTGGTCCATAAGCATTGTAAAAATAGTAGGCATGTTCCCCATAATCAAATTTCATCCCATATTTAGGTATCCACTGAACCTCATGTAAGGACCCATTAACTGTACAATGATACTGCTCCATCCAAAATCATTTAGTTCTGAACTATCCAAGGATCGCATCAATCTAACAATAATGAAAATAGTTAATTGAGGAACAACATATTAATAAAATTATTAATTCAAAGTCATGTTTGATATTAAAAATTCAATGAACAAAAATATTACCTATACAATCAACAGTAAATAGGAAGAAAATAAGATAAGAAAAAAGTCAGTAATTCAACACAAAATTTAATTAGCTAGAAAAGAAAAGTAAAAACAATAAACTAGTTAAGACCAGAAAATGAAGAGCTAATATATCTTATATGTATATACATATTTAGGGCTCTGTTTCAGAAATAATTTTGCAGAGATGAACAGAAGCATGCATATCTATTTTAAATAAAGATTTGAAGAGTAGATAATTCAAGAATTCAAACTAATTAATATATAAAGAAAATATATTATTCACATGTCCGCATCGAATTAAATTACAGGATTTGAACTATATTCTAGAAAATCAACCATTATTTTTTCCCCATTGATAACTATAGGGATGAACAATGGTTGATCTCTAAAAGCTTATAAGAAAAATAAATTATACAGATCAAATAAAACTACTTCTCATAGAAAATCAACCACCTTTTTTTTCACCATTGATAATTTATAGGGATAAACAATGGTCTCCAATGGTTTACGACTCCATTTCGGACTTTTGGAATAGATAAGCTGTGAATCAAACTTTTCCACATATTTACACAATAAAACATCAAGTAGTTACTTACCTTTGTGAGGCCTGATGAAGTAGAAGATATTATGTTGAACTACCCAAACCTTCTACCGCTTGATATCAAAACCAAAATTGAGAGGATTTAGGGTTGTGGAGAACGAAGAGAGAGAGAAAAAAAAACGAGGGAAAAAAGCGAGTGAAATTGTGATATGGAACTTAAGGAAATTTTGAAACGAAAGTTGGGTTAGGTTAGGTTTTTCTTCTCCGTTGGTTTTATTTTAACCATCAGATTTAGGTTGAGGAAAAACAGGAGAGAGATTACTCAGGAGAGGATCCGTATCCGTATCCTTCATCTTTTGGCACCACGTTAAAAAGACTTGAAGTTGCACGTATCTATTATAATCCTCCCATGGTTGGTATGAATTCAAATAATATTACTCTTTAAAATGATGTATAATAACATCGGTAATTTCAAAAAATCGTTATGAATTGAATTGATAACTTAAAAAAATTGTTGCATAAGATATCGAATTGATAATATTACTCTTTAAAATGAATGTATAATAGTATCGATAATTTCAAAAAACCGATATGAATTGAATTGATAGTTTCAAAAATTTGTTGCATAAGATATTGAATTGATAACTTTAAAAACGAAAGGTCATAACATATTGAATTGATAAGCTCTCGCAACAAAGTAAAAATTGTTGCAACTGCATGTGTTACTGAATAGTTCAGGTATAATAGTTAGATTAGTTTATAGTTAATTGAGCTATATATATACAAATAGAAATATACACCTCCTGATATATAAAGTTGAAGATGTATAAAGTTGATGAGTGCGCAATCAGATTCAATTATGTCTGAGACCTAACATTCAGTGTTCGGGTATAACGGACCCGACAAATTATGATCCGGAATTAAGCTTAACGAAACCTTGTTTCGAAAATGAGAGCCATGTTTGATGAATAGATTAGCAAGGAAAACTTTCAAGAGTGTAATGGAGAAATCACCAAAATGAGAGACAAACATGCCCTAAGACATTGGTTCTTCATAACACAATTAATTAAACCGAATCTCCATCTAGCAATGTTATTAAACCAAGGCAACGGAATAACAATCCACATCCTTTAACAACCAAGTTAAGTAATTGCTATTACAAAGTTCGCAATAGTGAAAGAATTTTTTTTTACTGAATTAGAAATAAATCAAAGGAGCACGAGCTACTCGAATATCCCAGTCACAAAAATGATCAACAGAGTACCTGAAAATAAAAACATAATAATGTGTGAAGCTTTGCAAGATATGCTAAACACGATCAACGATTTACTTAGTTAACTTCACCTATGGTAATTTAAAATAAAGCACATTAATAAGTTCTCAAATAGGTGACATGAGTTCGTCAACCATTCAATTAACAATAATTTTATAACTTCATAGAATCACACGAACCCGGGGCAAGACCCAATAAATGGCGCTTGGTTAGACCTCAACTCACCCATGACCCAGATGCTCCGGGCCAACTATGTCTACATAAACATTAAACCAACGACCATAATTACATGTAGTTCACTTCACTCTAAGTAGGCTAGGTCCTGGATTGTCCCACCGTCTCCATCAATTGCCAACCGAAACCAATATTCCATCTTCCTTCCTAATAACCTCTGAACGCATAACACGACTAACAGTAACTATTCCATCCCCTGTCAACTTCGACTCATATCATGATCTCCCTCCAATCATATCAGGGAGATCATGATATGAGTCGAAGTTGATGTGTACATAGATATATGGGGTTATATATGGGTATAAATTTTCCTTAAATACAAAATGATCAAGGAATAATCAAGATGCTACAATTACTAATTGCATACTTATTTACATGCTGAAACACATCATAACCATCACACAACAGATTGTAAAATTGAAACAATTAACAATCAGCACATATGCGCAAGTAAAAAAACATTTATTGCATTTATATACAGAAATATCATATGACGGTTCATTTAACTATATGAAAATGAACCACGAGATGGTTTAAGATATTCTTTTTCAATGCCATACAAGAAGGAAAAAAAAACCCTTCTCTCTCTACTATCCATATTTGAAAACGCTATCTACATATACCAGGGGATATAACATACGAGTATGGCCAATATCATCAAACCTAAGCCAATCAGCAATGGAACTAGTCAAGTTTGTGAGAGAGAGTCCTTTTCAATGAGCAATATATTGACGGAAGTCAGTTTGGTAGGTGGTGAACACAAGTAAATGAAGATGATCCGTTTGGGAGTTTTATGGCTGAAGGGTGGACATAGATAGCATGAGCTAACTATGGTAGCATTAAGACACTGGTGCTATTTTGTCGTGTACTCATGCTCTCTATGACCATCCACAAAATGATGATCAAATACAAGCAGCAATGTGACATTAGCCACTATTTCTTTTGGCAGTTTGTCTTGAGAATTCTCAGAACAGCTAGGTCTTACGTATGCAATGATAACTTTGTTGCGACCAAAGAAGCAAGGAAAGGATACAGGACATGAATATGACACGACACAGACATGGAAAATTTTAAAAAATTGGGACACGGATAACCCAGGGGGACATTATGAATTATATATCATGTATATATGCATGATACGTGTATTTTAAGAAATGAAACTTAATATAATGTTATTACAAAAGAATAATAACAAATCAGAACTTTGTTCAGAAAGAGTAAATAAATGGAAGCATCAAGGGTTGTAAAGAAGAAGAAGCAAAAGGAGAGGAGGAAGAGGAGAGAGGGAGACCATCCACCGGCAACAACGCTTGGTCAATGGGTTGAACAAGATAGCCAAAGTTGATTGTGCAAGAGTTTGAATCTTCAAACAAAGACATACAGTTATAAGCTTAAATAAATGCTCACTTTAACATAAATTTGTTTTATAATAACTTCTTTTAAATAATTATCTAATGACAACCATATTGAAAGTTATTAAACAACTCTTCATATATAGCTCAAAAACTTTCTTAAACATTCCTAAAAGAAACAAGAAAGAAAGAAATACAAAAACAAAAATGTGACTGTGTGTGGGACACGTATTCTTGGCATGTTGGACACGAAAAAGTCATTTTGTGACCATTCCAATTAATGTGAGTGGAACAGCTAATAAGTATTTGACAAATAAAGAATACAGAAAGTTCACACCTTTTTGTTTCTGAATGTCAACTGGAATCTTCAAGAACATCAACACTGCAAGAAAGTTGCCAAAAAAAAGTATGTTGATCATGCAATACACTTCTAAGCAGATTACAGCTTCAGCACGAATTCATCCCTAAATTAACAGGGCTACTGATTCAACAATATTCATATGTGTCGCGGCTGTCGCCCCATAGCATAATCAAAGAAATTTATACATAATTTAGTCACAGTAGTAACTCTAAATTTATAGCAATGATTTGTCGAATTAATTTAATCAACAAAGCATAATAAGCGAAGTCTGTATTTATTTCGAATGGCAATGACAGATTGGTCATTTGGAGCCACCACTTTTATTATGACTTGCTATCTCTTCCCTCTGAAGCCTTGCCTTCCATTAGTCTTTCGCATTACCTCCACAGCCACGAAAATCACACCATCAAGTCTAGCATTCAGTCGGTGGCTAGTGATTGGGGCACCAAACTTCACGATCCAGATATTAAAACTCATCCACACTGACCCACAAACCCACCAGAGCTAGAATGGCCTAGAATCCTTGCATGTGGAACCCATCCCTCAACAAGCATTTATCCCTCTCCCCTCCCTCGTTCAAGATACCCCACAGAAACTCAGTAGGACTTGAATGAATTTCTTGCTGGATCGACCTTCATCTATGTCTGGGTAATCTCTCGCTCAATTCAAAGGGAGAGGCTGAAGAAAAGA